>CM053790.1:80344629-80962129 GCA_028749045.1 Cupressus sempervirens | reverse complement strand
TCATTTCTACTAGTTATTCAACTATGGTGCTTCATCATCCAATGTTGATGCGAAAGTGTTGCAAGTCATTCCTAAGGTTATTTCATGCGAACATAATAGCATGCTTTATAGGCTAGTTTAAGCTTTAGAAGTCAAAAAGGTTGTCTAGTGGTGAGAAGGCTCCAGGTCTAGATTGGTTCCCTGTAGTCTTCTTTCAACATTGTTGGCATTTGTTGGGGAAAAATATTATAGATGTTGTAGAGGATTCCAAACAAGGGGATTTTATTCTTTAGGATTTCAATATTGCTTTTATCTCTTTAGTCTTGAAGAATGATAGGAGATTATCCATGGCTAACAAATGTCTTAGATGTTGTTATCTCTCCTTAATAGAGTGGCTTCTCCCTAAGTCGCTCCATATATGAAGGTATCATTGTGACCCATGAGGCTATCCACATAATAAAATCATCAATATTGAGGAAGACAGTGATTAAACTAGATATTAGAAAATCTTATGATGCAATCAACAGGGGGTTTTCTTTTGAAGTTTTTGGATAGCTTTGGTTTTTCAAAGGAGTGGTAAAGATGGGTCAATAGTGACATCTCCACTCAGTTCTCCATTTTGGTGAATGACTCTCCTTAATGTTTTTTTAACTCTTCTAATGGTTTGAGGTAGGGAGATCCTTTATCCCCTTTCTTTTCATTATTATGGTAGAAGTTCAGTGGAAGTTCATTTCTAAAGCCAAGATAGATGGGTGATGGAAGGGAATTCAAATTGTGAACAAGGTGGATCCCCTCTTAAAGCTAGAGTTTTTTGATGACACTTATTTGGATGGGAAGGCTACTTTGTAAGAGGCACACAACATTGAGACTCTCCTTGGTCAATGTTGGCTTCTCTATTAGATCAATAACTTGTTTATAAAAACACAACTCATGGATTGGACATCCAAAATGAGTAGTTAGCTTTCTTATGGAGAAGAATCATTTAAATTATCAACCCGAGGATGTATACTTGAAACAAGTCTGCAAAGTATATGCACTATAAAACTCTCTAATTTATTCTATCATTGCAAAATAACATGCTGGAAATAAATCTAAATACACAGTAATGGCTATAGGAAACTACAAGAAACTACACAGTAGTGGTTGCAGGAATTGTATATTACAAACTACAAGTTTCTATCTATCTCTACATATCTCCACATTCATCCATCTCTATCAAATGATTGATTACAATTTTGAATATATAATATTGTTGAATCTCTAACAACCATCTAACAAGTGCCTCATCATTCCTTTAACAAGGAAGAGACTTATTACAAAACTAATGATTAAGTGTGCTGATTTTTTGTTCCACCTTTTTAGTAGTCTACTCAAACACATGATGCTCCTTTATTATTATGAATTAGATCAAACCCTTTTACCAAGTTATTCTCCTCCTTTTTAGCTTTATAGATCATTTTTAAAATCTAAATTTCATTAAGAAACACAGAAGTTATGATCATTTAATTGAAAGTGGTTTTCTGTTGCCTAAAAATGTGCCACCTTTTACTCAGTCAATTTCTAATCCATGGTGCTCATTAACTATTCTGAATTAACTCAAATGCCCAAAAGGGTTTGTGCACCTTGTTTTCACATTTCCAAATCCATAATCCATTCTTAATTTCATTAAGAATTGAGTGAGATATGTTTATTTTTCTGAAACTGACTTTTAACTTTTTCTACATTTCTTGCAATTGTTGATTATTAACAAGTGTCAACTTGCTTATCCTTCCTCCCAACTGCATGAATGACTCAAATACCTCATAAAAAATATGTTAATCACCTCAAGATAATTATATTTCAATAATAACCACTTATCATAATAAATCATCATAATTTAGCATTAACTAGCTACACATACAAATGCTAATCAATAAATTATTTATCATAGTTAATGCTTCATAAATCAAGTTAATGTATGAAAATGGCTTGGGAATATATTGAAACCATGGGGTAAAGTGTTATAGTAGATGAATATAAATATGACATTTTATAGGCTCATCATTCCCCCCAGCTGAAAGTTTGCTTGTCCTCAAGCAAGGGATAGGCATTAGTTAATCATGAAAGCTATTATCATTCCATACTCTCTCTTTTTCCCTCTCTTATCTACACATTTTTCACCAAGAATATAGGAGGTAGCCTAAAAATATTCATGAAAAGTCATCCTCGAATGGTCTATGACAATAATGCAAGGCACACATATGTTCCCCCTAGCTAAAAGGTTGTTTATCCTCAAATGATAATGTATTTATGGGGGTAGCAAAATATCACTTATAAAGCATATAATTACAATAATGATAATTGAGAAAAAAAATTCAATTCATAGGTAATCAAATGCAAAAAATGATAAATATTATGAATAAATGGAAATCATAGACATAGTACCCTTTGTGTTGTTGTGAGAAACTTCAAACTTTGCAAATAGTTGAAAGTGCAGGTCCCTTGATTGTTGAAATTCAGATCCCTCCAAGAGTATTTTAATATGAGTAGATATAGATGTGTCTTCATACTTTCTAAAAGTGGTCTTTTGGATCACGTAGTAGTTGTTGCACAATTTTCTATTGAGTCAAAGAACAGTGGCTGCAGGAGTGATTGTTAAAACTAGATAGTAGTTGTTGCAAGACTAACTATTACAATAGGAAACCTGCAGATAATACCAACTAGACACTATCATTGAATATTCATTATTGACATCATAAAGACTCAACTACTAAATGGATCTTTTGGAAATATATGCAAAGACTCTCTTTCAAAATTAGAAACTTGACTCACTTAAGCCTTTGGAAAAATGATTTGAAATATGGCAAACCAACCAGTTGTAAACTCCTCCAAAATAGTCAGTGAGACAAGAAGAACCAACAAACAAACTAAACTAGACAACTACTAACTCTTACACCGTAAGAACACTTATTGAATGAAAAACCTACCTTAACCTACCCTACCCTATCCTAACCTACACTAACTAGAAAATATGACTTGCTCAAACAAAACCATTAACTGGTTCTTTGAAGTATCTTCCTCTTCTCAAAATCTTCCAATGCTTCACATGCTTATGAGCAATTGGAAATAGTTGCAACATTAGTAGAAACTTAATAAACAATAATACTTTTGAAAAGACATTAACAAACTCACTTATTACTTCATGTTGACAATATACATTGCTATATTGAAGTACATAAGTAAGCTGAAATGTGTCCCATTTTGTTGCAGTTGCATATTGAGGTTTATCTTCACTTGTAACTTCTTTCTTTACTGCAACCATAGCTTGTGATAACATCTTTTCCCCCATATGAATGAGATGTCTAATTGGACACCCTCGTGAAAGAACAAATTTTGAACCCTCCTTGCTGGCTTTGTGTAGATGAATTGCTTCTTCATCCTCTTCTTGGCTTCTAAAAACCAATTTGTGTAGCTAATTTGATAAAAGCACAAGAATTTTGCACCATCTTCATAAGGCTCATATTTTTTCTCTACAAAAGATGTGATTTAACATCTAATGTTAAGCAAAACTCTTTTAAATCATCCCAAAATCGATCTTTTTCAATACCTTCTTTACTTTTCAACATGAGAGGACTAATTTTTATTTTATTGCAACTCACTTCTTGAAGTAGGAGTTCTAATTTGACATCACATTCATCATTAACAACAACCTTGTGTATGGTGATTTCTTCATTTTGCAAAATAAAGTTAGCTTGATTTGACTCTTCATAAATGAACACTTTGTCATCAATACGTGAACAAAATTCCTCTATGATGCTAGAGAACATGTTTTCATTGATTTCCAAACTTGCTATAAATGATAGTGGTTCATCCTTCTTATTCTCCGTGGATCTAAAATCCATATTGTGTTGTTGCAAACTTCTCTAATTCTAAGTGCTTTGAATAGAAACTAAGATTCTAGGAATATGACAAAGACTTGCTAAAAACTTAGAGACTCATAGCTTGACCTATCCTTGGCAATGGTGCCAAAAATGTTGGCTTCTCTATTAGATCAATAACTTGGTTATAAAAACACAACTCATGAATTGGACATCCAAAATGAGTAGTTATCTTTCTTATGGAGAAGAATCATTTAAATTATCAACCTGAGGACGTATACTTGAAACAAGTCTGCAAAGTATATGCACTATAAAACTCTCTAAGTTATTTTATTATTACAAAATAACAATGCTGGAAATAAATCTAAGTATACAGTAATGGTTGTAGGAAATTGCAAGAAACTGCATAGTAGTGGCTACAGGAACTGTATATTACAAACTACAAGATTCTATCTATCTCTACATATCTCCACATCCATCCATCTCCATCAAATTATTGATTACAATTTTGAATATATAATATTATCAAATCCCTAACAACCATCTAAAAAGTGTCTCATCATTCCTTTAAACAAGGAAGAGACTTATTACAAAACTGATGACTAAGTGTGTTGATTTTTTGTTCCACCTTTTTAGCAATCTACTCAAACACATGATGCTCCTTGATTATTATGAATTAGATCAAACCATTTTACCAAGCTATTCTTCTCCTTTTTAGCTTTCTAGATCATTTTGAAAATCTAAATTTCATTAAGAAATATGGAAGTTATGATCATTTAATTGAAAGTGGTTTTCTATTGCCTGAAAATGTGCTACCTTTTACTTAGTCAACTTTTGATCTGTGGTGCTCATTAACTATTTTGAACTAACTCAAACGCCCAAAAGGGTTTGTGCACCTTATTTTCAGATTTCCAAATCTATAATCCACTCTTAATTTCATTAAGAATTGAGTAAGATATGCCTATTTTTTTGAAACTGACTTTGACTTTTTCTGCAATCGCTAATTATTGACAAGTGTCAACTTGCTTCTTCTTCTTCCCAACTACATGAATGACTCAAATACCTCACAAACAATATGTTAATCACCTCAAGATAATTATATTTCAATAATAACCACTTATCATAATAAATCATCATAATTTAGCATTAACTAGCTAGCCATACAAATGCTAACCAATAAATCATTTGTCATAGTTAATGCTTCATAAAACAAGTTAATGTATGGAAATGGCTTGGGAATATATTGAAACCATGGAGTAAAGTGTTATAGTAGATGAATATAAATATGACATTTTATAGGTTCATCAATTGGTATAGTCAGGTTTCACGTCAATGCATAAATTGGGGAAGTTAGAAGTCTATCTTTTCAATACAAGCCTACATATTCAACTCAACGTTAATCAAGTTTTAGGTATGAAAATTGGGAAGCTTCCAAATAAATATTTAGGTATCTTGTTGTTTGAAGGGGATTATAACTCCCACTCATGGAAGGAATTGGTAGACAAAGATGTTAGAAAGATGCAAGGATGGAAAATTTAGTGGCTTTCTTCTAGAGGGAGGATTATGCTTCCAAAATCAATCATCTATTTTATCCTAGTGTTCTCCATGATGTGTATGAAGATTCCCAAGAATATTTTGATGACCATGGAGCAAATAATGTGAAGCTTCTTTTGGAATGGTGGAAGAGAGGTGGACAAATATCCTTTGTTATCTTGGGATCAAATCTACAAATCCAAACAAAGTGGTGGGGATGGTTTGTAGGTTTGGGAAGTCATGAATAAGGCTCTAGGTGGCAGTTATACACAAGGCTAGATATGTTATGGGTTTGTGTCTTGCAAGAAAAATACCTAAATAGCCAAGAGGATAGTAGGATTCTTACCATTTATAACTCCCCCTCGAGGATATGTAATTTGGAACTTTATTCTTGAGTGTAGAGAGGTGGTCAACAAACATATCACATGGCAATTTGGTAAGGGACAACAAGCCAACTTTTGGGAGGATTCATGGAACATGCACAAAGCACTAAAGCGAGATATAGAACTTGAAGATCTAAGTTGAATTATGAAACACAAATGGGGTAGTAAGGTGTGTAATTATATGGACACCTATCCAACCCACTTTGGGGTGGAATGGAGGTAAACGTCAGTCCAATATCTTGATCATATCTCTGATCCCTTGAATGAGAAGTTGACTAATGTTATGAAGTCATGACTAATTTTTATATCTAAAAAATATGATGAACTCATTTGGCATGTACAAAAAGTGGAGCTTATTCCATGAAAATTGGTTACCAAATGTTGTCTTAGTCTTTATAAGAGGAGAATTGGCCTTTTAAGCTTTTTTAGGGAAATGAATGTTTGCCTAAGGTCAGATCTTTTGCCTTACTGGCTACCAAAGGTAGGATCTTGATAGATGATAGAAGAAGGAGATTCAGGGTAGTTGGCCCTTTGAGATGAAGCCTTTGTGAGGAGAAGGAAGAGATAACTAATCATTTGCTTTTAAATTTTAATTTTGTCCTAGAGACATAGAGGATGGTTTAGAGTAAGCTAGGTTGGCATGGCCTACTTCCTAACAAACTTAGAGATCTTTTTATTGTTTACCTTCTCGAATGCCTTGTGCTATCTTCTCTTGATTATGGATCCTTTGTCCTTCTATCATAATCTAGGAAGTGTGGAAAGAGATGAATAGATGGACCTTTAAATAGAAGAAGGAACCTTTGAATAGATTCCTTAATAGAGTTTACCTGGTAATTGAGGAGGTTGCCAATGCTACCTCACACAAATTGAACATAAAGGTGTCATTCTCTAAGTCGGGCCAATGGTGCCAATCAAAATGGAAGGGATTGAAGGTCAGAAGGTGGGACAAACCAACTCATGGATTAAAGAAGATCGATCAAGCTAATGTAAGATGGAGGGAACAGTTAGAGGGATAGGTCAAAGTAAATTTTGATGAGGTTTCTTTAAGTAACAGAGGTGCTTCAAATCTTAGGGTGGTTTTTAGAGACCATTAGGGCAACACATTAGTCATGGGTGCTATGAAACTTCTAGGAGGTTCAAATAATATTTAATAAGGGAAGGAAGCTTCGATTGTACCTCAACTTGTTGCTCATCTTAGTTTTATGTGGGTGTATTTAGAGGGGGACTCACAGTTTATTGTTAGGGTTATTTAAAAATATGGGATTGAGGCCTAACATCTTAAACTAATTATCAAGGTTGTTTCATATGAGCTTATGCACCTAGATGATGATTATAAGGTCTCTTATATTGTAGGGAGGGGAATCAAGAGGCTAATACACTATCAAAATGGGCTTTATATTTACAAAATGAAGGGGTGTTTATTCTCAAAGATCTAAGGCTCCCCTACACTCCTAAATGATTATTTACTTTCAATATATCTGCCAAGTAGATAATTGTTTAAAAAGTAGGTGGATGGATTTAGTTGGGGTGGTGTGGTTGCTACGGTTAGTAGGATAAAAGATTAGATTGATGTCTTTAATTGCTTATATCTTTCACACAAGAAGGTCTTCGATGTTCCCACCCTATCTCATCAGATGACATTGGATGATCATGAATGACTGAGGAAGATGTGTGTGCAGTGTTTAAATGATTTAAAATAACTAAGAGGGGGGGGGGGGGGGGGGGGGGGGTGAATCAGTTATCCTCAAGTCTAGATGTACCAATTAAAATTTTAAACACTTTCAACAACTTATATCCATCTTTTCATCCACTCAGTCTCTATAGCAATATATCAATAACATAAACTTGTAGTCCACTATCCCAATGGTAATTAACTTGCAGAATGTAAAACATTAACAATAAATTAACTCAAATATCATCCACACAAGTATAACACCAATATTTAATGTAGAAACATAATTTGGGAAAAACCATCAATAACATGCTACCAATATTTCACTCTTATGAAGTGAGCTCTGCGAGGAGCCAACCCAGTTAAAGGTTACAATAGACACCATTAGGTGTAACCCTATTAAAGGGTTTAATCACCCTATTATGAGTGGCCTTGTTAGAGGACTTAATAACATTCCATTAGAATGTCACCTTGATTAAAGGATTTACACATGATTGTTAGGTCAACCTTGATTAAAGGATTTCAAATGAGTACAATGGTTAGAAAGTAACAATAAGTTTATCTAAATAAATATAACTCACTTTGCAAATACAAATCATAATTTGGTTTATCAGTTGATTCAATGACTAGCCTACATTATCATCTTCATCACTGATTCACTTGGCAACCCTTCAAGCAATCACTTTTCACCTCAACTCTTCATTGTTCAACCTTCTGCTCAAATTAGCCAATCAACAAAATCAACAACTGCTCCAACCTCTCCTAGGTTAGCCCTTATGTCTCCTTAAATAGGTAGCTTGATCTTTTTCCACTTAAACACCACCTTCAATCTTAGGGTTAGATCATATTCATCGAATCCTTCCATCTTTTTGTTTCCTCCTTCATCCTCTAGAAACTTCTCCAAACTTCTCCTTGAATCCATGCATAGAAACTCTCAAACACAGTTTCCCTTGCATTAAATGTTCTAGCTCATCAATCCTTATCTTCAACACACTTTACATATTCCAAGAATTCAGCTATGCCAACCAAGAAATGAGATTCCTTCAAAAAATAACAAATGTTGACACTCTGCCAAAACTATGTTCTTTGGCCTTGGTCATCACTAGATAACTCGGTTAGCTTACATTTTCTTCACTCTTTCCATATATTGGTGCTCAATCCAACTTCTTTGTTACTTTGTCTTTTACTGGTGCTCAGTCAACACTAAATTTCCTTGACTTCTACTATGTACTTAGTCGACACTAGATCAACTCAACTTCAACTATAAGTTCCTTAATCTTCTACATTGAAGCTCGGTTAAGCCTAAGTATCTGCTCTTTATTGATCATCTCTTCTAGGCTTCAACACAACTATCTTATTCACTTGTTATTATGATTTTATAATGCATTATATTGGTAAAGTCCATATGATCAAGTGCCCATTATAATTCCTCATAACTCAACCTTTTCACTAGGTCCTCTTGTTATCACTCCTTCTCAAATCCTCTTCATCAATCATCTTGACATGACACTCTACTCAGATAGCAACTATCTCACCAATAAGGTTTGACATCAATGACAACATAACAATTGTTCTTATTGTAGTTTCCAACATGTAGGTGATCATGTCTCAATTGAATGTTGATTATTTATATGAGCTTGTAAGGAATTATAAATCAAAATTCACATTTGTAGCTTCTTGACTCGAGGGTAAAGGCAAATGTAGGTAAACTTTTGTGTGTCTACACACCAACAACAGAAGGGGTCAACAGGTCCAGTAAAGAAAGAGCAGATGGTTAGGCTCATAAAATTCATGTCCTCATAGGTGGTTGACATTCTTTTAGGTCTTCTAGGATAGAAATTCCAAAATCATTGGTGTTAGAAAATACAAATAGACATTGTGCTTATGATCATTTCTTGGGGGCCAAAATTGGGGGTAGACATGGTGCCAACCCAATGGGTTATTGAGACTTTGTTCGACATGGAGCTATTGTTGGGTCTAGATTCAATTCTCAAATGGGCCAAAAAAGGATTGGGCAACAACAAATGTACATAATGTTTTTCTAGCAATGAGGATGCTAGGAATTATGGCATTATTCCATTTATAAGGTGGATAGGCAAGAATGATGACATTGAGGATTATTTAGCCTAGTGGTGACTTAAAGTTAAACTCCAAAAGAGAGAAGAGGGAATTGTGGAAAATTTTCTTGTTGTTGTGCCAAGGAAGGTTGGGGTTGAGTTTCTTTGTGTTTTTTATGGAACTAGGGTATAAGGATGGAAGTTTATTTTGGAACCATTTTTGATATCTAACATTAATTATGGTAATTGTTGATAGGGTCAAGATTCTTAGAGATTGCAGTCTCTATAGGGTTCTACAATAGCGAAAGTCATGGGTTTTTTTTTGGTTTTGGCCTGGAAGCGAAGATTGGTTTAGAAGAAACATCAAATGGCAGATTATAATACATAGTTGAAGAATAGATGTATGTAAATCTGTGAAAGGTGAAAGTTGGATGGAGGGCAAACCAATGGTTTTTGTGGCTTGTGGTTTTGGTTGGCAGTTTTGGAACCCGTATGATGACCAAGATGGTAATCGCAAAGCTTAAGAGAGGGTCCAGGTGCTCTTTGAAGGGTTAGATAAATGTTTGTAGTGATCAATATGTCAAAAGGGTTTTTTTTGGGAGGGTGGGGGTATTTTGTTGATAGTTAATACTTTTTCCTAACTGACTATTTTAATGGGATCTGGTCATTCCATATAGGCCTCAAAAGTAATACTTTAGCTTTATTAATAAAATAGCATATGTTACCGACCAAAAAAAAAAATTCCTATGAAGGGACATGTCTCCCCATGTCTGATACACAATATAAATAAGAGAGAGATTGTTGCCTTTGAAACACACATACCATACATGCAGTGATATTACATTTACAATGATCTTAGAACCAACATGGATGTGTAATTTATATTTGCTATCTAATTTTTTTGGTAATATCAAATACAATGTCTTATGTTGTATTTGTGTTAGTTCCATTGTTACCTAGTGCTTATTTTGTAGTAACATATTATGGGGTGCATATGTTTTGTAGCAGTTAAACTACATTAGGGTTGTCAACTATTTTGTCTCTCAATATGTATGTCCCTGTGACAAAGTTTCATGGATGTACCTCATTATATTGTTATATGTGTGTATAGTGCAACGATGTTACTTAGCTATTGGGATACATGTGTAGACTTATTCTTATCTATGTTGTTTAGAAATTACCTTTATTACATGTGTAATTGGTGACTTTGGGTGTCTTCATGTCTACCAAAGGATGTAGTTTTGGTTTTATGTCATAGTTGTCTTGAAGCTTGAATGTTAATGTCTTCATGATCTCTTTCAATGGGTTTATCATATTTTTATTGTAACATGTTGATTTGAGCCTTAACTATGTAATTGGATCACAAGAGGGTATGTTCCCGTTTATGAGTTTTTATGGTTGTGGTAACTTGAGGATAAGGGTACCATGTTAGTTGATGAAATGGATCCATAGGATGGCATATGTAGGACCTATGATGTATCTAGATTATTGTTATGATTTGGGAACCTAGAGATGTTATTATGCAATTCACAACATGACGCAAAGTTACGATTTTCTTTTTGTCACCCCTTTGGTTATGATGACATTTAGGGACCCTATTTATGACTTCATGTTTTATGATATGAACTCTACTTTTATTTCATTGGAAATTATGCATTTGAGGAAATTTTATGGTTATCTAATTTTTAATGTTTTCTCTGGGTTTTTAATTTGGAGCATAGGATTGATTTTATACGAGCACAATTAGGGGAGTGGCTTACAATGAGAGTTGGGGCTCTAAATGGATGATAGGGAAAACCCATTATGAATAGAAAACCCAATATTAACTTAATAATCTTTTTTAGGAACACCAAACAATGTAATTATGTTACCTCCCCCATGGGCTTGAGTACTTGTAAAGACTAAGGATGGTATGGAGAAGGCTTAGTAGTCCATGTGGCATAAGTCTAGTACATCAACGTCTTGTTCTCACAAAGGTTGTCAGTTCCATATGAGTCCTAGATGGAGTCTAAGTATGGAGTTCTCAAAAAACACAAGATAGTTGGGTCTATGTAATGACACTCTCTTACATGTGTCTTATGTTTCCCTCCATTTAACCTTGTGGTTCACCTTTGGGATCCCTATTGTATATCCTTGTGATTTCCTATGTTATTCCTCGATTTTTTTTTATTTGCTTATTATTTAAATTATTATGTTTGATTGTGTGGTTTGGGGTCTTGTGTTATCTCCCAGCTTAGAGGAAGTGATCCTCAAGGTCCCACATGGTTGGGTGGAAAATATTTTTCTCATCAAAGTTTTAGATTTGTTTATGAGCTTCTTGGATGGACTTGCTTCTTGTTTTTAGTTTCTTATTTCATGTGGAAAATGACCATTATGAATTGTATCATGACTACATCTTCATGTTGATCTATTGTTATACTCTTGTTGAGGATATGATTGTAGTTTGCAAGAGTAAACATTTACATATAACTATTTATAATGTAATGATGAAACTAGGTAGATCTTGGTTAGATTACTATCATGCAATATATTACGTATCTTGGATTATTGATTGAAATAAAATTGATTCACTATACAATCTTTGTCTTTCAAACACTTTAGTACCAATTAAACTTCATAAATGTCAAAATTGATAACTCTCTGATCTCGTTCAACTTATCAATTCAATCTTGTAAATATTATACTCCAAATTATTAACTCACTATTCTTGTGATTACCAAGTATCAGAAGAATAACTTTATTGTTACCTAGTTGTTATCGAATTGCAATATAAAATAAATATCATGAAAATCAACTTACAACACAACAACAATCACACATTCGATATGAAGATTTAACACGAAAACTCTATAAAGGGAAAAATCACCTAGGACCAACAACACAAATAATTCCACTCTTCTGAAGTGTGCTCTACTAGGAGTTAGCCTTGGAAAAGGTTTGCATGCACATTTTTAGTGTGACCTAGTTAGAGGATTTTAACATAAAGATCATCTAGACCTTATCGCTCCTTGATACTATTTAAAGATTGAAATTCTCTGAAGGACTTATAAAAATCATAGTTGATGTCACCATATAGGATTTCCCAAACTTGTTAGGTCCACTCAGCTAAGAGATTTTTCTACTACAATGGTAAGTAAGTAACAATCAAGTGATATTTAAGATTAACACTACCTTGCTTGTTTAGATCTTAGTTCAGCTTTATCTTCTTCCTTCTCTAATCTCCTTTTGGCTGAGTCACTTCTTTGTACTTTGCTTGATCTTCCTTCCACTTTGCTCAGTTCACCTTACTTCTTTCCTTCTCTTTTTCTGTCAATAATTAACACCCATTCAACATTCAATCAACAACCAACAACATACAATCAACAACCAAAAACTTGTTCCAACATCTCCTTAGATAGTAAACTCTCAACTTTTAGATCTTGTCACTTAACCACATCTATGGATCTTAGATTCATTGTATTTAGTCACTTGGAAAATGGAATTCGCATTGAACTTTGTACTCATCCTTATCATGTTTCAATCTTTATCATCAAATCTTCATTGTATTTTTCCAATCGTTGATCTTGTAACTAACTTTGACTCAGGCCTTTGAACTTCTTGAACATTCTTTATTTTCACTGTAAGTCTACCTCAAATTCCATCTTTCTTTACTTGTTCTTCCATCTCATACTCGATGAATATTACATTCACTCAGGTAATACATCACTTGGTTAATACATGATTTACTCAATTAAAACTGTAGCAGCTCATGCAATATTGTACTCCTTTCACCTTGTCACTCAATTTAGCTTGTATAGCTCGATGAGTACATAAACTTCATCATTATATTACATAATTACATGATTGTAAAACAATCAAACCAATATTACATTATCATTTTCCCTCTTATTAAAGTGCCCATTGAATACCATACTTATCAACTTTGTCATCATCATACTTTCTTCGGATCCTCTTCATCAATCAAATGATATGGCACTCTATTGAATTAGCATAATGTCTAGCCAACTAAGATTTTGACATCAATAAAAACATAACAACTGATATGAATCTTTTACATACATTATGACATTCTCTATTACATCATCAATTAGGGCTAGTGGAGAAATATAAGAAGACCTATTCATGTGGTTATTTTTTATTATTCATATTGCATTTAATAGAATATATATATTTGTTAAGATTCTTGTATCATGTTGTAATGCCTCACCAAGGAACCCAAAAGAAATTAACCTAAAGTTTCACTAAGTTTACCAAACAATTTTTTTTTAAGTTAATAAACAACAAGAAATAACACAGCGGAAGTAATAACTCACATACATACAACCATTCATAAACATATTCCATCTCCTAAGGGTCCCATTACGTTGAATCGAATATATAAGTTCATCAATACTAAAACTGATACATAACCAATAACCACATCATAGATAACCCATGAGTATGAATACATTTGTAGATAAACCACAAGTATGAATACATTTAAATAATATATAATTACATAAGATGCCACTTGACATAACTAGAATGCATAATCATCCACTGTACAAGTCACAAGGTATGAAAAGCTCAACAAATATACATCATCAATAAAATACATCATCTCATAAGATCTCTAATAAATAAAGTACAGATCAACATAATATAACCGTCCATCAGAAATACAAGGTCAGAATGAAAGGAACAACTGCACAAGTACATCAAGCAACAACATCTAGTTGTTGATGGTATAAGAAAAATCACTACCACCCGACCTTGTGGAACCTAAATGGCCCACTCCCACTATGTTGAGGAGATAGTCTCAAGTCCCACACGGATATCAATCCACAAGTCATAACCAACATCTAGGTCAAGGAAATAAATTTTAATCTATAAGTCCCCCGCCCACCCAATTGTGTGTGTGTCTATATGTATGTATGTATTATTTTTAATAAATTACATTATATAAAATGTAATTTGTTTTTATAAAAAAAAAATTAAAAATTAATTTCCAAGTACAGACCTGGTATACAAATTTTTCCAGCAACCCTCTTTAATTTTTTTAAATAAAATTATAAAATTTAATGCTAGGAATGGTTTTCCCCAAATTGATTTTCGATTCAAACAGATCTCATTCTTGAATAAAAGCAAACCTTATCTAAGTTGATAATCCAAAACATAATTACTCAACACAAGGGTTTTCAATCTTCAATTCGTTTACATATGTTTTCAAAACAAAGAACAATAATTTCACAATCAAGGGTTTCAACCCGAATTAAATTTTAAAAACAAATCCATTTAGACACAGAGAAGAAAAAGATTTCAAAGAGGAATTATTGTGCAAAACTCAACAAGATTCCACCTAGATTTGATCCTAATCGGTCGGATGCTCAGAGCTTGCAAGAAAATTCTCTTCATTTCGAAAACCCTCTTCCTGAAAATTGGCTCCCCAAAACCTCTGTGTGGAGAAATGAGCTCTAATTTCTTAATAAAGAGCTTTCTCCCATTAGGGTTTCGGTTTTGCAATCATGCAAAAAAAAATTCTTAATTATTTTATTATTTTAATTTCATGTGCAACCTTTTTGCAATTTAATTAAAATAAACTTATTAGTTAATTCTTTCTCTCTCTCTTTTTTGTTTTGATCGATAAACGACCTAAGCCATATATTATATTTGATTAAAAAGCAAATTTACAAGAATCTTCATTCTAACGCGCACTGGTAGGAAAGAACGAAGAAAGAAAACCTCCACTCTAGCCCGGGACAAGTGTCCTTTATTATACATAAGTGAAAGGGGCATACCCCAGCAAGATAAATATTAAGAGAGTTTTGAATTAATCATTGCATAGCTATACATCTTAAATGAAAGAGGGGATCAAAGAGCTCAAAGCGCATTTTCTTCGAGAAGCAGGAGAAAACTTGAAAAATGAGGGGATGACACAAACTAACCACCAACCAGAGTTAGGCGTTAGGAAAATAAATAAATCCACTACTAATTTAGAGGAGTAAACCAAAGGTCAATGGGCGAAACCAAACACAATAAAGTTTGTTTATCATCCTTTTGCTTATATGATAGTCTTAAAGATAATTATAGTGGGAGATTATTAGAGACAATTTGTTATATTAGTTAGGAGCATATTCTTGTTTTTTAATCCTTAGTTATTTGTTGTAGAATAAAATGCTAATTAAAATTCATATATCCTTTAATTTTTGACATATACATGTAATTTGTATATAGTAATCCATAATTAATCTACATCATTTAGGATTAGCTTATAATGAAGATCAATTAAAATGACAAAGGTTGAAAACTCGGGAGAATAAAATAACAAGGTTCAAAATCGTCAATGATACTAGAGCCATAAATTCAATCCAAATCTATTTGAAATTGATACATTATAAGCTAAAAGAGTATAATATTATTCTTTCTCTCTTTTATTAAATCACAAGATGTCTTTAATAAAATATTTATTAATTTAACTAATAATAATATTTAAAGTTTATTATAAAAAATGAAACTCCTAAATAAATTATTATTAAATTAAATAAATATACTTACGCCAAAATTAGAAGTTTGATTAAATCTTTATAGTTTAATTCTTTTATTTATTTAATTTCTCAATTAATTATATTTAATTAAATAGTAATTTTTCTTTATAAATTTTTTATTAAAATAAATCATTAAATTATCTTTTAATTTGATTTAATTATAACTAAAAATCACATCAGACCCACAAAACTAAATAAGAAAACCCATTATAAAGAATAGAGTACTAGATCAAACTCAAGGGTCAAAATCACAAATTCATGTCACTTAACAAATTTGGAAGGGTAAAACTCAGATACTTGTCCTACTTTCTAGGACAATTTCCTTAAGTTTAGAATTTGGACTCAAGAATTATCTCCCCTCTTTTACCATTGAGATATTGCGATAGCGCACACTCATCTTGGCAATTCAGGGAAGTCAATGCTCGGTACCTACAATCTACATAAAATCTGAGCATGTACATACGCATATAATCTAAACTAAATATGTAATGATGAGAAGTGGTGCATCGTGTAGATCCTGACTACCAGGTGACTACAACTCCCTCCCTCATCCACATCAGAAATGTCAAACATAAAGTAAAACAAACAAGTACACCATACACATGTCAATATGGGGTAAGTATCCATAGAAACTACATATAAATCAACCATCCATCTATCATCATGAAATAATTAAAATCACTATATGAACATACATGCATCATCACCAAAAGAATAACCATAAACACCTGAAATAACCATGTATCAAGTAGCTCATCAAATATATCAACGAAGTCTAAAATAACATCTAATCAAATCCAGTAACTAAGTACTGCTAATCATAAAATTGACCTAAAAGAATTTGACAATACAACATGAAATGCAAACTAGGGGTAGGCATTACAAATGTAGTTGTATGTGTAATGTTAGTTGCACTCTTTAAAAAAAAAATTTTTTAAAAATTTTAAAAAATCTTACTTTACCAAGTTGCCCTCTTGGGGCACTACACTTGAAGATAATAACTATAAAAATATTGTACACACTTGTGTAAGAGATGTATTTAAAAAAAGAAGAAGAAGTTTATCTCTAATTTACTTTTCTAAATTAGAACATAAAATTATTTCAACATCACCATTAATGTAAATGTTAATATCTACCAATAAAATCACTCACCTTTTCTTTAAATTGATGAAGGGTACTTCCCTTAATAATACAAACACATAACATAAATAGAGAAATAACAAGAAGTTGCAAGAACAAAAAAATTCGCTTCTTATTATATCCAAGAGTATGAAATTATAATATTTAGAAATAAAACATACAAAGCCACATGGGCATTTTCCTTTCAATGTTTAGTAAGTCGGAGCCACCACCAACATCCCAAAATTGTCCTAAACAACCCTACATGCCTTCTTTATACAAGACAATTTTCTACCACACAAGAAGGTTTCAGAGATTTTTCCCTAGAACTTGAGGCCAACCAAGCCTGAATTATTATTATTATTCATATTTTATTGCATTAGAGTAAGCCCCAACAACTTTCAAAACTCAAAATAAATTTTGAAGAAATTTCATTTTTGCCCATTTCAGGCGGTACAACTTCTAAATACTGTAATTTGTCACTAGTTGCTTCAATAGACTATTATGACCCCATTTCAGAAATGCCATGACCTAACCTACAGCTTCCATCTCATACAAGCTCCGATCAATCAAGGTTTGTCCCCCTTTTTAGAGCCTCTAAAGGCTTCTGAATCGAGTTCAAAGTTTTTTTACCTTACTGCCAATATTGTAAAATTTTAATAACTTTACAAATAAACTTGATATTACAATGAAACTTTACTAGAAGGCATATAAATCTAAAATGAACCTCCAAGGATGAAATCAAAATATTGTGATCTCAAACGACCAACTTATGAAAAATAGTAAGCTTATAGAAATAGTAACTTTGCATTAAGATAGCCCTTATTGAAAATACAACACAAATATTTTTGGATGATGCAAGATTGCCCTTACACCCAAGATGCTTCAATGTCATAAATCCTTGCAATAAATTATATTATTCAAATTAATTTGAGGATAGATGTTACTTTTAATTTTTTGTACAAATAAATTAACTAATATTTTAAACTAATCATCAGAATAAGGAGGGACAAAGCAATAACATGTTAAAGCTTTTTATCTAGTAGTTTGAGAAAACAATTTTTCTATGAGACTATAATCATTTGACAAATCACTAAACAAAAGTTTAAAATGTTTTCATTTGATTTAGAAAGCCACCTTTTCTATTATATAACTCTAATTGGGGTATCCATGTATTGAGGAGCAATAACATAGACAATATTTTAGGAAAGTGGACTAGCTATATCATAAGTGGGAATATTGAACTTGTATTGGGTTAGGGAAGCCAATCATTTTGGAGGGATGAGATATTTTGAGCTAAATTTTTGATAGAGGCTCTAGTAGATGAATTATTGTTGGATGTGTTGGATTAAGATGGAAGTTTAATTTTATCACAGGTAGGTGAAATATTTGAGTCTAAAAAGGTGGAACATTATGATGGTGGGTGAAGAAGATGTGTAATGTCCCCTTTTTAAGATTTATTTTTTAACAATAATTAGATAATAAAATATTATTAAATAATTAATAATAATAAATTCATGTCTTAAAATTAATATTAAAATATAAGCAAGAGCCTACAACACAACGATAAATTACAACCTCTCATCTGACTGGTCTTGGGTTCGAGTTTTCTCGACCTTAACATATACTTATAATAAACCTTGACAAATAATAATCAATTTTAACAAATCATAAGAATAATAAAATAATATAATCTAAGCTTCGACCCATTACCTATCTAAAAGATAAATCAATTCATATAAATAGAAAAAATAAAAATAAATAAATAACATATATAATTTATGTAAATACATAAATAAATAATATAATATAGAATAACATTAATTAATTAAATCTAATGAAAAGTCAAGTGATATGTAATAAAGAGATACGACTCTTTCAAATTAAGATAGAAAAGGGAGAGTTCGTTTGAAAGAGGGGAGGAGGAAAAGAGAGGACTTAAAGAAGGATTTAATAGAAGAGGAAAAGAATGTGAAGAAATAAGGAAGTGATTTTTTAAAAGGGAACAATGACGAAAGGATGCGACATTTTGAAAGGTTAGTAATCATGAAGAGTTGTGAATTTCACGTTGATTATAATTATGAAGGGTTGTGACTTTTCAAATAGATTATGATTATAGAGGAGAACATAAATATAATTGGCTTTCTTCAAAAGGAAGAGAAGGGGGGAATAAAAAATCTTTTATATATATATAGTACATAAAAGAGACTTCAATAACAAAAATTATGAGCTCATGTTTCAACATTTACAATAATTTCTCAGCCCAAACTATCAAAGACCAAAACTAGCTAACCATAAAGACCATAACCATCTAATTTCCATACTTGAATTGCTCATTATAATCTTCCTTGTAAACTTTTTGAGATTGGAGATATTGGTATATGAAACTAGCAAAAGTTTGAACTAATCAATGACATTTTGTGAGGCGATCCAAAAAACTTGCACTATACACACAAACGTACAACCTTGCCACTAGTCATTGCAACGCCCCGCCAAGGGATCCAAAAGAATTAACCTAAAGTTTCACTATGTTTGCTAAACATTTTTTTTTTTAAGTAAGAAAGTATAACATACACATCAAACACATAGTAGCGGAAGCAATAACATGTAATCAACAACAAACATACATCACAAGTCACATTCCTTAAGGATCCCAAGATGTTGAGTCACATTTAAATTTAATTAATTCTAAGTCTAACAACTACCACATACATATGAAAGGATAATCAGAAAGTCCAATGTCCATAATATACATTTGTTTTGAATGCCTCTTGGCAAATTAATTCAGAATGCTCAATCATCCACTGTACATGTCACAGGGTATGAAAGGCTTAAAAGAATATACATATGTAAAGATAAAGATACATCATCCTCAAATCCATGATACAAAGTACAGTAAAATAAATGAAATCATCCATCATACATGATACATCAATACATCCATAATGATAAAACATCCATGAACAGAATGAAGGTAAATGCCAACCAAGAAAACTCCAGTCACGGTGACCACGGACGGATCTCAATGGTAAGAGTAAAAAGCACTACCACCCGACCGCGTGGAACCTGAATGGTCCACTCCCACCGCGCTAAGGAGATAGTCTCAAGTCCCAAATAGGATAACAAAATCTATAATCATAAATACTCTCTAAGTCTAGGAAATCCTATAAGTATGCTAACTCAAGGGCTCCTAAAAAGATCGACATCTAAACCCAGAGGCACCACAAAGACACGTAGGAAACCTACTATGCAAGCGGGAAAGTTTCATCGCAAAAGTCACGTCAGAAGTTACCCGAGCAATCCCTTAGGAATCTCGGGTCCCCTGTGATCCTACGGCCACTAGTATCCTCTCGTACTGACAAGACATACTATGGAATCAAGGTCGTAACCAAGCGTTCTCTCTACCCCATCCTAGTCTGTACTAGCACTCAAGGCATGGGAGAGAACATACAGTTATCTTATTAGATTCATTTAAGTCAGTATTTAGATGAGATGTTTTCACTTATTAAAACAACTTACAATGAGTTACCCTGGCAGCCACTTAGGGCCCCGGCCCCCATCGCAAGCCACTTCCCGACACTACACATAGATAACCTACCGTAAACTCATGAAATCACAAATCACAAATATCACTGCAGCCCTATACAAGCGACTGGAAAACATCAAATGATAATCATAATGATCACAACAGTTCTCTATCACCAACTGAAGGCATCAATAATAAGTCACAATATCCAATGGTTCTCCAACGAGCAACCAACAATTATCCCAATAATAGATCACAATACTGATCGAAGACTCCAAAATGGTCAAGTCAAAACATGTCACAGCGTGACATCACCAAGAACAATTCACTTAAAAACACCTCAGCCTCACATAAGGAAATTGGAAAACAATAACAACTAGTAAAGACATCCATAATAGAGCATAGCATCACATTACCAAGGTCGAGTATAAAGATCGAGAACAAATCACCATAACATCACAATCGCACAACCCCAGAACCTCTGGTAAACGTCCTAAACTGGTCAACATCTAAACAACCCCAAAACTCCCAAAGCATAGTCAGTACAAACAGCACAATACAGTTTCATAGTTTGGGTTTGGTTTGAAAAAACACAATAGGGTTTAAGTTCTAGTTTCGTATATGTTTTCAAGTAATAAATTTTATTTTTCTTTTTCCAATTAATCCATTTCTATAATAACCTCCATTTAATCAATAATCTAATTCTACAATTTAATCGATAATATTCATTATTAATTAACTTTAATTAAACTAATTTAAATTAAATTAATCAATAATTACTGTTCTAATTACTTATATTAATATATTCATTAATTATTAATTTATTAATATTTAACCAAAAATTATTAATAAAATAATATTTACAAAAACTATGTTAAATGCATTAATATTTAATTATTAAATATTAATAAAGATTATTATTAAATAAAATATATTAAAATTTATTAATAAAACTTTTTTTTTAAAATAAAATAATACAAATTTAAAAAAATGAAATTAAAAACAAATATCACAAAACACACACGTATGTTTAATAAGCCTGTCGGCTTAATAACCCGCCTGTGGCCTGCCGCAGTCCTGCGGTCGCAGGGCCTACGGCGATAGGTACTATGTACTTGACGTCGCAGTACCTACGACGCAGGTACTGTCGCGCAGAGCCGCAGCAGTGGGGGTGGGTACGGGGTAATTCCCTCCCCCCCAATATTAATATATATATATATATATATTTTTTTTTTAAATACAATTTTTATAATAAAATTTTATTGATATTCAAATCTGTTAAAGATATATAAATTTATAAATATGTTAAAGTAATTCCTTTTAATATATATAAATATATTGAAAAATTGTTTCCTTCTTTATATTGACAGAGAAAATATAGTCAACCATCCGAACTTCTAATTTAGAATTTCAGTCTTAGATTCAACCCTTCCCATTTAAATACTATGTATACAGAAGTTAATTGATAAACATCTGATAAGTTCCAATATTGTAATGTTTAAACATTCATCATAAAGAATTCAGGTCTATAATCCACAGACACGAAGAAGACAGGAAATAAGAAAATTGCGTAAATAATCAGCGATCAAAACACAAGACCCTACCTGATCTTGATGCTAATACGAAATCCTTGAAAAACTATGAGAGAATTCGCTCCCCTTCAATAACTTTCCTCTGAAAATCTTTCTTGGTATTAGCCTTCTGAAATTCGCTTCCAAAAGTTGTCTCCCAAAAATTCCCATCCAAATTTGTGTCTCCCCAAAAATGAATCCCCAAAGTTGTGATAAAAAGTTTTCTCCTCAAATCGGGGCACTAATTGTGCGTTCACCCGAGAAGACTCTTTGCACAACTGAGTTAACTCCAAATTATCTCTTATTATCTTTTCTTTTATTTTGCATTCATCTTTTCATGCACATTAACTTGAATTATTAAATAACTTTATTTACTATTCCACTTGACTTCTATTTTAAATTAATTTATTACTTTAATCTCATGTGCACTTTATGAAATTAAAAATAACATTATTATTTTCTATTATTTTATCTTTTAATTTATTTCTCATATGTAAACTTATGCTTAGATCATGCGATCTAGAAACCTTTAATAATTTAATATCTTTCAACTTTTAATTTATTTTATAAACTTAATTGATAACATATTTAATTAATTTAAATAACAATAATATTTAGCATTTATTTAAAAATGAACTCTAAATATATTTTTATTAAATTAAATAATTATTATCATGTTCTAAATTTATCTTTGAATTTTTATCTCCAAATTTAATTATTTTATTTAATTAATTTCTCAATTAATTAAATATTAAAGATATCATATTAATTCTCCATTAAATTAAATCATTAATTAATCTTTTTAATTAGACTTAATTAATAGAAAACACATCAAGGACTCATATAACAACATACGAAAACCCTTCATAGAAAAACACATACTAAATCAAAACAAAAGGGTTATAATCACGAAATTACATCATTTGATGCATTCAGAGGGTACTTAACTCAGATACTTGTCCTAATTATCAATTAGGACAATTGGCTAAAGGGTTTAGGATTTGGACTTAAGAGTTTATCTCCCCTCTCTTACCATTGAGATAATGCGATAGGGTACGCTCATCCTGGCAATTCAGGGAAGTCGATAATCGGTACCTGCAACCTGCATAAAATCCACGCATGTACAAACACAATATTCTAAGCTAAACAGACAATGGCAGGAAGTGGTGTATCGTGTAGATCCCGACTAGCAGGTGACTACAACTCCCTACCTTAACCACATCAGAAACACCATAATAAATAAAACAAACACGCACACCATACACATGCAATATGGGTAAGTATCCATCAAAAAGCACATGTGATAATAAACCATCTAACTAATCATCATCGATAACTGAAAACATTGAATAATCATCATACATGCATGAAATATAGAGTACCAAGTAATCTCATCATATAATAAACTGAGTGTAAAACAACATCTGATAATCTCTAAAATAATAATACTAATCATCAAACATAAAATTGGCCTAAAAGAGTTTGGCAATGATATCAGGAATGTAACTAGAAAAATGTAGACTAGGGGCAGGTACTACATCCACCCCCCCAGACTTAGGCTTACTCGTGGAAGCCTATAAACAAATAGGGATATAAATCCCATAATCTAGATGCATCCTCCCATGTAGCTGAAGAGTCATCAATAGGGTCCCATTGGACCCTTACCTGCTCTATGGTTCGACCCCTGAGCATCAACTCCCGCTGCTCTAGAATATGAACTGGCTCCAAAGCCAGCTGCCCGTCCTCTACCTGCAATGCATTCCAATCAAGAATATGTACAACATCAGGGATATACTGTCTAAGTACTGAAACATGGAAAACATCGTGAATGCAAGTAAGGTTGGGCGGTAAAGCAAGACGATAGGCAACTGGACCAATCCTCTCAAGAATATCGAATGGTCCCACAAAGTGAGGTGCTAGCTTCGAGCCCTTTCCATAACGCATCAGACTCTTCCGCGGACATACTCTCAAGAAAACCTTCTCTCCCATAGCAAACTTCTTATCTGTCCTATGTGCATCAGCATACTTTTTCTGCCTATCCTGTGCCGTTGTCAAGTGCTCTCGGATACGCACAACCTGTTGCTCCATGTCACGAAGCATCTCTGGACCCAACAGGTTGTGATCCTCAAGACTATCCCAACTCAAAGGTGTACGACAAGGGCGTCCATATAAGGCTTGGAAAGGTGCCATGCCAATAGAACTGTGATACCCATTGTTGTAAGCAAACTCCACTAGGTAGAGATAGTTCTCCCAATGAGTCTACCTATCCATCACGTACATCCTCAACATATCTTCGAGAACCTGATTCACTCTCTTTGTCTGACCATCTGTCTCTGGGTGATATGCTGAACTGAAATTCAATTGCGCTCCAAGATCATGTTGTAGTGATGTCCAAAATGTGGAAGTGAAAATATGATCCCTATCCGAAATGATCTTTCGGGGAATACCATGTAGTCTCACAATGTCACGCATGAAGACATTAGCTACAGAAGCTGTAGTGTAGGAAGACCTGATTGGTGAAAAATCTGCCACCTTAGTCAACCGATCAACGGTGACCATGATAGCATCATGACGACGAGGAGTCATAGGTGATCCTACTATGAAGTCCATAGAGATGATGTCCCACTTCCATGAAGGAATGAGATTCGGTTGCAAAAGTCCTGCTGGATGCTGGTGTTCTGCCTTGACTCTCTGACACTCAAGACATCTAGCCACAAAATCAGCAATGTCGCGCTTCATTCTGGACCAAT
Organism: Cupressus sempervirens; assembly: GCA_028749045.1. NCBI lineage: Eukaryota > Viridiplantae > Streptophyta > Pinopsida > Cupressales > Cupressaceae > Cupressus > Cupressus sempervirens. Next base: position 80,937,158 of record CM053790.1, on the reverse strand, counting down.
AGAATAAATGTCATAAGTCTGCATGCATCTTCTTGACACCTGGATGTGCCGAGTAAGGTGCACGATGGGCCTCTGATAGGATCAATATGCGAAGCTCATCCAGTAGCGGCACATAGATCCTTCCTGAATGTCTCAAAAGGCCATCTGACTCAAGGACATAGCCTGAATACTTACCCTCCAAAGGTCTCCCTGAATCGATCTCACTGCACACCTCCAGATACCACGAATCAGTGGGGAGTGCCTGAAGTATCTGCCATCTCAAATCAACACTAAGAGTTATAGATGATATCACATGTTTCCTGCAACTCAAAGCATCAGCTACTATGTTCTCCTTCCCTTGGATATACTTTACCTCAAAGTCATACTCGCACAAAAACTCCATCCAACGCCTCTGCCTAGCATTCAGATTAGGCTGCGTAAATATGTACTGAAGACTACGATGATCGCTATGTAGTTCAAATTTGTGTCCCAACAAGAAATGTCTCCATCTCAGTAAGGCATGAACTACTGCTGCTAACTCAAGGTCGTGTGTAGGATAATTCAACTCATGATCCTTGAGTTTGCGTGATTCATATGCAATCACTCGACCATTCTGCATTAGAACTGCTCCAATCCCCTCAAGGGAAGCATTTGTACACACCATGAAATCACCTTCTGGTTCAGGTACTGTTAAGATCGGTGCACTGGTCAGAAGCTCTTTGAGCTTCTGAAATGCTTCTTCGCATTTTTCTGTCCATAAAAACTTCTGTCCTTTCCTCTGAAGGGAGGTAATAGGATGTGCTATTCTGGAGAAGTTTTGGACAAATCTGCGATAACAACCAGCTAGACCCATGAAACTACGAATCTTTGACACATTAGTGGGTGCAGGCCAATCTACTATTGCCTGGATCTTCGCAGGGTCTACAGAGATACCTTCACCTGAAATAACGTGTCCTAAATACTGTATCTCTGATTGAAAGAAATCACACTTTGCTGCATTGGCACAAAGTTGATTATCTCTCAAGCACTGCAAAACCAAACTCAGATGTTCCTCATGTTCCTTTTGGGACCTATAATATATCAGTATATCATCGAGGAACACAGGAACAAATCTATCAAGATAGGAACGGAACACCCCATTCATTAAGCACATGAAAATTGATGGAGCGTTCGTCAGCCCAAAGGGTACCACTGTGAACTCATAATGTTCGTAGCGAGTTCGAAAGGTGGTCTTATGAATATCAGCCTCCTTGATGCGAAGTTGATGGTATCCTGACTTAAGATCAATCTTGGAGAACACTGTAGCTCCCTTGATCTAATCAAATAAATCATCAATCCTTGGTAAAGGATGCCTGTTCTTTATTGTCACCTTGTTTAGCTGTCTGTAATCAATGCAAAGGCCCAAAGAACCATCTTTCTTCTTCACGAAGAGCACTGGAGCTCCCCATGGTGATACACTAGGTTGAATACTACCCTTGGCCAAAAGTTCCTCTAACTGCAAACGCAACTCACTTAACTCCTGAGTGGTCATACAGAAAGGAGCTCTAGAGATAGGTTCCGCTCCTGGAGTGAGCTCAATGCTAAAATCAATTTCTCTCTTCAGAGGCATGCTTGGGATCTCACTCGGAAAGACATCTGCAAACTCCTGTAAAATAGGGTGATCGAGGGTCTTCCTCGTAGAGTCTTTTTCATCTAGCTCATTTACCGTAACGAAAAATACTTGACATCCCTTACGAAAGCTCCGCTTTAATTGCATAGCAGAGATCATCCGTAGAGATATAGGCCTCGGTATCCCCACAATCTCAACATCCTTCCCTTGGTCATCCTGACACATAATGGTCTTCTTTCTGCAGTCTATACTAGCCCTATGAGAGCCAAGCCAATCCATACCTAAGACCACATCGTAGGAGCCAAGAGGAATAACTCGGAGGTCAACTGAAGTCTCAAACCCTCCTATGCTAAGTCCACACTTATTAACTACAGAATCTGTGGAAACTTTAGCTCCTGAGGCTAGTTCCACTTGCCAACTATGATCTTGCTTAACCGACTCCAACTTACACTTAACAACTAGAGATGGAGAAATGAAAGAATCTGTAGTACCTGAATCAAACAATACAGAGAGAGGTGTACCTCGGATAGCTCCTGTAGTCTCAACTACTATCCCCTGATGGTCTACCTGACGGTGATCCACCACTGCAAATACTCTATGAGATCTACCTGCATCTCCGACTATAGGCTCAGATGCTGTTGGCCTAGGTCCTGAATACTGAGATGCTCATTGTGGACAGTACACTGCAATGTGACCAATTTGTCCACACGAATAACATCCTGTGCCCCTACCAGATCCTCTCCCTATAGGTGGTGCATTTGACCACTGGTGGCTATCCCTGCTAGCAAAAGATTGGCTGCTTTGTGTAGGCTGAGACTGTTGATTCTGTTTATTATGTTGAGCATTGCGATTGATCCTAGAGTTGGAACCACTGCCACCACTCTGTGCCTGAGGGTAAAATCCCTTATGCTGCTGAGGCTGCTGCTGAGAATGCTGCTGAGACTGATTCCTCTTAGGGAAGGGAGGCTTCTTGATTCCACCGGAGTTGTGGTTGCCCTTAGATCCTGCTGTAGTAGGCGCTCCCACAAAACCCCCCTGTCCAAGGTTGACACTCTGCTCTACAAGGATAGCTCGATGTACCGCATCCTTGAGGGTTTTAGGCTCAAATACCTTAACACCCCCAACAAAATGGTTGTTCAAGCCTTGAATGAAATGTTGTGCCAACTGCACTGGGTTGTCACTGAATCCCGAAAAGGGCATGAGCTCATAGAACTTGCGCTCATACTCTACAACGGTCATAGTGTACTGTCTCAGGTTATGGAACTCATCTGCTCTATGCTACTTCCATTCCTCTAGTAGGAATCGCTCATGAAAGCTCTTCAAGAAAATCTCCCAAGTGACACTACCCATGTTAATGCCCAACTTCTTTTCCTCAATAGTCCACCAGGTGGCCCCAAATAACTCCAGGTTGGTAATGGCAAACCTCGCTTTGACATTACTGTCAAAGTCCTGCATAGCAAAAATCCTATCAAGGGCAATAAGCCACTGCTCAGCTACATACCCAGAACCTTGCCCATTAAAGGGCTTGATCTTGGACCTCTGAAGGTCCTTCATCTGAGAGAATACAATGGATCTATGTCGATCCCTCTGAGGGCTCCTAGACCTGTGTCTATGCTCATGTCCTACCTGGTGTGCTTTATCCTGCTCCTGCTCGTGAACAGGAGGTAAGCGATCAATAATGGTTCGCATCATTTGCCTCAGATCAACCTCCTCAGAGTCGGCATGTCCCTCTCTGTGGTTCTCTTCCTGGTGTTCACTGACATGCTCTTCCCTATTCTCTTCCTGAATGGGGCTCTCGTGGATAGACTCATGAACACTGATATCTCTGCCTTGTCCACGGCCTCTGCCACGGCCAAGGCTACGGCCTCTAATGGAAGATCTTGTCCCAGATACCATCCTACAATAATATCCAAGATACAGAATGCTATAACAACCATAATGCATAAAATTGTAAATCGTATATATAAAAGACACACATTTTGCAAACAGTAAAAGTGTCGTTTCCAGTTTAAAGTCTTAGTGTTGAAGTGTGAAAAATATGCAACTAATAGTTTACATCATGTTTCAGTTCAACTAGTTTCAAGTTTCAGTTTAAGGTTTGCATTCTTGTTCAACTAGTTAACACTAGTGGCATTCCAATATACCCAGAGCTCCCAATGTAGAAACTCGCGCTCTGATACCAGATGTAACGCCCCGCCAAGGGATCCAAAAGAATTAACCTAAAGTTTCACTAAGTTTGCTAAACATTTTTTTTTTTTTAAGTAAGAAAGTATAACATACACATCAAACACATAGTAGCGGAAGCAATAACATGTAATCAACAACAAACATACATCACAAGTCACATTCCTTAAGGATCCCAAGACGTTGAGTCACATTTAAATTTAATTAATTCTAAGTCTAACAACTACCACATACATATGAAAGGATAATCAGAAAGTCCAATGTCCATAATATACATTTGTTCTGAATGCCTCTTGGCAAATTAATTCGGAATGCTCAATCATCCACTGTACATGTCATAGGGTATGAAAGGCTTAAAAGAATATACATATGTAAAGATAAAGATACATCATCCTCAAATCCATGATACAAAGTACAGTAAAATAAATGAAATCATCCATCATACATGATACATCAATACATCTATAATGATAAAACATCCATGAACAGAATGAAGGTAAATGCCAACCAAGAAAACTCCAGTCACGGTGACCACGGACAGATCTCAATGGTAAGAGTAAAAAGCACTACCACCCGACTGCGTGGAACCTGAATGGTCCACTCCCACCGCGCTGAGGAGATAGTCTCAAGTCCCAAATAGGATAACAAAGCCTATAATCATAAATACTCTCTAAGTCCAGGAAATCCTATAAGTATGCTAACTCAAGGGTTCCTAAAAAGATCGACATCTAAACCCAGAGGCACCACAAAGACACGTAGGAAACCTACTATGCAAGCGGGAAAGTGTCATCGCAAAAGTCACGTCGGAAGTTACCCGAGCAATCCCTTAGGAATCCCGGGTCCCTTGTGATCCTGCGGCCACTAGTATCCTCTCGTACTGACGAGGCATACTACAGAATGCAAGGTCGTAACCAAGCGTTCTCTCTACCCCATCCTAGTCTGTACTAGCACTCAAGGCATGGGAGAGAACATACAGTTATCTTATTAGATTCATTTAAGTCAATATTTAGATGAGATGTTTTCACTTATTAAAACAACTTACAATGAGTTACCTTGGCAGCCACTTAGGGCCCTGACCCCATCGCAAGCCACTTCCCGACACTACACATAGATAACTTACCCTAGACTCATGAAATCACAAATCACAAATATCACTGCAGCCCTATACAAGCGACTGGAAAACATCAAATGATAATCATAATGATCACAACAGTTCTCTATCAGCAACTGAAGGCATCAATAATAAGTCACAATATCCAATGGTTCTCCAACGAGCAACCAACAAGTATCCCAATAATAGATCACAATACTGATCGAAGACTCCAAAATGGTCAAGTCAAAACATGTCACAGCGTGACATCACCAAGAACAATTCACTTAAAAACACCTCAACCTCACACAAGGAAATTGGAAAACAATAACAACCAGTAAAGACATCCATAATAGAGCATAGCATCACATTACCAAGGTCGAGTATAAAGATCGAGAACAAATCACCATAACATCACAATCGCACAACCCCAGAACCTCTGGTAAACGTCCTAAACTGGTCAACATCTAAACAACCCCAAAACCCCCAAAGCATAGTCAGTACAAACAGCACAATACAGTTTCATAGTTTGGGTTTGGTTTGAAAAAACACAATAGGGTTTAAGTTCCAGTTTCGTATATGTTTTCAAGTAATAAGTTTTTTTTATTTTATTTTTCCAATTAATCCATTTCTATAATAACCTCCATTTAATCAATAATCTAATTCTACAATTTAATCAATAATATTCATTATTAATTAACTTTAATTAAACTAATTTTAATTAAATTAATCAATAATTACTGTTCTAATTACTTATATTAATATATTCATTAATTATTAATTTTTTAATATTTAACCAAAAATTATTAATAAAGTAATATTTACAAAAACTATGTTAAATGCATTAATATTTAATTATTAAATATTAATAAAGATTATTATTAAAATATTATTAAATAAAATATATTAAAATTTATTAATAAAAATTTTAAATAATAATAAAACTTTTTTTTTTAATAAAATAATACAAATTTAAAAAAATGAAATTAAAAACAAATATCACAAAACACACATGTATGTTTAATAAGCCCGTCGGCTTAATAACCCGCCTGTGGCCTGCCGTAGTCCTGCGGTCGCAGGGCCTGCGGCGGTATGTACTGTCGCGCAGAGCCGCGGCAGTGGGGGTGGGTACGGGGTAATTCCCTCCCCCCCAAATATATATATATATATATATATATATATATATATATATATATATTTTTTTTTAAATACAATTTTTATAATAAAATTTTATTGATATTCAAATCTGTTAAAGATATATAAATTTATAAATATGTTAAAATAATTCCTTTTAATATATATAAATATATTGAAAAATTGTTTCCTTCTTTATATTGATAGAGAAAATATAGTCAACCATCCGAACTTCTAATTTAGAATTTCAGTCTTAGATTCAACCCTTCCCATTTAAATCCTATGTATACAGAAGTTAATTGATAAGCATCTGATAAATTCCAATATTGTAATGTTTAAACATTCATCATAGAGAGAATTCAGGTCTACAATCCACAGACACGAAGAAGACAGGAAATAAGAAAATTGCGTAAATAATCAGCGATCAAAACAGAAGACCCTACCTGATCCTAATGCTAATACAAAATCCTTGAAAAACTATGAGAGAATTCGCTCCCCTTCAATAACTTTCCTCTGAAAATCTTTCTTGGTATTAGCCTTCTGAAATTCGCTTCCAAAAGTTGTCTCCCAAAAATTCCCGTCCAAATTCGTGTCTCCCCAAAAATGAACCCCCAAAGTTGTGATAAGAAGTTTTCTCCTCAAATTGGGGCACTAATTGTGCGTTCACCCGAGAAGACTCTTTACACAACTGAGTTAACTCCAAATTATCTCTTATTATCTTTTCTTTTATTTTGCATTCATCTTTTCATGCACATTAACTTGAATTATTAAATAACTTTATTTACTATTCCACTTGACTTCTATTTTAAATTAATTTATTACTTTAATCTCATGTGCACTTTATGAAATTAAAAATAACATTATTATTTTCTATTATTTTATCTTTTAATTTATTTCTCATATGTAAACTTATGCTTAGATCATGCGATCTAGAAACCTTTAATAATTTAATATCTTTCAACTTTTAATTTATTTTATAAACTTAATTGATAACATATTTAATTAATTTAAATAACAATAATATTTAGCATTTATTTAAAAATGAACTCTAAATATATTTTTATTAAATTAAATAATTATTATCATGTTCTAAATTTATCTTTGAATTTTTATCTCCAAATTTAATTATTTTATTTAATTAATTTCTCAATTAATTAAATATTAAAGATATCATATTAATTCTCCATTAAATTAAATCATTAATTAATCTTTTTAATTAGACTTAATTAATAGAAAACACATCAAGGACTCATATAACAACATACGAAAACCCTTCATAGAAAAACACATACTAAATCAAAACAAAAGGGTTATAATCACGAAATTACATCATTTGATGCATTCAGAGGGTACTTAACTCATATACTTGTCCTAATTATCAATTAGGACAATTGGCTAAAGGGTTTAGGATTTGGACTTAATAGTTTATCTCCCCTCTCTTACCATTGAGATAATGCAATAGGGTACGCTCATCCTGGCAATTCAGGGAAGTCGATACCCAATACTTGCAACCTGCATAAAATCCATGCATGTACAAACACAATATTCTAAGCTAAACAGACAATGGCAGGAAGTGGTGCATCGTGTAGATCTCGACTAGCAGGTGACTACGACTCCCTTCCTTAACCACATCAGAAACACCATACATAAATAAAACAAACATGCACACCATACACATGCAATATGGGTAAGTATCCATCAGAAAGCACATGTGATAATAAACCATCTAACTAATCATCATCGATAACTGAAAACATTGAATAATCATCATACATGCATGAAATATAGAGTACCAAGTAATCTCATCATATAATAAACTGAGTGTAAAACAACATCTGATAATCTCTAAAATAATAATACTAATCATCAAACATAAAATTGGCCTAAAAGAGTTTGGCAATGATATCAGGAATGTAACTAGAAAAATGTAGACTAGGGGCAGGCACTACAGTCATTTATACATGGAAACACAATTCACAACCTTAAAAAGTTAATCCTAAAAGCACATTCCAAAATGTGAATATCACCTCTATTACTGTGTCCAAATTTGAATAATTGGAAGATGAGAATGGATGTAACTATATGTTAAAATTAACAACTTTCTAGAGAAAAAACATGCAAAATATTCCCTTAATGCATAAATTCTAAAAATTGAGGTTGTGAAAACTATATAAGCAATTCCAAAGTAGCCCTTATCACCCAACAAAATGATTATGCAACCTATAAAACAAAAAGTCTCAAATTATTAAAAGCCACAAAAAATTGATTCTTCATAGATGTCCATTATAGATGTTGTGGGGAGGAGTACCAATTGAAGCAAAAAATTTCAAAACTTAATCAACAACAACATTTAACATAAAAATCACTTAAGGGCTTTCTAGAAGCTCGAGGATTCAACATAGGAATGGAGGGATAAATCCCTTAATGCATTCAAAAAATTATGTATTCAATTTAGGCTCCACTCATAAGCTATCCTCTTAGTTTATCTGGTTTTTGATCGCCCATGCCTTCATGTGTTCCTCAATTTTTTCTTCGTCTTCCTTTGACCTATTAACCCTAGCCTTCATTGTTGCAATGTCTTCATCGATTATGTGCTTCGTTATCAATAATTTTAGTGTGTACCAACCAATTCTAGCTCACCTAAAACACTAGTGTCACAAATCATCATACAAATGGGGTGAGCCTAGTGCCTTGGATCTTCTCAATCCTTGTTTTCCTTTCCCCTAAATTAAGCTCCCATCCTAGGACTAAGATGGAAAGGATCTCCTTGATCCCTTCTAGGGTTTTTATCGAAACAATCTTGTGCACGACACAACAAAAAATGCCTTTGGATTCACCTAGTTGCACAACCTAGGCCATGATTATTGAATAAACATCAATATTTGTTCAATGTTAGTTTTTCACCAAGAAAAATATGTCTCCCAGCAACAATTTCACAACCTCTATGAGTTGTGGGTGAACAAATTCAAACATGTTGTCCATTTTAGATTTACCAACCTCTCTATGGAAAGGTTGTTGTTATTTGTTGCATTTAAGGATGAATGAGGAATGCATTGTAACACTTTGCAAATCCCTTGAGAAATCCTGAAATGATTGTGAATTGGGTAGAGAATTAAAGTTACAACTTGAGGGGGTGAGTGATATTTTCATTAATTCTTATCCCACCACCTTACAACCACACATGTGGAACACATCACAAAATGAATTTAGCTTCTAGTTCTTTAAATAACACATGTAGGATGTGTCACTTTCCCAGATTATGTTAAGGAATGTTAGTCTCCAACAACTTGTAAATGTGCATTTTTAAGTCCTCAATTATGATTTCAGACACTTCAAGATTTAGTGTCCAATTAGACATTTTATTAGCTCCAAAGTTTCCAGCTCTTCTGATGTGGGTTATTTGCCACGTCCTTAATATTAGTGTATATAGGGTTATGAATAATTGACTTGTGGCTATCTTAATTCTTAATTACGTCATGTTATCATTATTATATTATTATTTAGGTGGGTAGGTCAGCCTAGGTGTCATGTAGGGTTGTGTCTATTCAACCTAAGCATAATTAGGTATTTATAGGAGGTTGTGAGTCTTATTTCAAGATCATATTGTGAAGTGTGTTCTCATTGGAGATATTTGGAGGTTGCCCGCTTGAAGTGGCTTATTACTCTCAGTTATTATCAAGTATTTATATAATATTTCATATTATTTCTTGTATTGTGCAAGTTATTTCATTACAAGTGGTATCAGAGCATGATCTTCGCACCATAGAGGCAAGATTTTTTCTCAACATTGGGGTGATTTTGGGAATAGCATAACTCTTCGATTTTAGTAAAATTTTCAAATATTTTTAAAGGGTTTTTGAAGACCATATCAAAGAAGCTATAATCCAAAATTTAAAGGGATTGGAGCAAATTTGAGCAAATTATTGCATAAATATTATTTCTACACAATTTATTGAGATCTTCATGTCTCTCACATCTTGTTGAATTGGAGTATAAATTGTATTGGGTTTTTGAATACATATTAGAGGAGCCTAAATTTCAAAGCTTGGAGAAATTGAAGAAAAAAAAGCAAGATATTGCAAAATTAGGAAAATTCGCTCTCAAGGGAGCAAATTTGCTTTTTTTATTTTTTATTTTTCCAAGCGAGGGTATATTGGCCCTAGTAAGTTATAGTAAAAAATAAATAAATAAATTAGAGAATTTACATTTCATTTGTGGGATTTATTTCAAAAATATTGCTTTCCATCATGACGGGGCCTTCAACAAGAGGCAAAAAGAATTGCTAGCACACCGGGGAAATCCTCTGATCAAGATTGGGAAACAACAGAGGATAGTAATCCCAACGAGGAACTAAGTTCAAGGAAGAGGTTAAGAGGGATATGTGTGACCTACAAGGAGATATATTAGATATATGAAGCATGTGAAGCACCTATATGAATGAAACAAGGAAGGAGCTCTCAAGCAATCAAGGTGAAACCTTCAAGTTGACTAATAATGACACAAATTTTAATACTCTTACGGGATCTAGGAATTTTTTTCCAGAGGTGGATATGCGCAAATTTGATGGCAAGGATCCTCTAACATGGATAAATCAAATGTAGAATTTTTTTGAAGTACATCAAACCCCATATGGACAAAAGGTCACGATGGCTTCCTTATATCTAGAACGAGATCAATTCATTTGGTATCGTTGGCTTTGTACTCATAGAGGAAAACGGGTCTCACCAGTCTCACCATATCATGATCAATTTTTACTAAAGAACTCCAAGTGCAATATAGCAATAGCGTGACAGAAAACTTCATTAGCCAACTTGCTAAGCTTCAACAAATAGAATTAGTTAAGGATTATATTCAAAAATTACAAAATATATCCTTAAGAATGGGTACAATTACAGAGGAGAACTTGAATGATTTATTCTTGGGTGGTCTCAAGGATCAAATTCAACATGAGGTATGCATGTTTTGTCCTAGCTCAGTAAATGAGTCTTTTGTATTGGCACGTAGGGTAGAGGAGAAGTTCTTGATTCCTAGAAAGCAAGGGGCTAATGTGACAAGAGAAAATGGATATTCAACACCTTCTCTTCCTCGACCTACTAGATTGACTCCACAAAAAATTGAGGATAAAAGAGCAAAAGGATTGTGTTTCAACTATGATAGAAAATATAGTTGAGGACATAAGTGTAGTGAAAATAAATTGTTTTATATTGAAGGTCCAAGTGAGGAAGAAGAGGATGAACCCATATTAGAGGAGGACAGGGAGTCAGGTAAGGAATCACATGATTCTCAACCAATCATTTCTTGTCATGCACTTTCAGGTTTTAGTGCACCACAAATTCTCAAGGTAGTGGGTTTCTTAAAGAAGCAGAAAGTAACAATGTTGATCGACTCAAGTAGTACTCATAATTTCATCAACAAAAAGTTGGCAACTCTTCTAAATTGTTTTATATATCCATCCCTAGAGTTTCAAGGTTTGATTGTAGATGGGGGCACAATTAGTTGTTCAAGGAAGTGACATAGCATCAAATTATCCATGGGAGATTATCAACTTGATACCCCAATGTATGTGATATCCACGGGTGCAACAGATATTGTTTTGGGAGTACAATGGCTTACTACATTGGGAACAATTGAGATGTACTTCCAAGAACTATTCATGTGATTTCAACCAAAAGGAAAGGTAGTGGAGCTAAGGGGATTGAAGGCAAAATCCCCATAGATGGTAAGCTCTCGTCAAATGAAAAAGTTTCTTAAGAAAGGAGTGGATGGATTTTTGGCCTAGCTATGTTCATTAGAAGTCTCTCAATCTAATGCTCTTACTCATCTAGATTTACAAGCAATAATTGATCGTCACTCAATGATTCTTGGAGATATGCCTAGAGGACTTCCTCTTAAGAGGGATCATGACCATGCCATAAAACTAGTTTTAGGGAGCCAACCACCAAACATTAGGCCTTGTAAGTACCCACACATACAAAAAAGTGAGATAGAAAAAATTATTGAGGAAATGCCAGAGGCAAGAATTATGAGGCATAGCCAAAGTGCTTACTCCTCACCTGTTGTGATGGTGCATAAGAAGTATGAAACTTGGTACATGTCTCCAAATTATAGAGTGCTCAACAAGTACACCATCAAAGATAAGTTTCCTATTCCAGTCATCGATGATCTTCTAGATGAATTAAATAGAGCTATGCATTTTACCAAGTTAGATCTTAGATCAGGTTATCATCAAATTCAAATTAAGGAGGAAGATATTTGCAAGACAACATTTCAAACTCATGAGGGTCATTATGAATTTTTGGTGATGCCATTTGGTCTTCCCATTGCACCGTCTACATTTCAAAGTTTGATGGATTCCATTTTTAAGAAGTTTTTGGGAAAGTTAGTGTTAGTGGTTTTTTATGATATATTAATTTATAGCAAGACTTGGGAAGAACATTTGCAGCATGTAGATCAAGCATTACAATTACTCGAAGATCATCAACTCTATGTTAAGCCATCCAAGTGTGCTTTTAGTCATAAGGAGGTAGAGTATTTGGGACACATAGTTTCATGTGAAGGAGTAAAGGTGGACCCTAGCAAAATGAAGGCTATCATGGAATGCCCTATTCCAAAAACCATTAAGAAGTTGAGGGGTTTCTTGGGATTGGCAAGGTACTATAGAAGATTTGTGAAGAATTATGGCCGTATAACAACACCCCTTACCACTCTATTGAAGAAGGATTCTTTTCATTGGAATGAATCCGCTCATGTAGCATTTGAGCAATTGAAGAAGGCTATGTGTACAATTCTAGTACTTGCCACTCTGGACTTCACCAAGGAATTCATATTGGAATGTGATGCCTTTGGAAATGGGATAGGAGCATTTCTCATGCAATAAGGTCGACCAATTGCTTTTGAGAGTCATTAATTAAAAGGTAAAAATCAACTCAAACCTATTTATGAGAAGGGAATGTTAGTAATCCTTCATGCAGTTAAAAAATGGAGGCCTTATTTAATGGATCAACACTTCAAGGTTAAGATAGATCATGACAACCTAAAATATTTTTTGGAACAAAGACTATCTTCAGAAGAGAAACAAAAATGGGTCACTAAGATGTTGGGATATGACTTTGAAATTGTATACAAGAAAGGGAAGGGAAATATTGTGGCCGATGCACTTTCTAGGAAGGATGAAAAAGATGAAGCATTATTGTGTGCCCTTTCAATGTTACAAGAAAATTGTGTGGTAGAAGCCAAAGAAGAGTGGCAAAATGATGCTGCAACAAGTAATCTCTTCCAACAAATAAAAAGTGACCCTAGTAGTTCATATAAGTTTTCTTTAAAGGGGGATATTCTTTGGTATAAAAAGCGCTTGTATCTTTGCAAGAATTACACTCTTAAACACAAGATTCTCAAAGAACTACATGAGTCCTCAATTGGTGGTCATTCTGGATTTTTGAAGACATATCATCTATTCAAGCAAGATTTTTTTGGGAAGGGCTAAAAGGTGATGTTCAAAATTTTGTGGCTAAATGTTTGGTTTGTCAAAGAAATAAGGGGGAAACAATTAAGACACCAGGTCTCTTGCAACCATTATCTATTCCTACCCAACATTAGAGAGAGGTATCCACGGACTTCATCACAAGGCTTCCCAAATCTAAAGGTCATTATGTCATCATGGTAGCAGTTGACCGCCTCACTAAATATGCACATTTCATTGCATTATCACATCCTTTTACAACAAGTTTAGTGGCAAAAGTTTTCTTCGAGACTATCCAAAAGCTACATGGTACACCCAAGGCTATTGTTAGTGATCGTGATCCTATCTTTACTAGTCACTTTTAGAAAGATTTATTCTCATGTTTGCATACTCAATTGGCTCATAGTTCTTCATACCATCCTCAATCAGATTGGCAAACTGAGTTTGTTAATAAATGTTTGGAAGGATATCTACGTTGTTTCACTTTATAAAAACAATCTCAATGGGTAGATTGGCTACCTCTTGCAGAATGGTTGTACAAGACTTCTTTTCATAGCTCATATAAATGTCTCCATTTTTGGCACTTTATGGATATCATCCTCCTTCCATCACATCATCGTTAAAGGTGTCACCAAGAGTTCAAGTAGTAGAGGACCACTTGCTTCATCAACAACAAGTACTTTCAGGACTGAAGGAGAATTTAGCTATGGCACAGAATCAAATGAAACAACAAGTAGATCAACATCATAGTGAAAGAAATTTTGGAGTTGGGGACTAAGTCTTCTTGAGATTTCAGCCTTATAAACAAATCTCAATGAAGCAACAAAAAAGAATAATAAGTTGTCTCCAAGATATTATGGACCATACCAAATCGTGCAAAAGATTGGTATTGTTTCCTACAAGCTTGAGTTGCCACCAACAACAAAGATACATCCAATTTTTCATTTTTCTTGTTTGAAGAAGGTAATTGGGCAGAGATTCATACTTAGATAGTACTACTAGAGCTTGATGAAGAAGGAAGAATAATTTTGGAACTAGAGTGCATTCTTCAAACATTCATGAAGAAGCTGAGGAATAGATCCCTCACTTAGTATCTCATCCAATGGAAGAAATTACTAGTTGAAGAGGCCACATGGGAGGATGAGAAGCCCATTCAAAAGAATCCACACTTGGTTAGCATTGAGGACAATGCTTCTTTCAAGAGAGGGGACATGCTACACCCTTAATATTGGTGTATATAGGGTTATGAATAGTCAATTTGTGGCTATCTTAATCCTTAATTAAGTCATATTATCATTATTATATTATTATTTAGGTAGGTAGGTCGACCTAAGTGTCATGTAGGGTTGTGTCTATTCAACCTAAGCATAATTAGGTATATATAGGAGGTTGTGAGTCTTATTTCAAGATCATACAGTGAAGTGTGTTCTCATTGGAGATATTTGGAGGTTTCCCCCTTGAAGTGGCCTATTACTCTCAATTATTATCAAGTATTTATATAATATTTCATACTATTTCTTCTATTGTGCAAGTTATTTCATTACATTATTTTAAAGTCCTCTAGGGAGGCCAATTCCTAATTAATGTCCGTGATGTAGTTTTGCAAGTGTCAAGACTCCATAATGCATTTGATAATGGAATTAATGATTATGAGAGATCCCCCTCCATATGTAACTTGGTCATCCCTAGTTTTTTGGATGTTCAAATTGCCAAGGTAACCTCTATTTCTACTACATTGTTGGTGTCATCCTAAAGCCTCTTACCCCCAAGAGCAATGAGGTCACCATTCTTGTCCCTGATGACAAAGCCTTCTCTTGAGTTCCCTAGGTTGCCTTTAGAAGTGCCATCAAAATTACACTTCCACCATCCAACTTGTGGTTTTTTTCTTTTCCAAATAACATGAAGCTCATGAGAAGGGGTAGGATTAACCTCACCAAACCTATTCATGAGTGATTATAAGATATATTATACCCATATGATATACATATTTATATGATAAGTCTAAGTATTTTGGTGTTAATATCACTTACATTAATGTGATCACAGTATAAATTATAATAGCAAAATTAGAAATATTCATCCACACTCATTCATATTACTC
The DNA here is from genome assembly GCA_028749045.1 of Cupressus sempervirens. Lineage (NCBI taxonomy): Eukaryota > Viridiplantae > Streptophyta > Pinopsida > Cupressales > Cupressaceae > Cupressus > Cupressus sempervirens. The sequence goes on along the minus strand of CM053790.1, from coordinate 80,921,602 downwards.
TTTGGCTAAGATGGGAAGACTAAAGTGTTATCAAGGAGGGGCTTGTACAATTTCAAGCAACTAGATCTTTGTCCCAAGATATGGTACAAGGGTCGATGATTTGTAAGCCTTCAAGATGTATAATTAGAAATGCAAACTTTAATGGAGTCCATTGCAAAGTTGGTAGTTAGGCTACTTGGATAACATCCACTCCTTCCTTCATTGAGTCAAAATAGTAATAAGATTTGATATGAGTTTTGACAAATTCATATTCATATTTTAAAATCATTCTATATATAGCCCACAAATGCATCTACATATGCATGTGATATTTCTACCTTGTCAATTATCTCCAAACAACTAGCCATCTCTATCTCAACCATTTTCTCACCTTCAACATGTTCCCTGCACTCACTTACACTCAAATTTATAGTCAATAGAAATCAGTTGCAACTAATAATTCATCATTATATAAATCACACTTTCATTAATTATTTTGACATAACATCTAATTATCATTCATGTACATACATTTATCGATGTATTAGATAACATAAGATAGTTGTCCAATGGTCCCATCTGGTTTTTCATATTATTAATGTTACGCTTATGGGAGAAAAAATTAGGATGTGACAACACACCTAACTCTCATATCTTCATCCCTCTTGTGACATTGGTCACAAGATTAGGTCTTCAATCCATTTCATCTCTCTCATTCAATCCTAGCCATTCATTAACCAATGAAACTTGGCCATTTGTTTTTTTTTCATTAAAAATTCTTTAAGTTGAGACCTTTATTTACATTTTTCTCATCCACTTTCTTTACACGTCACTTTTCTTCTATTTCTCTATCTCAAAATCATGCTCTTGGTCTAAACAACCACATTCCACCCAGCTACAAGATCAAAGAGGAGCAAATTAAGTATACATGAATGCACTTTCAACTAAATCAATGAATGAATAAATAAATAGAGAAGATAAAACTAATTAATTACTTCATTTATCTTGACTTTATGTCTTCTCACTTTCTTTCTTCTTCAAATATAATAATAAAAATAATATTTAATATTTAAAAAAAATATAACTATACCTAGAGACATCTCGAAAATGATCTCTCTCGTCGTCTTATGCATAAATATAAGAATGCTAAACTATCATGATTCAAAACTAAAATCACAATGATACTAATTTCAACATTACAATATAAACTAATTCACACTATCTTAGATTTAAGATATGAAAAGAATGTACCATCCACATAGATAGAATTAAAACAAATATATTTTATTAGTATTATGAGTTATGCTGCCTACAAAGATATCTGAAAATTAAAAAACAATTTAGAAGTTAATAGTCTAAATGTACAATTCAAAGAAGCTAAACTTCCCAAAACTAATGACTTCTTGATTAAAGTTCACAACCAAAAAAAAATCTAAAAATTCTTGAACATTGTGAACATCATTATTATTAGTTCCTGCCAAGGCAGGATACTATAGCATTCATTGAAATGCAACTGTTTCATTTAATTGTTCAATAAGATTTGAGTATTTTTTGACAACTTTTTAGATCTCTAAAGTTTTAATATATATTGAAGTTTTTAGAATTATAGAGAAAACATTTATCTTCAATATGATTGGCTGCTTTTTGCTACAGTAGTGTTTTTGGCTCACTTAGGAACTTTATACATTCCAATGTGGAAAAAAAATGAGTAATAAATAAAGTTGAAAAAGCACCATAAATATCTTGTACTTATTCTAAAGACAATAATAAATGAATTTTTAAAAGTATCATAAATATTTTGTACTCATTTGAGAACAATAACAATCTTGAAATTTTTTTATTTTTTTTTCTACATTCCACAATATTGTTGAAGTATTTTTATTTCAGTTTAAAACAAAATTGGCACATAGTGACAAAAATTGTACCACAAGATAGATCAATGTAATTATCCAAACAAAATTAACCTACCTCTACATTATTTTTCAAAAACTATTATTTGTCTTGCTCATCATTAATTGCTTAATACAAAGTAGACATTCTCTTGGTCACATATGATTTAAATGTTTTTCTAAATTTTTCTTTTAACACAACAAAATCAATATACGTTATGTATCAATGACATTTCATTTTTTAAATTTTGTATTAGCTTATTAGTCAATGTTGTATTTGCATATACAAATATAATACAATTTAATTTTTAACTCAAATTTTTTTACGAACTAATTGTATGACTAATGTAATAACAAATTATACATTGGCAGAATTGTTATTAAAAGTCCCAGTCATTGAACTCTAATTAACAAGTTTCTTAATATCAAAGGATCGAAAAAGAGTTCCATCGGAAATTCCCTCACCCTACTTTGTCTCAATAATTGGTATATCTTTCCACTCGGAATTTGACACGGTAGCGGCTGAAGAAGTATCTTTCACCTGCCGCAACGAATCAATTAACAACAAAATCCATCCCAAAATAAAGAAAAAGCCAGTCGGGAAAAGTTGCCATCAGCAAGCTACAAATTTGAACTTACTGAAAGAGTCACAAATAAAGGGGAAGCAACGTTGTTCTCTTGTGAACAAACTCCCCAAAAAGCAGAACCACCACCCACCATTGTTTTGCTTTCTTTTCAGCAAGCAGGCACTCTGTAATGTGCTAGGGTTTGAAGGAAAGCAAAAACAGAAGAGTAAATGGAGGGCGTGGAGGAGTACAGTTACAACAATGGAGGGCTTAAAACAACTAATAGTCAGCAGTGCTTGCATAAAGCTGAACCACCGTCAAGAATTCTCACGCTGCCTACGATTCTAACGCTGGCAAGGGTGGCGGCTATTCCCGTGCTTGTGGCAGGTAAAATTTATAACCCTCGCTGTTGATTTCACATAATTATTTAGAATGTCATGATATTTGGTGTCTAAATTCTAATGAGACATGATGTAGCGTTGAAATTGGTTGAAATGCTGTGTTATTTAATTCATCGTAGTGTTTGAGTTACGCGTGCTTTTCTCGCATGGGTAATGCCCATCAATTCCGGTTACCCGACTTTTATGACTAGTGGGATTAATATTCTGTTGCCCGTAGGCTTGAATGAGCCATCTGGAACTCAATACAGCAGACATGATGAAAATGTGAGATTGAAGCTAGCTAGATGAACCGGTGGACACAACTAGGGACGTGGTAACTGGACTTTCTTACGGCAGATCATAATTCCTGTGCTATTGCAGTGAGATAAAATCTTGCAAAATGATCTCGTCTCACATCAATGGATATAGTTGGGTCTTGCATCCGATTTGGGTATTTTTTATAAGACTGAGCTTTCCAGTATTATTCTGGATTAAACCTGCTTAATCATGCAATTTGACCTACAATCAGACCCACTTAACTGAAATATGGCCAAGCATTCAGGTCCAGAACTGCCGAGTCATATATTTTCTCCCACATTCATTGTTAGGTCCACTTAGCTTGATATACCAAGAATTATTTTTTTCAGTTTTATTTATGTTTGATACATATGGTACGAGTTTACACATTGCCCTTAATTCATAGCGGGTTTGGGTTGGGAAACATTCTCGAGAATTTTAATCATTACTTCTGGGTTTGATATAGATCATATGTGTGAGGCAAGGTTATGGGTTTCCTTTAACATCTTCTGGGGTAGGGTTGGAGAACATTTTAAAGATTTGTAAACATAGATTACACTAAACCGCATCTCATTATCTGTATGCCATGACAATGTTCCATGTTCACTACAGTTCCATGCTATCTTATTGCAGTGTTAAACCTCTGTTTTCTAAGTGTGAACCACAGTTTTTATGATTTGTAAACATAGGGTATGCTTGTTGGATGCATCACATAATCTTAACACCCTAAACTTGCCACATATTTGCCTAAGTTATGGTCTGTGATTCGGGCATTAAGGGTCTAAATTCAGCAGAATTACTATCTCTTGACAATCTAAATGACTGCTAAATTCACTAATTGAGATACTTGATCTTGTTTTCCTATTCAATTAGTGCATAAATACCTGTATGGACTATGTAAGCTGGGAATAAAGTAGTACTACATAATAGTTAGTGATTGGTTTTTGGGAGATACGTAGAGAATGGGTAAGGGAACCCTTTGGAACTAGAGCAAATCAAGTTCTGGACAAATCTCAGGGTCTGCTTGGGGGAAACATTTTCCCTAGAATTAGGATCAAACAATCTTTTTAGAATAAAGATGAAAATGAAGAATGATTTCCTCTGCTATATTATAATAAAGAATTGAATGTGGGTGGTCTAAGCTTGAGCCAGATTTCAAGAATATAGTATTTACTTCACAAGCTCATGTTTTTAGTTTTCACATTGTTATGGGCTATCTAACTGTAGTGGGAGAAATGAACCAGGCTTGTCAACGTTAAGTTTTGTAAATGTAGGTTGCATCACAATTTAGCCTCTAACGTTTATTCCCAAATCTCACCACATGTTCTCCTGAGAGTAATGGGCTGCATTTGCACATTGGACAAAATGAGTTGGGATTTGCTAAGCTTGAACAGTTGAACTTCATTCGTAAGATTCGTAAATACAGGCTACACTTGAATGTTGCTGGATTATGATAAACTTGAACGGAACTTGAAAGGCAAGCAAACATAGGTTACACTTAAATGCACACCATAACTTCAATCGCAGAAGTTTGCCACATGTCTGCTAGAGTTATGGGCTGCAAATCCAATGTAACTGGTGATCGTGTCACAACTTTTGTTACATGTTTGCTAGAATTTTCGGCTGCTTTATGGCAGTGGGAGATTCAACTTGATTTTCAACAATAATAATTGACTAGAAGACAAAGCCTAAACTTTGTTTTCGTTTCAGAATTTTGAATCATGTTATCAAGGAATGTTGATATTAAGGCCAGCTTATTACAAAAGATGAAAGATCTACGAGAGTGAAGTGGTTCTGTTATTGAACTCTATTTAAAAAAAATGTATTTTGAGGTTTTCCATGTCTAATAGAAATCTTACCAGATAATCCCAAAGGGACATCAGGAATTTATTTTTTCTTCTTTTCTTTTGATGTTTGAACTTTTGATCTTTGTGCTGCTATGTGTTTACTATTCATTTCATTATATATAATAAAGCAATCTTGCTTCAAATTTGTTAGAATTTAATGCTATCCTATTCAGTGAGGGCATTTGAACCTAGGCCACTTTCTCAGGAGTGTCCTCCATTACATTTATACCTCTATTGCTTCAACAAAATCTGTATTAGATTTAAAAGAATGCTAAAATAGATTTCCTCCCTGCTGTTTAGAAATTTGAAATTCCTTCAGAAGGAGTATTGTATGAAACTAACTTATCTCTGAAGAGCCTGCTAGCATGAAACACGTTCTATGTATGAGTATTTCTCACGGTTTACTGGTTTTTTCCTTAACAATTATTTTCTTTGCTTTGAGAATTTCCATCTCTACACAGCTTTGACAGTCTTGATATCAATCACTACTGAATGAGTTATCTCTATTATGTTCATTGGTTAGACATTAACATTCCCTTATATGTCTTAAATTCTCATCCCAAGCTTCTTGTAATCACAAACATAAGTTCAAAAGATGTCTGTTTCATATGTCCAAAATCTTATGAGCAAAAAATACTTGACATCAAGTAGAAATTAATACTGGCTATTAAATTCTTAGCAAAGAGTAATAAATACAGCATAGTTGGAAAACTCGCCTAAGGCAAAAACTTGCCAAGCCTCCCAAAAGTTTAATTAGGAAAAACTTGGAGATTTAAAAAAAAAAACTCGTGAAAACTTGGGAACCTAAAAAAACCACTGAAATTTAATTAAAAATACATTTTTTTTGTTAATGAGAAGATGCATCTAATAAGTTAATTAAAGAGAACACAAAAGAAACATGCAGAGTCTATATATATATATATATATATAGTGTGTACAAAATTGCATTCTCATGTAGAATGCTCATGGCGGGAAGCAAAATAGTAAATACTTTCAATCTATCAAACTAGAAGTAAATACTAAAAGTCTAAATACATCAATACAATCACATCTTCCTCTTTCCAGCTGCATTAGCTGGAGAGCGAGGGGATTTAGCCCTCGAAGAAGTGCCCCGCACTGGGATAGGGCATGAGTTGCGTCACTGTGAAGTTTGTGGCTGTGCCTCCTTGCTCAACATCCCTACTGACTGGCTTGGCGTCCTGGAAGAGGATGTATCTCCTCCTATATGTGGCATTGGTAATGCCTCGTCCTCTAAGCTTGAATCATCCTTGTCCTCAATGTCATCCATTGTGAAATGAAAATCTGTTCCAACATCCCCCTCCATGGCCTGCCTCTCCAAATCAACAATCTCATCCAGTGGAAACAATGGACCTGGCTCCTGTGCCATCCAATTAGAATAAGGATCTATCTCTTCTAGATGAAGTGGACCAGGTAGTGCTGAACTCTGTGCCCTTTTTATGTGCAACTTAAGATTATAGTGCACATAAACAAGGTCATTAAGCCGTTTTTGAGTCATTCCGTTTCTTTTCTTTGTGTGGATGGACTCAAATAAGCTCCAATTACACTCACAATGGGATGCGCTGCCAGGTTGGCATAGGACTTTGAGAGCAAAATTCTTTAAATTGAGGGTATTGCCACCCCAACTTGCTCACCTACCATCTGGAAAACAAAATATAAACAGTTATAAAGCAATGAAAAAAGATAATCAAAAAACACATCTTATCAATTTGCAAAGGTTTTAAAGTTTGACGCTTTACTTAATGTGCTTCAGTAGATCTTGCTCTCTTTGCTAGCATAGAAGAGAACAAATTACCCTTCGATTCCACATAGACTTGTTGTTCGGTCACAACAAGGTCTCTCTCCGCTTCATTGGATATTATTCTCTCAATGCATTTAGAGAGACCTTCCATGACCTCTCCGTTAGTATCTGAGTAGGAATCATCAGCCCTAAAACAAATAGAAAATGATATCAAGTCTTACAACACAAGTTAAAAAAGTAAAATAAAATAAAGTCTTAGTAAAATCTCAACTTCAAGGACAATCATAGTACCTGAATTTGCGGCATGAATGGGTTGGTGGAGCATATTGTTCCACCTCCTATCAATTATTTCCCAAATGGGGTCGAATCTGAGTTTGTCCGCATGATAATAATTTCTAACAGCCTCTTTGGCCTTATCCATGGCCTCATAAAGACCTCCCATTGGGGATTGTTGCCCATCATATATGTGCAAGACTCTAACTAGGGGCTTAGACATCTACATTTGAAATTTGAAAAATACAAATTAGTTAATAACATACTAAGTTATGAATTAATAATGAAACTTGAATCAACTAAAAATATAATGTTTTGATTCTTGAAGTTACCTCCACAATCTGTGCCACAACATCTCCTTCGAGCTTCTTTGAGTAAGATGAGGCAACCCAATCAACACACACAAACATTTGTTTCAATCCAATATGTGGTTGAGAACACTTTGCAATGTCAAGAACACCGTTGCAAACCTTGTCATAGGGGGTCTCACCAAATCTTTGCCTTTAGTGGTCTTTCTCATCAAACCGAGAACCCATAGGTGATTATAGATATATTTGGTGACTCGTTTAGCATCTTCCACAACTAGGCTCACCCAATCAAGTTTTCCTATTGTTCGAAAGAAGGTAAAGGACATATGTTGCACAAGGTGACCAAAAAAGTGTGGGATGCCGCTCTTGGCGGATTCTATCTAAAAGATTAGTAAAAAATCAATAATTAGTTACAAACTTTCCATATTTACATCAAATCTGAATTGAATAATACCATAGCATTATATTCATGATTCATTTCGAACCAAAACAATCAAATTTACCTGCTGCCACATATGCTACTGCATTCTCTGTTATGATTTGCACCACATTCTCTACTCCCACCTCCATGACAACATTCTCCAACATTAAAGCCAATGTGTGTGCATTTTTCACTTTGTTGGAGGTGTCAACAGATTTCCAAAACACTGCATCATCTTTGCAAGCAACCAAGAAATTAATAATGGTTCTACTTCTTCCATATGTCCACCCATCAGATAAAATGGTGCAGCCATACTTCTTCCACTCTTTCTTTTGGTCTTCTATCAATACTCTTGCCATACCAACCACATGGTCAAGCAACCTACAATTTAGGTGTAAAAAAGTGTTAGCAAAAAATATGAAATAACAATTAAGATTTAAAATATAACAATGAACTGAAGTGAATCACAATTATTTACAATTGCCAAATAGTAAAATACTAACCTTCTACTCATATCCTTGCGAGTAGGCGGCTTGTACCCTTTGCCTGATATTGACATTGCATTCACCAAATTCAACCAATAGGGACTATCAGCCGCATACATTGAGATATTGTTGAAAAACCAAAAATTAGCTGCTGCAATATTAGTTTTCTCATGCACCTCCTTGAACCATCCAGTGCCCTCTAATGATGGCTGTGATCTAGCTGTGTTCCTAAGCACAAAATAACCCCCTATCCCTGATGTAGATGGTGATGAAGAACTAGGAAATGTAGAAGAAGTGGAACCGACAAAAGAGACATTTTGTTTGTGGATCTGTGGGCCACAAAGAGATCCTGGTATGTTCTCAAGTGCTTCTTCTTCTTCTTCTTGCATATCAAAAGGAGCTCCTTGAGATTCAGCTATGGCTGCCCTCATAGCTAATTTCGCCCTTTCCCTATTCAATTTTTTCTCTTCAGTAACTGCAAGTAAGGCATTGATGAATTCTTTTTCTTCGTTAGTTACCTTGAGACAAGGATCTGAATCATGTTTCTTTTTGCCTGCAAGGTGGTATTTGAAGGGTTTATGCCTCCAAAAATACGTTCATTACATGGAATGCGGATTTGACAGCATGCTTTTTTAATGCTGAACCGCTGCCCTACACATAAATTTATTGAAAAAACTTAGAACTTAGATTTATGAGTATGAACCAAAGTTACTGAACAACTAAATGAACAACTAGGGTTTGTATTTAAAAAATCTTGCATATCCTTCAAAAAAAAATGTCAAACATAGAGCTGAATGACTTTCAAATGATTCAGACATAGAATTGAAATGCTTTCAAATAATTTGAACTTATTTACAAGCAACAAGAAAACAATAGAACTATTTTTAAAACTATAAAAACAATCTCAACAAACCTACCTGGGACAGAGATTTGTCTTCAAAAACCGTTTGGAATCCTCTTCAAATCCACCAAAATCCACTTTGAATTGCTTGCAATCACTTAAGAATACCTTGGAACCCTTCTTCCCTCCCCTCCTCAAGCCTCTGATCACACAATACAAATTGGTACGGAAAAAAATGAGATTTTCTGCCCTATAGTGCTTTTCCAAACGCGCGGCCGAGTTTTTAAGAAAAACTTGCGAGCTCGCCGATTTTTCTTCGATTAATTGCCAAGTTTTTCGCTGGAGCCGAGTTTTAGGAATGGTGAGTTTTTTTGCCATTTACTCTTCGGCCGAGAAAACTCAATGAGTTTCTGCTACTCGCCAATTACTCTGCGAGTGTGCCAACCATGAAATATAGTAACCTCTCTCAAACTCCTTTGAAGATTGTGTAGGATTGCTGTTTTTTTGTTAGACTCTGATTTACTATTGTCAATCTGGATCAAAGCTCTTAAAATTTTCATTTATTTTGGACACCTCAGCCGTTTTCTGTGCAAGGCTTTCTGTTTGTTAGTATTGTTGTGATCCTATATCCAAGCATTATTTTGTCTTCTTCGGTTAAAAGTAAAACACTTTGTCTCAAAATTTTGCAAGAATTACATATAGAGATGCCTTAGAAGACCCATGTTCATGGCTTCTGGCTTGCCACATTTCTACATCACCATTATTCTGCATATAAAATCATTTGGGACGACCAAACAACACAATTGCCTTGAAGGACTTTGCTTACATAACTACAATAGAACACTGCAATGCCTACTTTTCAAAGTGGGCATAAATTGACGGTCCATATTGCCAATTACCCCAATTTTGGAAATTCCTTGGATTGGTGCTTTAGACAAAATTGTATGAATAAATACATCCCTCAAAATTCCTCTTCCAAAGATCTTATGGATCTTTCAAGAATATGGCTAATTTCAAGGTCTTCCATAAAACAAGTTAATTCTACACCAAGCAATAGTACAACATCCTTGATACAGAGCAAGAATCAAAAGAATTAGCTTGAAAAACATAAAGGGATTAAAGAGGAAAGAGATGGTAGCATCCTTTTTTAATGCTATAGAAATCATTAAGCAGAATATATAGGAATTAACTTTCACTTCTTTTAAGTGAAGGTAGACCTTTAAACTTGGGCAAAAGTTCAATAAGAGTCTCCTGTCAATTTATTCAATCAATGAGAAAGGACCATTAGTTCTTCTTACAAATCATTTACCCAGTGATTATGGATCTCATTTTCTTCTTCAAGGAATTAAGGATCTTGAGATAGTTGATGCTTTTTACCATCCCCAGTCTTATGAATGGTGAAGAGAAACTTATGCACATGTAATTAAATGAAAGAATGCTGATGGATATTAACTACTTTGTTGATGCAGGAGCATCTTGGGTTTGCTTGCAATCCTGCATATTTGGAGGGATTTTGGTTAAGTGTTGTGGAGCTTGACAAATATTGGTGTTTGACATACACTGGGAGCTTGGCATGCTTTAGGGACTCGGCATGGTCATTGGTTGCTCGGCATGGTCTGGGGACACGACATGGTCTTTGGTTACTTGGCATGGTCATTGTTTGCTCGGCACAGTCTGGGGACTCGGCATGGTCTTTGGTTGCTCGGCATGGTCCATGGAGCTTGGCCTTGCTTAGGAATTTGGTGCTTGTTGTAGGCCCTATAACTAGTTTTCTATAATGAGTTAGAGGATGCAAATTTCAGGGATTGAAGAAGGCGTAGAGTAGTAACTACGGTTTGAAGCACGAGTTCTAATTCATTCAGAGCTAGGAGATATTGCGATTTTACTCAGATATCAATTTTGGGCATTTAATTGCTGTTGCAGGCCGACTTGTGGCATTTAATTTATGTATTTGTATTTAATTTGTGTTCTGGGCCGACTTGTTGCTTAGATTGGTATAAGTAGGGGTTGTGGGGAAGCCTTTAGTCATTATTCATCAATCATGGAGAAGAGGAGGAGCTTGAAGAGCGAATTTGGAGAAGAGCTAGTAGCTACGGCTTGGAAAACAAGGAGATTGCTTGGGGGCTTGCAAGCACAAGTTGAGATCTTCCTTGAGGGTTTCTACCAGAGTGTGGATCTGGACTAGCTAGGGTTTGGATTGGATCTTGAGGGATCTTGCTGAACTATTACTTGCTTTGTAATTGGCCGTAACCGGGAAGGCCTTACAGCTCAGCACATTGCATGTAATCAGTTATATTTTATGAATATATTATTGTAATTTGGTATCAAATCTTTCATTGTTATTCTGTTTCCGCTGTGTGGTTATTTGTTGGGGGCTAGGACATCTCCTTTGGGAATTCTCCTACCTTGCACTGCGTCATTTGTCTTTTCAACTGTGGAGTTTGGGATCAGTCAACGCTGCATAGAATTTTGGGGTGAAGTACCCAAGATACTAGTCTCTCCTCTGTGTGACATGTAATTTAGGAGAAGTAAAAGATGAAAAATAAGTGATGCTTTAATGCCCTAGGTATAACCAAATATGTTTCAAACATTGAGTTGATGACAATAAGATGATCACTTTACACCATTTGCATAGCTTGCTTGACAAGCAGCTAGGCAGGTACAAGAAGATTCTTCAAGGACATATTAATGTTATTGCTTTTTAATTCTGAATTTCGAAAGCTAAGTTACCAGATTCAGACTTGGCACAGGCGTAACAAGCTGATTTTGGACTTGGACTTGGAATTAGTACCTAGACTTTGGCCAGACCTGGCCAATTGAAAAAAACCAGAAATATAGAGATATAATAAGGAGCCAAATGCTATTCCTTGCACTCTTCAAATAAAATTCAAAAGCACAAAAGCTGAAAAACAATCAATAACAAACTACTCTAATTACTTGAGCATATGATGAACAAATGAGTAGAAAAATGAATTCAAGCTGAAGAAAGTAAGATTTCTAAACTATATTTCTGGTTCTGCTTCAGATTTTGGTTTGAGTTTGTGGATTTAGCATATTGTTTTTGAGGTTGTGTTTGTCATTAGCAGTAGTAGAGAGGAGCTTGTATCACTCAGCGCAACATCTTTAGCTCTATTGAGATCTTGTGATTGTATCTCGTATAGATCCTTGATGTTGCTGCAGCTATTTTAGCATCATTTGGGATTGGAGTTGATTCAGCAAACAAAAAGTATAATATCAAAATCCAGAAAAGTTTGGGAAATTAAAAACGTGGGAAAAACCATAAAAATATGAAAAATATGGTTTTCGTTATTTCAAGCCAAATAAGGAGGAAGATGCCATCTTTCCATTTGGCTTGGCCCAAAATAATTTTTAAAATTTTTTTATGCTTCTTAGAGTGGGGGATATGTGGGTTTAGCTCTGTGGTGTCAAGGAGGCCTATTGAGCTTCACAGCATATGCCATATTTTGAAATTGATTTTCTTTAATCAAACTAAAAAATTCAGATCTTAAAAATGTGAGCATTGAGGCCATAGAGCAGTAACAGTAATTAGTTTTAAAGTTTCGTATCAGTAATGAAGATAAATGACAAACAAAATTAATGAACAAAAGACAGCAAATGATCCTGGGAAAACCCTAGACTTGAGGTAGAAAAACCAAGCAACAAATATAGCACTTATATATTAAGAAAAAGTAGGAGATTGCTTTACAATGCCCAAAATTGAAGCAACAATCGTTACCTCTATGGTCTGCAGACAATAAATGAAATACCCATTTGATACAATCCCTCTACAAAGAATATCGAATCAGCAGCTTGAATACTCCTACATATATGTCACATGAAACAAGGAATATCAATGTGCTGTCCCTTCAAAGGGAGGACCCTTTGTTGTCTCTAATAATACCCTTTGTTGTCTCTAATAAAAAATAGATTATTTATATATTTCTATGTTACCCCGAGTTTTCGGGACGGGGGGACGGGGGGATGAGGAAACGGGTTTCTAGGACAGTTTTTTTGTTTTGGCTGAAATAGGGGACGGCTATATATATATATTAATGAATTTCAGAATTACATAGCATTGTCACATTCGTCATAGTAACATAATTTAAAATTATCAATTTCATTTATCAAATCAGCATAGAACATAGCATCAAATCAAATCATTGTCTAAGAATTGGAACATAGGATGACATCAAATGAGAGAATCAATTTGCCATAGATTAGACATTAGAGCCCTTTCTTATGAGTTCCAGAGGAAAACCGAATTTGTTGTGCCAAATCTTCTTAGACGGGTAGCAGCCATCTTGTTTGGGCAGTAATCAGCTACAACAATTTATTTTTGGGCAGTTATTGCTGCTATCAGAGCATTATCGAAGCTGAAAACAATCTAAGTATTCCTCAACCCAGCAACAATCATTTCCAGGTCTGCAATATGAATATCAAATAGAAGTCCGATTTACAATCATTTTTCAGGTCTAGTTTGTTTAACAAAAGTTGAAGTTTTAATTTTTAGTCATAGTTGGATGCTAAGTTTGTAATGGCTTCCAAAAAAATATATTTCAACATGGGTTATATTAACATATTTTATTATTTTAATGTGGGGCCAGCGAATGGGCAGAAAATCGCTATTTGTTAATGTTTTTTTAAGTTTAATTTTATTTTAAAATTAGAAACTTCAAGCACTCCCCAGGACGGATGGGAAACGGCTACGAAGTTTGGGGGACGGTCAACACCATCTAGAAACACGTTGACCGTTTCCGAAGTTTTGAGGATGGGTTTTCGATTTTCTTGCTTGGGTGGGGATGGCTTGGAAACGTTTCCGGCCGTCCCCAAGTCCCCGAAACGAGGATGGTTTCCAAAACTCAAGGCTTAGGGCTGGAAATGCGTCCCCGGGTAACATAGATATATTTCAAATTTAGGAAAGAAAGATAGCTTTTGACGCTATAACATTAGCATTCTGTCTTAGTTGGGGAGGTATCTTTCTAGATATCCATGTCATATGATACCCACAATGGCTACGCCCGTTTGTGGAAAAGGATTCTTCAAGAAATCGATAATATCGTGGAGTCACTTAACATGGTACCCATAGTGGCTACACCCATTTGTGGAAAAGAGTTTTACCACAATCTCTTAAGGTGATAACTTCATGGAGTTACTCAACATGACACCCACAATGCTTTGTTCAATGCCAAGAAAGAACCCATAGATAACAGTCAAATCCAAATACAAGCCCATTGCCTATACATTCCATCTTTAGAACTCACGCAAGATGAATATTCAATGCCTTTGTTGTTGACACTTGACTTTTATTGCCAGTAGCTGATACGATAGTGAATAGGACGCAAATGCCCAGATGGCGATTCTTAATTCTACCAAGGTTTTCTTAATAATGTTAGTCCACTAAGTATGGAATTATACTATTGCAATGTCTTTATCTGCAAATAATTTCCAATTGACAACATTTAAAAGTCCGGGTGATAAATATTAAAACATCAATCTAATAATAGAAGGTAGCTTCCACTAGAATATTCAAGGCAAAACATCAAATAATATGAACAACAACAATTGTAGATAATCTCATTACTTTGTAATGATAATTTTTTTTGATAGGTAATGGGCCAAAGCCTTGATTAGTTATTATAATTTGTTGAGATTAATTATTATCATGTGTTAAGCTCGACTAGACTCCAACCCAATACTTCCCAGATGAGAGGCTCACAAGTTACCATTGTGTTGTAGGCTCATGCCTTTAATAAAGATAATTATTAACCTATGACAACTATAATCTTTTATACTTAATTTCAATTATCCTGTGGGTAGAAATAACACGAACTTATGATACTCAAATAAAATATCCCAAATTAATATAAACTCTCAAAGCAGTAACAATATTAGATTTGATAATAGCACTTATCTACAAATTTGTTCAGCAGGAGACCTGGTAAATTGGAAAAGTGGAACTAGATACAACCTCATTACTTTTCTGCACAAGCCAATCCTTCAGACTAAAGTCTTAGGATTACTTTCATCACACCAACTCAGTGCACATGATAGTTATCTTAAGTACTCACATGAAAATCTCAAACACAACAACATTTCATTTTTATTCCTTTGGTAAACATCTCTTATGTTGGAAATAAGAGAGAATGTTAGCACTGGCACTTGGAGTGGTGCAAATATCTTTTTATTAATGACAAGTTTTGTCATTGATGTCAACATATGTTCTTTGGTTGAAGACAAACTCATATTTTGTATATTGCAGGTCATTGATCAATTCAATACAGCCAGTGGTTGATAGATTTGGATATGTGAGTTTACATTGTGTAGAAGATGGAGTGTAACCATCATATCTATGTCGGTTTACTTTATTTGATATTTTGGATGTGCTACAGTTTGCTTGGTAAAGATTGGTAGTAGACAAGTGAGCAAGAAAGTATGCCAGAGGCAGTTGCAGTATTCTTGTTGTAGCTTGATGGCGAGCATGAATTAGTGCTAATGAGCAGAGAAGAAACTAGAAGACTTGTTTGTGTGTGTATGTGTGGAGTTGTGAGTCATTTGGCTTACTTTGGAAAGGTTGGTGATATGTAACGTGTGATGTATTTTGTTGGCAACAGACTGGATCATTGTAGCATGTGAAATATTATTGGCGAGTATTAAATTCTTATTTTAGTGCGTGGAAAACTTAAGGTACTAATTTTATAATTGCTTGAGAAGGCGTGCATGCCTTAGCATGGTTCTATGTAATTAATTGTGCATTGAGGAAGTCCTTAATTGATGTAAGGCAAAGTTATTTTCCTCATTTGTATTGTATGGGTTGTATGGAAGGATAAGTACAAATGCGAGTCTTTATGTTGGATTGTCATAGTAGAGTTGAGAAGTTATTAGATTGTAGGCCATAATAAAGTCATTAAGGTAGTTAATATAGTAGTTATGAAAACATATGTATGAAGAGTCACAAGGGTTGGTTCTTGTAACCAATTAGAGTGCTATATGCAGTGAGCATAGGGAACGGAAAGGGATATGGTGATACTGGAGAGCATTGGTATTGGTATTGCAACTCTTTGGCACAATTAATAAAGATATATTTTGCCAATTATGTGTGCTATTCTCAAAAGTAGTAGGAATGCTGCAATAACGTTGGTAATTAGATTTGATATATAATTTCGTACTTGGCAGTAGACTGCCATATCTGGCAAGTAATCACTTCTATACATGGTAGGTAAACCCTTCCATATCTGGCATAGGACTACTTCCACATCTGGCAAAAGGCTCTGCCATATTTGGCAGACAACATTTCTGGTGGCGTTGCCTAGTTTGGACCTGTGGTCTACATAGACAAGGTGGGAAAACAAAAGTATAATGGACAAATTTTTTGACCAATAAGTAGTGATAAAGGGGCAGTAATAGTGACAAGGACCAAGGAGGATCGAGGAGTACAAGATCTCATTCAGGTATGGGATGTGGCAATAGAGTACGTATAGTGGGAGACAGAGTAGAAGGCCCTCTCCACTGGTATAGTACACGAACCCTCATGGTGAACGAAGTATTGCATAATCTCCTGGGGTCCTTCAAGATTACTAGCAAGAAGACAACTAAGCATAAGGGAGGAACCTAGGAATCACCAATAATAAGACTACTGAGTACATGATGAACACATCAGATAAACAAAAACTCCCAAGGTTTAGTGGTGACAAGTTAGAAGACCCGACATGCCATTGTCGAACGTGCATGACAATATGTGGAGCTAGTGGTCAAAACGATGAGAATTATTGGCGAAAGGTGTTCCCTGCCACCTTTAGGGGTACGACAATTGACCGGTACGCAAAGTTTGTTGGGGCAGAAAAAATTAAATGGCAAAGACTGAAGAATGCCTTTGAGAAGGAGTTTCAACTGCTAGGAGATGATGATGAGGTAGTGGCAGAAATTCACTGCCTAATTAGTGGATAGTTGAGAAATGAATTAATTTGACCTTGCTATATAGGTGATTTTGGACCCAAAAGGCACATCTCCTAGAGAGGGCCGACTTGGCTATTAAACAATGCAATTATATAATTTAAGTCGTATTGTCAGTGTTGGTAGGAAATCGCTACATTTTGGGTAAAAATGCTCAAAAACAGTCAGATTTCGACCTGTTTTGGTCAATCGCAGCCACAATAAGAAAAAGGGAGGAACCTAGGAATCACCAATAACAAGACTATTGAGTACATGATGAATACATCAGATAAACAAAAACTCCCAAGGATCAGTGGTGACAAGTCAGAAGACCCGACATGCCATTGTCGAACGTGCATGACAATATGTGGAGCTAGTGGTCAAAACAATGAGTATTACTGGCGAAAGGTGTTCCTTGTCACCTAGAGGGGTACGACAATTGACTGGTACGCAAAGTTTGTTGGGGCAGAAAAAATGACATGGCAAAGACTGAAGAATGCCTTTGATGTTTACCGTACTGGGTAAAGGAATTAATGCATATAGACAATAGATAAGAACAACAGTATGAATAGCAAAACTCCTTATATTATTCGCATATGCTAGATATTACATTATGCTTATGATGCTTAGATGCTTTACAATGACCCAAGAGGGTGTATTAATACTCTCCGAAGAACCTTCTCGAAGGGGTCCGTCGGCTACATAAAAAGATCCTTCTCAAAGGGACCCGTCGGCTGATACACACAACAAGAACCTTCTCGAAGAGCCCCGTCGGCCAATACACAATTTTACCGACGACATCATCCCCTCCATAAAGAACAGTCGTCTCGGGACGACAATACAACAAAATTGTACAACTAATGACATCATCTAGAATCAAGATACTAGGCAGGGGGACGGGTCCGTGCTCCCAAATCGCTCAGCTTAGCTTGAAGCTTATAGACTTGCTCCTTCCGAACCTTCAACTCAACCTTTGCTTCCATCTAAAGCTCAAGCGCTGACTGCATCATCGTTCCAACTTCTCTCATCTCTTTCTCCTTTTCCGTTGCTGCCTGCTCCTTCTCTGTTGCCAACTGTGCCTTCTCTGCTGCCAATTGCTCCTTCTCTACTACCAACTAACTTTGTCTGATTAATAGGGCTTACCTCTCAGATTGCCAAGCCACCCTCTCAGATTCCCAGGCTGCCCTCTCTGAAGCCAACCTGGCAGCTGACTCCTCCCGAGCTCTCTTAGCTGCTACCTGATTCGCTTGACCCCTCTGAAGAGTGTAGTATGCCTCCTTGTGCAACTTCACTATCTCTTGGAGCAAAATCTCAACCCGACTGTCAACACCAAAATCCGCCATGGTGGCCTAGTCTTGACGCATCTCATTAGTCTCTATATCCGGCCATCCCCGCTCCTCAAAACAAACCGTGAAGGCAGCTGGGCATCCTAGTCGCATAAACGAGATGACTCCCTCCAACTCCTCACAACCGAATCCAATGCTCGAGTCTTCGTCGAATCCAACACTTGGCGAGCCCAAGATGCTAGAGCTACGAAGTCGGCAAGAAATGCCTCCTTGATTCCTATCTCCCGTGCTAATGGATGTTCTTGCCCATCTATAGCCATCTCCACTGTGTCTGCCATACGCTCTATAGTACTGTGTGACGGTCCAATGTCCTAAGCTGGCTTTGTTATCTGTGCCTGAATATCTATCTCCGAAATATCATCTCGTGTAGGAGTCTGCAAATAGGCCCTACGGGGAGTTGGAGCACGGCGGAACCACGTGCTCAAAAAAGTACTAACCTCCTGAACTCGACTCTCCCTATCACACTCAAGTGATGCCAAAAGTGCTGCATCCACCGTCACCATTGCATCAGATCTTACGACATCCAAGTGTACACCCGGCGTATTCTGTCTTTCGGCTATTTCTGGTGCTGGGAGATCGGGTACCTCCATGGTCGTCTCCTCTCCTCGATTGGCACGCTCTCTGCTGTAGGTGCCTCAACTCCTGCTGGTTGTGCCATGGTGACTTCCATTGCTGGCTGTGCTACGGCAGGTGCCACGGTTGTTGCTACCGGTAGTGCTTCAGTAGGGGCTGGCAAAGTCTCTCCGCTGACAGGTGTTGTCACCCGTGCAAACCCTATGGCAAACCCAACTCCCGGCCGGATAGGAGAAGGCCTTACCCTGTGCTTCCATGGTGTTGCTATTGTAACTGCCTGCTGGGATGTACCAGTGATCAGTATCAGCCGCCTTGTTTGTCCAAACCCTGGAATGTGAGCCATGTGCAGACCTTCTAGCACCAAACAGGGAGTAGCGAGTAGTGAAGTGCGCGGAAACAAGAAGGGGGTAGCTGTGACAATCTGAACCTCTTCATCATCTTCATCCCCTACATTGTTCTCCCCAGAAGATGTCTCTTGACGGTTGCTGTTCGTATCACCTCCTGTGTCCATTCGAGGCCTCTTCTGTCCTGCAGCGCCTTTCTGCCCAGTGGCTGAATCCAAGTGTTTCCACTGCATGATAGGAGGTTCCTTAGGAGCAAGTGGTCCAGGTTTTGCCTCCAACTTGTCTTCTGGAATCATCTGTTTTGCCACATCGAGGAAGAGACCAATGGCGTAGTGTGGCATATAGAATGTCTTATGCTGGAGAGTCAAACTCATGCATACACTCAGCCAGCACAAATGCCCAATCATACACCTTTTTGTTCATTATTCCATTCATCATAGGCACCTACGGAAATGAGATATCGGATGCCCTAGATGATCTCGTAAGCCTGCTCTTGACCAAGTCCATTAGGCATCACCATGGTCCCTCCTGGATGTCTGTTTTCTTTAAACCCCTTCCCTTCGATGTCTTAGCCAATGCCTCCTGCTTTGCTTCAGTCATATCTTCACATACCAGTCTAATAAAAAATAGCTTTACCTCCTTAGAAATTTTCTTAGGTTGAACCTTCTTGCCCTACGGCCTTGGTATGCCAAAGACTTGTGTGAAATCAGTTGCCTTGAACGAAACCACTAGGTCTTTGTCCAAGTACTCAAATGAGCTCCTCCGAGAAGCTCTGCCATAGGTCTCGATCATGGCGTGTAGGAAACCTTTGTAATCTCGAATGCAAAAAAAGGCATCCGAATTGCCCATTCCACCAGTGCCCTTTTGATGCTTGCTTTTACTGCATGATCATCAGGGGTTTCTTGGCCACCACTTTCTGCTGTCTATTCCACTCAACCGTTCAAATTGTATAGTTTGTGGTGTGATTTCAGCTGTTGCCGATGTCGAAGGCTTATGCTTCTGCTTGCTGTTGCTGGTGCCTTCATTCTGATTTCCTGCACTTGACATGTTCATGCCCTCCTCAACTTCAAACTGTTCCAGTTGCTTTTTTCACTTCCTTTTTTCTGTAGACTCCATTTACCATTAGGTTAGTTATTATACTTTCCTTCTTGCAAGCGTACGAATCCGTATGACCGCTTTTGAGAGGGTATAGAAAAGTAGCGTACAACAATTATATTATCCAATTCCGTACAATGGTGTTTTCCTGAAATCTTTACGCCAGCAACTGAATCCGTATGGCTCAAATAGATTAAGCCTCCAAAGTAGTATGAGAACAAATCAAAATCTGTATAGCTGCACTATGCATTATCAAATATATAATTAAATCCTTACACTCCGCATGCCAAACTGTGGTTGCAATCCGTATGCAAGTTATTAATTCCTCCGTATGCCATAACTTGACCTTCCAAATTCCCTACGCCCAAATGCATCAGTGAAGAACACTCCCAAAATCCGCACGGTGAAGAATACTCTCAAAAACATGTACAGTGAATTGCAAACCACAAGTAATGTCTTCCAAAATTTGTATGCCGAGCTTTATGCCGGGAATCTGTACAGTAACTTCTATTTAACAATTCCATATGGTGACAACCTCAAACAAATCCGTACAATTGGAAAAGTTAGTGTTTTACATAATCCGTAGGGTGGAAACAGCATCAAGTCATGCAAAAATTGTACACCAATTATGAGAAGCCGTACACCAGAATGGAGAATCTAAACATCCGCTGAGATTTAATCTGCAACCTTGAAATCCGTACCACAAGCCTTGTTAGAGATATCCGTATGCTAGGTGAAATCATAGAAATCCGTACGTCGAGCTAGAGCTGATTCAGCCCATTGACAACTTTAGAACAGCTAGTACATACTCATAGAATCTGTATGGCATGCCGCATGACAATATGAAAACTTCAAAATCTGTAGCCCAAGGTCTAACTTAGAAACCCGTATGCCAAACTGGAAGGTCAATCCGTGCATCAATCTCAGAAACTTGAAGACCGTACGCTGAAGGTAGAAAAAATCTGTACGCCAATCTCCAGAATCCCAAAATCCGTACAGTGCAGGTTCTCAAAATCAATGCTCTAAAAAATCCGTACGTTAGCCTTCAAATCCGTACATTGTGTGTTGCATTGCAATTTCTGTACACCAGTTTTAGAAGCTCGAAACTTGTATGCAAATCTCAGAAGCTTTGCCTTAATGAGAAATTCGTACGGTTGTCTTCCAAATAAAATTCCCATGTACTTTAGAAGCTGTACGTTGAATGGGTTTTTTTTTATAAAAAAACCGTATAGTGACTGAGTTTAAAAGCTGTACGGTGCATTAGGCTTTAGAAGGCCGTACAGTGACTAGGCTTTAAAAAGCCGTACGGTGCCTTTGTGACTTTCTCTTTTTAAAAAAAAATTCTTTTGATGAAATACAGTAGACTCAATTTTTCATCCAAACTTTGCCATTCTGCAACGACGAAGGAGTTGTTCGGACTTCATTCTGCAACGAGGGAGTCTCCTTGGCATGGTACATCTTCAATTTTGAGCCGTTCATTGCTTGAGGCACTTCTTGTCCATCCAAAGTCCACAATTTTATTGCTCCATTGTCCCCTACCTCCCAGATCTGGTATGGTCCGACTCATTTGACTTTGAATTTGCCTGGTTTGACTTCGTTCCTTCAATCATACTTCAACACCCACTGACCTGGTTGGAACTTGTTCAGTTTGAGGTGTTTATTGTGCCACGCCTTATGCCAGTTCTATGTTACCTCTGTCACCTACTGCGCCAACAATCGCTTCTCCTCGAGCTTGTTCAATTTATAGAACCGCTCCCTTAGGCTTTCCATGTCGCCTAACTTATTTTCTAGTGCTATCCTCAGGCTCGGTATCATGAATTCTGCGAGTACCACTGCCTCTTGTTCGAACATCAACTGAAATGGTGTGTGCCTTGTCGTCACCTTATACGTCGTGCGGTAAGCCCAAAGAGTAGAGGGTAATTTTTCTTCCCAATCTTCACCTTTGACGGCACAAGATTTTTAGATAATTGACTCTAGGATTTTGTTGGTAGCTTCGGCCTGTTCGTTTGCTCTTGGGTAGTATGGGCTCGATAATGAATGATAAATCTTGAACTCAGTGGTGAGCAGTCGGATAACATGATTTACAAAATGTCCACCTCTATTACTTGCTAATTGCAATGAAATGTCGTATTTGGTAATAATTTGCTCTTAAATAAATTTTGCTGTGCTTACCGCTGAGTTATCTGGTAGTGCGGGTGCCTTGACCCATTTGGTCAGATACTTTGCCACTATGATGATGTATCAACACCTCTTGATTTTGCTTGCCTTTAGAGGTCTGATGAAATCCAGCCCCCATCTTTCAAAAAGTTCCTGAGCATGAGACGGGTATAGTGGCATGAAGTCTCTCTTGAGCGGCTTCCCAGCCCGTTGGCAAGTGTTACACCCGACGACCCATTCTCGTGCATCGTTGTACACTGTTGGCTACCAAAATCCTGCTAGCAATATCTTCTGCGTCGTGGTATCAGGTCCCATGTGCCCTCCTACTGGACCCTCATGTGCTTCCTTCAATACCCTTGGGATCTCTTCCTCCAAGACGCATTGCCTTAGGATCTGATCAGGTCCCATTTTATATAACAGCCCATTAATCAGTTGAAACGTTCGGCTTTGTAGCACCAACTTCCGTCTTTCATTCAGTGGCATGCTAATTGGAAATTGTCCCGTCGACAGGTACTCTCCGATGCTTGTGTACCACTTTGGCAGTATAACAATCTAGAACAACTGTGCATTAGGAAAGTCATCATTCACACCGTCTGTTGGTTCTCTTGTTTTGAGGCGTGATAGATGATCTGTGCTTACATGTTTCTTCCCTGGTTGTACGATGATCTTGAAGGTAAACTCTTGCAACAGAAGTAACCAACGGCTGATCCTTCCTTGAACGACAGGTTTATTGACCATATACAATAGAGCCTGATGGTCGACATAGAAGACGAATGATGTTGCCAGCAAGTAATGACGAAATTTCTGTACAGCGTAGACCATCCCCAAAGCTTCTCGTTCAATCGTATTGTAATTTTGTTCAGCCTTTGATAGTAGTCGGCTGGCACAGTAGATCAGGTGATCCAACCCGTGGCTACCTGTCTGCGCCAAGGTTGCTCCAATTGCATAGTTGGACGCGTCAACATGAACATAAAACTCTTTGCTCCAATCCGGATACGCCAAGATGGGTGCCGTAGCCAATTGTACTTTGAGCCCTTCAAATGCTTCATCTTGTTCTTTTTGCCATCAGAACGATTCTCCTTTGCATGTTAACCTATCCAATGGGTATGTTACCTTGGCAAATTTTTTGATGAAGCGTCTGTAATAGCCTATATGTTCGAGGAAAGATTTTACCTCCTTTACATTGGTGGATAGCTGCATCTCCAGTATGACTCTTACCTTATCCAGATTTGTCTTCAATCCCTCTTTACAGACTATGTGTCCGAGCAACCTTCCTTGCAGAAGAACCATAAACTTGCACTTCTTCGGGTTCAAGGCTAGGCACGCACGTCGACATCTCTCCATACATTCGCCCAATGCTACCAGATGTTTGTCCTCGGCGTTTAATACCGACCAATCATCCAAAAATGCCTTGAAGTTTCCGATGGACATCTTGTCAAAGATGTGCAGTATGATCCGTTGGAATGTAGTAGGCGCATTGCACAGACCGAACGACATTCGATTATAGGCGTACACCCCATCTTCTACGACAAATGTTGTCTTAAGTTTGTCCAGTTCCAGAAAATTCATCCATGAATGAGTAGATCTCATGTCCGGCTACCTCCTCCAAGATGCTTTTTGTAAATGGAATTAGAAACGGATCCTTGATCGTGACTGCATTGAGGCATTTGAAATCAACGCATATCCGGATTTGGGTGGTGTCCTTCTTCAATGAGATTACTATGGGCGACACCCATTCACTAGTCTGCACTTTGAAGATAATGCCTGCCTCTAGCATCCGGTTGATTTCCTCCGTAACCCGTGCCGCATAGTTCTTGTTCATCTTGTTGGGCCGCTTCTGTATAGGTACGACTCCTTCGACCAATGGAATGCGGTGCACACACAACTCCGACAGTACTCCTTTCAGGTTCTTGTATGTCCATGCAAACACATCCTTATATTCCAAGAATATCTTGAATGCTGCTGCCTTCAATACTGGATCCCAGTTATCTCCCACCAGTATGTTTCGTGGTTTGGCTCCGTCTCCAAAATTCATAGTCTGCAACGTGGCTTCATTATATTTGATGGGCTCTCCTTTGGTGAATGCATGGGCGGGTGTTTCATTGAGTGGCGCATTTCCCTCTTTTACCTTCGTGAATTCTCTTGGGAATCCATCAGCGCTGTGTCCTTCCTCTATCGTCAGTACGTTGCAACTCTGAAACAATTCATAGTCCTCTATTTGCCAATGGTAGAGACCGTTCACTGAATTCAAATCGTCGTCTCCCTCCAATCGCAGGACTACCCCCTGATCTGGTTCCATACGTTGCCTTCCTTCATCCTCTTCCTTTTCAGAATCTGATGACAGAGCTTCTTCCCCGACCATTTGAGTGTGTAGATCAATGATGTATTTCCAACCTTTGCTTTCAAGTGATAAAGTATTTTTCTTCCAATCGTGTTTAACCTTGGCTTGTATCAGCCACCCTCGGCCCAGAATGGCATCGTATCCTTTCCGCTTTAGCGAGATCACGATGAAATCCAACAGGAATGGTTGGGTTCCAATCGTCACCGGTTGTGCTGTTAGGACTCCCAATGGTTTGATTCCATGTTGATCGGCCATTAGCAGCTGAAATTTAGGTGGCCATAATGTCAGTTGTCCCAATCTTTTCCAAGTATCCTTTGGTAACACATTGACACTGGATCCTCTGTCCACAATCGTGTCCGTCAACACAGTCTCGAGAATTCCCATTTCAACAATTGCTGGATAGCGTCCGGATGAGAGGGCTAACAACATTGGATCTTCTGCACTTGTGCCACCTTCTTTCTCCCTTGCTCTGGTGGTAGCTTAACAGTTGGAGCTATATTCGTGAGTGCCGTACGGAGTTGAGGCATAGTGAGCAACAAATCATTTATCCTGATGGGTACCTTGGTTTGTAATATTTGCTGTATGATGTTCTGTTCTGCGCAGTTCCGTGCGGAGGTACCAGTCGTGTCCTTCAAGTGTGCCTTCTTTGCCTGCATTGTTTTTTGGATCTTTGCTTGTGCTTCCTCCAGTCTCTTCTTTTCCTCCATAGGATTGGGGTATAGTTTCACTTGCTTCCGAGTGATGGCCAGAACCTATTCTTCGCCGTCTCGACGGTGATCAAGTTCACTCTCGACTTTGGGCACTTGGCATCTTTGTGATTGCTAGGCCCACACCATCTACATAACAATTTCGGTGTGTTCACTGTTGTGCACTCTCGAGTGAAGTGACCCCACAAATTGCATGCGCAACATTAAACTATCGGCTGATCGTTTGCATCGCACTGAATTCGACTCCTCCCGCCATTATTGTTATTGCCGCTATTGTTGTTGTTTTGATCGCGTCGATTATTTCTGTATCCTCCCAACGTGGCACCCTCCGTACTAGTGTTCCTGCTCCCTCCTGACGCAGAGGCCTCCTGTGTCAAGAACACTTGCTATGGTGCTCTTGTTTTTAGGTTGAAAGGGCCTTCCTTTATTGAATGTCCCATGATCTGGCAAATCTCACAAAAGTGGTCTTTTGGGCAGGATCCCTTCGTATGGCCTTCTTTCTTGCACTCCGTGCACCATAGCTCATTGCCCTTGGTCTCCTTGTGCATGTTTTTGAACTCTTTCATCATCCGAATCATGTCCTTTTGGAGGGCGCAGACCTTCTTGCTGCTGTCTTCATCATCGCTGCTATCTTCTCCTGAAGGCGCATCGTCATCTGAATTGGATGAACTATTCTTCTTTTTCTTTTTGGTCTTCTGTTCACTTTCTAGGTTCATTGCCCAGTTGTACGCTTCAGTGTATGTTGATGGCAGCACGATCTTCATCTTCTTTTGCAGCTTCTAGTGAAGGCCTTCAATGAACCATTTTTTCTGTAACCCATCAGCCGGCTAATTATCCATCTTATTGATCAAGTCCTTCAACTTCCTCACGAAGACTTGGTCTGTTTCATTCTTCCCCTGCTTAGTATTGAATATCTCCGCTACAATTTCATTATTGTCATGCAAGAGTTGAAATTTTGCGATAAACTCCTTTTAAATGTTATCCCAACTATTTAACTTCTGGGGATTTGCATCGGTGAACCAATCAATTGCAACACCCCGTAGGGTGGCTGGAAACTGTCGGATCCATTCGTTCATATCTGTTATGCCATTTGCCCGCCAGATCGTTTCGCATGTTTTACAATGTCGAATCGGATCGGCGGCTTCATCACCATCAAATTTAGGCAACTTTTCCTTTACTCTTGCCATTTTTACTGGATGTTGTGGGTTTTGTTGTGTACCTGCGCTGTTTTGCACGCTCGCGCTGTTTTGGACACCCGCGTTGTTCTGAACACCCGCACTGTTTTGCAAACCCGCGCTGTTCTCGACAATCGCACTATTTGGTGAAGAAGTGTTTTCGTCAACCGAAGTTGTTTGTTCCGAAAGTGTATCTCGGACGAAGAGTTCACTCCACGCTCGTGCTCCCTCGGTACTTTGAGCCATGAGAGTCAATCCCCTTCCGTCTGGATTCTCTTCCCTCGACATATGCAGGTTCAGAAACTCCTCCCTTGCTTCTTCCACCAAATCGAGCCGCTGCCGAGTCTCTTCCAACAATTTTTCAATGCTTTTGTGTCCATTGGTAATCTGCTGAAATCTTCGTCTGCGTCCAGCCTGTTGTGCCAAAATTAAATTTTCCTGCGTAGCGTGTATTTCGTCCTTTTCCTTAAGCTTATTCTTGTTCAACTGATTTGGCATTTAGTCTTCATCTGTTTGCCTTTGTACCAGGTCCATCGGGCAACAGTGCCAAATGTTTACCGTATTGGGTAAAGGAATTAATGCATACAGACAATAGATAAGAACAGCAGTATGAATAGCAGAACTCCTTATATTATTCGCATACACTAGATATTACATTATGCTTATGATGCTTAGATACTTTACAATGACTCAAGAGGATGTATTAATACTCTCCGAAGAACCTTCTCGAAGGGGTCCGTCATCTACATAAAAAGATCCTTCCCGAAGGGACCCGTCGGCTGATACACACAACAAGAACCTTTCCGAAGGGCCCCGTTGGCCAATACACAATTTTACTGACGACATTTGAGAAGGAGTTTCAATTGCTACGAGATGATGATGAGGTAGTTGCAGAAATTCACTGCCTAATTAGTGGACAGTTGAGAAATGAATTAGTTTGACCTTGTTATATAGGTGATTTTGGACCCAAAAGGCACATCTCCTAGAGAGGGCTGACTTGGCGGTTAAACAATGCATTTAAATAATTTAAGTCCTATTCTCAGTGTTGGTAGGAAATCGCAACATTTTGGGTAAAAATGCTCAAAAACAGTCAATTTCGACCTGTTTTGGTCAATCGCAGCCACAATTAGAAAAAAGTTGAAGTCCACCAACCCGCTAAAAATCCTCATTCGTTAAAATTATTTCGACCAGATTTGCTAAACACTTGATGTTCAAAATGAAAGGCTCAGAAAACTCAGACTTTTGGGCAAAAATGCCCAATGAAAGGTTGGATTCTGACTTGTTTTGAGCAATTCCAGTACACTTTGAAATTTCGAAGTCATCAAAGCACTGAAAATACTTCATTGTCTAAGCTGCTTTCAGCAAATTTTACCAAGACTTAGGGAGATTTCAAGAAACCTTAATGTTTTGAGCTAAAATGAGGGGTTGTAAATTTGGAGTTTTTGGGCAGTAATGCCCAAATCAGGTTGGATTCCGACCTTTTCCATACAATTCACTCTTACATCCGGAAAAATTAAGTGGCCAAAATCTCCAAATCTTTGTTTGTTCAAGCCATCCCCTTATCAAATTCATTAAGTTTTCACCTTTGAAAGATTGGATGCAAAATAGAGGGTCCCAAACTTTATGATCTTGGGCATTAATGCCCAAAATAGGTTGGAACCCGACCTGTATTGGGCAATCTAACTCAAAAAAACTCAATCAAACCCACCCAAAAGTTCATTCCTTCAATTGGCGCTCCATCCAAATTTTGCCCAATTTCAAACAGATTTTAAATGGACCAAAGTTTTGAGTTAAAATAGCAGGGCATAAATCATCAAAGTTTTGGCAAAATGCCCAAAGAGGGCCGGATTCTGACCCAACTTGGGCATTCCAGCCAAACTCTAAAAAACATCTAAGTGGTGAACCTTCTAAATTGCTCTCCTTGCTCACAGTTTCACTCAATTTCACAAGTTTATGATTTGAGCCAAAATGGAAGGCTGGAAATCTGGGAATTTCATGCAAAAATGCCCAAAAAGGTTGGATTCCAACCTGTTTTGGTCATTCCCAACCAGCAACATAAAATCTCCAAAACCGCAAAACACCCAAATTTCATCCTTCTCAAATCATAAACAGATCTCAAAGGCACTAATGCTTTGGCAAGAATGGGAGGGGAGGAAATTAGCCAAGTTTGGGCATAAATGCCCAAAGAGGGTTGGATTCCGACCTTACTTGGGCAATCTCAGTCAGCAACCTGAAATCTTTTGTGTGTTAAAACCATTAGATCTGCCCCTTCCTTTCACATTACTTCGCTCCAAATCTTCAAGTTCTTCATCAAATGATGCTTTAAAGTCTTGACTGAAGGGGCATAATTTTTCCTACATTGGGAAGTAATGCCTGAAGAGGGTCGAATCCCAATCCACCTTGGGCAATTTGCTTGGTTAATGCCGCATCTCAACACTAGTCATTTTCACATACTGTATAAAGTTAAGCTCAGGAGGCAGGAGGATTTACACAAATATAACATTTAAGTATAAACTTATACTATAAGTTATATTTGTATAACTATAATACTGTTAGGATGTTATCATGTTTGAGATCTGTCCCAACTTCATAGGAGTTATAATTAAGATTCTAGATTTTGGGGGTTTTCAAAAAAATTCAAACTCAGCCAAATTTCAGGATTCAACACTTTAAACCCCCATAACCTATCCTGGCATTCTAAGGTCAAATTGAAGCTAGAACAAAGATTGTCCAAAGGTTTTAACTCATTTCATCCAAAATCCCTTTGGTTTTAATTACATATTCCTCACAGACTTAGCTTCGCTGGTGCTTGCACCCCAGCCAGATATTACTTTCTAGCAGATCAAAATTGCTCAAAATCACTTACTTGACTTAGATACCTGAAAATTCTTGTGAACTAAAACCACCTAAGACCACTACTACTGTGGCTCGAGCAGTAAAAGGAGGGGGTCTCTATTTGTAATGGGACGATCGTGTGAAAACCTCACGACACCGTGACATATAAAGGCCTGATAACTCACTCACAAATATTTCTCACCAAACTTTAGAATTGATTGCCAATAGTAATATCAACCTCAGTAATAGCTCTGCAGCTTCATCTTCATTTAAAACCTTCTATTTCAGTCTCTTTGGGACAATAATTAAATATTGCTAGGCTCAATAATTAGCTCCCCAATGAATTTCAGAAATATTTGGCGCTATTTTATAATATTTTCACCTTAATATCTCATGGAAAATATAAACTTTATTCATCCCTTAAATTATTTCATAAAAATGGACACCTATTTAAATATTTGTCCAATAATCTTGTTACGACTGTTGGCTGACCAAAATAATTTCTATGGAAGCTCCAACTATAGTTGCCGCTTCAGGTTTGAAATCTATATTCTTATTGCAAGCCCAGTGAAAATAATAGAAAATATGAAAATAGCGATTGCTAGACTATATGATTGGGGCCCACTTGAAAAATTGAGGCTCTGAAAAAAATGAAAGCCTTTGATGAGCTAAAACATGTGCTGTTTTAGATTTTAAAAACATAATATTCAGAAAAGAGGCCACGACACTTATAAAATATTTTCATGGCTGAAGTATGACTTCAATTCACCAAACAATGGTTAGAACATAATAAATTATAATAAATTTATTTGCCAATAATTTTACTTCTTAGTAAACGATCATAAGACTCTCTTCAATCTTCTGATGGAATGGTTAGGTATTCTTGGAGACATTGTACTTGTTTAAGCATTCCAGCAAATGAAGTAGATTCTTTATATTCCTCAATCCGAGATTGATTGGATTCGGTAACTCAGAGGATGTCATGTCCCCTTCTCGATTTTAGTTCCGGGTGGCAGAATTAATCTATCTCCACATCCGGATAGATTAATATCATCTTCATGCAGGATGCTATCCAGTCACAAAGAGAAATAAAAATTAATTTATTCCAGAGCTTTTATTTAATGAGCAGAGCTAAGTTACTTAATGTTTTAAAAGTTATTACTTTATAATAGCTTTAAGTGACTACAGGACGAAAATGTAAATTAATCCCACATTCCTTGTACTTTGTACTTTCCCTCATTCTGAGGCTACTTAAGCACGTGTTTGCATTGGGATTAAAAACAAGATTATGGATATTGAATGCTCAGAATTGAATCTCTGGTTACTTTAAGTGACTGGAAATCATCTTAAGGATGAAAACCCTTAAGATTCTTGGCAATACTGGACGTAGCCCCAGTCCTTGCCATTTTGATAAATGGGTAGCTAATTTAGTAAGGAAGCTTAGGAGAAAAAAGAAAATATATCAAAGGTAATCAAGCTGGGCAAATAATCGGCAAGCAACAGTAGGTGCAGGAGAAGCTAAGATTGTTGAGGTAATAACA
Source organism: Cupressus sempervirens (assembly GCA_028749045.1). Classification (NCBI taxonomy): domain Eukaryota; kingdom Viridiplantae; phylum Streptophyta; class Pinopsida; order Cupressales; family Cupressaceae; genus Cupressus; species Cupressus sempervirens. The sequence goes on along the minus strand of CM053790.1, from coordinate 80,890,514 downwards.
AACTCAGCCAGTTATTATTTAGAAATTCCATTTGTTGGGTGGTAGTATGGTCTAAGAAGAGTAAGGCATCAAGGCTTTGGATTAGATACAAATACGTATGAGACAAGAGTTCACCGGGTGATAACCATCATGTCGTACTCATACATAAACTGTAAGCTACGCTATACCCGCGACAGTAGCATTGGATTGAACCACAATCAACACCAGGCAGTGTTACCAAGTAATCCGTGGAGCTGGGTCAACTTCAGGCAGGAATGTTAGAGAAGGGAGACTAACGCTTGGGAATATTTTACCAGAGTCGGGCTTAAATAAACATTTCAGTCACGTCTGGGCTAGCAACAGATGTCGTTCTGGCACCTCAATGAAGTTTCGTGTTTGAGAGAATCCCAATCGTTTTTCATTACAGAGGTTAGAGACTACTCGCGTAACTCTTCTCCAAGGCAGCGAACCCCGGCCATACGTGTCAGAAGTATAAATTGCAAAGCCGTGTAACAGACTTGAGGGCAGATATTTTGGAACGGCTTGCACAGGGTAGTCGTCGGGTTAAGTTGTGGATACTTGCATTGTGCATCTTCACGGGATTTGTGGTTGTCATTTGCGGGTCACTAAAATACACTTTGGGACTTAGTTTATAGCTGTAGCCGACTATTGGAGTCTCGGGTGCTAATAATCTGGAAATACCAACCAGTACAAGGCGGGTTTGCTATCAGCAAAGTGGAAGGCGCAACTCATTCGACCTGTATGTTAATCACTGCATATACTCATCCCAGGTTGTTGTCAATGTCAGTTTTAAATATTCAGAACTAGATGGAATGAACCTGTTGCATTTTGTTTTTTTTTTTACATTTCATTATTTACAGCACTTAATGAATGATTACGTTAGTTTGATTGAGTAACTGTTTCAATATGGGAGCTGGTGAGGTGCAGCTATATCTTAAACTTTCAGAAGCTAAATTTAACTGTCCACAGTGAACACCATATCTGGGTCTGTTAATAGTGAACTATTTGACATACTACTTCTAGACTGCTTTCACATATTCTGGTTAAAGTTAGATATTGGACTTTGAAGTTCCAGATCACTAGCAGATTGTTCAACAATTGTTCGCATTAATGTCAAGTACTAAATAGTTGGTATTGCTGGGAGAAATATTAGATAGAATATTACAGTGGTATTAGAGCCACAGACCCTGCCAGCTTGTGGGGAAAAATATTTTATGCAGGTTCGTGAATGAGTAAAAGGCAGTATACATTCCGTCATCTTCAGCCGGAAAAGACAGAATCTTCAGAACATCTTGTGGTGGAAGATAGTTATTCAGTGGATGAGGATATAAGCTTTGGGCCAGAAGTACAAGTTGAACAAACTACTAGATTTGAAAGGGTTCAGGAACAAGCACTGGTTTCTCCAATGGCACGAAATGATGAAGCAATAGACAGGGAAGTAATGGAAACCATGCGGGCCATTAGAGAAGGGCAAAATAACATTGCTGCAGCGTTACAACAGCTCACAGGTGCCATGCAACAGTTAGCTCCTGAAAATAGGAGAGCGCCCAGCCACCATAGTGGGGGTGGTAGCATAGCAGGAACACCCCATACAGCTAGAACTCCAACTCGTAATACAGATAGACCCTTGATGCCTATTTTTGTGGGAAATAATGCTGAAGAAGAAGTGGCTCGACCCGCAACTCAAGCCTTGTTACCTGATAATATTATAGCTATATATGATGAGTGGGATGTACTTCCAGATCCAATTAAACAAAATTTAACTTTTAATCAATATATGAACCAAAAGAGGGAAGCTGAGAGACCTCAACATGATAGAAGGCCTAGGATGCAAAACAGGGATCTTAAACATGCCATGAACAAATTAACACTTCCCACTTTTGATGGCAGCAATAAAACTACAGCCAGAGCATGGATTCATAAATTGGATACCTACCTAACACTCAAGCCCATGACGGAAACAGAAGCTATTAGATTTGCCACTATGCATCTTGAGGGGGCAGCTTATGATTGGTGGCACCATGGACTTGTTACCCAGGATCACGGACTCATCACTTCATACGAGGTTTTCAGCTCAAAGTTGATTAACCGTATTGACAGGAAAGATATCGAGGTCTACTATAGGGATTTGGCCCAGTTACGGCAGAGCGGGACTTTGGATCACTATATAGATGAGTTTCAGCAGATATCAGTGATGGTACCGGATATGTCTGAGTAGCGCAAGGTGATGTTATTCACTGAAGGATTACAGGACAAATTTAGAGGTTTGGTCAAAGTCCTAAAACCAAACACCTTCGATGACGCCATTAAGATTGCTCACAATTTGGACACACCTACCTCATTGTCACAACCTCCTAAGAAATCCTATAAGGGATCCACTTCTTATAAGGGAAATAAAAAACAGCAAAAGACAGACACCCCTAGATTGGATTTTGAGACACACAATGAATTAAGGAGGAAGAAGTTATGTTTTACTTGTAGAGAGCCTTGGACTCCTGATCACAGATGCTTGGGTAAAGGCAAAATCCATTACGTTGAGGTGCATTCTGAGGAGGAGGAAGAGGTGGAAGAGCCACAGGAAGAGAATACTAGTGGGGACAGCGAGGAGGAGAAGGAAGTTGAAGGGCAGCCTGATAAAGATAAGAAGAAACAAACCAGTACGAAACAGCCTCCAATTTTAGCTACCCTTTCGAGTGACCCAGCATGTCATCCTTTCAGAGTGAAAGGAGTTGTTAAAGGCCAGCGTATTATTTGCCTTTTAGATACAGGTGCCTCACATAATTTTATCAGTACACAGATGGTATCTAGGAAGGGATTACAGATAGTGGCCATACCCAAGTTTGATGTTAAGGTAGCTGGTGGAGAAGTTTTGAGGTGCACAGAGAAGGTAGCCGGGCTCCAGATTCAATTTGATGGTTATCTTTTAGAGGCTGATTTCTATGTGGTTGATTTGGATGGACTGGATGTGATTTTGGGAAGACAATGGTTGAGTACTCTCCGTCGGTATACATTTGACTATGAGACTATGCAGCTGGAGTTTTCACAGGATGATAGATTGGTGATCCTGAGAGCTATATTTGATAGTAGTCCCAGGGTGATTTCAGCTCACAAGATGGAGGCTATTTTGAGACACAAGGATATAGAGTGGGCTACTCAGTGCTTCATCTCGTCCAAGGTGACACAAGGAACAGGACAGTGTTATCACTGTGACCTACAATTAGTTATAGATAAGCACAGGAGAGTGTTTGAGGATATTCCTCCTGGAATTCCTCTTGATAGGGGATTTGAGCATATTATTGAGCTTGAGGAGGGAGCTAAACCTGTTATTACTATACCTTATGGTCATCCTAGGCATTATAAGGAGGAAATAGAGAAGACGATAAAGGAGCTTTTGGATATGGGGCATATCAGACCCAGTTCGAGTCCCTTTGCATCCTCAGTAGTGTTGGTTAAGAAGAAGGATGACACCCTTCGAATGTGCATAGATTACCGTGCACTAAACAAGAGAACTATCAAGAACAGGTATCCGATTCCCCACATTGATGAGTTTTTAGATGAGCTTCACGGGGCAGTTTATTTCCCCAAGATAGATCTACGCTCAGGGTACCATCAGATTCGGGTCCGAAAAGAAGATGTGCATAAGACAGCTTTCAAATGCCATTACGGACATTACGAGTTCTTGGTGATGCCATTTGGGCTCACTAACGCACCAGCCACTTTCCAGTCTTGCATGAACCATATTTTTAAAAAATAGTTAAGGAAGTGTGTTTTGGTATTCTTTGATGACATATTAATTTACAACAGAACTTGGGAGGAACATTTACAACATCTGGATGAGGTTCTTAGTATTCTAGCGGAGAACTTTCTATTCGCAAAAGAATCTAAGTGCGAATTTGGGTTGACTGAGATTCTTTACTTGGGTCATGTGATCGGAGCTGAGGGAGTTAAGGTGCACCAGGAGAAGATCAGGGCGATTTTGGATTGGCCACCACCAAAGGATGTTTCAGAGCTGCGAGATTTCCTTGGACTATGTTCTTATTATCGGCGGTTTGCCAAGGGTTTTTCACAGGTAGCTGCACCTCTCACAGATTTGACATGAAAAGGGGCTTTTTCTTGGACAGAGGATGCCATGGTAGCATTTGATAAGCTGAAACAGGTGATGAGCTCGTGCCCAGCGTTAGCGCTTCGTGATTTCTCTAAGCCCTTTGTTTTAGAATGTGATGCATCGAGAAATGGAATAGGGGCTGTTTTGATGCAGGACCGTCACCCTATTGCTTTTGAGAGCAGAAAACTGTGGGGCAGCGAGGTATTATATTCCACTTATGATAAGGAGATGCTGGCCATAATGCATGCATTAGCAAAATTCAGACAGTACTTGGTAGGAAGTAGATTTACAGTTAAAACAGATCATAATAGCTTACGTTACTTCCTAGAACAGACGGAACTGAATGAAAGACAGCAGAAATGGGTCAGCAAAATACAAGCATATGATTTTGACATTGAATATGTCAAGGGAAAAAATAATATTGTTGCTGATGCATTATCTTGTAGACCCCCAGTACTAGACTATTATGTCACTTCTGAAATTTCAGCGGATTGGAGATCACAGCCACTAGTGGAGTATTCCAAAAATGCACACGCATGTCAGATTTTGGATGGCATACTACAGGATGAACGGTACAAGGTATTGAATGATATTATATACTATAAGGATCGAATCTACCTAGTACCCAATTCTAAACTTAAGAAGGACATCATGCGCACCATACATGATGCACCGACAGCAGGGCACCCTGAGTTTTTCAAAACTTACAGGCAGGTTAGAGAGAGATTCTCTTGGAAGGGCCTTAAGGATGATGTGTTACAATATATTAAAGGGTGTCAGACGTGTCAGCAGAACAAGTTTGAACAGGTTTTTCCAGCTGGATTACTTCAGCCCCTCCCCATTCCAGCTCAGAGATGGGAGAGCATTTCTATGGATTTCATCATCGGGTTGCCTAGGGTCCAGGGCAAGGATTGCATCTTTGTAGTGGTGGATAGGTTGACCAAGTATGCGCATTTCTTCGCAATATTTGTAGATTGGTCAGCTTTCCAGGTAGCTGAATTGTTTTTTCGAGAGATTTTTAGACTCCATGGATTACCTAAGACCATTGTGAGTGACAGAGATAGTAGATTTCTCAGTACTTTTTGGTAGGAAATTTTTAGATTGATTGGTACAGAATTGACTCCTAGCACAAGTTATCATCCATAGACTGATGGCCAGATCGAGATAGTGAACAAATGGGTGGAAGGTTACTTGAGGAACTACATTGCAGGATAGCAGAGAGCGTGGGTCAAGTGGTTGTTCTTGGGGGAGTACTGTTATAACTCCACCTATCATATGTCTATTCGGATGACTCCTTTCCGTGCACTCTACGGCTGTGAGCCTCTCTCTTTTATTGATTTGGCTTTATCAGACAGTAGAGCACCATTGGCCAAAGATTGGATTGAGGAACAACAGGATATCCTTAGAGCTATCAGGGATAATATTCAGTAGGCGCAAAATCAGTAGAAGTTGTACGCCGACCGACATCGCACAGAGCGGAGTTTTGAGGTTGGAGATAGAGTTTTCCTTCGGCTACAGCCCTATAGACAGAGCTCATTGAAGAAAAGTGGGGCTGAGAAACTTAAGCCTAGGTATTATGGACCCTATTGCATCATTAGGAGAATAGGGGAGGTCGCGTACGAGCTGGAGTTACCTAGTGACAGCCGGATCCACAACGTCTTTCATGTCTCGTGCCTCAAGAAGGTAGTGGGCCAGCAGATTGTGCCTTCAGAGAGTTTACCTCCACTTGATGAAGTGGGTAAACTTGTTTTGGTACAAGAGGAGGTGATTGAGACTAGGGAGAGGAAGCTACGCAACATGACTGTCAAGGAATATCTGATCAGGTGGAAAGACTTGCCTTATGAGGATGCCACTTGGGAAGGCGAGTCCATATTGCAGCACCCAGCGTTGAGATTGCTTGAGGGCAAGCAATCCCGGGAAGGGAGGACTGTCATGTCCCCTTCTCGATTTTAGTTCCGGGTGGTAGAATTAATCTATCTCCACATCTGGATAGATTAATATCATCTTCATGCAGGATTCTATCCAGTCACAAAGTGAAATTAAAATTAATTTATTCCAGAGCTTTATTTAATGAGCAGAGCTAAGTTACTTAATGTTTTAAAAATTATTACTTTATAATAGCTTTAAGTGACGACAGGACGAAAATGTAAATTAATCCCACATTCCTTGTACTTTGTACTTTCCCTCATTCTGAGGCTACTTAAGCACGTGTTTGCATTGGGATTAAAAACAAGATTATGGATATTGAATGCTCAGAATTGAATCTCTGGTTACTTTAAGTGACTGGAAATCATCTTAAGGACGAAAACCCTTAAGATTCTTGGCAATACTGGACGTAGCCCCAGTCCTTGCCATTTTGATAAATGGGTAGCTAATTTAGTAAGGAAGCTTAGAAGAAAAAAGAAAATATATCAAAGGTAATCAAGCTGGGCAAATAATCGGCAAGCAACAGTAGGTGCAGGAGAAGCTAAGATTGTTGAGGTAATAACAAACTCAGCCAGTTATTATTTAGAAATTCCATTTGTTGGGTGGTAGTATGGTCTAAGAAGAGTAAGGCATCAAGGCTTTGGATTAGATACAAATACGTATGAGACAAGAGTTCACCGGGTGATAACCATCACGTCTTACTCATACGTAAACTGTAAGCTACGCTATACCCGCGGCAGTAGCATTGGATTGAACCACAATCAACACCAGGCAGTGTTACCAAGTAATCCGTGGAGCTGGGTCAACTTCAGGCAGGAATGTTAGAGAAGGGAGACTAATGCTTGGGAATATTTTACCAGAGTTGGGCTTAAATAAACATTTCAGTCATGTCTGGGCTAGCAACAGATGTTGTTCTGGCACCTCAATGAAGTTTCGTGTTTGAGAGAATCCCAATCGTTTTTCATTACAGAGGTTAGAGACTACTCGTGTAACTCTTCTCCAAGGCAGCGGACCCCGGCCATACGCGTCAGAAGTATAAATTGCAAAACCGTGAAACAGACTTGAGGGCAGATATTTTGGAACGGCTTGCACAGGGTAGCCGTCAGGTTAAGTTGTGGATACTTGCATTGTGCATCTTCACGGGATTTGTGGTTGTCATTTGCGTGTCACACAAATATACTTTGGGACTTAGTTTATAGCTGTAGCCGACTATTGGAGTCTTGGGTGCTAATAACCTGGAAATACCAACCAGTACCAGGCGGGTTTGCTATCAGCAAAGTGGAAGGCGCAACTCATTTGACCTGTATGTTAATCACTGCATATACTCATCCCAGGTTGTTGTCAATGTCAGTTTTAAATATTCAGAACTAGATGGAATGAACTTGTTGCATTTCGTTTTTTTTTACGTTTCATTATTTACAGCACTTAATGAATGATTACGTTGGTTTGATTGAGTAACTGTTTCAATATGGGAGCTGGTGATGTGCAGCTATATGTTAAACTTTCAGAAGCTAAATTTAACTGTCCACAGTGAACACCATATCTGGGTCTGTTAATAGTGAACTATTTGACATACTACTTCTAGACTGCTTTCACATATTCTGGTTAAAGTTAGATATTGGACTTTGGAGTTCCAGATCACTAGCAGATTGTTCAACAATTGTTCGCATTAATGTCAAGTACTAAATAGTTGGTATTGCTGGGAGAAATATTAGATAGAATATTACAGAGGACAGAATTATATGTACAGAACATATATCAGGCAAATACACAGTCAAATCAGGTTACAAAACACTCATTGAGAATAGAAGGAGAGGGGGATCACTTAAAAATCAAGTGTTGGGCTTCTGTTGGCATCCTGCAGTACTTCCTAAAGCTGGGGCTTTTTTATGGTTGGTCCTCAATAGGAGAATTTTGACTCCTGATTGTTTGCTAAGATTAGGAATTAGTAATGCTTTTTTCTCTTGTGTTTTCTGTAATGAATCCAGGGATGAGATTGATCACATTTTTCTTAACTGTAAATTTGCATATTCTTGCTGGTCTAGGGCTTTGGCAAAATTAGGCTGGCATGGCCCTCTTCCCAATTTTCTTTCCAACTTGTTGATGGAATGGCCAATCTGTAATAAGGACTCTTTCTTCTCGGCTATTTAGTGGATCATCCCGCCCTTAATTGTTTGGGGTTTATGGTGGGAGAGAAACAAAAGGATTTTTAGGCAACAGAGTTGTACAGTGGAAGAGGTGTGAAATCATATTCCACATATTATTGACGAAAATCCGAAAATATTAATGCTTATACAAGAAGATCCAAATCACTTTCCTCCCCTTTTCATCCAGTAGATAATGAAATCCTGCATTCTTGGAAAGGTATTTCAATCCTCTTCAAAGGTGTCCTCGTGGGTAAGGTTTCAAAGGCAGAAAGTAGATCAAAGGTGTAATGGGTTCCTCCAGATGAACCCTTTGTAAATTTAAATTTCGATGGAGCTTCAAAAGGAAATCCAGGTAAATCTGAAAATTGCTGGGGTCATTAGGAATCACAGAGGGAAGGTTTTTCATGCATTTGCTTCTAGTCTTGGATGGTTCCAATAATCAAGCTGAAGCCAAAGCATTACTGGAAGGGATTCGGATGGCAGTTGGTTTAGGCATTTCACAGTTATATATCAAAGGAGACTCCCAAATCATCACTTCAGCCCTTTCCAAGTTGAACCCGATTTCTTGGGATCTTCAATATATCCTCAGGGAGGTTTGGAGATTATTACTGAGATTTTCAGAATTTATTATTGGTCACTGTTTCAGGGAGGCAAATGGTATTGCTGACTGGTTGGCAAACCTTGGGGTGAAATGCAATGAAGATATCAGATTTTTTAACAACGACAATTTGGTGGAAATCATCTCAAATGATTTGGCTGGGAGAAATTTAATAAGTGAAGTGAGCATTGTTTAAATTGGATTTCAAATTTAAATTTACATTTCAAGTGGTGTCTGTTTTGTCTGTTTTGTTTGCTTCGGCACTGGCAACTGCTTCAATGGGCAAGTTTCAGTCCTATCTCCTGTGTGAAGGCTGCCTTGCCATCCTTATTTTGTCAAGTTGGGGGATTCCATATCCTTTTCCCTACTTGCCAATAAATGCTTTCATCATGACAGGAAATGATTGTGAGGCCGTCATGAAAGTTGTGGAGTGTTGTGTTCGGGCAGAATTTTGCAACAGGGCATCCTTCATTCGGCCATAGCTGCATGCAATCTACATGGTTCTGAGGTGTGGGTTGCTGGTCTTTTTCCTCTGACAGTGCTAAAAGATAAAATCGAGCGTGTGAGGCGTTATGATGTTTTCAAGCTGGGCATTATGTCTCATGATTCCCAGTATTTCAAACGGGAGGTTGGATACATGATGGGGATTGTTGCTCCTTCACTTGTTCGGACATCATTTTCCACTTTTCATTTGGTATCGGCCCTGTTAGACTTTGCAGTTCCACTTGCTATGCCACTACAGTTGAATCTGGGTTCCTTTTCTTCATCAACTCTGCCAAGTTCAGCTACGGATTGTTTGGTACCAGTTTTGAATTTCGGGAACCTTTTCTCTGATGATGTGTGGGAATGCTCTTCTACCCCTTAATTGACTGAGTAATTTTCTTCTGGTCTCGCATGATTTTGTTTTTGTCGTTGTGCTTCATGGATTCTCTCTCTCTGTGTGGGTTGGGGTGTTTTGTTGTTCCTGTCCTTGTTAGTGTTCTTTTGTTTAATGGTTTTTGGTTGGGGTGTGCTCTCTGGTTCTATTGGCTGCCCCATTTTTGCAGCAGTCTGTAAATCAACCTATATATATATGTTTCTACAGGTCTTCTTACCTTTTGCTCAAAAAAAAAATTAAATTTTTACTTCTTACCAAGCCCTCGCATATTTCTCTACAAGAGAGACTTAACACTCTGCTCCAACTGTATTGCTGGTACTCGTAAACGTCACAGGCCGGCAGGCTACCATGTTGAAGTTTCGTATCAGATATATGAAGATAAACAGCAAACAAAATGAATGAACAAAAGACACAAAAAATATCCTGGGAAAACCCTCCAACTTGAGGGAGAAAAATGCGATCACATATATATTAATGAAGGAGTAGAAGATTGCTTTACAATGCCTAAAACTAGGCCAAAACTGAAGCAATGATCATCATCTCTATGATCTGTAGACAATGAATGAAATACCCATTTGGTACAATTACTCAGCAAAGAATATCGAATCAGCAGCTTGAATCCTCCCACATATTTATCACATGGAACTAAGAATATCAATCTATATATCTTTATATGAATTCCTACTTGTATTCTCCCACATATGTATCACATGGAACTAAGAATATCAATCTATATATCTTTATGCAAATTCCTACTGGAAGATTATATAAAGTTCTCTTGCCCCTTCATTGTCTTGCCATTACAAAATGAAGACCCTTTGTTGTCTTGACTCTTCAATGTCTTGTCCCTTCAAAGTGAGAAGCCTTCGTTGTCTTTAATAGAAAATAGATTATTTTTATATTTCAAATTTAGGAAAGAATATAGCTCTCAATGCTATAACATTAACAATCCTGCTGTTTCTATTTGTTTTTGTCTTTTTATGAAACAAAGTTTTTTTGAGCATATACCAGTTGTCATAATTTTATTGCTTTCAAACTCGAAGTATTATGATTTCAAATGAGGCCAAAGAGCAGTAATTATGTCTAACTGTGGTTTTGCCTCTTTAGGATTTGTAAAGCCTTTCTTCTTTCTTTCTTTCTTTTGGAACTGATGAAAATCGGCTCTACAATTAGTATTGTATGAACAATTTTGTCATGTTTTTGTTGTATAGGTCCTACCAGGTCTTTTGCTAATTTGAACAAAAAAAATCATCCTAGGTAGCTGATCTGGGTACAGGTATGGATATGAAATACGGTTTTGAGAATGGCGAGAAACAGATTTTCTCCCCTTGGGTACAGAAATGGGAACATACGTAGATACAGACATGCATACATATTTTGAATTTTGTGAAGTATTAATTTTAAAATAAAACTATTTTATTAATATGTGATGAATATTATGTACTTTTGTATTTAATAATAAGATATTTTATATTATTATTAAATTGATGTTGTTCGATATTTAATTTAAATTATGGTATTGGATATTATATTAATATATAGTTTAATTGTTATTGCCATCGGAGGAGGAAGGATGATGCTGTTCAATGCACCTGTGGACCACACAGGTGCTACAAAGGATGCATGGTGCCCAGGTGTACAGACGCACGGACACTATAGTTGTTTGGGACCCTGGGTGAACCCAGGGCTGCACCTAGACCCGGACCGGGGCCAAACTTGCCCTGGCCCCCAGCTTCTCACCCCTGTACATGTTAACTGAGATTTCATCTCATATTCAAATTGCATGCATAGGTTTTAAAAACAGATTAAAGATGGCTTATTTATAAATATTGGATACACTTTAATAAATAAATAAAATTCTGAACAAGAACAATCTAATTGAGTTTTGATAATGGAGACCTCTTAACAAAAGGTACCATTGTTTCATGTCAGATAATTTGTGAGCAAACTTTAAAGTTAAACACCAAAATCATATTATAGACAGAATAAGTGGCTGCCAAAAATCTCAATGAAGAGTTAATTAAAGCAATCTCTCCCAAAACCTTCTGAAGATTGTCAACGGTCGAGTTTTGGTTTGTTGGTCTCTTTATTTTTGCCTTGTAAAACTTGCTTAATGCTCTGCAAGTTACCACTTATCTAATAATCTCAGATGCTTTTCCTGCAGGGCTTTCCAGTACCATTAATACTATGACTTATATAAGAATTACAGAGAGAGATGTCCTCGAACATGAGGGTTTGTTACTCCTTGCCTGCCACATTTCCCCACATCTGTAATTAATGACCATAGGCAAAATCTCTATAGGCTATGGGTATGGCTGTTTAAAACATCATTTTTTATGTCAAGGATTGGGCAAAACAGAGTTCCCAATTTCCTAATTCCATTCACAAAATTACCAAAGTCCCTGAGATGGGTCCCAGAGATAAATTTGGGCAAACCAGAAGCATCACTTTTTCCAGGACCTGCATGTTTCTCCAGAATTTAATTACAACATTTGTGACATGGAATAGTAGCCTCCATACTCTTCTTGAAAAACACAGGGGACATAAAGAGGGAAGAAACAGTTGAACCTGCTTTTAACACCAGGAAAATTATTGATTTCAATGTTCTTGCTTCTTAAATAGTAGTTAATCCTTTACACTACATTAATTATCAGTTCCCCTGTTTTTGGTAAGCTTGATCTTATATCCATAGTATTTGTCATCTGTTCATCAAAAGATGTGGAACAATTGCTTCTATTTGGATATTTCTCTTTCATATTGACCATTTTTTTTCCATACTAGAAGAATTACCATTAAGTGCAGAACTAGCTATATTTTGATGGGCTTTATTATCAAATAACTCCAACAATAATGCTTGCACGATACAAGAAAAAGGATGTACTCTAATATATTAGTTATTTCATAGGTTAGAGAAAACTTATAATCACGCATGCTTTTTAAAATTAAAATTCTAGACTTGTTTCTATGCTATGTGTATCCCAATAATTGCGGTGCTTAAATAAATGAATTATGGCTTTTCATTCCCTCATCTTGGCAAGCTTGGACTTCTTGCTGACCATTTTCATCAAACAGGCAAATAAATGTTTATTTCGGCCTCAAATCGAGCTTTTGTGAATATTTTGACATCTTTATATAAAAATATTAGTTCGTAGGAAAATGATGTGAATGTTTTTGGGCTATGGAGTGTGAAGTCTGGTATCTATTTTAAAAATAAAAATTCTCATGAGCACTGTTTGTTTTGAAAAAAATATAAAGGTTGACACCATACTTCAGGATGCTATGATACCGAAAAATCCTTAAGCATTTTATTTATCTTGGGTGTTTGCAACCTTAGTCCGAAATGCAGGTTGTGATGTGAGTTAATGGCACAACTTTGCACAAGAGAATCTTCACCTAGGCTCGTAATATTTTCAAGCTGCAATCATATACTGCTCTTTAGGCTTGGCACTCTCTTGTGTTTGTCGCTCAGGGCTTTCTTTATTAATTTCTCATTTCATATGGAAGAAACACACAATTGTTGTTGAATGTATCGTGTCTTTAATATTTTTCTCAGCTCTTACATTTTTTCTTTTATGTAATAAGGTCTCGTATTCATTGTGATGTCTTTGGTCTCTTGAATTTCAAACCCAGAAATGTATTGAAACTCTAGATTTTTTTCAACTTTTTAGAGTGCATATATAGAGAAAGATATTCACATCAATTTGCAATTATTTAAAATTTATCTGCATTGGAGAATCTTTAATCTTACTACTAGAATGTAATTGAACCAGTTTTTTATATGGATTATCGGTGGGCAACAACAACAACAGCAAGTATCTTCATTGCAGCAGCTGTTACAGATTGGCTGGATGGTTACATTGCTCGCAAAGTATGGTAGCACATTCTTCGAAAAATATGTACTGGTTTTTTATTTAAGGCTTGATAATATAGAATCTAGATTTGAAGTATCCTGGTGTTATTTCTTATCTGTAAGAAAGTTGTTATATATATCGTTTATAGGGTGGCGCAAGGGTACTGGGAGTGGCCCTATCCAGTCTCTTGAGGTACAATTTGGCCTGAATCAGCCACTGTCGTGGATGGCAGATGGGATCATGCTCTGCATTTGGAGCTTTCTTGGACCCTGTGGCTGACAAGGTAAACAGAATAATTCTTGGATGCAATCTGATTCTGGTGTTCAATGCCTGGGTTTTGTACTTGGACAAACCAATCTGCTATCTTGTATGTGCCTACACTTTGTTTTTACTGGTAACAGTTGAACAAGGATACCTTACATTTTTTCACAGCATATGAGGGTGCATCTTTCCAACTAAATATCTATATATTATTGAAATATTTGCAGTTTTAAAAAGAACCAAAGAAATCAGTTGATATTGGTGAGTGTTTGAGAGATCACGGAACAGTAGCTTCCCGTCTGGAATAAATGATATAATAACAAAAAACATTTCTATTATCTGTAAAAGTGTTCAATGTCATTTGATATAATTTCATAAATTGGTGTTGTATACTGCTTGCTGTTCTAGCAAATAAGCAGTAGCTTTTTTTTAAAAATTCGTGAATATAGAAAATTTGATGAGAGGCAACTGTTAAGAATTCTCAATGTTAGCATTGCATGGACACAATATGAGATATAAGTTATAACCCTTTCAGGGTGTCTTGCCTTAATTATAAAAAGGATAAAAATCACATTGTCATTCTTTGCTGTTGGCACATACTGTTAATGTTGCATGCTTTCATGTATCCGCGAGCCACAACTTCCATGTCTCCTGTGCTGTAAATTGTTGTCTTCTATAACGATCTTGTACACCTTTGTGTTTGCTGTTACGTTTTTTACTTTCAAAGTCTTCTAGTATAGGTTAATAACTAACAATTTTGTACTTGTGTCTTTGTTCTCTTCATTAGATTTATCATTTCATCCTAATATTGCATTGACTAAACACTGACATCCTCATATTGCCACATGCTCAGCACCTCTGTCAAATTTGTTTAGAAATTTATTAAACCAGTTTTCTGAAGTTTGTCAGTGCCACTTGGGGAAATTCTGATCACTGCTCCGTTGCAATTCTTCAGTTAAACATTACATACTCCAATTGTTCTGATGTTGTTTCCAATCAACAGTCAATATTTCTCACTCTTTTCAGGTTTAAGTTAACAAATGTCGAGTGTCTGAACACGTACAGTATGTTTGAAATTGTCAGAAATTTAACCGATTTTTTAATTTAAAACTACGGCAACATTCATATCTATTAATTCAAGAACATTTATGCTGTGATCCCATGCTAAAAGTTTGGGAGACATATTAAAACAGTTTAGAAAATATAATCATGTAAGAATTCATAAAACATTAAGATCAGATTCACAATTACCATCTGTAAAGACAAGTGATATTCTGGTTCGACAAATTTGAGAGGAATAGATTATTTCTCTTCTGAGTTATGCAGAATGAATGATATGACATCAAAATCTGTTGCTTAAGCTTTGTCATGTACAATTCCATGCACCACTTACATTCAACATAGTATAAAATAATCTTTTAAATTTCTCACAGGAGAAGTACTATATGTCTTGCCTCATGTAGATTTGCTTTCTGCAACCATATTTGTAATGACAAGCATATTATGTTAATTATGATCATTCTCCATTTTTCTGAAGTGTAACAAACACATTAAGTAATTCACCACTGGAGCACATGGCCGTGAAAATTATTTCGGACAAAAGACCTAAATAACTAACATCTGGTTTGTGCCTTAGTCACGAGTGTATGCAATTGCTGATAACCTGGGTTACCGTATTCACGTCCTGGAGCTCGGGTCCTGGTTCAGATTCATTTGGGTCCGGATTCGAGCCCGGGTCTGTTGCGGGTCTGCGTAGGGTCTGTGTTGTAGGCTTGCTCAGACCTGCAGCGGACCTGGGTGAATCCAGGCGGACCCGTGAATTCAGACAGACACGATATTTAGTAATTCAATGTATGATTTTCTTTACAATCATGAAGATAGATTAATGAGCAAACATTTAATGTTTATCTTTGACATTTGGCATTGATCAATGATCAAGCAACATATATTCGTACAATGAAATGACTTTGTTTTACAATTATGCACATTTCTCTTACATACATACGTACACACACACACACACACACACACATATCTATATACTGATGGACCTGCCCACGAACCCAAATGAGAATTTTATTTTGCCTGAACCCATGAACCCAAACTCAAACCCGAATCCGTCCCCGAACCTGTATCAGCAACGTAGCTGATAACCAATCAGCAATAGCTCCTTATCATTTGTCTTACATACATACATACATACATGTCTATATATATATATATATATATTCTCATTTGGGTTCGTGGGCGGGTTCATCAGTATATATATATATATACTGATGAACACGCCCACGAACCAAAATGAGAATTTTAGTTTGCCTGAACCCATGAACCCAAACTCAAACCTGAATCCGTCCCCAAACCTGAATCAGCAACGTAGCTGATAACCAAGCAGCAATAGCTCCTTATCATTTGTCTATCTTGAAAACTGTTTCTAAGGTATCCTATATTTTATGCCCCTCTGGAAACATGAGATAAACAATTTACCACTCTGTGCAAAGTGGAGTTCTTAAACTCTTTTGAAATCTTTGAGAGATGAATGCTATTTTAAATAGTTAAAAGTGATGGAATGATAGTCATACCATAGGATAGTACAATTTAGGACCATTGTAGGACATTTAAGTGTAGAGTGTCCATACATTTTGAACCATTGTAGGTCATATGTGTTCTTCAAGCATGTAACTTCCATCTTTGCAGTAAGTTGATTGTAGGTTGGTAACAACTTGTACTTTTCAAAATCTTTTTGTACTATTTTGTGCCCTTAAGTGGGGTGGGCTCTTGTTTGAAATTCTCAAGATATAATGCCATAAATGTGTACTCTGGTTGACCCAATGTTGAATTGCTGTAATCATCAAAGTTAGCTGGTTGAGTTAAAACTTACAAATGCAGATTCTTTGCGGGGACAAAAACAGTATAAGGGAGACGTCCTAAGTGGAATGTATTCTATGTATTTACACACTTTTTGAAAAGACAGTGACTGTGAGCTCATATGTGAAATTTATGACTTAAACAATTTGCAACCGGGGACAAAATAGCATTACTATTTTGGCAATATACAAAAATGTTATACACAGATGATGATCAGAAGACAAGTTCAGCTTCTGTTAGAAATGCCCCATTTATGACATAACTTGTTCTGGGAAGTTGAGTTGATTCTTATTCTATTTCTTCATATGGGAGACATTCCAATTCTTCTTTTGTTTTTTTAGCTCATCGTCAGCACTAATACCTCATTCAGCAGTTAGAGTAAGCACTTTATTATAAATTAATGAATATTCAGCATTTCAAGTGAAGCTATTAATTTAACATTCCCTCTTAGCAAATATGAAATCAGTTAAACTCAACAGTCATGGACTCTCTCAACATTACAATAAGTGAACAGTTTCCTTTTTATTAATAATCATGGAATCACTCAGCAAGATAAACTTGTAAGAATTATAACTGAGTCTTTCATTACGGACTCTCTCAACATGATGCTGTCATGGAATCTCTCAACATGACGTCCAACTCCCATCAGTGAATCTCTAAAAGGTGATGTCATCATGGACTATCTCAACAAGATGCTCACTTCCTCATAGTGAAAGAGTTATCATAGCTGACCTTACATTCATATTCATTTATACAAGAATCAAAACCATAATCACAGATGAGACATAATTCCAAATTAAGTCTCAAGATCAACAATACATAGCTTGTCTGTAAAATAAGAGAACTTCACCTTGGTTGAGGTTTGGTGAGGATATCAACAGTTTGCTCATTTGTGCTGATATCTTGCAGTTCCACTGCCTTTTGGATCACCACGTCCCTGAAGTAATGATACTTAATTTCTATATGCTTGGATTTATCATGAAAAATAGGATTGATAGAAAGCTTTATGCAGCTTTGATTATCACAAAAGATTATGGTACTATCCAATGTTTTTCCAAATAATCCACCAAGTCGTTTGGAGCCAGACAGCCTCTCGAACTGCTGTACAAACTGCAACATATTGAGCTTTAGTTGTACTTTGAGCAACGCATCCTTGTTTTCTACTACACCAAGAAACCATAGCAGATCCAAGGCTGAAACAGAAACCTAAAGTACTCTTTCTATCTGAAACACATCCTGCCCAGTGAGAATAAAAGAAACCACGAAGATCAAGGTTATTAGAACTTGAAAACTTCAAACCACACTTCAGTGTACCTCTAACATATTTCAGAATATGTTTGGCAGCAATAAGATGAAATTTCCTATGTTCACACATAAACTGACTTAATGTGTTAACTGCATAGCAAATGTCAGGCCTGGTGTTGACAAGATACATGAGGGAACCAATTAGTTGCCTATATAATATGCAATCAATTAAATCTGAAACAGCAGTTGCTCCTTGAAGTTTCTTCAGATTTGCTTCATAGGCGTCACATTTGGTTTATAGTCAAGCATACCAAATCTTTTAAGAATATCTACTGCATGCTTCGCTTGAGTAAGGCAAATCTAATTAGGTCTATGCCAAATTTCCAACCAAAGAAAGTAATGCATTAAACCGAGATCTCTCATCTCAAATTTAGAAGACAAATCTTTCTTACATTTAGCAATTAACTCATTTCCACCAGTGATAAAGAGATAATCAACATAGAGAACTGTGATCAACATAAGATCATTATATCCTTTGAAATAAAAATTTGAATCAGCCTCATTCTTCATAAAGCCCAAATTCAAGAGTTAACTATCAATGCATTCATACCATGCCCGAGGAGCTTCATTAAGGCCATACAATGCCCTTTTCAACTTGCATACATAAGATTTTGTCATGTATTACGAACCCTTCAAGCTGTTCCACTTAAACTTCTTCATCAATGGCACCATTTAGAAAAGCAGTCTTGACATCCATTTGATGTAGATTTCATCTTTTAGCAGTTGTGATTGCAATGATAGTCCTGATGGAGGCATATCTGGCTACAGAAGCGAAGGTCTCATCATAATTTATCCCTTCCTTTTGTTAGAAATCTCTTGCTACAAATTTGGCTTTAAATTTTTTTACACTACCATCAGCAACATGTTTAATTTTTTGCAACCATTTAGAAGAAACAACTGATTTATATTTAGGACGAAGAAAAAATTCCCGAACATCATTTTTCATAATGGAGTCATATTCCTCCCACATAGCATCTTTCCAAACCTGCTGATCTATAGATCCATCAAAACAAGGTGTTCATAATCAATAATACCACACATTAGCACAATATAACCATCAATTCTCGGAGGCCTTTTACTCTCTCCAAAAGTTCCACAAGGGGATGAATAATTTTTAGCTTCTTACATGGTATGTCTTGCCCACAATGGTCTCTTATTTTCATTCAACTTGACACTTGGACTTGCATCGAAAACAATCCGATTTTCAGGAAAGAGGACAATCTGAAATAGGATCCTCCCTCTCAAAGTTGTAAGGAGAAGATGGAGCAGTTAGGGAAAGATATGTTAATGTTTGGTATCTTGAGTTGGACCCATGAGAACTAAACTGAAGATATATATATATATATATATATATATATATATATATATATATATATATATATATATATATATATTATGATATATGTTAAGTTTATAACTGCGATATCATACTAGTCTGAGAGAGTGCAGGCTACACCATAATCTCCTCTCTTTAATACCAGTTAAGGCATTATATACTTGACAGTTCATGAAATGATAGGCGGTGATTCTTGATAATATGTCAATGCTTAACACTAACTTAGCAGATTTGTTAGTTAACATTTAGTTTATCTAGATTGGTCGCCGCTTTCTAGAAGCATGGTATGGGCCGACCTAGAGAGGGTCATGTCCCTTTGATGGGCATGCCCTTTGGTCTTGGTACTAAAGGTAGGTATTATTGTAGTTTGAGGACACACAATAATCAGAAGTCTGCTCCCTCAAGCAATAATACCAGTTCGAATATACTGCAGATATAAATAACATTCAGATCAGAGTTAAAGGTGATAACTCCTCCTTACTTCAGAATATTAAGAAGATCATATTCAGCAATATAAGGATATTATACAAGTCTGAGTTTTTTACTACAAAATTTCCATAAACTTTACATGGTATTAGAGCTCAGTTAGTCGAACCTAGGCTTCGCAAATTAAGTAATCAGACCTTAAACATATCTAGCGTCATTCTCCTATCTTCAATGGCATACGCAATCAGACCCGAGGATAGGTTTGATGGGAAAGAACACTTTGGTGCTTGGAAATTGAGAATCATGATGATTCTTGAAGACAATGATGTAAAACAATTTGTTGAATCAGCATCCAGACAACCTACAGTTGAATGTTATAAATCCTTTTGGATTAAAGGAAATAGGAAAGTCATTCAGATCATATTAGATGGAGTGAAAAATAATATCGTACCCATGCTTACAAAACATCAAACAACATTCGCTATGATAAATGCTCTAGTAAATGCATATGAGGTTAACAATGCAACTAGAGTTCTCGCACTAAAAAGGCAACTAAATCACATTCAAATAAAGACGAGAGAATCGATCAATTCATACTTCCTAAGGGATGCCAACATAAGAGATGAACTTTCAAGTATAGGAATCATCATTAGTGACACGGAACTAACACTGATGGCTATAGATGGATTATCAGATTCATGGGAAACTTTCGCACAAGGATTAAGTGCCAGAGATAAACTTCCTGACTTCAATAGACTTAAGGGAGATTGTCTTCAAGAAGAATTCAGAAAACTAAAGAAAGGAGGGAAATTGAAAACAGAAGATGACGAAATTCATGTTCTTAATACAAACTCCTATAAAGGCAAGAAAAAGCATTTCAAGAAGAAAAAGGGTAATCAAAAGAATGACAAATTTAAGAATGATCTATCCAAAATAAAGTGTTTCAAATGTGAAAAGATTGGACACTTAGATCTAATTGCCCTGAGAATTCTAAACAACAAGTGGACTGTACAAATGTTACTAGGGAAGAAGATAACTATGATCTCGAGAATCATGTATTGTATTCGTCACTATCAAATGAAGTCTCAAGTAAAGCATGGGTAATTGATAGTGGATCTTCTAGACATATAACATGTTACAAAGAAGCACTAGAGTCTATATCAAAAAAGGCCATTTGAGTCTATATCAAAAAAGGTTAATGGCGAAGTTACCATTGGTGATAATTCAACACATTTTGTTGAAGGAATTGGAAACTGCACCTTGAAACTAAAATTAGGAAATTCTTTTTTTCTCAAAGGAGTACTCTTTGTACTAGGAATAAAAAGAAATCTAATCTCAGTTACAATACTTGAAGATGATGGACATAATGTTGCATTCAGGGATAGTTAAGTAATAACCTGGACAAAGAACTCAATTAAGAAAGCGAAATTGATTGGTCAGAGAAAAGGTTATTTGTATGAGTTAAATTCAAAACCGAGTCGACCTATTCAAACTTTAATTTATGAAGCTGCAGACATAAATGAAATATGGCATAGAAGGTTAGGACATCTAAATTTCAAAACCTTATCAATTATGGAGAAGATGGTTACTGGTTTACCTAAACTAAATAAAGACCACTCAAGCATATGCAAAGGGTGCGCTTTGGGTAAGAACACCCAAAGTCCATTTCATGATAGCACTAGAAAAACCAACAATGTTTTGGAATTAATTCATTCAAATTTATGTGGACCATATATGTTCCTTCTCTTGGAGGATTTTGGTACTACATTTTGTTCATAGATGACTTATCTAGGAAAACATGGATTTAGTTAAAGTGCAAAGAATCAGAAGAAATCCTAAAGAGATTTAAAGAATTCAAAGTATTAACTAAAAACTTATCAGGACATAAAATTAAAACTCTTAAAACTGATAATGGAGGAGAATACACCTCAGATTTGCTTAAAAGGTTTTGTAAAGAAACATGAATTAAGAGGGTGTACACTGTCCCTTATAATCCAGAACAAAACGGGGTAGCAGAAAGAAAGAATAGAACACTTATAGAAGCTGCTAGAGCTATGATATTTGATCAAACTCTAGAATATTTTCTTTGGGCAGAAGCCTCTTGTACTGTGGTCTATATTCAAAACAGAAGCCCTCACTCCTACCTTAGATATAAAACTCCCAAAGAAGTCTTTACTAAGTTTAAACCCAATATAAGTCATCTTAGGATTTTTGGATGCCCTGTATACATCCATGTTCCAAAAGAAAAGAGAACTAAATTAGAACCCTCCGGAAGGAAATGTATTTTTGTAGGGTATATTGAAACATAAGCATGTAGGATTTTCATACCTGGACAGAAAAGTGTTGAACTTGGTAGGGATGTAATTTTTGAAGAAGATCTAGCATTCAAAAGAGCCCTAAGTTCTGAAGAACCCTCTCCTTTACCTAGTTCTGAAAGAAATACCGAATCTGAGTCTCAAAGGGAGAACATGGAAGAAATTGAAGATGAAATTTAGAACCTAAATCTTGGAGAAACTCAAAATTCAAAGAAAAGATGGGCCATCAAAATAGTTGAGGAAGCACAAGACTTTGTTGCACCTTCTGGAACAGTCATAGAAAGCAAAAGACCCAAAAGATTTTCTAGTTAGACAACAAACATGAATGATTTGTCCAAAACAGAACCAACCAATCCTTCGGATGCTATTAAACATATAGCTTGGAAAGAAGCTATGATAGAAGAATACCAATCTATTATGAAGAATGATGTTTGGGAAATTGTTCCAAGACCTAAAGGAAATTTTTTTGTTTCTTCCAAGTGAATATTTAAAATAAAGCATGCTGCTAACAGTAGCATTGAGAAATATAAAGCCAGATTTGTAGTCACAGGATTCTCTCAGAAAGAAGGGATTGATTATGAAGAAACTATTGCTCCTGTTGCTAGATATACCTTTGTAAGAGCAGTCCAAGCCATTGCAGCATCGAAGGGATGGAAAGTACATCAGATGGATGTAAAAACAACATTCTTAAATGGAAAGATTACATAAGAAGTTTATTTGGGGCAGCCTGAAGGATTTGAAACTCATGATCCTAATGTTTTTGTTTGCAGGCTCAAGAAAGCTCTCTATGGGCTTAAGCAGGCTCCAAGGGCTTGGTATGAAAGAATTGATAAGTACCTCACTGGCTTAGGATTCTCCAAAAATGAAGCTGATCCAAATTTATATTATAAAAGAGATAAAGATGATATGATAATTCTGATACTTTATGTTGATGATATACTAATAACAGGTGATGATCATCTCATATATCAATGCAAGAAAGATCTAATTAGAGAATTCAAGATGAAAGACTTGGGACTCCTTCATTACTTCCTAGGACTGGAAGTACTGTAGAATTCTGATAGCATTATACTTAATCAAGGGAAGTATACATAAGATATTTTGAAGAGATTTGGAATGTGGAATTGCAAGTCTATGTCTTCTTCAATGGAGACTAATCTACATAAACTTAAACAAGCAACAACAGAATCACCTTCCATAGATTCTACTCTCTACAGACAGATGATTGGGTCCCTTATGTACTTGGTAAATACAAGACTTGATATTTGCTATGCTGTTAATGCCTTAAGTTAGTTTATGTGTGAGCCAAAGGAGATTCACCTAGTTGCAGTTAAACACATTATGAGATACTTACAAGGCATTCTTAATTTTGGACCCAAATATGAGAAAGTTGATCTAGATTTACATGGATTCACCTGCTCAGATCGGGGTGGAAGTGTTAAAGACAAAAAAAGTACTTTAGGATGTTGTTTCAATTTAGGATCAACTATGATATCTTGGATATGTAGAAAGCAGTCTTTGGTAGCTCAAAGCTCCATAGAAGCCAAATACATTGTAGCAGTGATGGCCTCTCGAGAAGCAGTTTGGCTAAGGAAGTTACTTGTGGGATTATTTGGGCAAGCCATGAATCCTACGATTATTCATTGTGATAATCAGAGTTCCATCAAGCTTTCGGTGAATCCAATTTTTCATGACAGGTCCAAGCATATCGAAATTCCTTACCATTTTGTAAGAGATATGGTAGACAAGAATACTATAAAATTAGAATACATTTGCACTATAGATCAGACATCAGACATTCTCACCAAACCTCTATCTAGAGTGAAGATAGATCACTTCAGTAAAAGACTTGTTATGGTTGAATTGTAATTCATTTGTATTCTTTAAATTATTTATTAAATAATTTTATTTGTCAGGCTATTGATTGTTATGAGCTCCACCACTTGTATTCATTATTTAAGATGTGACGATCTTTGAGATAATGAATACTTGTATAAAAGACATTATGAGAGAGGACAATCCCTCAAATAATGTATTGAACAATATAGAACTATTGTTGGATCTAGGTGAGTTCAAGATCATTTGTGAAATAAGCATTTCTATGCCTAGTAATCACAACTTGGATAAAGGAAGAATTTATTCATTAGACTTTATCTTGTTTTTTGGTAGATCTTAACTCAAGATCAAGTTGTGATATAGGATTACTAGTACCTATGAGTGACAACCGGGATAAATGAAGAATTTAATCATTCTTCAGATTTTATCTTGTGTGTATTGCATTACATGCAATACTGACATCATTAGTATAGGTGATAAGTCGTATCACAAGATGGTTATATGACTCAGTATCATGTGTTCCATGATGCCATTTACTCAAGAAGATTCAGATAGATATAGAGTATCAATCTATGCTTATTCATCATAATTGATGATGCTAGTTATATTATCTTTCAATATGATTATCTAGTTAAGAGGGACTGTTAAGTTTATAATTGCGATATCATATTGGTCTGAGAGAGTGTAGACCACAACATAATCTTCTCCCTTTAATACCGGTTAAGGCATTATATACTTGAAAATTCATGAAATGATAGGCAGCAATTCTTGATAAGATGTCAATGTTTAACACTAACTTAACAGATTTGTTAGTTAACATTTAGTTTATCCAGGTTGGTCGCCGATTTCTAGAAGCATGGTATGGGCTGACCTAGAGAGGGTCATGTCCCTTTGAGGGACGTGCCCTTTGGTCTTGGTATTAAAGGTAGGTATTACTGTAGTTTGAGGACACACAATAATCACAAGTCTGCTCCCTCAAGCAATAATACAAGTTCGAATATATTGCAGATATAAATAACATTCAGATCAGAGTTAAAGGTGATAACTCCTCCTTACTTAAGAATATTAAGAAGATCATATTCAACAATATAAGGATATTATACAAGTTTGAGTTTTTTAGTACAAAATTTGGAGAAACTGTACTATATATATATATATATATATATATATATATATATATATATATATATATATATATATATATATATATGTAGAGAGAGAGAGAGTTAAATAATCAATTCTTTTATTAATTAAATAATAATGAATAAACATGTACTATGGAGGGACACGTCTCTCCATGTCTCATCTACAATTAAGAGAGAGATCACTGCCCTTGGAAAACATATAGTGAAGAGACAATGTTAATACATTTGCAACGATCCTGATAATTATGTTTTGTACCATCTTAAACTGGAAGCACTCCAATTTAGTGATGATTTAGCACCCATTTAAGGCGAAGTCATCATGCCTTCTAATGGTGCATGATTGGGTTGCATACTTGCAATCAGTGCATGATCAAGAAATAGATGCACAAACCGTATCTGATCAAGATAACGACAATTTAGTAAAAGGGGGTGAAATTACATCAAACAGTTCATAGACTCCTGTAGTAACTCAAGAATTTGCTATACTGTTCACTGTATTTGAAAAATCCAGAGAAACTATAGAATAATGAAACAGAGACATTACATCAAACAGTTATCCAATAATCATTAACTACTCCAATCAGTATGGTATTATGGACTTTAAATACTGTCAATGAGAATGCACAAAGACTAGACTGGAGTATCTTCCCGAAACGCAATACCAGTAAGGAAACCAGTCGGTGTCTTAAGGAGATTACAACATAAATCCAAACTCAGCAAATAAGAGGTAAATGATACTGACTGATTATCCTAGTAATGACAATAATTTTTAGAGCTAGTATTCAATCAAAATAGAACCAAGGGAAGATTTATTACATACCCGACCTGGAGTTGTCCAATGAAAATTGACAGTAGTCCAAACTGGTACTCTGCTGCATACACCCAGCTCACCTTTCTCTTGTTCGACTCCGTCACTAAATGAGTGCCCCACACAACTAT
This sequence comes from Cupressus sempervirens, assembly GCA_028749045.1. Lineage (NCBI taxonomy): Eukaryota > Viridiplantae > Streptophyta > Pinopsida > Cupressales > Cupressaceae > Cupressus > Cupressus sempervirens. Next base: position 80,864,579 of record CM053790.1, on the reverse strand, counting down.
TACCTGACGTGATTAAAAATCTTGGCTCACACTCCCCCTTTTGTAGCACACAATGTGCTCTTGTCGACTTGGTAATCTCCTTGGTTGCTGTGCGGAATATCTTACTAGGATAACATAATAAACAATGCTTGAAAGAACAACCCATGTCAACCCTGTGTCCAACAACACAAATTGCCCAGTCGGGTCCTTTTTCCACGCGTAGTATCCAGAAGGCATTTAAGATCACAGTTCGACTAGCAATCTAACCACTGTGCTGGGAAAGCCGTCTTCACACTATAACTAGTCTGGACGTGATTTGCTGAGAGGGCCCATTACAAAACTCGAGGTATCATGTTTCCCTGCCTTATCTAGAGATTGATTAGTGCTGTTCTAATCATCTGTGCTTGTATTAAGTCATGCCTTAAACCATTTTGTCTCCAACTTCACTCTTACCAATTCCCTTTCCAATGCAGAATGGTGAACCCAACTCAAGAAAGAGTTCAATCCAGCAAATAGAAATACAAACTATATTTTGTCCCAGCCGTATGAAGAGATCTGGGTACTAACTTCAAACAACCAAACTATACTGCAAGTAAACTGCTGTGTTTAACAATTCCTTCCAGGAATAATAAGCACTGAACTTATCCACTTTCATGCCATTGCCGATTTGCCCACACCATTGCAAACTGAGAAATAGAGGAAGATTGGGGCTACGTCCAACTCCCTTAGTGTTTCCAAACTTGAGGGTTTTCGTCCCCAATGTCTCAGACCAGTCACATTAAAGCAACCAAAACTCAGAATACTTTGTTTATAAATTCTCGTGTGTTGTTAATCCCAATGCAAACCCGTATATATAGCCTCGGAATGAGAGAAAGTACAAAGAGCAAGGAATGTGGGATTAAATGACATTTTCGTCCTGTAGTCACTTAAAGCTATTTATAAAGTAAATAACTTTAAAACATTAAAAATGACTTAACTTTGCACATTTTAATAAAGTTCTGGAATAAAATAAATTAAATCCCCATTGTGTCTAGAAAGCATCTTGTTATACATAGTTATTAATCTGTTCGGATGTGGAGATAGATTAACTTGTCGCTTGGACCAAAATTGAGAAGGGGACATGACATACAATTGAAGATATTCATGGAGCACTTGTAGCTTATGAAATGAGAAAGTTTGGCAAGCAGGAATCGACAAGCAAAGAAGCAGCATTCAAGGTGGAAAAGAAAGTGAAGCAAGTCTCTTCAGAATCAGAAGATCTTGATGTTCTTGAAGCACATTTACCAAGGAAATTAAATAAAGGAGAAGATAAATACAAAGGTAATGACAAGTATATCCGTGGACCCCCGCCACATCGTGTAAAAGACTGGGTAATGACCATAATGAGCCATTACCGTTCTAGCAGTTAACAAGAAAGGAGCAAGTGGGGGTCTCCCTCTTGTCCAACTACTGGCGGGACTGTCATTTAGCCTTGGGGCTCTGCCTCCCTTCGGAGAGCACGAAGCCTATCTGCAAGTGAGAGAAACCGGAGAAACAAGATGTCACCATGTCCAACTCAACACTTATCCAATGTGATGTTTGGGAAACCAAGTTGATGACTAAGGAGAGAGCATCCAGCTGAGAGAGGATCAGATATAGAAGGGAGTCCATGAACCCGTAGATTGAGCTAGCGAACCCGCCTCACCCGCTCATCATCAATGTTTCCTTGAACCATCTTGTCAAGACTAGCTAGAGGTGTAGTATCCGCAGTTTTACAGAGGGAGGCCCACGACTTAACTTTTTGTTCAGTTTCAAAGATTAGAGAAGAATGTTTTGCTGCAAGAACTTTCTAAATATCCCTTATGTCATGCGGTGGTTTGTGATGAACATCTGGATGTCCTCAACTTCTACATACATCTCCTTGATCAACTGAATACTCTTCCCAATCTTTTGTAGCATAAGATTGAATGAATGAACTGCACAAGTTGTCAAAAAAATATGGTGGTATCTTTCTTCAACCAACAAACCAGTAACTGTACAATTCTTTGCTTGTTGTCTGTTATGACTTGGACAATGTCTCTTGCACCCACTTGTTTAATGGCCTCAATTAGGATATTAGCAATGAATGGCCCATCTTTTACATGCCCCTCACAATCCATTGCTTTCAAAAACATTGCCCCTTTAGGGGATACCGCCAAAACATTGATCAATGGACGATTTCTAGCATCTTTCCACCCGTCTGAAACGATTGTTACACTTGTCTCAATCCACGAATCCTTGATGGGCTTCAGTTGCTCATCAATCAACTTGACCTCGTCATTCAACAAGGTGGTTCATACTCTTTCAAAACTGGGACCTGAATACCTTGCAGGTGCTTTATTAGCACTTCTCAACATCTACTTGAAATATGGAGAGCGAACAAGATTAAAAGACAACCCATTTCCATACAAAGCATCAATGTTGGCAATTTCCCTACTTTGATTTTGAAATGTAGTTTCAAGTGGTCCCTTTCTTTTGTGTTGAAAGGATGCTTCATTTTGAGAATCAGGGGCGGTTGAGGTAGTATAGAAGGGGTGATTTTCTATCACAACATTTGGGGTGGATTTCATTTCTTTTGTTCTTTTTTTATTTTTATTGCCATCAATGACATTTTGTCTAAGTTCCTCTCTCTCTTTAGCTCGCTCATGCTCTTCAATATATTTTAATACTACTGAGTTTGGCATAGGTGCTTTTTTTTTCTTGGACACTTCTTCACTCCTCTACCAAGGTATCCACACAAATGACCCACCATACAATAATATGAACTATTTCTTTCTACATCACAACTCCGACATTTCCAATGGAAGCCACCACCTCCTAGAAGAGGTTCTAGAATATCTACATACTTCCACAAAGGAGAATCAGAGGGGGGTTCTTTTCTATGTGAGATATTGGCATTGCCTACTGAGGAAGATGTAGATCTCTTTGATGCTCCTTTTCCTATGATAAGAAATTGTGTACATATTGACATATTGATATTACTATTGAGAATAAATTTTAAAATTCTAGCCTTTAATATTTAATATTTATGAAACATTGAAACAAAAGCAAAATATAACAAGAACTTACCGCTTCCTGACATTGTAAGCTTGCAAAGATGTAGCAATGAGACACAAACACTTCGTTATAGCTAACAATCTAGTCTTCCAACTTACCTTGCACAAACTTCTTTTGCCCAATCACCTATTTGCTCACAAAATCACCTATTTGCACACCGCAAATGATGTTAGAAGCCAAAATAACCTACTTAAATTCACTGTTTAGGGCATCTGGACCTCAAAACATATTAAATTTGTTATAAAAAATGACTTGAAAGTTGGCTGACAACAGAAATTTGTCCCAAATTCAAGACAAGTTCGATCTGGGCAGCCCAAATACGCCCAGGTTCGAATTCTAGGCTGTGGGTTCGAACAAGCCCAAGGAAATTCATACCTTGGTTGAATCGGACCTGAATTTCGAACCGGTTCGAACCTAGGTAGGGTTCTTGGGCCAATATGGTGAACCCGGGTAACTAAGGTTGTAGAGAGCATTGAGACACAACTCAGTGTTTGTGTTGCATCTAAGACATTCTTGTGTCCTTACATGTGGCCTGCGTCTAAAGTATGAGCCACGGTTGGCTTAATTCAAACTTATTATGCCTCACCTAGATATTTTGCAATCTCCCAAATCCTAACTATCCAATGTCAAACCTCAAGGTTCTTAATCTCTCTTTCTAAGAGCGGCCTAAATCAACAATCATGTCTTCCCCATTGCCCTTTGCTTCCTTTGCTTCTCCTTTTTCATTACAACTGGTTCCTCCCCTTTATGCCTCCCCTTTTCTGCACCTTCCTAAACTTTTCACCTATTTAAGTAGCCATTTGTCTATCCTTTTTACCCTTTTTTGCGAACTTTGCCCGGTGGGCATCACAAATACTCTTACTTGGCGTATTGCTCTTTTGCAGTTGCTGCTGGTATTGATCTTGATTGCAAAGCCTATTTTGGTACGCCTAGGCTTTTGCTTTGTTGGGTTTGACCAGGATCGAGATTGATTGTCTCCCTCCCTTCCAATTCTCTCTTGATGCTCCTGCTCACATCCTTCCCTTCTAGCAGGAGTTCAACGAGCATGTCAGACTTGACATCTACATAAAGTATACCATCACGACTTGGAGCAACCCCTCAGGGGGTCTACAACCAAGGATAGCCTATTACGCCAAGCACTTTATGGATATTTAGGATGGGGTCATTGTGCGCCCTTTCTACTTATCATGACGCTAGAGCCATGGCCTTTGTATCTTTGACGGTTCCTTTAGAGTCGGCTACCACTGACTGTGCATCCAAACAGACCATCAGATTGACATGGTCGACTAGATTTGCCATCTTTGTACCTTGGAGGAGGCCAAGTCTGAAATTTGCTTTATCTTCAGGTGTTCCACTTATTACGGGATCAAGGGGAGATTTCATTGCCTGTTCAAAGAATGTAGATCCCTTTCATCTTTCTTTAGGTACATCGATCAACAATGTCTTTCTCTTTATAGACAGGCTCATTGTGCACCTTTTCTACTAATCACGACACTAGAGCCATGCCCTTCGCATCTTCTTATCGGTTCCTTCAGAGTCGGCTACCACCGGCTCTGCATCCAAATAGACCACCAAATTGACAAGGCCGATTGGATTTGCCATCTTTGAACCTTGGAGGAGGCCGAGTCTGAAATTCGCTTTATCTTCAGGTATCCCACTTATTACGAGATGAGGGGGGGTTCCATTCACCCATTCAAAGAATGTAGATCCCTTTCATCTTTCTTCAGGTACATCGATCAGCAATGTCTTGCTCTTTACCTTCAGTAGACCGCATGACTCTGGAATCACACTTTGCAGGATCTATTTGCCTTGGGACAGTCTTCCGATCAGCTTTTCACTTCCTAATTCCTGCCAATGTCTCTTGTTTGGGGTATGAAGTAGTCGTCCTATTTCTTGTCACACCAGGCTTGTGAGGCCTCACAGCGGGTTCATTCAGCAGCGACACCCCCTCTCCAGTGGTTTTATGATACAGTCCAGAGCTTGTGCTCGTCGCCGCCCTGGATCTTATCCTAAGGTGCTGGATTTTTCCCACCTAGAAGGGACCTCTAGACTTCCTTGGTTGGGTCTTTTACTTTCTTGTTTGCTCTTTCCTGGGTCACCATTTGGTGATCTTGCTCTTTGTCACGCCTTTGCTGTATGCTTTCAGTCCTAGACCCTTTTGTGGTCTCTTGTTGGACATCAATAAAATTATCTTATCTTATCTTATCATTGTTACCAAAAACAACGACGACAGTGCTGCAACCTTCTGTACTTCTTAACTGTGTTCTGCAATATCATATGTTCATTATGTTGTTTTTAGATGAGATTAATAAAGGAAGCAGATTTTAAAATAAATTCAGTCACACACAATGCACAAAAGTACCCTAGGCAAACCTTCAACCTTGAAGGTGAAAAACCCAGCAAAGAATCTTTACTATATATATAGAAGTAATTGATTGCAATATGATCTAATTCAAGGCTATTCACAAGTATGATCTGCTCCAGGAAGGATACTGCCAAATACAATATATATTGATCTCTGTATCAATCGACTATAATCACAAAAGCCTCTGAGTATGAATATTACTTTGACTGTTATTTCCAATTGTATAGAATATACTATCCTCTGTGAGAATGATCTTCTGCAAGATATGTGCTATCCTTTGCGACAATGTCTTCTGCAGTATATGAAACATCCTCTCCGATATATATATATATATATATATATATATATATATATATATATATATATATATATATATATATATATATATATATATATATATATATATATATATATATATATATATATAGACACACTGCGATCTCAATATATTTATCCTCTGTGATAATAGCTGATATTCTCAGTGTTGTATGCTATGGCCTCTGATTGCTATCTATCTGAATGGTGTATATCCTTTGGTGATTTGGAATACATATCAGTTGCCACCTTATAGCTCTATGGAGGAATAAATCACATCCATTCATGATAGAAGGTTATCATTAACCTGCACCTCTTCATAAGATAACTGCAAACTTGTTAATGCTAATCATAATCCTTTAGATCACACTTTATTTAGTTAATTTATTAGGTACATAATCGATTGTTAGTAATCGGTTCTCATTTGGCATGGTGTATTGAACTTTTAACAAGTCAATAGTTAATCAATCACTGTCTCAAGTGATGCAATGCATCACTTTAGACAACCAGATTTCTCAGATTTGTCCTCCCAATGTTATCTTCAACATATTATTATTTATAATATCATGTGTTATGTTTTAGTTTTAATATATTTATATATTATATGTATGCTGTGGTGGCATATCTGAACCCCAAAACTTTACCCAAACTGGCAACTTAGATCAGCGCTAGCATTAGATAAGAATTAGCTAACATTGTAGGATTTGTAATCAAATGCAAAATTGTGGATGGTCAACAACTCAACACTGCAGATAATTCATTATATAAAACTGAATTTGATGGAAGCTCAATAGCTGTGTGCCAATCGCAAGCAAGAAATATGGTTATTTTCCAAGAGGCAATCTAGAGGATGAGATCATAATGACAAGATCCGTTAATGGCCAAATAAATTTGTGAGTTTGACCAATGGAATCAAAGGGAAACTTAAAGATGATGTTTCAGCACAAATTTGAGCAAAGAACAAAAGATTACCTGTATATGGAACTGGTTAAAAACTAATGCTTTGGAATCCAATTTTGTGTGATGTCACAAAGTCTAAGTGAAACTTATTAGTTTTGTGGTGTGCGATGAAGGGTTAAAATAGAGGTGGTCAAAATCAAAGAGGTGATCCCTATGCACGATTCTTCCAGTATGGAACATGCTAATTGCTTTATTGGTTGTGTGGAATTATCACAATCTATCAGAAACACTGCAAAAATAAGTGTTGGATGGATACAGTAACCAAAAATGTAGGTGCAAGGATAGAAAGAAGATAGATGATAAATTGAAGAAATAGATCAATAAATGCTCCTTGTTTTATATATCAAAATTGAAACAATGAATTTTATTTTGATGTGGACACCTCATTTTTAGAATGGATGTATGTATTTTTAGGATACGCATGAGTGTCTATGCCTGATTTTTTATATTCTTTGTATGTTTTTTAATTCTATCTAATAGTTAAAGATTTTCTGAGCTAGTTAAAGTTGTATGCTATTATGCAGCTTATGGTTGCAACTGCTTTAGTGCTATTGTGTACCATACCTCCAGATTTTGCTTGGTTTGGGGATGCACCATGGATACTGTCTGTCCCTGCAGTCGCTATAATTGGTCGGGAGGTAAATTCCTCTTCTTCTGCTTTTAGATGTTGGAGTTTTTCCTATTCTTCTTTTTAAGATTTGCCAAGTTTGAACAATATTTTGTTTTCTAATATTGTTGTGTTGCATTGAACTCGGGAAGTAGATTAGTACTTAAAAGGCTTAGTTTGTATTCCATAATACTCCCATGAACATGGATAAGCTTTGGGGTGGTCAGTGATACTATTAGCGTCCCTAACTACTATTTAATGTCCAAGGGTAGAACTGCCAGTAGGTAAATATGTGTTTATATTGAGCACTTTTTCATATCTGCCAAGAAGCTTTTTTTACCTAATATAAAATTCAGAATTATTCATTGAAACGAAGTCATTTTGCATCTGCTCACAATTGGTTTAGAAAGGAAAGTGGTTTTTAGATTGAGAAACGGAAAATCTAAGATTTTTCAGTAATCAGCATTTTAATGTTTTTTCACATCACATACACTTTTAGCTTACTTACTGGTTCAGATGTGGGTACAAGAATCTGGTACGTGGATGCATGGAAATGTTTTTTAGGGGGTTAGAATGTGCTGGGTACATGTATGTGATTGTACAGAAAACTAAATAATTTTACAGATTTTTAAAATTAAATCACTTGATAACATTATGCTTCATTCTTGATCGATGCCAAATGCCAAATCAAAAAAAAAAGAGAAATATACAGTCCAGGATGTGCATCCAGATGAGGCATCCAAACTGGATGCCTAGGGTCAGGTCTACACATCCTGCAACTAAGAGTTTTAGCTAAGAATTCTAGCTAATAATGCTTATCCTACGAAAAATAATGCTCATCATACAAAACACTCCACAACATATTTAAATTTCTATGCAATAAACTACCATATAAGTTGTTTTTCCTTCAAATCATTAATTATTAATTGGTTTTGTTAGTAAACAGTTTTGCCTTTCAACAAGAATTACAGAACATGACTCAATACACCCGAAAAGAAAGACAAAATATACTAACAGATGGATAGATTATCATTTTATTAATAATCCTCCTCTGAATTGAGAGGTACAGCTCCCTCACAAATGATATTCAATGAATATGATACTTGGTTGTGCCTTTAACCTGAAGACACAAAAGGGTTTCTAACATCCGCCCATCAACATTAGGTGAATGTGATTATCAAATTTATGAATAAAGAAAGGAAGACAAATAAATAACCCTATGATTGCTTATTCAACTTCCCACATTGCATTACAAAAGAGTTAAGAGGGGTTGCAGGTATTAGCATGCAAAAAATGTGAATGCATCAATCATAAGATTACATACATCACAAATCTGATGTAATGGATATCACTGTGTCTAAAACAGGGAAATAAAAGACCATAAGATCCTTTAAACCAAAAATATGAGTGTATAGACTATAGAATCAAACACATGCATATCCTCTTTATTTCAGAAACATAATGGAATAACAATAGTATTATCACATCCTTCCATTGCAAACAGACTGCAAAACCAATCTCTCTTCCCCTGAAGCAGCTGTAGAACCTGCTCCAAAACAGAAAAAAGAACAACCCTCCCTTTCCTCGAACCAGAGCTGTCTTCTCACTTGTTATAGCCGCTGTAGAACTTCTAGCCCAGAAAAGAAGAACCCCTGTTACATCAGATTGTAATCTATTTATCTTCTCTTTCTGTCGGTTTTGTTTCAGTTTGAATAACTGTTTCTTGGAACTGCTCGCATTTCCAAATATTTACCCCTTTTGTTCAATGCTCATATGATCTTTAAATAATTATGTATTCTATTATCTATTATGAGGAGGAGTAATGTGTCGAAGATTAAAATAATGTTTAATAAAACATTATGATATGCTTATTCTCTTCCAAATTTCTGCTTACAGACACCTGTCTAATTTATGGGCTCCACCTCCCCATGCGACATTCTGTCAAACCAATTATTTGCTTAGACATTTGGTTGAACATTTCATAACATATCTTTTCATCTTGATAAGATAGCGAGAGATAGTCACTGACCAATTGAAATTCAAAAGGGGGGGAACTTTTGCAATAAATTAAATCCATGTTGTTACTTTGCTGACCTCTTGGATAGATGTATATACAGTCAGCTATAACTTTTGAATGCCAATGAATTTCGCTAATCGCACTGTTGAGAATCTGGAAGACTAGTCTCATAACAACATATCCCAAACTTAGCAAAATCCGACGGTGCAATAAAAAGTTACGGCCCTCACACCGAGACCCATTTTTGCTGATAAAATATTACAGTTACAGGCTGTATTAATACTATAACAGTATATTACTTGCACATAAATTACCAATTGGAGCTTCCTGTAATCATTCTACATGCTCAATCTCACCTCTATGATGTGTTTGATGATTCTCGGGCTCAGGCATCTCATTGAGAGATTCACATATTATATTTGACCTCTTCTACTATTCTGATTTTACCCGCACAAATAGATCTTCAAATGCTAAGAAAGGCATGGCTGCGGGCTCCTCATTTCCATATAATGGGACTTGAGTCTTTCTGTTCAGAAATTTAGGTAGTTTAATGCCTTCTCTAAATGCCTGGTTTCAATTCATGTTACCTCTGAAACTTATGAGGTGTCAATCACATAGCAACTCCATCCCGTTCTTAGAACACTTCACTGTCATCTTCCCGGTAACCGAGCCTCCAAATTAAATTCATGAGTGTTCAATTAGAACATGGGTGTCTTATCTCCAATTTGAATTGTATTATACCTCATAATGCTTGTTGGATGTTTGTGAAGTATATCAGGTCTCACAATTTTTTAATGCTTCAAGTATGTGATATAGCCTCACATAATAACCCACCAAGAAAATATATCATCAAATTTAAACCTGGAATCTTAGCCCTGCCAATCACTAATTCAAACACAATCTGGCTCCTTTGATGATTTGGCTCTTCAAGTAGTCCGGGTGTTTAGTCCTGAAATAGATCTGAGTAGTGATAAACTGTGAATCACTGGGCTCCTGAATCTGCATTGAACCTTGACATGGGAGTCTGATTCTGAGAACACAGACTTATGCTTGGAAGATCATACTGCACATCTATACTGATAAGTTTGAGCTCTGAATTTTGATTTTGCAGACTAAGGCTTAAATTCGAACTTGAACTTGAAGTTCTGAATTTGATGGTTCAACTTCAATATATCTTCACAATTCTATCTTCTTCACAGGTCATAGGTCATAAACTATCACAGAAATTTAAAAACCAACCAATAACTACTTTGCAAAGTTAACCTGGAAGTTTAGAATGTAACAGGTTTATAAATCTGCTAGCATGGTAACAGGTTTATAAATCTGCTAGCATACAAATCAATAATATCTATAAATGATCCTTGGCTCTTTTAGTGTGGAAGAGTGATAGGTACCAATTTCTTAGGAATCAATGCTTTTATAGCTGAGCCCTTCTGATATCTTTTACATTATCTTGTAACACATCTAAACGCAACTCATTCTTTCCATCAGCTTCAGGACCACAAATATTCCATGTCCCGTTGTGTTATAGTTTTTGGTGACTCTACAACACCCCATGGATCAAATGAAAGACCAAGATAACTTTCACAAGAGAATGACAAGTAAATTGCAACAAGATGCAAGAATGATATTATTGCTAATAAACATCAAGTAGATTACAATACAATAACTAATGGTGATTCAATTGGAATGATTTACAGTGTAGATGCCCCTTCTTATATAGGCAAGGCAATTAGACAATGATAAGTAGTGGATAAGCTATCACCCACACAAAGTGGAATCTCATGTCCACCAAAGGTGGATCGTCCTCCTTTATACAATGAAGTATTTGCAACATGTGAAGGATGATAGTGTGATAAGTGCACTAAAGGTGGATCTCACACTTAAGTGGAATTTGATATCAACTATCACCACCTAAGGTGGAATTTCTCCTCGACCATATGTAAATATAGGTGCAAACTCCTAGGTGTCTCATATGTAAACTAGTACACAATACAATATCCTAGGTAAGCTCAAGTAAAGTGTAATTAGTGAATATTAATCAACACCCCCCCTCAAGTGCAACTTATGGAAATGAACCTATACTCACAATGCAAGACGGATATTGGCTACTAGACCATGTTAGTATCCATGAACAATGCAAGTGCAATGTAATTCAATAAATCTCAATAAAGTGGAGAAAGGAAGAAAGGTATGTGGGAGAAAACTCCTTTCTAAAAAGAGAGATGAAAATACACAAGATGTGTGGATAGACTCCCGAAGGACCACTTACATCATACGTATAATCAATTATCCCTCAATTAGAGGAAGGAAAGAAGCAAACAAACAAAATTTCTCCCCTTGGGAAGAAGATATACCAAGTATAAATGCATGAATGCTTCCCATTTTCGATAGGAACTAGGAAGTGGAATCCAAATGGAGTACGATGATGTTTTCTTTGAAATTTGCTCATGTGTCACCATGACCGTGGATGGTGAAGATGCCACAAATCAATTAGGAACATGCCCAATCACAATAAAAGTTGACTAACAACGAGCCAATGGAAACTAATGGTGCAAACTCAAAGATGAGAAATAGTTGCCAACATTGTGTCAGCAATTATCATCAAAGAGGATAGATATCTTTGAAAACTGATTGTGAGTCTCCACTTGAAGAATCCATCATATAAACACAATCAACCTAAACTAAGAAATGTGACATATCAAGGAAAGCTAAATCACAAGGTTTGAATCTGAATTCGACTTCGTCCATCATAAAATTCAGATGAAATTCAGCATAGGTAAAAATTTGGGAAAAGAAATTGACATTAAACTGGACTTATATATATTTATCTATTTTTAAATATAAGTCCTATATTCATAGAATTATCAAAATAGTTTGACATTGCTAAATAATCAAACTAAATAACTTAATATTATTTTAAATAAAATAATCTTATTATAAATAACAATATTATATTAAATATCATGAAATTTGGATGAAGTTCGGAAAGGGTAAACATTTGGTGTGATTCGAACTTCATGGATGAAATTCGGCGAGTCTTGTGACATAGAAGGAAAGGTAGAGCTCATGAATGGCAATCTCCAAAAGAGGTGAAGAAGATTTTCCAATTGTGATGAAGTTGTCATCAAAGAGAAATAGGAATCCCAAATAGGGAGATAAGTAGATATCTCTTGTAATGACTCATTGGAATCACAAACAAGAGATGAATGTGTGATCTTAGTTGGACAAGTAGGAGTTGCATGTGTTCTTATTGGATTATCATATCTATTAAGTGCTACATAATATTCAATCTCTTTTAAAGTTTTATCATTATAGGCAATGTTATTTGCATCATCAAGTGGAAAGAGACAATATGCAACAGGGTCATCAGGGAATGGAGGAACATGCGGATCTCCAAAATGCACCCAAATAATGGTCCAAAAGAACCCTTGGTTTTGGAGTAGAATGCATGGCATAAATCGGAGCTGAGACTCAAACCTAGCAATCCTCAAATATGACCATTTCTATCTTCCCAAACTATATTCTTCTGTTGTGTCTTTGGCTTAGGTATGAATCCATAAAGAGGAGGCAAGAGATTAAGCCATCTACATTGTTTGATGATCCCTTTTGCCCATGACTCACAATTATCCTTAGTCAAAGTTATTATAGAAGGATGTGTATCATATCCAATGATTATGTCAATTATACGCTTCTCAAATCACGAATTTAGATCCACAATTGATTACACTGTACAATTAGGCTATAATAGACTTAGATCACTATGCAAAAGATCAAACTAAAGTCTATGCATTGTAATTGCAAAACTACGCCAAATTTTGAAAGTACAATTTATGATCACAGTTACAACAATGTGATAGAACCACTGTAAAATACAAAGAAAATGTGCTTTCAATAACCTTGCACTTGAAAAGGAGTTTGTATGATCCCTAATGAGGCTTTGAAAGTCACAAAAAGACGGGATTAGTGACATACAAAAAAATTCAAGAACAAAGATAAAAAATCACCTTTAGCATTATGTCAAGCACGATACGTCTAGATGATTGACATGTTGCTGTTTGAAATCAATCTCTATAATCATTTTTCTTGAATTGGTGCTATTGTACCTCCAATTTTAAATGGCTCTCGATTTGGCCTTCAATGTTCAACTTGGGTGAAGCAAAAGTACATTTAGAAGTATTGGGACCTCCTTCATATGATGCCAACCTCTGATTTGCACCAGTAAGCTCCAATATTAACCTGTAATAGAAAGCCACAAACTGCAAAATTCCAAATTACACCAATTTTTTTTCCAAATAGAATACACAATATGATGCCCAAATAGCCTTATTTTGCACCCATGATTGAACTAAGCTAAATGTGCTACTCTTGAGAAGAAGTCTTCACATCTTAAGTGCTTTGATACCATTTTAGAGTTGTAGGTGACTTTGGAGTCAATGACACCCCTAGGATCAAATGAAAGACCAAGACCACTTCCACAAGAGAATGGCAAGACAATTGCAACAAGATGCAAGAATGATTTTATTGCTAATAGACATCAACTGGATTACAATACCATAGCTGATGGATTGATTCAATTGGAATGATTTACAATGTTGATGTGTTTGCTTATATAGGCAAGACAATAAGAGACAATGATAAGGAGTAGATAAGTTATCACCCACACAAGGTGGATCATCCTCCATTGTGCAATGAAGTATGTGCAACACGTTGAGGATGATAATGTGATAAGTGCACTCAAGATGGATCTCACATGTAAAGTGGAATGTGATAACAACTATCACCACTTAAAGTGGAATTTCTCCTACACCGTGTGCAAATATAGGCACAAACTCCTAGGTCTCTCGTACACAAACTACTATGCAATGCATTATCGTAAGCAAGCTTAACTAAAATGTAATTAGTGAATATTTAATTACACCAACACATTGGTTTAAGTTTTAACAAAGTGTTCTTATGTTGGAGAGGATTTGAATAATCGCACACCAAAGTGAACTCTTCTGCAAGATTAGGCTTTTTGCATCCATAGATTTGATAAAGAAATACTTGCTTCAGTTTCATTCAGTTGTGATAGTGTGTTCAAAATAAAAATGAAATTTATAGTGTGCCTAATATTTTAAATTTTTAATACAAAGTGAACTACCTTGTTTGATTTGGAAATTGGGAATAGTTTTGAATGCAGATGAATAGAGTGGCGCAAATACAAGGGGCTATTGTGATGCAGTTAAGGCAAGAGATTCCTAAAGGGAGATTGTTGAACCTTGCAGCTAGAGACAATACAACGGAAATCACAATGCCAAAATAGAAATGAACATATTTGCTTTCAATTAGGCTGCAACATGTAACTTACAATTTCACAATAGACATGCCACATTACTAAAGACATAAGCTTTATTCCCAATCATCACTATTTCATCACCTTCCTTTATGACTACTTTGTTTGCCCCCTAAACAAGAATTACTACCCTACTTATATACAAGATTGTAAGCCACAATTTGGCTTATCCAATCGTAGATCCTTACAAGAAAGAAAACATATTACAACATATAGGTCAGGACCCAACTCCATAAGAACTCCATCAAATAAGGTTAATATGTCGTGCGATTGTACATGGAGGTTCCACATAAACGTATTAGCCTTGAACAATGTGTCACCGATCATCATGGATTGTGATTCACCATTGCAAGATATATCTTGGTACCCTAGCTATTAGAACAGAAAGAACAATATAGGGTTGAACCAATCTAAAGATAACTTCATAAGGAAATAAGGATCAGGATGTGAAGCTAGACATAGGATAACTATAATGCATAAAACACACCATAAGAATCACAAAAGATAACAAGCCTCAGGAAGATTGGCAAACAAGAACAAGAACAAAAATGAAATATTTTGGGTGATACGAGATTGTCAACTGCCCAAGAATGCTCTTGTATCAAAAAGCCCAGGTGAATATAAAATGTTCAATAAGAGGAACTTATAAACTTCTGATAAGATTTAAAACATAAATCCCATGCTCGTTCTTAATCCACATATCCTCTGTCTACAACCATCACATTCTGCAAATGGTTACTTTTGCTATTGTTGTATCCAGACTTCATAAACCCAACAGTTTACTCTTCCTCATCAAGTTACACTGCTACTGCTTCCACTACTTTTGTTCATTCAACTTACATCAATTTCTTTTTCCTTTATCTCTCCTACGACTAGCAATAAATGTTTGTTCTTCTAGCTGCTGCTTCACTTCACCTCTGTTACCACTCAAAAAATTCATTATCTTCGATCTCAATTCAAGATCTCTCTGCTCAGAGGATACTACTTTGGTACCCTGCTGCTGTAACATCATCTTGTTGCCATCAACCTTTAATTCCTATAATTTGGGTTCATCCATCAAATCCACTTTCAATTGTACATCCTTAGCTATACTCAGCCATCTGCTACACATCCTTCATCTTCTGATCTATAGCAGTCTGATCTCCTAAAGTCTAAGTCCTTGTCATACTTAAGTTCTTAGCTTTCCCTCCTTCCTCTTTCAAAGGAATTAAAGTGAACTTCCTTCCATGCTTACTGATAGACACAATATTCCTTCTGCATGAATAGCTCCAATATCATATTATATCATATTCCCAAGGTCTTCCTAACAAAACATGACAAGCACTCATGTTAACCACATCACATAACACCTCATCCTAGTAAAGTCCAATGTTGAACTTAACTCAACACCGTTCTTTTACTTTCACCATATGTTCATTTTGAAACCAACTTATCCTATATAAGCAAGGATGTTTTAGTCTCTTTAGTCCAAGCTTATGTACCATCTCCTCAGATACAAGGTTATCAATACTACCACCAGTCCATTATCACCTTGCAACATTTGCCTCATGATTTGCAAAGAGTTTGGAACAATTGCCTTATCTGAATAGCCTCAAATTTCTTCTTTCTCAACATAACTCTTCAGAAAATCAGAGATTCTCCCATCTTAGGTGCAGCCATACTTTCAACAGGTTCATCTTCAGCTTGTTCCTCATGTGCCACTAGGTTTTATTTACCCATGCCTCTTCTAGAACCTTCTGAACGTTTGAAAGCTCTATGTCAAACATTCCCACACTCAAAACAAATACCTTCAAAGTCTTTGTTGCCATTGCCTCTCCTAAGATTCTGCTGATTGCATATTGATAAGCATCTTCAATTGCACTAATCCTCAACATACTTCACTCATCTTGAATGTTACGCCTCAAGCAACTAATATACCTAGCCACCTCTCGTTAGATGACACTTGGTGTTTAGATCTGATTGTCATTTTATAGAACTCTTTGGTGTATTCCCTTACACTCAAATTCTTTTGTTTGAGGTTTTGTAGTTTCTTGAACAATTCCAATTCATAATCCTTCAGTATGAACTTGGTCTTTAGTTTAGAAACCATAAATCTCCACCTAGTGACCTTAGGTTCACCATTATCTTCTCTATCTTTTTATAACTTTTTCCACCATAAGGTAGGATGACCTTTCAACTTAGACTGCTAATCTAACCCTTTGTGGATCCTTAACATTTTCAATCTCAAAGTAATCTTCTAGTTCATTAATCAAATCTATCAAAACTTTAGGATGTAAAGCACCTGAAAAGGTTGAAAATCCATTCCATGACTCTTACCCGTTTGTGCCATAACTCTCAACAATCTTACTTCTTCTGCAGGGATCTCAAGTTCTACATATTCATCTTTGGTCTCAAGATTCATCCTAACCCTAGTCAAACTATTTCTCATTTCTGCCCTCAACTCATTCCTAAATTCCTCCATCATCTGCTCCATCCTTCTAGGCTTCATCCTTCTAGGTGGCATTCTTGTGAGTCTCAGGTAAATATTCCTCAGCTTTGGCGATCTGACTGCTAAGAGTTGATTGCCTAACTCAATCTTTCATTATGCCAACACTCCTGTAATCTGCTGACACTCCACAATGTATAAGGCTCTTGAAGCCAATAATCAGGCCACCAACCGATCCAATTATTGGTTCCCTTATGTAACCTTCTGCAAATGTAGGTCAGATCTCACTCTGCCACCATACAACCAAGATTTCTAGGGTTCACAAGCTCAGGAACACGAACTACTCAATCCTATTGTTGAAACTTCTATTATGCATAGTTAGCAACAAATCCTCTTCCTAACTTCCTTGGGAAAGTCATTTCTTAATGTAGGTCAGATCCCTGGTTTTGCCACCCTACAAATAACGAATTTGCAACTTTGGAAGCTTGGGAAGTTGGATCTGCAATCACAAGATTCAAAACTTCACTCTGATACCACTTGTACAGTCAAGGCAAGAGTTCGCCCAAAGGAGATTGTCCAACCTTGCAGCTAGAGATAACACAACAGAAATCACAATGCCATAACATAATTCAACACCAGCAAATAGGAAACAACAGATTTGCATTCAATTGGCGTGCAACATGCAACTTACAATTTCACAACAGACATGCTTCATTACTAAAGACATAAGCCTTATTCCCAATCATCACTACTTCATCACCTTCCTTTGTGACTACTTCGTTTGCCCCCTAAACAAGAACTACTACCCTACTTATATACAACATTGCCAGCCACAACTTTTGCTTATCCTTACAAGAAAGAAAACATATTACAATATATAGGTCAGGACTCAAATCCATAAGAACTTTATCAAATAGGGTTGATATGTCGTAGATTATACATGGACGTTCACTTCAAATGTATTAGCCTTGAACAATGTGTGACTAATTGTCGCGGACCATGATATGCCATCACATAGTAAATCTTTCCACCTTGGCCATTAGAATAGGAAGAACAATATAGGACCAGACCAAGCTTAAGATAACTTCATAAGTAAATAACGGATCAAGCTACGAAGCTAGACATAGGATAACCAAGATGCCTAGAACACACCATAAGGATCCCATAAGATAATGAGCCAATTGGAATGATCACTACCTGAAACACCGAAACTGGCAAACAAGAACAGGAACATAAAGGAAATGTTTTTGGGTGATGCAAGATTGTCAACTTCTCAAGGATGTTCCTGCATCATACTGCCTCCAATTTTATTCCAAATTTGTATGGCTACAAGTAATTCCTATTATACTTGTACTATGGTATTATAAATTATTAAATTGCATCTCTGTTATAAAAAAATTACTTAATTATACCTTTATGATTCTATTGTCATCACGGTTTACAATCACAAACACTTAAAATGAATTATGAAGCTATTCCAGTTTTCCAATACTTTATAATTGTCATCTTACTTTGGAAAAAATTGGGATTGAGAAAAAGAAGTGAAAGCATCAGACATTTTAAAGCCTTGAAGTTCTTATCAATTTATCATTGCTCCAAAAAAAGCCTTGTGATTATGT
This sequence comes from Cupressus sempervirens, assembly GCA_028749045.1. NCBI lineage: Eukaryota > Viridiplantae > Streptophyta > Pinopsida > Cupressales > Cupressaceae > Cupressus > Cupressus sempervirens. The sequence continues at coordinate 80,845,882 of CM053790.1, read as the reverse complement.
GGCTTCAATTTGGGTTGTAAATAGTACATGCCTTCTGTTCTCGCCTTTTTACCTCTCAACTTGCTCTTCATAGGAATGTCATCCAGAAGTCACTAAACTTCATTCTTCAAAGTATTAGGATGGAGATCCTTCTATAGGTCTAAGTTTTCTCGTTTAGAGCTTTCTGCATTCAGGTTCTGACTATGATCCATGTTTTGCACTGATGACTGTATAATGAGCAGGTCTCAGGTATATAAGAGAAATGCAGATCTAAAACATCTGAGACCCTTCTTTGAGCCATGCATAAGCTATGTTACTGCCACATTACATTTATCATAATTAGACATTACTGGTTCAAAGTTTGTTAACACCTTTTTGGGTGCATATAATGCCTTACAAGCATGCATTGATTCTCAGTTATATGATACTCTACATTTTGCAAGTAATTGGAGCTTCTATTGTTGATTATTCATCAGAGATTATTTTTTTAGATTTTTGCCATCTAGAGTTATTAAATTATTAAAAGTCATCACTATGTGTCCTCTTTTTATGTTATTCTTTTAATATTTATTTTTGGTCCTTTTAAGATTCCACCAAAATCTGTCTCCAGCATTGAAAAATCTAGTAAATTTGAAAAGTTTGTATAAATCCTTCAAATACTGTAGTTACCGATTCATGAAACGAATCCGATTTGGGCACGTGAATCAGATCTGTGGATTCGTGATTTTTCTTTTCTTAATTATGATTCGTGGAGGATTCGTGTGTGTGTATGTGTGTGTGTGTGTGTAGATATGCATTAAATATACTAAAAAATGAGAGAAATATACATAATTCTAAAACTAAATCATTTCATGGTATGAATTTGTGATTCTGGTATGAATCTATGGATCAAAGCCATTATGATTATAATTAAATAATCGGAAAAACAAAGAAAAAATTAAAAATCGAAAAAAAAGCAATTTTTCATTTTTTTGGAAGAATCTGGACGATTCCAGGCACGGATCCGGCCTTTAGGGCACGAATCCGGTAACCAAGCCAAATACATATGAAGACAAGTTTTCTAGATTCCCATATGCAATCTCATACAGGGTTTGGATAACACAATTCATCTATTTTAACTCTCACACAATGAGGCACCAATCTGTATATATAGCTTGCAACAATTACTAGACTTGAACAATCAGTTTCCATCAGTGCATGGGTTTTTAACAGTTAACAGGATAGTTTAGAATTTTGAACGAATCAAAATAGTGATGAATGTTCATGGGACACATCAGTAGTGTACTCATTGTCAATGAAATGTCGATTAGCCTTGCTACGTACCTATTAGTTAGTAAACATTGTTAGACAAAACTTCAATGGATAGACAGACACTGATGTGAAAACAAATACCAGCACAAGTATTTTAACATGGAACTGAAATACAGGGAGAGGTATACAGAAATAAGGATCGACACCTCAATTCTTTTATGATATATGTTGATGCATATCAGATCCATTTTATGATGGATCTTTGCTTATTTTTATCTGAGTTTAAGGTTGTAATTTTTTGGGGCCTACCAAAGTTCATTTATATTATTTAGATACAATCAATTAATTCAGCATTCTTTCTGAATTTGTTCTTTTTGTGGTTTTATGCTGGTTACCACTTCCTGCTGGCTTCAATATCAAGTTTTCCTATCCCTTCAATAACAAATTAACCATTTTACTCACAGATTCTCATCCAGAAACTTCATATTCAAGTCTTTGTGCAAGATATGCCAATGTGGATAACCATTACTGCACAGTTTACTGCTGCAGTTTTTCGAGCTCTCAAAGTTTTAATCTCAGTAGAATTTCCTATGGAATTAGCATAATTGTTTCTTACTAAACATTACATAGAATTTATTGTAAGTTCTGAAGATAGAAAGGGGTATTGGCATGGGTTGTATTTTTGTTCTTTGCTTAATCATTTCTTTTTTAATGTTACCTGTAATAGCATGTTTAAGATATTTTGGATGTTAGCCCATATTGATACCTAAACAGATTTGTTGCTGATGCTTTTGGATTCTGATATGGTTATAGGCTCAGTCTAAAGCTTTTCTTAGATTCTTATACTTCTGACTTTACAGAAATTAAATTTAGTTTCCATGTTATAGTGTACAAGGCTGACATTCTGGATATCGTCTTCTTAGGGAGGAGAGGTTTCTCATTTTCAAGAATCCTCAGCACCAAGTGTTTTCAGAAGCCACTGAAATGTTCATCGTTAGAAATGGGGATTAATTACCGTCAAGTTGAAGAAGTGCCTTGCCATAGGGCTCAGCAATTCAGGGTTCTCAGAATTGAAGTATAGGTTATTTCACAGGTTTAGGGCAAGGGAATATCTATTTTAATTCTCCTTCCTTTGTTCCTGAAAGTCAACTGAGGCCAAAGAAGCTCTTTTTAGAAGACTTTTGATAGGGTTAATGTCTGGAAAAAATGTAGGATTTTTCAGGTTGGATAGGTATCAATTCATTGAGAACTGAAGTTTGGCACACATGTTCCACCAAGTTTGATAGGCTTATCCAGGATGATCAGTCAAAGCACATCAAGTGTCACATCATATGGTGGAGAAATTTGAAGCCTTCAGTCTTTTGTTTGGAGAAATTAGGTTTAAAATTAAAACCCTTTGCCTATCACAGCCAGGCATTTTCCCTAGTTTTAAACAGTTTTCTCTATGCATGGTGATTCTGTGCAAGTGTGGTAAAGTATCATCACTCGTCCATAAGGTAGATCAATCACTTATTATGTCAAAAAAAATTTGGTCAAAAATACTTGAGGCTTCTTAGTTCACACGCTAAGCGAAATCCTAAGATTGCACCTTCTGTGCAACTGTGGTATAGTATCATCACTCATTAATAAGGTAGATCAATCAGTTACTATGTCAAAAAATACTTGAGGCTTCTTAGTTCACACACTAAGCAAAAGCTTAAAACTTCTGATTCAGGTGTGAATCAAACATAAAATATATGAAATTATGAATTGTCCTACAAGGCATTTTAGCATTCTCACCTTGTTGATGATGTTGAGATGTGTTCGATCAGCTATATAAAGATCAAAATTGGTAGTGATTTACTATCTAGCCCAATTATTTGATGGTCTGAAACTACCACAACTATATGGAGTAGTTGATATCAGGAACAAGACATTATAGGTCAAGATCCCCATACAATCACTACCACAGGAAATTTTTCATCATGCTGGAATTTTTTCATCATGCTGATGACTTGATTTAAAAGCATAGTTACTTGGAGATGTGGGGTTACCAGTACTACTATGGGGCTGTGCCAGTGCCGTTGATGGTTATGACATTCAAATCATTGTCTGAGAGTAAATAATCATGGATGACCACCTCTGGTGGAGGAAATTATGTAAACTGCTTCGGGACTTAATCATGTTTAAAGGTCACACAGAAATGAATATCATAAAAAATGTCATCATGTTGATGATTTAATTCGAAATCTTACAGAGAAACAACTATAGTAAAAATTATTCAGAGTGGTGACAACTTGAGTATAAAAAATACTCCAAAATCCTTGTGTAATAAAAATTAAAAATCTTAAAAAATATAATATATTAATATAGATAATATTACACCAGGAAAGCTTCATGTAAAGTTATAATTTTCACCTTTCAGTGCAATACAAAATAAATCAGGTGCAGTGGAACTGACAAAAATAATCTTTTAACTGTATTCTGAGCAATATGTTCTATTTACAGTTTGTAGACCTGTGTTTTTCTGGGCTCTTCATGTATAGTACTAAGAAAATATAGTTATCTAAGGACCCCAATACCATGATTTTAATAAACATAATGGCATTTCCCTTCCAGTCTCTGTCCACCATTTCCAAAAGATTTTTGCTTAAACTTGTTTTCACTTTTTTAATACCATGCTGATGATTAGCCAAGAATAATTTTATAAATCATTACTTTCATTGACATGGATACTATTACTTGAAATTTTGAAAATTTAATTCTTACATTCTTTTAAGATGCATATCTAGTGTATGTTTTGTTGTTCTTCCTATATTTAGATGAGTCTTTATTATAACTTTTTGCCATCTCCAAGTACCGACTTCCAACTTTTATTCAGAAGGCATACGGGTACCTGTTCTCATCTCCCATAGCAGTCCCAGTCCTGGTCCCACTCCCTGTCTACTAGTAATCGTGGTATGTATATTCTGTTTTCATCCTCTGATCTGCTATTAAAAATTACTCTCCCTTGGACTGATTTCACCTTTATTAATAGGTAATCACACATTTTTCTGAACATTACAAGCTTATCATCTCATGGTAGAGTTTGTCTATCTATAGCAGTTGCAGCCTTTTAACTTAACAAAATCAACTCTCATAATGGGGCACAACTATTTGAACCCTGGCATGAGTTTTACACGTTCCCAGTTGACCCTTGACAGCCCTTGCCAGTAGTGCATGGTGGTCTTCACAGGAATGGATCTCTGTTTTTGTTCTTGAAATTCTGAATGCCCATTGGAAGGCAGGCCACCTTGTAGGGTTGCATATTTTTTGTTTCATGAGAATTTGTTCTCATGTTTGTACTAGCTCATGATTTTTTATCTCCTGCAGTTTTTGGTTTTAAAAATGTTTCTGCATATTAGGGTGTGCGCCAGATAACCGCACATGGTTTTAGTTATTGAAAACCTGTTGACCATTTAAATTTTAGAGGCATACATTTGTTCATATCAGGACACTTTTTTGTTTGTTTGTTTCAAAAAATTTCATCAGTTGTACTGGGTGCACACACAGGTATTACCTTGCAAATATCAAGTTGTCAAGAGTTTGTCATTACATTGTGTAGCACACATTTTGCATGCTGGTGCAAATTTATAACTTGAAACTGTGCTTCCTGTCTTGCCTGCCAACTTCATAATACACTTCCACTCCACTGGACATATAGACTTCAAACTGAAAATTATTGGGGCATGGTTTCAACTTTCAGCTGTCAAATAGCATCTTCACTTGTTTGCACGTTTTCTGTTCTGATGGGACATACTTTAGATCTTTTCATTGTTCCTGCAAGGTCGTGGGTTGGAGACAACAAGAAATGATATGGACAAACAAGATGAAGATCGAAATGTGACTTGTATTTGACAATAACGAGAAGGTTTAAGGTTTGAAATATGTCAAAACACAGTTCTTTTTTCACAGTTGCAACAAATAACAAATTGCCTGCAGATGAAGTATTTTGTGGAACAATAAAGTCTGATGCATATCTATTACAGTATGCAATTGTTGTAAAGTTTCTGCAAATTCTGAACAACCAAACTGATATAATGCCCTTCTTTGACTTGCTGAAGATGGTCTTGAATATATCAGACCTGTATATGAAGTGTTCCTTGGAGTATGATAATTATCCTGCAACTGTTTTATACCTGCTTCAAATCATATAGGACAGTAATGCTAAAGGAGCAGACCTTATGTTTTTTGTGTGTCCTTTATCCACATATTTACCCCTTTATTTATATGGCGCAAAGAGGCATGTCCTTAGAAGGACATGACTCTTTCCAGGTTGGCCCTCTATATAAACTAACAATTGTCTTGCCAAGATCGGCGTCTCAAGGATATTATGATTAGTTAGTAAATATACTAACTATACCATGCAAATAGAACATAATAAGTGCTCCCATTGAAAACGCCAATTAGGTTATGCAAATAAGGTATTTAAGAGACCGATCCTTTCTAAGGATCTCCATACTTTACTAGATCTGACAATCTTTAGTTCAGACCAGTTACGATTGTCAGAGTTACCTAGAATTAACAATTGTCATATCCTTCACTTTTATGCTACTAAAAGAGGATTCATATACAGAATCTCAAAGGAATGATTGGATGTTATCACTGCAAGAAGATGATCAGTAGAACACAGTATTCACCAGAATGTGTTTGTAATTGCATAGTGTCATTGTTTGAATCAAATCATAGTTCAGGACCTAGGTCCATACCATGCTTTAGCATGACTATCATGGTCCCTCAACTCTGCTTTCACAGCTATTGCTTTTTATTTTTTTCTTATTTTTTCTGCTTAGCTCATATTGAGTGCTTTGATGATCTTTCAGTTGTTTCACTCGCAGATAACAATTTCGGCAGTGAGAGAGTGGGCTGCTTCTCAAGGTGGAGATTTGCACGAGGTACTGCTGCCTTTTCTTTGAAATCGATCTAGATGGGCAGTTTTCAGCTTCTTCTCTTGGGATACTATGATTATGAAATAAGTTAATTTGACTCTTACAATGCTATAGGTTGTTGCTGTACACAACTTGGGAAAGCTAAAGACTACTCTACAAATGGTAGCCTTGACATTTCTCATGGTTACTAGAGATAGTAGGTAGGCATTCTTGATTCGGCCAATCACTAATGATAAATAACATATTCAAGAAATTTGACAAGATACCATTCCATTTCATATTATAATGTCATCCAACCTTTATTGATGAGTGCAAATTCTAAAGTGTTGTCTTGTGGTATAGTTACTCTTGGGCCGGAGATTTAGCTGCATGTGGAGTTGCCATGCTCTATGTTGCTGCTTGTATTGGTTTGTGGACTTTGGCAGCATACATGAGGAGCATTTCAGTGATGCTCCTCAAACAAAAATGATAGTTGCAATAACTTGTAACAGTATATCTGTTCCAAATATGAACCATTTCTATAGTTCAAATTCTCATCCAATGAGAGTAGATAGTGGAAGAAATGTTTGAGTACAGAAGGTAAATTCTACTGTATCTGTTAGGTTCAATGTGCTTCAATATATGTGTTTTTCATATGATGGCAATGGTTGATTCAGTTTTATATGGAAAACAATATTTTATTTATTTATTATTAACCAAACATACGCAGTTATGTTCCCCATGAAAGTGAAGCACACTGACAGGGAACCTCTGGTGTACTAATTTAATAGTCAAAAGTATTTTTTGCATTTTGGCCAGAAATATTTAGTGATTGGTATGTTCTAAACTATTACTGTCCATTTTGAATCTTTTATAATAGAACACTGCTGGATATATTTGACATTATAATAGGTATCACAAAATAAAGAACAGCACTCCTTCCTATCTGAGCAGAAGTGAGAGTGTCATTTTACATCTCTAGTCAAGAGCCAGAACAAAATGAATGATTAGGAAGGACAAAAGGGATTGAATCAGTGGATCTGAAACTAGAAACTAGAAATAATTAACCATTGAATAGGTTAACTTTTTGGTAATATGTTTATTAGTGTTGATCAACTGCCTCATAAGCCCAAAGGGTCTGGTTGATCAAAATTTATTGTCCAGATTTTCTTCTTGGAGTAGATTAATGGCATTAAACATAGTTGGAGGTAACAATAATAGCATCCAAGACTTGATAGGCGATTTTTTGGATGTAAGGATGCCCTCCGATCCTAATCTAGTGGAAGCGAAAATGATCAGAATGCTCTTTTTCATGAAGAATCATGATATACGAGAATGCATAATTTTTCACAACACAAATTGATGTACCTTGGGGTTTTCTTGTGATGAAAATTAAGTGTAATATTGTTGGACAATTAAAATAGAAAATTATTAAATACCAAGCTTGGCACATGGTAAGGCATGAAGGAAAAACCTAATCTAATAAAGTAGATGTTGCCATCATATCATTTATAGCATAAGATTATATAAACAAATGGAATATTTATAGTACATACAACATGACAAACTCTGGGTACCGTGAACATGGTGTAGAAATGAAATTTGTCAAGTATATCCTATACTGAACTTTCCAAGTTGATGCATATGCTTTCCCCTTAAACTCTTTTGAAGGGTCTTTGGTTACACCATTGACTGTTGGTTTTAAGGACGGGTGGTTTAGTTGATGATAAAATATTTGTTTCTTATTGATAAAAGGTCATAATAGATAAGCTATCCACGTGAAGTTCCTTTTTCTTAAACGGACAATATGGGTTGTGAAAACACATTTTTTTAAAATAAATGCTTAATATTCAAGTGTTATTAAATCTAATTATTATCTATACGAAACTCTCCAAATATAAGTTTATAAATTTGATTTTAAAATGCAATGAGCGTGATCAATCAAGCTATCAGAATAAAGTTCAACGAAATTAGGTGGAAAAGGATTAGACTAACCTGCCCTTTAAGCATTTCCTTGTTAAAATAGGCAGTACTTAACAGCAATATTGCTCTTTTTAATCCTAATTTAAATGCATTTTTGGAATATAGTTTTAATAGTTTGCGAGCAGGATATAATCTCTTTATTGCTAATTTATTGATTCGGTATGGAATCTACCTTTAGGCATGTTAATAATGATGTTCTATATCAATATATATATATATATATATATATATCTGCCAATGGCGAGTTTAATTGTTTTCTCAAAATTCTAAGACTTCCATATTTACTCTTTTAGGTTTCAATTGTTTCGTCTCACCTTGAAGGATTCATATTTATATAAATTTTTAAAATGTGCTAATTCATGGAAAATAATGAAAGAGTGGGATTAAATAATGATGGAAAAATTGGTAGAAGCCAAGGTTGAAATTTGGGAATGATTTGAAATGAGAAGTTTGTTAGTAGAGTGCCCAATGGGGTGGCCTTGTCTTGCCCTAGAATTGGATGAAATTTTTTACAATTTTGTTATTATTTGTTAAATAGTTATTTATATTTTCATTTGTCAAGAAAAAATTTAAGAGCTGAGATAAGGTAGAAAATATGTTAAAAGTGTGAACGATTCAGAAAAAAGATTGAAGATGGCTCCCTCTCTTGATTTTGATAACATGGTCATATTGGCATTGGTTACTCATTTGATATGTGTCCTCATGTCTTTATCCTCCCATATTGTGCTTGTGATGGGTAAAGTTGGAAATGGCTTGTTTGTTTGAGAATTATTCTAAAATTGTTTTTTAAAGGTATGTTGATTCAAACATGCTTCTCTTATTTGGGTTGTCCTAGATTGTAGATTTCAAGGGTCTTCTCTTTGCCCATGCTCTCCCTCGATAGTGACTTCAATGCTTCTATGTTAGGTTCACTTGAGTTCTTTTTTTGACGAGTGTCTTACTTTTGGTTTGGCTACATCATGCTTTGAAGTCCCTGTTGAGATTCTTCTTATGACCTATTCAAGTCTTGCTATGTTGGCTACCTTTTACCTCCATTTTTCTTATGTTTTCTGTATATATTTGGGATGGGATTATTGTACGCCTTGAGTACTTACATAGATATTGGACACATGCCCCACGTATCTCCCTTGGCTCCTTCAGGATGGGCTTGCACAGACTCCAAATCTAGGTCGATCACCATATTGCAAGAGAGGATTGAGTTTGTACACTTTGTACCTTAGTAGAGGCAAAATCTGAGATCCATTTCCTTTTTAGATGCCCCATATACTACGAGATTAGAGAGAGATTTTATTGCCTGTTAGAGATTGCAAATCCCTCTCGGATTTTTTCAGGTACATCGATCAGCATTGCATTGCGCTCTATCTTTGTGAGTCCTTACAGCTTTGTGACCATATTTTACCGTTATCATCTCCCAGGAGTCAGACCTAGGCACAACTTATTATGACCTTGCATTTAGCTCTAGCTTGGGGTGTGAAGTGACCATATAGTTTCTCTAATACGTGTCATTCTAGATATATGAGACCCCAAAGGGGACCTCTTTGCCAGTGACACTCCTCTCGTAGCACTCAACTTCATCATATGGCCTCTGGTAGCTACACAAATTAGTGGATGTTGGACTTTTTCCCTGTGAGGATAGATACCTATTCTTTTTCGCGATGTCTCCTGCTTTCTTTTTCACTACTTGTGCCTATTCTTTTGTCGACACCATTTGGTGCTCTGTTTGTTTGCTTTCTTCTTGGTGTAAGCTTCCAATCCAATAGACCCACGTTGTGGTTTTTTGTTGGACGATAATAAAATTATCTTATAATTACATTTAGCCAAGTCATCCTTTTGTTTTCACTTTGTTATTTTTGTCACCTCATGTTACCGCTTATAGTGGGATCTTGGATGATAGCGATGTTTAGATTATAGTTTGTAAGAAGAAAGATCCTTCTACCTCATCCCACATTCTTTCTTGAATTGACGAAGAGAGGTATTTGGAATAAGATCAACACCTTTGTTTCTTGTTGTTGGTGCATTGCTTCTATTAAAAGCATATATTGAGTTGATTTTCCTAGTCTCGCTTCTAGTTAAGCTAAATTTACTTACAAGGATGCCTTTATTGTGATGAGCTCAATATTGTTTTGATAATGGAGGATAGGCCTTTGACTTGATTCCTTGACTAAACAAATGACTATTTTAAAGATAAAGAATTCTCTATCATAAACCAAATAGCTTTTGATTGTCCACTCGCAATGTAAGGATACTAGAATATAATAGACAAATATTTGTGAACGTTATTGAATTATTTGTGTTTTTCATGCTTTCATTGATTGGCATGTACTGTCTTAAATTGGAAGCACTCCAATTTAATGAAGGTTTGGCTCCTATTTAATATTTGATCATCAATCTCCTTCCATCTTTACTTATTTCTTCCCTTTTCTATCTTAGCTCCTAGGTGGAATTTGGGGTAAAACCTAATAGATCTTCTTTAAGAGCTCTTATTTTCATAAAGTAAAGCTTGAGGTAAGATCTATCAATCTAGGTACCCCCTTCCCTTTATTTAATTACTCAAAAATCAACTCTTCACACCAAAATGGGATTTGAGACCTAATTCGGGACCCCAAGGGCCTCCTAAAGGTTCCCAACCTTGGTTGCCAGGGACACAATGCGTCCTTAGAAGGCCAACCAAGGATGTAGTGTGACCTTGGTTGGGTTCCCTTTTGGATCCATTGTTTGGACCTCGTGCATGATTAACCTTAGGGTGCTAATTAAGAGGTAGGGGTCATCCTACACGAGTTAGTCAATTCTTGGTCCTTTATAAACCCTTCAATTTTCTCCTTTTTGCATACACACGAACAATCCAAGGTCATACATGCACAAGCACTCAAGCTCTCAAATTTTCAAGCATTCTTCAAGCAATTCCTCCATTGAAGATCAAGGATTGAAGCATTCAAGCAATTAAGGGAGCCATCTTCAAGATCTCCTTTGATCCACTCAAGACCCTTTGTTGCATCATCTACATTCATTCATCTTCATCTTCTTGATCCAAATCAATTGGTGTAGTAAGCACATTGCATTTAATTCAAGAGATCTTACTATTGTAAGGTGAATTTGTATATTTACTTTACATATAGGGAACTTTAATTATTTCAATTCAAAGTTAATTATGAAATTGGGGTTTGATCAAGGCAAATTCCCCATCAACAACAAAAACCCCTTTTTGTTGCAAGTTGTGGATATTGGATTGGTGAACAAGTTATAGATCTAAGCGCCCTAGATCTAAGCGCACCCTTTTCAGCTTTCTTCATAATTGTGAAAATAGAAACAATGTCGCACTCATTCTTCCAACGTTGACTAGGTCACCCTTGGCGCTCAATGTCAACCAGGTCACCCTTGGTGCTCAACATTGACCAGGTCACCCTTGGACATCTATTTTATCCTTGGCAAATGGCCGAACAATTTTTTGAGCTTTGTCCATTGTGTAGTTTTATGTCCAGATTTGATGATTTTCATCTATTTTGACCAGTACAAGCAGCATAAAATCAGATTTAGAAGGTGTGTCTTCTACTTTCTTTGTCCTTTAGCATATCTACTTATTGTGTTTACATATCTTGCCCTAGCTTACCATATCATCTAGTGTTTTCAAGGATTTGATTATTTGTTCCCCTATTCTTCTCTAGACCTAGTTTGCATTGGTGCTCCTTTCTCATTTGGTTAACACTAATATTTCTAGATCTAGTCCTTTAGGATTTAGATTGAAAGGACCTATCTCCTTTACTTCCCCCTTTGAGTTGTGTAAGGGTGGTTATGTGATGAAATTAGGTTTTCATATCCTTGATTCACATTCCCAACCTTAATATGTTCCGTGTAGGATGACAAGTCCTCTTAATGTTACTTTTTTCTTAGTTTTGATTTTTTAGGTGATTGGTATGACTTTGGTAAGTATTATTCTTTAACAACTCTTCGTAGTGAGTTCCATCCAACATCTATTTTGATTGCTTGCTTTGATGTTTCTTTGAATTTACTTCCTTTTTGCCCTTTTCCTCAAGTATTGGTTGGACTTTGAGGACATGATGTCCAAGTTGTCCCTTTTGGACTCCTTGGTTAGATCGGCAATGCTTTATGGTTCAGTGGTATGGGGATTGTCTCTTCTTGACTAAGATTGGGCCTCTATTGAGCATGCTCAAGACTCTACTTCTTTGATGCATTATCAGATGCCATAGATTCACCCCCTGTGACATTATTATGGTAGAATTTGAGGCTTATCCTTTTAGATTGGGAGCCACTTTTTATCTAGTTTGGTTTCTTCACCGACCTCATGGTTTTGCGGATGGTCATCACATATATGCTTACTTGGCCTATTGCTCCTCTATTATCGTTGCCGCCTCATATCCCTCCCCTAGAGGTCGATGTTGGTACGCACAGGCGATCCCTTTGTTGAGCTCAATAGGGATTGATATTGACCCGCTCCCTCCTTTCTAGTTTTCACTAGATGCTCCGACTCATCTCCTCCCATCACAACAGGAGTTGAATGGGCATGTTAGGATGGACATTTACAAATAGTATATCATCGCAACTTGGAGTAACCTAGTTGGGGAGTTACGTCCAAAGATGGCCTTTTACGCTGAGCACTTCTTCATTGATGGGATTATTACACGACCTAGCTACTTGTCGTGGTGGTGGTGTCATGCCTTATGCATCTCCCTTGGATCTTTCACAGTCGGCTCCCTCTAGTTATGGATCTAGACTGATCATCATATGGACAGAGAGGACCAGATTTGTCACTTGTGCTCCTTGGTTGAGGCTAAGACTGAGACCCATTTCATCTTCCGTTACCCATCCTACTATGAGATTAGAGGGAAATTCTATTGTCTATTCAGAGAGTGTAGTTCCCTCGTGACTTTCTTTGTGTACACGGATCAGAGGTGTCTAGCACTCTATCTCAAGGAGGCGATGCAGTTTTGGGACCACACTTTATAGTGTTTGACCCCTCGGAAGGCCTTAGATAAGCTCCTCATCACCACCTTCTTCTCCCCCTTGTCTTTGATGCGGGGGGGTGAAGCAAACCTCCAGTGCCTCTAGTAGCCCCATGGCTGGCCACTCCAGATTAGTGAGACCCCACACCAGGTTTACTTTAACTCTTCAATGGCACCACTCCTGCAACTCGCAGTGACAGACCAGAGTTCATTCCTGCCCAGAATTGTCTCGTTCGGTGTTGGATTTCTTTCAATGGAGGAAGGATCCCTAGTTCTTGCCTCTTTGTTGGCTCCTTTGTTGCTTTGTTTCTTTCGTTTCTCGCTTGCTTTTTCCCAAACACTGTTTGGTGTCTTGTTGTCTGCCATTTCTTTGGTTGTATGCTCTCGGTCCCTTAGACCCTTGGTGGTCTTTTGTTGGACATTAATAGATTTATCTTATCTTATCTTATCTTATATTTCTTATGTTCACAAATAACCTTTGTAAGTGAATCCCATGCAACTTTTCCTAGATCTAAGGATTTGGAAGCTAATCTTTCTTAGGGAATTGTATAAAAGTGTAAGAAAGGCTTGCCTAATATTTCTTTCAATGTCATAATGGATCATAGAGTAGTCTCTTGTTTTTTGTAATTTGGTTGTGATTATAATGGTTAATGCTTGGTAGCTTGGTTACTTTTGTGTTTGATTTGCATCTAAGGGGTGGATGTATTTACCCATGCTTGTTGGATTTCTTAGAAATAAATGTGCGATCATTTTTTTCCAATTTTATCTTATAAAAACTAAGGCAAAAGATAAGTTAGTTGTTAAGTTAAAAGGTTTCACATGAATTAGACAAACTATAATTGTCAAATTGTGATACAAGGACTTAGGTTGTGGTTGTGTTCTTGAATTTGCTAGTGTGTGTTTGTTTCCTTGGTTAGATTGTTATTTTTTTGAAGCAAGATTGTCAAATTGTGATGTAAGCACTTAGGCTATGGTTTTGATCTTGACTTTGCTAGTGTCGGTTTATGTCATGTTGTTAATGTTTGCAAGTAACCTCTACACTTTATATGGTTGCTACCAAAGTTGACCATGCAGTAACAAATAATGATTAATTGGGGTTGTGTAACATATTTTGGTCAACCGATGGATTTCCATGGGTAACACATTTAGGGGTAGGTCTACCTAATGATGCAAGCTATATGTATATGGCATAGAGTTTTTGTGTAAGTGACAGAGAGAAATTAGCAGTTAAAGGAGAAGTGATTGACAAGGGTTGTGCAATTAGGAAGATAGTTGAATGTCTGCAAGATGAAGCAGATGGTGAACTAAAAAGGATTTGTACAAGAAAATGTTAAGTTTTATTCTCATATCATTTTGCTTGGTTAATCTTAATATGTTTACAAGTTAAAAGCCTCTTACAAGGTCATTTTTAATAGGGTGAGTAGGATCTTTAGTAGGATCTAAAGTTAATTCTTTTAACCGAGTGGCTCACTAATATGAGTTAGAAATCCTCCAATAAGGTTACTCATAACAGGGTAAAGGTCCTAATAGGGCTAGAGGTAAATCCCTTGGCCGAGTGACTCCTAATAGGGTTTGTTCTTAATAAGATTGTAAGCTCCTATCAAGGTTAAGATCTTAATTGAGCACATTTCATAAGAGTGCATAATACTTGTAGGTATCCAATTCGCATCATGATTTTTCCCTCTGACCAAGGGTTTCCATGATAAAAAAATCTCTATGTTATTTTGTTATTTGTTTGGAATCTTTTTATGTGTTGTTTAATGATTAAGTTTTTAAAGTTAACATGCATGGATGGATGAATGAATGATGATAAGCTCAATTTTGGTCAATTGGTTTTAATAAGTTGTGATATGAGTTCTAAGTTGGATAAGGTTAGTGAGTCATTGTTCATTACCCATTAGTGTCCCTTTCATTGCTAGGTACCAACCTCATCAAACATTGATATTAGAGTTATATTATAGGTGGCAAATAAGAGATGCCACCCTACTCTACCAAATCCCCTCTTGCCTCTTGACTGTGACTTAGCCCTGATAAGCTCACATTTAAATTTATTTCTTGCACCCAACCACGAACATGTGAATGGCCAAAAGCCTAGGGGAACTTTTGACCCCTTGTATTTCTAATAAATTATTTTTTGTGTTAGGGTTATCCTCACAACCCAACCCAACATCCAACCTACATTTCCTTAGGCTTACTACAAATTTTGGGCTAGGAAGGGGCAAGCTAAGGCAAGACGAATCCCCGAGGCATCCATACAATCACTTGCAAAGCACATGCATCAAGTCCAAGCCTTAGAGTCGAACCCGTTACCAATAGTCTTTTTTTTTTGGACCATAACTTGGGAATTTAGAGCCAAAAAAATCAAATGAGATATTGTTGGAAAGCTAGCTCTATGAATTTTGCTACGATGTGAGTTATATTATCATATTTGTTGTCGACAATATTTATCAAAACTTGAAGTGAACACATTATTTTGAACTCTGATCTCATAACATTTTTCCACTTTCTTTGATTTTCACAATTCTTTTGATGTTGGAAAAATCTTGAGGAGCTATATCATTAAATTCATGCACTTCTTTCAAATCCAATCCTACTTATTATCTTTTTTTTTTTTCAATTTGTAGCATTTCCTTTATTTTTTGGACATCTTGATGCTTTAGGGAGGTACTATTTATTGAGGCACTTAATTTTTGGTTTCTTATTATAATGAGATTTTAAATTAGTTTCTATCAAATATTTCCTATTTTTCTTGATTTGTGTGGCGTGGCTCTAATGGTTGCATCAGGTATATAGGTTCATACTTCACATAATTTTTGCATGTGGAAATTGAGGGTGCAAAGATTGATTTGGTCAAATGAATTCTAGTCTAGTTTGAATGATAAACAAATGAAAGGTCACATATAAACAAATGCACATGCCAAAGATGAACTTGAGTATGAGAAATTTTCAAAGGAGCACTACACCTAGAGATGTGTGGGGTAAATATAAGAATCTCTTGGTTAAGTTAATAATGTAAGAGTCTTGAAACTAGAACCTAGTAAATTTATGTGCTAGTTGATTTCTTACTATTGAGGATTATTCGTTAAGTTCAAATCTTTGATGTCTAAAGTTTTCAATTGTGGGAAAGAGAAAATTGACAAGGAATGCATATTCTTTAATTCATCAAAATTGAATGGTGTTTTTTCATATTTCTCTACTTTAATGTCACTATGGATGGATAAGGTGTTTCAATTGTCATGCCTTCATTTCATAAAATTTTGTGAGGAATTGATTAGGGATAAATCAAAAACTTCATCAAAATAATGTCACTCATGTCTCATATTGATTATTTGACTACCTAAAGGAAAGGGGAAATAAAGGTAATGGAATTTCAACATTTAACCTAGTTGGAAAGGAAAGGGTTATGCATTGATTGCCACTCATGAAAATAGGGGCATTGGTTGGATTATGATCTAGGTGCTTCTGAGCATATTGCTCATTTATTTAATCATATTATCGTAGGATTTCTTAATGCACCACATTATTATAGACTGACTCTAAATGGTCACTTTGTACATGCTGCAGTAGGTGATGTTAATTTGAGTAGATGGTTAGTGGCCAATGTTCTTTCCATTCCTTAGATTGCCCATAATCTATATTTAGTTGATCAAGTTACACGGGCATGCAACACAATGAGTTGACGTTTGATTCATTATTCATTGTCACATAAGTGAGATCACCTTTTTAGGTTGGGTTGATCATTAGTCTAAGATGTGTGCCTTTGACCACTTCATTAATCATGAGACTTATAGTACTTTTTCTCCTCCAACTAATGTGGGGAGTAATCCAACTCCTCTTAATGGGTCTATGGATCTTTTTATCATTCTCTCATTGCCTACTTCATTAGAGTTGAGGATGGGCATGTATACTAAGACTTCAACATAGGACATATTTGGTTTTTTAGTTTTGGGTGTTTAATACTTGGTTTGTCATTATTCTTTTATGAGATTATACAACTCTATGGTGGGTAGATTTAGGACTCCTTGCGGGTTCTCCAAGCCACTCTCCCCCACTTTATTTTGCATCTGCATTGATGAACTTGAGGCCTTCCTTCATGGTTCTTCGCTTCCCAGTGATAGTTGTTACTTGCACCAAGTCCTACCCATTCTCCTCTTTGTGGATGGTGCGATTCTTTTGGCTTCTTCTCCAGAGAGCCTCCAATGGCTTCTTGATAGCTTGGCTTCCTTTTATGACTTGAGACAATTGAAGGTGAACATCGGAAAGACTCAGGTGGTGATCTTTAATTTCCTAAGGACTTTTCATCTTCACTTCTATTTTTAGGGGAACAAGATTGAGACAACTTCGTTATATTCCTACCTCGAGGTTAAGTTCTTTGGTCCCTGCTTCATCTAGATACCCGCTATGCAACCCAAAGTTAACAAAGGGCTTGGATCCCTAGCTATGCTTGAGAGACTTCAGACATCACTTTCAAGACACTACATCTAAGTTGTCCCTCATGGACTCCTTGGTTAGACTAATTGTTCTCTAATGTTTTGTTGTGTGGGGGGCCTCTCTTCTTGACACCAACTGGACCTCTTTTCAAAGGGCTTAGATCCTTCTCCTTCAGTATACCATTAGATGTCATCAAATCATTGCTCATGGCATTATTTTGGCCAAGTTTGAGGCTCATCCCTTCAGTCTTGGGGCCATCTTTGGCTTGGTCTAGTTTCTTCACAATTTTCTTCAGTCAAGTTTTCTTGAACAGTAAGTTTTCCTTTTTAACATCTATGACATAATTATTTATCCAAAAATCAATACAATAAATGAATAAGCTTTATGCAAGCACCCAGGAAGACACAAAGTAGACAAATCTTTCAATAAAATTCTTTAATGGGTTTTCAAACCCTACCTCAAAACAATAACTAAAATCTGAGACAATCTGTGAATGCATGCAAATCTAAACCCTTTGAAACTTTCAACAATTCTTTTTCTCCAATTCCAAATTTCGCTTCCCAAAACTTGTGTGCCCCTCAAATGAACTACAAACCCTTTAATAAAGAACCATAACCCTAACTAGAGTTTCTAATCCCCAATTACTAAAAGTCACTAACTATATTAAATAATATAATTACTTTAATTATTTAGTCATTTCATACACACATAAAGAACTTTTTAATTAAACTATTCATTTATTTTCTTTTCCTTCATTTTATTAATTAGTGCAAGCATTATTTAAAAGTGTAATTTATTATTTAATTTTATATTAATAATAATTAAAGTTCATTATTATTCAGCTCTAATTTTATTATTATTGATTAAATAATTGTTATAAGGTAATATTAATTTTTGAATCTTTTAATATTCTAATTATTTTTTAATCTAACTTTTCAAATTAGGTTTTTTAATCAAATTTTTTAAATTGAAGCACATATTTAATTAATTAAATATCATCATATTTTAATTTCTTTTTAACCTGTTTTCCAAATTAGACTTCCAAATTAAGTCTTTTACATTAAAGCACATATTTAATTAATTTCTGATTGATTAAATATTCTCATGTTTTAATATTTTATTTTTATTCAAATATATTTAATCATTCTCAATATTCTATAATTAACACAAATATTAAAATTAAATCATTTACTAAACAAATCACATAGCCAAATCCATATAAAAGAAACATTCCCAAAACTCAAAATTAAACAACACATGCAAAGATAAACTCATGGGTTTAAAAATGATGGAAAGTCAGATACATGTCCTCTTTTTCAAGACAAGTAATTAGGCTATGGTTGGGATTAGACCTGAACATTATCTTCTCATTCTTACTATTAAGTTATTGTGCTAGGGCACGCTCATCCTGGCAATTCAGGGAAGTCAATGCTCAGTACCTGCATCTTGCATAAAAGATGAACGTGTGTGTGTAAACTAAATAGGCAATGTTAGGGATTGATACATCATGTAGATCTCGACTAGAAGGTGACTATGAATCTCTCCCTCAACCATATCAAGCACGTCAAACATAAATATAAAATACACACACACACACACACACACACACACACACACACACACACACACACACACACACACACACACACACACACACACACACACACCATACACATGCAAGTATGGGGTAAGTATAATAGTAAATTCTAAATATAAATAACATCATATTATAACATGAATATCTCATCATCGTGAAGACATAATAAACATGTTTCTAAGACACACCATATGGCATGTTCATAAAAGTAATTTCATTAACTAAAAGCAATTAAAGCATCATCACTGCAAGGAGGAAATTGTTACAACCTGATGTAATCAATTACTCAACATATCAAAGTATTGCATTTCAAATATCAAATAAGGGCTCACACATCTATAGAAGAGTCATATAGAGCTTTAGCAACTAAGTCTATAATGATAGCAAAGGAGGGGTATTACAACCATGACTTGGTGTAGTCCCATGGGTGGTCTTCGGTTGAGGATGGCATTCTATGTTGAGCACTTTTTGGACATTCAGGAGAGTGTCATTCTGCACTCCCCTTATCTGTCTCAATGATGGAACCATGCCCTCTCCATCTACTTAGACTCTTTCAATGTTGGCTCTCACCATCTCTGCATCTAGACTAACCACCAGATCTACCAAGTTGATCGGATTTGCTACCTTTCAAACTTGACCAAGGTCGAGACTGAGTTTCATATTATCTTTTAGTGTCCTATCTACTGCAAGATTAGAGAGAGGTACCATTTCCTATTGAAAGAGTGCATGTCCTTCTCATCCTTCTTTAGGTACATCGACCAGAAGTGCCTTGCTCTTTACCTTTAGGAAGCCATGCAGCTCTGCAACTACACCTTGTAGGCTATTTTCCCTCTCAAACAGGTTTATGATCAACATGTCACTTCTTTTTTCTCGTCAACATCCCTTGCCAAGGCTTGAAGCAATGACTTGACCCTCACATTTATAGGCACTCCATGCATGTGAGGCCTAGTAGCAAGTATTTTTAAAAGTAGCATTCCACTTCCAGTGGTACTCTACTTGACTACTACCAAATGCACTGTGAAGAATAAGATGAGTGTTTAAACATGTTCAATTTCTTCTAGATTGTATGCAACCTTGCTTCATGAATGGATATATTTGTGCTTGGTGTATATCATTTCTTACTCCTATAATTTGTTCTCACAAGATTCAATTTGTGAGGCCTTTGTCATGTAGTTGGATACTTCTATCATGCATTGTAGTCATCTTGTACACCAACATTGGCATTCAACTGCCACAAGATATAAATTCAAAATTACTATACTTAGAAAACATAATTTTTCCAAAAAAAACTTGTTGTGTCTATCATTATAGCTTAAGTGTTACTTTGAGCTTTAAGTTCTATATATTTGTGTTGATAAAAAAAAGTTGAAATGGTG
Organism: Cupressus sempervirens; assembly: GCA_028749045.1. NCBI lineage: Eukaryota > Viridiplantae > Streptophyta > Pinopsida > Cupressales > Cupressaceae > Cupressus > Cupressus sempervirens. Next base: position 80,825,421 of record CM053790.1, on the reverse strand, counting down.
TTGGTACTAAGTCATCCAAGAGAGAAATTGAAGTTAGTTCAATCAAAGATTGATATAATCTCATAAATTTATAATTTGAAAAATAATTTTTTTACTTAAAAAATTTCTTAGATCCATTTCTCATGAGTGAGAGAAATAAAAAACCAGACAGAGGAATAATTAAACTAAAAGTAGTAATGCTAAATGAGTTCAACTCCTAAATGGAACATTTAAGCAACTAGAAGTAAAGATTCCACTTGAATTCAAGCAAAAAAAATCTATAACTTTCTTTAGCAATTAAAGCTTGTTAGTGCTTAGGGTATGCCATTGACTGCATACATTTTCATACTCCTCTAGCAAAGGTAGGGACCCGAGTTGCACACAACCCTTGTCTTTTTTGTTTTCTATATCCATTACTTCAGCCCATACTCCTATCATGTAATTTCTATGGATAATATTTTTTAGCAATCTAAACTATTTTCTCTTTTCTACTTATTATGTTGAGAATAACATGCACTGTTCCTATTCTTTTCTAGCTGAATTTGAATCTAATAAAGTTTCTGTTGGTTATGGGTTCTTCTATTATAATATGTCATTGCCTTAAAATATGATATTCTCCCCATGTACTTTTACTTTAGTCGTGTGTATGTTTGATCTCTTTAAATATCATTTGGTGGGGTTTGTCCTGTGTGTTTCCTGTTTAGTTTCCTATTCCCCCTTGTTTTCTAGTTGATGTGGTACTTATAGTACTCATACCTCTTCTTGGTTGGTCATGTCTTTTTGTACGTATGTGAAGTGACCAATTGGCTCATTACACTTAGGATTAAAGTGGTCAATTTATTAGTAGCATTATTTTAGAAATAACATTATTCTTACATAATGCATTATTTATTAGAAACATTAGAAATTATATTATTAATATGCATTACTTTTGATTGATATTTTATGAATATTTCTTAATGAATATTTATTCATATTGTTTCTAGCTGATAATAAATGTGCAATTTATTTAATAACGATCATATCAATTCATATGTCAATTTTATAAGGAGTCATGACAGTTCTACCTTGTCAAAATTGCTTGTCCTCAAGCAATTATAATTTCTAGATGACAACATAACCAAGAGTTTACATGATATGTACATAAGTATATTTTTTGAGTGATTCAACTTGTGTCAGTGATTCGTTCTTGATGGTTAAATGATATAAGATGATTGATAGATTTTAAGATTGATAATATGGTACCATTTATTTTCTTTGTTCTTGTGTCTTTTTGTTACACTTTGATTAGCATGTGTTTGAAAAGAAATAGGTTTACTAGTTCTTCATATTATGCTTAAGTACCCTTTGTTTCTTATATGTCCTCATTCAAAGGATGGAATTTTAAATATTGTTGGGTGCTAGAGACTCTTCTACAAGTAGGTTCCCTCAAGACATTGGGATTGCATGTTTCTACCCATCTTGGAATCCTTCCTCAAGGTATTACAACCCATGTCCTTACCCATCTTTGAATCTACCTATCTCGAGAGGATTTACTCCATATTTCCCTTTTTTTAAAAGTCACTTATTTTTATGAAATTATTTATCATTTGTGTAATCATGTTTCCAGGCTTCATTATCACCTTTATTCAATAGTTTGATCTTTTATTGAATAAAATGCTTATGATTGTATACACCCTACATGATGGCAAGATCATGCTTTGATACCACTATAATGTCCCCACTGACTAGGGTTAGTTTGGGACAAGTAAAACCTGTAAAATAAATATTAAAATTTAAACAAATAATAAATCTAACTACACTATTCTACCTTCTATCTTAAATCCCAACCTTAAATGTGTCTCCTGATCGGGTTTCCTAACCCTTGATCAATCCACCATCTTCCCTGAAGCTCAACCCATAAGATTCTTCTTGGACGGGACATAGTCTATCTAAGACCAATCACATATGTATATGTTGACATCATTAGAATATTCTAGCGCATGAAGATTATGTATTAATTCTCGGCCAAGGCAATCAGATGAAGATCTTAACATCTCACATACCCCATGCTTCGATTCCCATTAATCTCCACAATGTCAGTCCAATGGACTGACGCAATATTATCCATTGCTCATCTAGCCATTCATACAGGGTTACTCATCTCTTGCACTGACACGATAGTAATTTATACAAGGATCTCACTTCCTGTACTAGCACTATGAGATCCATATATTATAATATACTTCAAATGAATCACACAATATTATTCTATAAATTTTCTTTCTTAAATGAACATCAAATCTTTAAATATTATTTCTATACCAATGTAAATTTCTAAATACAATTATAAAAATATGAAAAATAAATATATTTACTATTTAATGTAACTTTTTTTATATTGAAAAAGTTTAAACAACATCCAAGAAAACTTTACAATTTGAAAAACACCCAACCCTCAACACTTATACAAAATTGGAGGCAGGAGTTAACCAACTATAGGATTGTACATAGAGTTTTTAATATTCCTTAGTAGACGAAAAATGCACTTTAGAACTATAATTTATGAAAAAACATGCTCTTGCTGATCAATATCATTTATATGTGTTGAAGTGACTCCAACACATGTATTAGCCTCCATATCAGCATCAACATCTGGATGATACTTTTCCATGAGATTGCTTAACTCATCTATTTATGCTTGTGAAAAGAAACTTTGGTACTTCTCAATGTAATGAGTAGCTTTCACTTCATCTTTATAAATCAACAGCATCCCATTGTGCATCAACTTCATGAATCTGGGCTTTGTAATCTCCAAGAAAAAATAAACCTGTGACATGATGTAAAAATGTGTGAGTGTAAGATTAAACTCAATAGGGGAGCTTCTCACATTTTGAAATATCTCCTTATTCCTTTCCTTCTTAAGAAACCATAGTACTTCACCAGTAAGAGCAAACCAAAATATGTTAAGAGACAAGTCAAAAAATCTCACATAGCCAGCCAAGATTTCAAACCAAGAAAAACCATTGTTTATTTTCCAATCAATAGGATACCTAAAAAAAATGGCTCAAATTTTAGATGGATAAATACACTAAAAAAAAAAAAATGTTCAAAGTTCTTGGGTCTATTACACAAGTTGCAGGTCATAGGCTCAACATGAATGGATGAGAATACTGACCCAACAACAAGGTTCTTAATCAACAACAACTATCTAAAGTGAATAACCTTAGGCTCACATGGACCCTTCCAAAAGTAGTGAAAGAAAAAAAGCTAGTTTGAGAAAGGACAGTCAAGACCCCAACAGTTAACTATACGTTGTAACACAGATTGATCATTTTTAAACATATCATAAATTTTCTTAATAGATGTGTTACCAATACCAGTGCCATCATTCCATTTTACATTTTTGATAAAAGAATTACTATCCATGAACTTTCCACCTTTCTCCTTGCATAGAACTTTTTTTAGAAGAGTATATGTCTTCTTTTAAGAATTTGGGATGTCAAACTTCTTGGAAATCTCATCCCATGAACCAATCCTATTATTAACCATTAAGTCACTAATCAAAGAAATAACTTTCTCATTCCATTTTTTTAGTTGAACAACTCTGAGTAAGAGCAAGAGGCTTATCATTTAAATACAATCCCCACCAGATTGATCTGTCAGTAACAATGTAATAAGGAGGACCCTAGTGGCATTCCTACAAGAGATAAGCTCCCTCACTTGTGACCATGTAGACCACAGGGAGGTAAATACTTTAGAACCAAACACTTCATCTTAAAATCTCCCATAATAAGATCCCAAAAAGGAATGTTATCCCAATGCTTACCTGTTTTAATAATTGACCTTTCAACATTGTTTCTCACAAGAACTTTCCAAAGTTCATTTCCCCAAAATACTTTGAAGATCCACTTGGCTACCAGAGCAATACCTTGAATTCTAATATCTTTAATCCCCAACCCCCCAACTTTTTGGGTAGACAACACCATTCCCACTTCAGATAATGTCTCTTGTTGGACCCCAATCCATCCGACCATAGAAAATCTATGAGAAATTTTTCTAGCATACCAAACTGAGTTTTTGTAAACAACCAAGCCGAAGCAAAATAGATATGATGAGATGAAAGGACTTTCTGCACAACCTGGACTCTCCTAGCCAATGAAAGGGAGAAACTCTACCATCTAATATGCTCTCCATTAATCTTATTGAATATCCATTCCCACATATTTAGAAATGAAGGATCTAGAGAGAAAAGGATACCCAAATAACTAGTAATAGTTTTAGGTCTAGTCCAATTCCAAACCATCTTAGACAACAATTTAGGAGGAATCTCCTTCCATCCCATAACATATGACTTATGGGGACCCACTTTGGCTCTAGAAATAGAGCAAAAAAAGTTAATTCTATGAAGAGCCATAGAAAAGTTATCTTCAGATAAATCCAAAAAAAGAGCAGTGTCATCTACATATTGAGCATTGATCAATTCATCTGCATTCGGGAGGGTGATGCCCTTAACAGGATGCCCTAAAGAAGCATCCCTTAGAATGTAATACAAAGCATCTGTTGCCATCACAAATAAGGAGTGTGCAATAGGACATCCTTTCCTGATAGATCTCCAAAGAATAATAGGTTTTGAAAATTCCCCATTTATCTCTATAACTATGGATGCATCTTTAAACAGAATTTCAATCCATTTGCAAAAATAATAGGGAAAGCCAAAAGCTTTTAACATTCCAGATCCTGCCTACTAGCCTTAGCCCAATTCATAGCTTCCTAGCTGGTAATAATATTCTCCAATATATATCTACCTTTTATAAAACCAGTTTGAGTGACTAAAAAAATGTTCTTCATAATATCTGCAATCCTCCTTGCCAATAGCTTAGCAATAATTTTATAGGATAAATTAAGCAAGGTAATGGGTCTCCAATTCTTGACTAAAGATCTATCCCTTATTTTTGGAAGCAATTTAATAATTCCTCTATTCACATTACTTCCCAGAGAACCATTATCAAAAGCATCATTATAAAATAATAGAAGTTCTTCCCCAATCCAATCTAGATTATCCTTGTAAAATTCAATAGGCAGTCCATCCATTCCTAGAGATTTGACATTGACCATAGATTCAATAGCTTCTTGAATTTCTTCTAGAGATTTTTTTCTACTTAACTTAGCACTTTCACTAACAGAGACCTTCTTCGGGATCATCTTCAAACATTCTCCCTGTTGCTCATTTTGTTCTTGATCAAATTCCAAAGAAAAAAATTCAAAATTAAAACTGTAATTTAATGCTTCCTAAATAACCTTTGGGTCATTAGTTTTACTATCCTCAGTCTAAATATTCTCAATCTTTTCTGCCTTATGTTTAGCCCTAACAATGTGGAAAAAATATTTAGACCCTATATCACCATCTCTAAGCTAATTCATTCTTGCCCAAATCTTTTGCCCTTGGATCTTATATCTGTGAAGAAAACCTAGTTTATGCTTGATGGAAACCAAATTGTTTAGCAGCATTGGGTCATCTGGACACTTTTGAAGAGAAAATTCAGCTTCATTGAGACTGAATTGAAGATCATTCTCTTCTTCATTTTTATCTTTGGCTACTTTTATCCCAATAATCTGATAAATCTTTTTCCAAGATTCCACTAAATGGCACCACTATTTAACAGGTCTTACAAACTGATTACATAATTTGGATAGAAAAGTCACCATTCTAATAGACTCTTTATTATCAGGGGCTTTTAGCAAAGAGGCATTTAACTTAAAACTTTTGCTGCCGTTGTCCTCTTTATTAACATTATCAACCTTATTAATCAGCACCCTTGCAAAAATATGATAATGATCTGACATTGCAATAGGAGACATAGTAATAGGAGAATGACCCTCTTTAGATTGGAAGGAAAAAATAAAGAATCACAATATATCCTATCCAATCTACAATAAACTCTATTCTAACCTCCTTGATTATTACACCATGTGAACCATATGTCATTAAAGTTCTCTCTATTATTCTCCAGTGGATCAATCAAGTTATAACATCTTCTGAGTTTACGCCAAAAAAATTGCTCATTGCCTTTCCATTGATGTGTCAAGCCTCCTTGCTTATCATAGCCAGCTTCCACCATATTAAAATCTCCTACAAATATCCAAGATGCTTTTGGCAAGTTAGAAGAACACCAATCCCATAATCCAATTCTATCCCTATAATCATTTGGGGCATAAATGTTACATACCCCAATTGTATCCTCTTCAACTATAAGAGTCACCCAAAGTGCCCTTTGACATCTTGAACATCCATGTTGTATGATGGAATCAACCCATTTGGGACAAATTAACATGGCCACTCCACCTTTGCTTTTCTCATGTTCAGAGTGTAACCCTAGAGCTTTATCCCATAAAAAAAATTAATACAAGATGCTTAAAAATTGACAACTTTAATTTCTTGTAGACAAACAATGTCCTTGTCTTTTAACTTATTACACCATTTTCTAACAATATATTTCCTATCGGTCATTTCCAGACCTCTAACGTTCCAACTATGAATGTTTAACATGATGGAGGGGATTGAATAGAGGGAGCCTTTGAAGCCTTATGGAATCTATTGAAGTAATTCGGGATGACATTCTTACCACTAGAGCTACCCGAAATTGACCTTTTCTCATATGTTTTCCTTTTCTTCTTAACGACATCAGTAAATTTCCCCCCAGCCTCTGCATTAAGAGTATTATGAATCAAAAGTGAGGGAGGACTGATCTCTTTAGGTATACCAATCCTACTATTAATAATCTTTACCTTCTCTTTAATGTATTTGATAGCGAGTTGTTGAGCATTCAATCTAGTAGGGATCTCATCAGAACTAACCTCAGCCACCTTTGATGTTAAAACAACTCAGGCCTTGGGATGAACTTCACCAGGAATTTTCCTGGCATGTACATCCATAATCACCTCAAAATCTTTATCATATAAAGGATTATCTAAAGAAACAAACCCACCACACTCCAAGGAATCAACTTCAGAAGGGCTTTTTGACGACATGGGCTGATTAGGCATACCACCATCCAGTTTTCACTTTGGAGTAGCTGGTAGACCATCCTTGTCTGGTACCTCAACAACATTAACCTTCTTCGAGATACTTTCCTTGGCATTTTCAACATCCACCTTAGCTTTCTCAAAATGCAGATTGTGGGTCGAACAATTTTTCTTAATGTGACCATTAAGCTTACAATGAAAACATGTATGTAAATTACCTAACAAAGAAACTTCCCAAGAGAATTTATCTTCTTCTATATTTAGGGAGATAATATTAGGAAAAATCACATCTGGGTCCAATGCCACAAGAGCACACACATTTAAATGCGGAAGAGTAACCCTAGATTCTTCTATTTGTAAAACTGACCTGAGGGGTTTAAAAATATGTGAAACAAATGGCCAAAGTTTGGCTTGGAGATTCTTAATTTCCACCCAATTTGGCATGGATTTTTTTACTTCATCAAAATTACCATTAGATAACCAAGGATATGCTCTAAATAAAGAATGACCAACATTCTAAAAACCCTTTTTAAATATTCTTTCCTACATATTATGGGTTTTAAAAAAAATAATGAAGATCCCTTTTTGAATCATTTTGCAGAAGTTAACATGCAAACCAAAAATTTTCCCCACACAACATTTAACCAATCATCAAGAAATTTAAGCAAAGGCAAAGCATTCAGATCTAAACAAACAAAAAATATGGCAATATTTCTTAACCTACTTTGCTCTTCTCTAACATCTTTAACCATATCTTCATTGAGAGACAAGGTTAGGGTTTTCAAACAGTCAGAAGGGCTCCTACCATCTCCATGTTTGTGAATGACACCACCACCATTTCTTGCATCTCATCGATCTCCATGGGTTGTGGTCCCCCCACTTCTGTTTGAACACTCAGCAACTGGAATCCTCTCAAATCTACTTTCAAAACAAGCCATCTCAGGGAAAATTGGTACTGAAGTCTCTGTAAGGACTGCCTTATATGAAGGCTTATCACTCTTATTCGCAGAACCCCCATTTTCCATGATATCTTTATGAAAACCATCCTTACCATCATTACTAGAGATCTCTGGTTTATCATTTTTAGAAACAATATCAACCCTCAAGATTTCATCATTATCACAAATTGGTTCACCTCATGGCTCACTTGTCATGGCTACATCATTTCCTTCCATCAGCCCTTGTCAGATACGCAAGCCAATTTCAGAGTCGAACAACCAACTCAAACAAGCAAAGAAAAAGAAAAAGAAAAACCACACATGAGTTCTAGGCCAGGGTACACAGAGAAGAAAAAACACAGGTTAATGAACACAAAACCACAAGAGAACATGAAAACCACAAAATAAAAATAGAAATGACATGACAACAGTCACAAGCAATGGGGAAAGCCCACAAAGCCACACAAGTCAGATGCGTTGTAGGCGTATAGAGTTGCAGACTGCCATCAATCTCTAGTTAATGTAACTTTCTAAACTTACATATAAATAAATAAAATAATAGAACATACCTTTATCTTGTAATATTTTTTACCTTTTATAAGACCCTTGATTCTCGTGTAGCTATTCCTTAATTTCTCCTTATTATTAGGTGGGAATAAGAATATATTCATCTTTTAAAATTATGGTGGTCCACCTTTGAATTAGTTTTATAATTAATGACTACCTTTATCTTTGTTATTTTTTTTATCCATTACTTCACCTCATATTCCTAACATGTAATTTCCATTGATAATATTTTTGAACATTTTAAATAATTTTCTCTTTTCCACTTAGTATGTTGAGGATAAAATGCATTAATTTTTATTTCTTTTCTAGCTGAATTTGAATGTAACAAGAGCTCTTGTAGAGCTAGAGTCCCTGCCTTATGAATGTTCGGGAATAATGACAAAGGCGTAATAGGGGTAACAAAGATGGTTGGAATCTAGTACATTGAATGCAAGAGAGGGACCAGATCGCATTTGTATGAAGGTGTAAACATAAAATTGAAGCCACAAGCTGAAAATTGCTCACATTTTTGGCATTCCAGTGACCATTGTATAATAAGAAAATCTCCATATTAATTACATTTGTTAATCAGTAAAAGATAACAAATAATTGTCTTATGTATGTGATGCAATCGATCTAGTAATATTTGATTCCAATTCTATAGTATTTATTGTCTTGTTTCAAAGACTTTTAATTTTTGAAAAATCAAAAATTTAATATTATTCATGTCTAATAAAATAATCAATTGTACATAAAATTTATGAATTAATTTTAATATTAAAACAAATCAAATATGTTTATATAAAAGTTGTTATATTAATAAAACTTAAAATCATATAAAATATATTACTAATTAATTTGAAAAACTAACTAACCAAAATTTAAGAACATTATTAAATGTACATTATAATAGAATATCTTTATTTTAAAATTTAGAAACAAAATTTTACATTGTATTCCTATTTATCCATCAAACTAAATTGATAAATTTTTTAAAGAAATATTAAAAAGGAAAACTTCAAATTTATGATAGCTTTAAGGAAAGAAATTAGGTCCCACTTGGTAATATAGAGTAATATGATATATCATTCAAAAATAGCTAAAATAAATTAAGTGGGGCATGATAGTTTAAAAATGTCAAGCTGTATCAGCTTGTGTAAATGATGTGATGACATGACAGGGAATCCATCAATATTAATTAACTTTTTGTCAAAGACAACTGCCATGATATTTTATATTTTTCCAATTTTTGTATTTACGAAAAATAGGTATAAACCCCAACAAATTCAATCTAAACCAATCAAAAATTTAGAAATAGCGAATCATAAATGATTTATAAAATGAGGCTTCTAAACCTTAGACATATTGCATTTTTCTCCAAAAAAATTAATTGTTGTTGGGGGAGGGATGGCAGGGAGGGCAAATGAAAACATAAGTTCCCTGCCTTATACAAGGTAGGGACTAATATATTTTTTGATTATGTGTTCTTCTTTTATAACATGTCATTGCCTTAAAATATGATTTTCTTCCCATGTACATTTACTCCAATCGTGCATATGTTTGATCCCTTTAAATATCATTTGGTGGGTCTATCCTTGTGTGTTTCATATTTATTTTCCTATGCCCCCTTGTTTGTTAGTTGATGTGGTACTTATAGTACCTGTACCCCTTCTTGGTGGGTTGTGTCTTTTAGTACATATGTGAAGTGACCAATTGGCTCATTACACTTAGGATTAAAGTGGTCAATTTATTATTAGCATTATTATAGAAATAACATTATTCTTACATAATGTATTATTAATTAGATAACATTAGAAAATATATTATTAATATGTATTACTTTTGATTGATATTTTATGAATATTTCTTAATGAATATTTATTTATATTATCTCTAGATGATAATAAATGGGTAATTTACAAGATAGAGATTACATCAATTGATATATCAATTTTATAAGGGGTCTTGACATAAGAACATCTTGGGTTCTTTTGAATTTTGCATCAACCAAAAATATTTTGTTTCCTTTTTTGTCTAGTTTGTCCGCTACTGAGTTTATTTCAATATTCCTTCAGTTTGGATCATTTTTTTTGTATCTCATCACGTGTTTCATTTTTTTTACCTTTAGTTAGGTTCACAACTTCATTGGTTGCTTTATGTTTGAAACATCTTGGATTTCTAGTGAGACATCACTATTCTTCATGTTTGACAAGTATTTGTGAAGTATTTCCACTATTAGGAATACTTTGTGGCTCATCTCTTGATGACTCTACACCATAAATGACCTAAGTGTAGGTTAGCTCACCATGTTTTACCTATTTTTGGGAAATACTTATGATTAAGGTCTTGACCTATAATGTAATACAATTTGCTATTGTTGGAGAATGTAATATTTTCTCAAGATGACTTGATGCTTGTGAAGACTTTATAAGATGTTAAATTTGATTGTCAAGGTAGTAATGAAAATTTTTATAGCTAAAGAATTCTACAATAGTTAGTGATAGGTAGTATAGAAAGATAACCTCCTACAAGTTCATGAAATAAGGCTTGTATTCTTAGAATGTAAGACTACATGTCGCATATCCATTGTACTCTATTATCTGATAATTAGAAGGCCAATCTTGAATATCTATCAGTTCTTTGTGTTTCTTTTGTTGCATGACTTGTGCTCTAAGAGTTGGATTGAATTCTTTGAGGTCCCTCTTGGGTGGACCCATAATAGTGGGTTACACCTTTTTTTCTTGAACATACATTGAAGTGTGCATTTTTACTTCACATTCATAGACATATTGTTGCTAAGTCATTATTAATTGGAAGATAAAGTAAATTGAAGTCTTTTAGGATTTTAAATCTAGATTCTAAATGTATTTTCTCTTTTCTTTTTTCAAGCTGATTTGAATCCATTTTTCTATCTCCCACAAAATGTAGTATGTTGTTGAAAACAACATTTTTAAAGACTAACACTCACTATAACATTTGAAGTTGACTTAACTATAATTTTGACATACATTATTGCTTGTACCTTATTTTGTATTTGTTGGAATCACTATTTTCATTACACCAATAGTTTGAGTTGTCAATGAATGTTACAACAACCAGAGACAAGGATACATGGGAGGCAATTAAGCACATGTCACAAATATGTCAGTCTATGTTGGACAGAGGCACCAACCTAGAGGAGATGGAGGCACCGACCTCCCAACAATATTTACCTAATTTCAAATATATATTTTTATAGAAAGAATATTTGGATACCTAGTGCATGGATATTTTTAATTTTCTTTCTCCCATTTACTATTTTTCCATGAACATCAAATATAAAGGATTGATAATAAGCAAGAAACCTATATTTGATTGCTGTCAAATAACATTTGCATAATAAATTCAATTTAAAAAAATTTATATCAACATATAATTTTTTCTAGGTACTTGTGTCTTGTATACATAGTTTCACAATATTATACCATATGAGGCCTAATCTTGAGCTCCAAAGGCCCAAAAAATGCAAGCTTTACTTGGCCTTTGGAGGAGTAAGCCACTTAGGGGGTTTGTATCAAAAACCCCAAGCCTTGTTGTAGGGTTAAACAATTTAAATTTAATTTAAAAATTTTAAAAAGGGTTAAATAAAATGCCCCTTTCTATAAAAAAGACCTTGCTTAATACATTTGATAAAAAAAAATTGACTTTTGATCGAAAGTGAGTTCTAATTGAAATCTTAGAATTTTGAGATTTGTCTGAAATGTAGGAATTCCTTCCTATAAGAAATTGTAAGCCACCATTGTGGGTTCACCCTCTTATCCTTGGCTAATTAATTTGGTATCAAAGCAAGGTTATTTTCCTTTTGGTGGTAAGATTGCCATTCTAGAGCTCACAAAGTCCTGAATCAATTTGTTGCAGGGTGGTAGATTGAGGACTTGACCCACAATTGTAAAGGATTCATCTAAGATGGCTCACAAAGGACACACTAAAGGAGAACAAAGAAGAGATGTAAATCCAAAAAAATTAGACACATTGAGACAAATTATGGCTAGGTTAGAAGTTGTAAAAATGACCTAGAGAAGAGGTCGATGTATAGAGGATGCAAGTGATGAAGAAAGAAGATTTGAAGATGCAATAAATAGAATGTGACCAAGGATATGATAGATTTTAAGAGTCTTGACTAGGATTAACACTAGACCACATTTCAATTCATCTAATTATGATGGCGAATTGGATGCAAATGAATTGCTTGATTGGATCGCAAAGATGGAGAAATACTTTGATTATGAGAGCACTGACGATACTAAGAAGGTCAAGTATGCTTGCATAATGTTGAAAGGAGATGCATGTTTATGGTGGGAATATTTGCATACCACTAGGAAAAGAAGATGCAAGGATCAAATCAAACCATGAGATCAAATGTAGAACAAATTAAAGGCCAAGTTCTTATCTATTGATTATCAAGCAAGTTTATTTAGAAAGTTGCAAACCTAAAGCAAAGGGATCTTAGTTTGAAGGAGTATATCAAGGAATTTCATAGGTTGGATATCAAATCTGGATATATAGATGAATAGGTTGAAATAGTTGCAATATATCTGAATGGTTTAAGGGTCTGAATTCAAGTTGAAATTAGTCTAGTTAAATTGCAAAGTGTAGACTAGTATTCTCTAAAGGAAGAATTCTTTTTTAATAAAAATAAAGAGCAAACACAAACATGTAGAAGTGGAAAATTTCATAGTGGAAGGACATTTGATGGAGGTGGATGATCTTATTCATGTCCCAAGTAAAGAAAAGGAAAAATTTAAGATCAAAGAGAGTTTGTACTGAAGAAATGGCAAGAATTTCTAGTGAGGTGGATGATCAAGTAGTTATGGGAAATATGACAAGAGAGTGTTTAGAGGAACTTTTTTCAATTGTGGAGGTGAAGGGTACCTAGCCTTTGAATGTACCAAAAGGAATTTGAGTACAAAGATTGAGAACATGTGTAGACATGCTTATACAAAGGAGGAGTCAATTGAGTATTTGAATTAACTAGAGGATGAAGAAGACCTAAAGGCAAGGAGATCCCTATGTTACAAGGAGATTGATCAAGAACAATTGTTGATGAAAACTTAGTATAAAAATAGATGTAAAATTGCTAGAAAATGTCATAAAATGATCATTGATAGTGGGAGTTTACATAATTTGGCTTCATAGGAATTGGTAAACAAGTTGCAATTGCAAAGTTTGAAGTACAAAAAATCCTTTTTGATTGTATGGATCTAAGATGATCATAAGATATTGGTAAGTGAGAAATGTTTGATGAAGTTGAAAATAAGTTCTTACCATGATGAAGTTCTTTTTGATATTATGCCTATGGATGTATGTCATGTATAGTTGGGAAGATGATGGTCATATGATAGACAATATTTTCATGGTGATAGAAAGAATGGGTATACAATCTTTGCAAATAGGAAGGAACAAGTGTTGTTGCCTTTGATGGAGGAAGATGATAGTGAGGTCTATACCAATATTATATTTTTCTAGTGGAGGGAAGGGAACTCTTGGACAACTTGACGAGGGATAGTATGTGTTATGCATTAATCCCTAAGAAGACTAAATTGGAATAAAAAAGAGGAATGACCTAAGGAAATAAAAGAGTTGATGACAAAGAATGAAGATATAGTTGATTTGTGGTGACTAATTAGGAAAGTATCATAAAATTTTCATAAGTTGTGGGGTTAATCTCAGGAAAGTACTATATATATATATATATATATATATATATATATATATATATATATATATATATATATATGTTTTTCTTTTTTGGTTAACTCATCAAATATTTTTTTAGATGACTCGTCAACTATTTCTTAAGGTTGACTATCAAGTATGCTTAGGGTTAACTTATTAAGTTGATATAAGTCATGTAATATTTACTTCAGGTTAGATTTTTTCCCTAACGTAAAATGTATAACTTCTTGTCGTGTCATTTAGCTGTAAGGCAGATTAAGAATTTAACAGGTTGGAGTTACTAAATAATAATATTAGACTCATTGTTTGGTGGATGTAGCCTAGAGATTGGGTGAACCACATTAAATCTTTGTCTTATGTTCATTTATGTGTGCTTGATTCCTTTGCAATATTGGATATATTTACATGTAACTATTATTTTATATCTATCTAAACCTAACAAACATGATATTGGATAATGTGCCTGATGGGTTGCTACATGTGAGGATTATTAGTTATTGTATGCATCTAATTATGGGAACTAGTTTTCCTAACAAAGAAACACCTTGGATGACAACTATAGAGGATAAGGAATTGAGTAGACAAGTGCAAGAATTGTTGAGTAAGGGATTGATAAGAGAAATTTTGAGTCCTCATATAGTACCTGTAATATTGACACCAAAGAAGAATGGAGAATTGAGGACATGTACTAGTTCTAGGTCTATAAATAGGATCAAAGGGAAGTATATATTTCATTTTCCTAGGGTGGATGATATAATAGATTTCTTGAGTGGAGAAAAGTATTTCAAAAAGATTAATTCAAAGAGTGGTTATCATCATATCAAAACCAAAGAAGGGGATGGGTGGAATGCCAAAATCATGATTAATGAAGGATTTTATGAGTGGTTGGTAATGCCTTTTAGAATGACTAATGCCTCGATTACTTTAATGAGATTGATGCATGAAGTATTGAAAAAAATCAAAGGTATTTTAGTGATTGTTTAACTTGATGACATTCTAATTTTTAGTAAGAGAAAAGAGGATCATTGTGTTGTAGGATCATCCTTGCATTGTTGGTAATATTACATCACCCAAAAATATTTCCTTTCAGTTTGTCTATTTACTATTTTTTGAAGTTGATTAAAGATCAACCCCACATCTCCCAAGAATCACCTACATGCAAACACTTGTCACAAAAAGAGAGAAGTAAAAGCTATGGAGGTTGGAATTCCCAAATCCATAGATGAGACATTCTGATGAGAAAAAAGAGAAATTGATACTATCAAAAGTGAATGAATAATTAAAAAGAGATCAATCCTTATAAAATGATATCCAAACCCTAACAGATAACTAACCTAGGTTCAATGCTAATAATTAATAAAAATAATTATTATTATATGCCCAAAGAAATAAACTAGAGATAATAAGTGACTTAATAATTAAATCGATATGACTTAATTAATAAGAAAATACTTTTTTACTCTAACACCCCCCTTAAGATAATCTTAGGAAGTAGCTAAAACCAAGAAACTACTATTGAAAGTAAATTTGGATCATGACAACAAGGCTTAATGAGGTACCCAAGCACAACCAAATCTCTGAAAAGAGGAGAAATAGAGAAAACCACATGGGAAAAACCCTACTCCAAAAAGAGATGGAAACAATGCTAAAAATAACTAGTGAAGGACTAAAGAAGCCTCCAAAGTAGGGAATGTCCTAGAAGATAGGAACAAAAGATGATAGTGAAGAACACCACTGAAACATGAAGCTGCAAACATTGACTACTGATATGAAGAACCTCCACTATATAGAACATGGCTAGGTAGAGAAGACTAAGTCTAAAGAGTTGATCAATCAAAGATGGAAGGTATCTTCATTGCCTCCAAAAATAGGAATGAAGGAATGCCTATATGGTAAATGATCCATCCCACCAAAATACATAGGTATCCAACCACTACAATTGCCTAGTACATAGGATCAAATACTTAATACATAGCTCACTCCATCGAACCAAGAAAGAAACATAACCAACATAACCCCCCCATAATGCTAAGAGGTAAGACATGAACACTAAAACTGAATGTAATATCTCATGCATAAAGAAGAACTAGGAACATCCAGAGTGCACAAGATGTACAAACACCTATAGTGGCATGTATCATCGATACATCATGAGGCTAATGTCTTGGAAGGAAAAATCACTTTACAAAAGAAGATGATGAATGTGACCAACATGAAAACCCCCCAAGGTATTTTATAATGTAGTGTGAGTGCAACAAAACACAAAGATGTACAAGATCTTGAAATGCAATAGAATGAGACTTTATTTCATTGCATTTAAAAAATACTACAATAGGATGTGAACAAAGACCAAAAGAGACATAAGGTTGGTGTAGACACCTAAATCGGATTACACTGCTTCGGTAATCTTATTTAGCTATCTCTAAAGGCATCATTAATTAAATTCCTATTTAATTTATCCTTTGCCATCCCCTAGCTGATTAATTTAATTAATCATCTATAGTCCTAATTGATAAATCAAATAACCCATTATTTATCAATTAATCCTATTCTCCTATCTAATTCCAAATCCCAAATTTATTAAAATCACTTTAAATAAAACCCTCAAATCTAATAGCCCCTAAACTATCCTAAATCCTCCATTTAGCCTAATCCACCCCATCCACCCATACTAACCTAGCTTAGCCACTAACTCACCCACCCTCATGAATGCCATCCACTTGCACATCTCTAACATCCTTAATCTAATCCTAACCCAAGCCTAATACCCCCGCCCCCCCCCCCCCCCCACCTTGTCACATTCCCTAAGTAAGCTTAAGACTTTCCTAAGCCAAATCAAAGTCTCCTCCCTCAAAATATCCCAACCATAAAACTTTATCCCAACCACAAAGCCTTCAATGCTCTTACATGCTCTTAAAAGCTCTTACAAGCACTTATGAGGCCATTTAAGGCCTTGAGCCTCCTTTGTTGACTCATCCTTGCCCTTTCCTCCACCCAATGACCCTATGACATGTGTCACTCCCTGATTGGTGCTAAACAAGCACAATTCATGTGCTCCCCTTTGAATACATCCTAGCCCTCCCTAAAGCTTTCATCTCTCCTTACATCTTAGCCCTCCATCCCTCAAGCCTCTTGCCTATAAATTGAACCCTCTCCCTTCACTAAATCAATCCACCTTCCATGCAAAGTTATAATGCTATTTTGAGAGCTCATAAACTACCAAAATACCATTATAATAGCAAAATCACTCCATGACTCCATTGTTGAAACCTTGCCTCATTCACTCCATCCATCCATCTAAGCTTGAGCTATACTTGTGAGCATACATACCTTAAATCAGAGACATATCTATTGCATCATTGTGTTATACCATTTGGAGCTTACCATTCTTGCTTTGCCTCCATTTGTGGTGATAACAAATTGGTCCTATCTTAAGTGTTTACTCATTTTAGTATTGTTAATGCTTTCCTTAATAGTTAGTGTTCATTTTACTCTACTAAACTAGGTGATACAGTTGATACAAGAGATAGTACAACCCATGGAAAATCATCTGAAGCAAAAAAATGATCCCTTGACTTGAAACAACCAAGATATCCACCATAATGCAAAAAAACAAAAAACTGAATGGGATGTTCTTGGAGTAGAATTTGGAAAATAAAATGTCTCAAGATATGTCTCCCAGAGTACAAAATAGTGTAGAACCAGAATCGGTGTGCAAAGAACATTAACAAATAAAGTAAACATTCACAAACCAAAAACTAAATTCACATATATGCTTAGACAAAGAAAACAAACAAGAAGTGCAAACCTCACAAGAGAAAACAATCCATGCT
This sequence comes from Cupressus sempervirens, assembly GCA_028749045.1. Lineage (NCBI taxonomy): Eukaryota > Viridiplantae > Streptophyta > Pinopsida > Cupressales > Cupressaceae > Cupressus > Cupressus sempervirens. Next base: position 80,807,405 of record CM053790.1, on the reverse strand, counting down.
TTCTTGATTCTGTAGATGTGTCCTTTTGCTGTGGATGTATGCTCAAGATGCTCAAAAGTTGCTTCAATGGAGATGGGTAATGGCAAATATGGTAACTTTGTGAGCTCTCAATTTGGCATTATAAGGGTAATATTGATGGCTTTGGTTCTCAAAATAGCATGGTAACTTTAGCTCAAAGATTGTTGATGAAATGGCTTGGGATGGGATTCAATTTATAGGCTAAGGGGTAGAGGGATGGAGGGCTTAGATGCAAGGATGGATGAAGGCTTAAGGAGGGCTAAGATGCACTCAAAGGGGAGCACATGGATTGTGCTTGTTTAGCACCAATGGGAAGGTGACACTTGTCACAAGGAGGATGAGTGTGAGAGGGTAGGGTTAAGGGTTGGTTAAGGGTATGATGAGTGGGGTTGAGTATGTAAGAGGGATGTAAGAGGAATGAGTGTGGAAGAGGGAAGAGTGTGGAAGATGGGTGTAAGAGTCATGAGTGGGCTTGTAAGAGTCTTTATGTTTTGTAAGAGCACTCATGACTTAGTGGTTGGGTTTTTTTGAGGGGAGACTTTGGTTTGGATTAGGAAAGTCTTAAACTTGTTTAAAGAATGTGACAACATTAGAGGGTGGATTAGGCTTGGGTTTAGGATTAGATTATGGATGTTAGAGATGTACAAGTGGTTGGCATTAATGAGGGTGGGTGAGTTAGTGGCTAAACTTGGTTAGTATGGGTGGATGGGGTGGATTAGGCTAAATGGAGGATTAGAGATAGGTTAGAGGTTTTTGAATTTGAGGATTTCATTTATCAAATAGATTTATTTAATAAATGGGGATTTTTGGAATTAGATAGAAGAATAGGATTTAATTGATAAATAATAGATTATTTGATTTATCAATTAGGACTATAGATGATTAATTAAATTAATCAACTAGGGGATGACAAAGGATTAATTAAATAGAAATTTAATTAATAATGTCCTTTTTAGATAACTAAATAGGATTACTAAAATAGTGTAATCAAATTTAGGTGTCTACATTTTGCCCCTCTTTGACATAGTGTCGAGACAACACTATTTCAAAGAAGTTTGAATGAAGACGACACGAGGAAGATGTTTTAGCAACAAGGTTGCCCCAGTCTCAGATAAGAAGAGGAGAGACTAGACTTAGATGATGCCCCCTCAAGAAGGCGGCGGGGAGAGAAATGAGGGTCGACGACTTCTTGAAAAGTACAAGAAATTGAGACGAGCTGAGACGCAGGTTGGAAAAGGGGCTGAATTAGCTCAAACTCTCACTACGGGAGAATGATAAAGGGAAATCAGAGGCACAATAGTAAAGCAAGCTTAAGACTTTCCAGGATTGGGGGGGGGGGAGATGGAGGAGCGGAGCGCTATAAAAGGAATCCATGATAAGGAGATGGATGATAGAATGATAAAACTGATGCAACAAGATTTCAAAGAGTCAGATTGGCAGAAGATGGGTTTCGGAGATCCCTAGGACTAGGATTGTGGATCTCGAAAGATGAGGCTTGGTGGATTGATTTGATTGGTGGATCCCTAAGACTAGGATTGTGGATCCCTAAAGCTAAGCATGAGGAGTGATTCAAAGAGATACTGATGCATAAGCTGGGGTAGGAGCGACAGATGTAGGATATGGATGGGGGATAATGGAGATGAAGGGAATCCATTGAAGATTTTTTAGCGGGGGGATACTTCAAAGAGAAGTACCACCATGTAGTTGAGCACTAGATTTGCTATAAGACTGTTGGTTAATTTCCAAGGTTACCAAGAACATCAAGGCCTTTTTACCAACCGTCCAGAGGACTGACAAACTGACTCAAAAAAAGCACACAAGGATTGCCCCAGTATCACACATGAATCCCAGAGGAAGTAGCGTGGCAACGACACTAGGTAACCCACAAGCAAAAAAAGAAAACAAGCAAAAGACCTGATCAAGACCTTACGCTCTAATTGCCCCATTCGCAGCATACCATGATATGGAAGATCATAGCAACCTTGAGGAGGGAACAAGGAGATTGCTTGGAAAAGATATTTCAAGACCCAAAAGGGAAGATCCCAAATCAAAAGAAAGTGAAAATCCAAAAGAGAACTGTTTGCCAACGAGATGGGTAGGACGAGGTACTAACGGACCAAGATTAGATATGAGGAAAGCTATATCCTGCAAGGACCTATCGGAGAGCACCTAAGCTGATGGATCGGGATGAGTGATGCATCTGGCAAGCTGAACTAAGAAGGATAACACTTTGGTGACAGGAGATCTAGCTAAAGGATGCATTGGAATATCTAACCAAGGTTTGCGATGTGTGCAAGATGTTGACCAAGGATGAACTAACACGAAAGCCAGATAGATACAATGATACTAAGCTAAAGCGGATGTACAAGCTGACAGACCAAGATATGTTACAAATGTACAAGTTTGTTCATGTTTTGGTTTTTTGTGAGATGGAAATGTTTGTGAAGGATGGGGTGTCTATAATAGTTGATAGGTGGATAGGTAGATGGTTTGTGAAAAGCTTAAGGAAAATGGGATTCTGTGTGTGCATGTGATAGGATACAAGCTAGGATACAAGATCATTTACAAGATGGAATATGGTACAAGCTTTGGACAAGATTCAAATATATACAAGGTATGGTACAAGATTTACAAGGTATAATACAAGCTTTGGTACAAGATTTACAAGTTGTACAGGAGGTATTGACAAGCTCCATCAGATTTTGGATATTTGATTGGAACACCAAGGGAACAAGCAGGTGTTTTATGGGATGGTGGGTGGATGGATGAGGGATAGGATAGTGATAGATAATGGATTAGTCTTTAGCACACAAGGTGCCTGAATTACCAGGTTTTCACCAAGGTACCTATCCAAGGCGCTTGAATTGCCAAGTTTTCACCATTGGACGCTTATTTCTCTTTACTATTTTTTTTCTTTTTGTATTTTTTCAAAAGCTGGGTATACCAAGGATCTTCAAGCATAGAACTTCTTGAGATGAATGATGTTAGTGGGATCATTCAAGAGTTCTCCTTCTGGTGTAGATAATTGATAGGCTCCGGAGCCAAAGGAGGCAGTAACCACATAGGGACCAAGCCATGTAGGTTCAAACTTGCCTTTCTTTTCTCGATCTGCTTGGACTTTCATATTTTCTTTGAGGACCATGTCACCTGGCTGAAAGTGTTGTGGGAGCACCTTCTTGTTGAAATTCCTTTTGAGACGAGTTTGATAGACTGTGAGATGGTCATAGGCTTGTTGTCTCTTCTCGTCTAAGAGATCTAGCTGGGTGAGTCAAGCTACTCTGTATTCTTCATCTGAGATTTGCCCTCACAAAGATATGTGTAGTGAGGGAAGTTCAACTTCTATAGGTAATACCGCTTTGGCACCATAGACTAGGGAGTATGGAGTTGTGCCTGTGGATGTACGGAAGGAAGTTCGATAGGCCCATAGAGCCGGATTTATTTGAAGGTGCCAATCACGGCTGGAATCATTGACAACTTTCTTTAGGATTTTGAGGAGGGTTTTATTAGTTGCCTCTGCCTGGTCGTTACCTTGTGGGAAATATGGGCTAGAAAAGTGGTGATGGATGTGGAGGGAAGTGCATAATTCTTCCATGTTGAGATTTTCAAAGTTACCTCTGTGGTCAGTGAAGATGGTGGATGGGATGCCGAAGTGGCAAACAATGTGGTACAAGATGAACTTGGAGACTTGAACTCCTGTAGCTGAGACTAGGGGGACTGCTTCCACCCACTTAGTGAAATAGTCTGTAGCTTTTATTATCCATTTATGTCCATCAGATGAGAGAGGGGTGATAGTTCCAACTAGATCAAGGCCCCAACAAGCGAAAGGCCAAGGTGGTGCAATAGGCTGTAGATCCTGTGCTGGAGCGTGCACAAGATTTGCATGCTGCTGACATGGGAGACACTTTCTGACAAAGTCACAAGGGTCTTCTTAAATGGTAGGCCAATAGTAGCCTGCTCTAAGGATTTGTCGTGCTAGGACAATACCACTCGTGTGGGCACCGCAAAGTCCAGAATGTACTTCTTTTAATGCCATCGCGGCCTCATTTTCATCTAAACATCGAGAGAGAGTATCGTGATAACCCCGACGATATAGGGTATTGGCTATGATAACATAGCGGGATGATTTTTTGATGAGGTTCTGGCGTTGGGTACGTGTGAGGTGAGGGGATATGATACCATCATTAAGTTAAGCGTGAATTCATGGTACCAAGAGGATTGGGGACCAACCAAGATACAAACACGGTTTGAATCCTCATTCGCATAGGCATGTGTGAGGAGCTGCTCAACTAAAAACTCATACTGCATAGCTTCTTGGGAAATTTCCAAGAGCGAGCCGATAGTGGCCATGGCATCTGCTGCCTTGTTCTGCATTCGAGGCACTTGTGTAAACTGAAGCTTTGTAAAATGCTGGGTCAGCTGATCAACTAGCTCTTTGTAGGGTAATAGCTTTTCATCTTTGGTTTGATATTCATTTAAGACTTGTTTGATGATGAGTTGGGAATCGCAAAAGACTTGTAACTCAGTGATATTCCATTCTACAGCTATCTTTAATCTTGCTACAAGAGCTTCATATTCTGCTATATTGTTGGTGCTAGGGAATTGTAGCTTGAAGGCTTTTGGAATGTAATCTCCTTGAGGTGTAACTAATAATATTCTTGCCCCTGATCCATGAGAGGTGTATGAGCCATCAAAATAAAGCTTCCATGGGGGTTGTTCTTCAATTAAGCAGATATGCTCATCTGGAAATTCTGTGAGCAAAGGATATGCATCTACCAGAGGTGCATCAGCTAGGTGATCTGCTATAGCTGGCCCTTTGATTGCCTTTCTGTCCACATACTGGATGTCAAACTCACTTAGTAGCATAACCCATTTGGCCAAACGGCCTGTAAGTGCTGTTCTGGAGAGCATTTACTTGAGAGGGTCAATCTTGGAGACTAGTTGGATGGTATGACTTAGCATGTAGTGGCGAAGCTTTTGAGTTGAGAAAACAACTGCCAAACAAGCTTTTTCCATAGGAGTGTAATTGAGTTCATAACCAACTAGGGTTCTACTGATATAGTAGATGGCTCTCTCTCTGCTATAATCATCATGTTGTGCTAGAAGTGCCCCTAGAGCAGTAGGTGTTGCTGATATATACAAGATCAAGGGACGACCAGGAACTGGTGGAACCAAGATAGGGGGATTGGTGAGATACTGCTTGAGCTGATCGAAGCTGCGCTGACATAAAAGATCCCACTTGAAGTTCTCATTCTTCTTTAGCAAGTGTGAAAATGGTGTACACTTATCTGCAAGTTGGGTGATGAAGTGTCGGACAGATTGAAGTTTTCCCTGAAGAGAGCAAAGCTGTCGCAGTGTCTGGGGAGGAGGCATGTCTAAGATAGCCTTGACCTTTTTGGGGTCGATCTCTATACCCCATTTAGAAACTATGAAGCCTAGAAGCTTGCCAGATGTGACCCCAAAGACACACTTCTTGGGATTTAGCATGAGATAATATTGGGCCAACCTATCAAAGACTTTTTCCAAGTCAGCAAGATGATCCATGAAGGTGTGAGATTTGACCAGGATATTGTCCACATAATCTTCCAAAATGCTATGGATAAGATCATGGAAAATGGCTGTCATAGCTCTTTGATAGGTAGCCCCAGCATTCTTTAGGCCAAAAGGCATCATGGTGTAGCAAAAGGTTCCCCAGGGGGTAGTGAATGTTGTCTTATGCTAATCCTCTTCTGCAATCTTGATCTGATTATACCCAGAAAATCCATCCATAAGGGACAGGATTTCATGTCCAGCTGTAAGATCTACAATCATATCTATGTTGGGCAAGGGAAAATCATCCTTTGGACAAGCTTTGTTAAGATCTCTAAAATCAGTACAGATTTTGATGTCACCGGAAGGCTTAGTGACAGGGACCATGTTGGAGATCCATTCTGAGTAGTCGATAGGTCGGATAACCTTAGCAGCTAACATTCTTTCTAGTTCAGCTTTGACTAGTAATGCCACCTTGGGGTGCATTTTCCTAAGCTTTTGTCTGACAGGCTTGATCTTTGGATCGACTGCAAGATGATGAACTACAAGCTTTGGATTGAGTCCTGGCATGTCCTGATATGACCATGCACATCGGCCAATGTTCTCTCGTAAAACCTCAAAGAGGAGGTCAGCTTGGTCTTGTGATAGGGATGCAGCAATGTGAACAATTCTAGGGATCTCTGAAGAACTAATGTTGACTTCTCTAGTATCCTCTATTAGAATAGAAGACACCTCTAGTCGATTATCTTGAGGAGGAAATACTAAATCCTCATGTTCTGCTTGTGGCTCTAGATTTTCTTGCTGAGGGGTTCTCTTCGCTGCCTTAGCTAGTCCCAGATTTACCTTAGTTCTAGTTTTGGGTGTATCGAAACTAGGTTGGGGATTTTCTCCAAAATACCCCTTGGGATCTAGCTTGTAGATGTAGGCAGAATCTGGCTTTGTCTTCTTATGAGGAGTTTCAGCTCCCATGAATCTTAGAAGCACTTCCTCTGATGCGAACTCATCAATATGTATGACACTTGGTTGGTCCCAATCTATGAGTTGTGGATGAGCAAGTGGTAGGTCAATGAGATGGATGGATAGTTCTCGGAGAACAGAGTCTCCTAGGAATATTTGGTCTGGGATATCGTCGTAGGCTCTCTTTTCAACTTCCTTAGGAATGTCTTCGATTTTGACAAGGTCGCGGTGGATGTTCGAAAAAGTGTGACCATTCTCGTTGGTGCCCCCAGTTGTGGGTATGCCAAAGCCAAGACCTGACTTTATTTCCCAATCATGTGCTTCAATGGGACATTGCATGCCCCTTTCTTCTGGTCCTAGTCCACCTCCTTGATAGTTCCATTTTTCAGTGACAAGCTTATGTTGTTGGGGATACTTCTGGCTGAAGTGATCAAGGCATGCTTGATTTCTTGGAGGTGCATCCTTATGTAGCCAATTGTTGATATCTGGAGTGAGCTCCTCATGAAGAGGGGTTTTTGAGGACACAAAGGTGGTTGGGCCAAACTGTTTGTATCGAGGAGGTGGAATCTCCTTAGCTATGTGATATGTTGGCTGTCCATGGGTATGTGGATCAAGTGGGATTCTTCCGACAGCAAATGCATCTGATAGACTATATTCTCCACATCCTTTGTTGTTGATCTTTACAGTAGATAGGGTGGAGGCAAGGATGGTTTCTGCGTCATTACAAGTGTGGGATGAGCTGGCGATGGCTGTACCGATGTCTATTCCAGGGCAATGGTTTGTATATGAAGCTTCAACCGCATTGCAGTAAGCAAAGGGTTTTGGATCGGCATGGATGGTCCTCAGTGCCTTGATGCGGAAATTTGATGAACTGATGGTAGGTGGATGGAACGGCCTTCATAGCATGAATCCATGGGTGACCGAGGAGGATGTTAAATGGTAGGTTTAGATCAACAACATGGAAAACTGTCTCTTGAATGACTGGCCCAACCTTGATTGGTAGCAAAATAGTCCCTTCTGTGGTCCTTTCCAAGTTGTCATAAGCTTTGATGGTGATAACCTCACTGATCATATCTGCCTCAGTATACCCAGCTTGTTTTATGAATTTTAGGGTGCAAATGTTCAAGGCTGATCCATTATCTATCATTACTCTTTTCACGGCAAAATTGGATACCATGATGGCTATGCGAAGCGAAAGGGTGTGATCTGGCTCAACCGCGGGTATGTCGGTGGGTTTGAAAGATAGGGCACATGAGGATGAAAGGTGTCCAACAAGATTACGAAAATCAGTAGCATCGATATCAGAAGGGACACGGGATTCTATGAGAGCACTGTCAAGGATGTCTTTGTACACAGGACTAGTGCGGAGAAGGTCTAAAATGGATATTTGGGCTGGCATGTTCCCAAGGTGTTCCAAGATATTGTACTAACTTTTTGATGGAGCTGATGGTGTTGATGAAACTGGTGGGCCTGCGATGTTAAATTGCGCTCTTCGAGTGGTGACCGCACACTCATTGTCTGGTCCTCGGATATTGATAACATTGACAGAAGGCTCTTTCTCAGATATACAACCTATAAGGCTACCATAGTCTATATAGGATGAAGTGTGGTCATTTTTCTTCCCATGCTGTTGGTTTGGCTGGCGGTTGTTGGTGTTGTTTTGGATAGGTGCTTTTCCAGGATTTTGGTTGTTGTGTGGACGAAAAGCATTTTGATAAATCTGTAAGCCTGCATTGGGAGAGGTTTGGGCACCAACAGTGATTTCCTTCCAATCAATGAGGTCTTGCACATAGTCTTTCAGTTTCATGCATCTGAGGGTGGTGTGACCATTTACCCTATGGAACTTGCAATACTCATTGTCCTTGTACCATGCAGCTTTGGATTGGCTTGGATCAATTTGCTGGGTAGGAGGAAATTTGATGAGGTTTTCCTTAGCCAATTTCTCAAAAATAACATCCAATGGCTCACCAAGGGGTGTATAGTTTCTAGGTGCAGGTTGGAATCTGGGCTTTTTCCCTACAGCTACATTGATGGCATTAGCTTGATTGTTAGACCCTTGAAAGTTGGGTCTTGTATTGTGGTTTTGATAGCTTTGGTTGTTTCGTTGTTGGTAATTGATAGCTTGTTGGTTGTTTGTTTGATATGGTGGGTTAGACTGGTTTTGAGAAGGACCAATGATATTCACATGTCTGGTGTCAGTAACCCCATCTATTGCAACATGCTTGTTTTTGTTCCAATACCTAGACTTGTCATTGGAATGTGATTGATTTTGGTTGGCCTCTTTGTAAATCTTTACCACACCATCTTTGATGAGTCCTTGCTCGAGGATCATTCCTTCCTCTTTGATATCCTTATAGGTCTGCAAACAGTTCATGGTCATGTGGTGAGCCAAGCTGGGATGTGCATTATCAATAAACATTTTCACCACATGGCGTTCTGGCAAGGTGCAGGATATGCAGGTGGTAAGGGTTTTCCATCTTTGCAAGTATTCGGCAAGGCTTTCTCCACCTTTTTGCTTGGTGTGGACAAGATCAACTATTGATAGCTCTGTTTCAACAAGATGGGCATATTGGGCTACAAATGCCTCAGATAATTCAGCAAAGTTTTTAATTGTGCCATAGGGGATTCTATAAAACCATTCAAGAGCTGGTCCAGCCAAGCTTTTGGGAAAAAGGCGCAAGAGGAAGACATCATTGTATGCCACGTCCTGGCAATGCATGTAAAATTCTTTGATATGTGTGATAGGGTCTCCTTTTCCTCTGAATTTGTCAAATTTAGGTACCTCAAAGTGTTTGGGAAATGGTGTCGTGGTAATGGCTCTGTCAAATGGGTAAGGACACACATTCTCAAACTTGAATGTCTTTGGATCATTCCCTTCTTGGATGGCTTTCAGAGCTGTCTTCATTTGCTCCCACTCTGAATTGATAGGTGATGGTTGGGGTACCCCCAATGTAGGAGTGCCTTGAGGTAGGTATGTGCTAGATGGGGCCATTGAATATGGATGGTTATGAGGGATTTGCTGATAGGGATTGTACATTGTTTGGGCAGCTGCATGGTGGATGATGGGTTGTTGAGGGGGAGGTGGCGCATATTGCTGTATGTGCTGTGAGGCTTGCTGTTGATATGGGATTTGAGGTTGGGATTGAGGAACATAAGCTGGCTGTGGGATAAATGGATTGCTTTGTGGAGGTAAGGTATAAGATGGTTGTGAGGCTTGGGGAAAGGATCGGGGGGCTTGTGGGGTTTGACCAATATATGTGGGTTGTGCCCCCATTTGGGATGGTATCTGCAAATAATTGGTGGTTGGCTGGGGTGGTGGATTACCTCCTAGAAGTGGCATTGAAAAGTAGTTGGTAATAGGAGGTAATGGATTAGTTGGTGGTGGAGGTGGTGGGAATTGAAAGCTTGGGAATGGAATTGATGGGGTTTGATAGCTTGGTGGCTGGATTTGGAAGCTTGGTATAGTGGTGGTGGGAGCTGGGGTCACTTGGGAGCTTGGTAGAAGATTGGTAGTAGCTTGTGGGATTTGATAGCTTTGTGGAGTGAAGGTAGTAGCTTGTGGATTTGTGTCTGGTGGTATTGAGCTCCCAAGACTTAATGGAAATGATGGGATTGTACTTTGGGCTGTGGTGAACAAGCTGGGGGCGATGAAAAGTTGATTACTTGGCCCCATGGGTGGCATCCCTGTTGTATATTGCTGAGGTTGGCCAAAGATGCTAGCACTGATTTGGGAGATGGGTGGATTTGGAAGGTTGGGTTGGGGAGCAGCAGCAATAGTGAAGGGGGTGAACGGTGAGGTATTTTGAGTAAAGGGGGTTTGGAGCGGAGAGGTATGAACCAAGGATGGAGTGGTGGTGGTTGGGTTGGCTTGCGGCATAGAGATTTCAACTTGGGTGGATGATGGTATTTTTGGGTCTGTTGGGTCATATGGATTGGCTGGAGGCTCTTCTTTTGGAATATATTGAGGATAATTTGGATCATAAGAGCCTATGGGTGGTGGCAGCTGCCCAAACAATGGGTGAGATGGATCTGATAATGGAGGGGGTCTTCCAAAGTCAAAGGTTCCTACATTGTCCCTTCGAAAATTAGCCATGATTGTCTCTTTGTTTTTGTCTATAATGGCGTTTACCAATACTGCATTTCCTGGTTGGTTCATGAAAGCTTCAATGTCAGTAGGTGATGGCATAGCTGGCTCTGGGCTGAAGGATGGCTGAGTGCTCAAGGGGGGTGAGGCTGTTCGATCTAAATGATAGGGCTCCATTGTTTCTTTCTTCTTGGCTAAGCGAGTGACGGGTGGCATGAAAAATGCTCCTAGGGATGAGATGCAATAATACTGATGGATGCAAAAAGGGGGAAGGCTTTTCTATGCAAATGATTTCCTAGGTTGAGGAAAAGCTATATGACAAAACCTAAGGAGGATTGGGTTGGGGATTCTAACTTCAAAGATATGTTGTCAAAGCACAAAAGGTCTGCTTTCCTATGTGCAAGCTTAGTGGTGATTGTGTCAACTTAAGGATAGACTGATGATCCTTTAGGAAGAACACGAGATTGACCACTTGTGAATCCCAACCTTTAGCTCAAGGTGATGAGGGATAACAAGTGAAAAAGCTAGATTACCCTAGACAAAGCTATGTCAAAGGGATAACCTTGGTGAGATTGGTGGATTTGGAAGATTTTAGGAATGGCAAACTTTTAGCAAGGTGACAACAATTTTGAAAGCTTCGATGTGCAGATTTTGGATTGCTGGCTAGATGGTTTGATTCTAAATGAGATGGATGAGCTAATAATGCTTAAGGGGATAACCTAAGATGGTTGGCTTTTCTACAAAGATGACTCTAAAGTGAAGCTTATCCAAGAAGATGTGGAGAAACAAGGGTCACTAATCATAGAAATCATGCCTAGTTGGTAAGGCATAAGCAGGATTAACTCCTGGATGTTGACTAAATTTGATGGTGTGCTCTAACCAGGCCTCTTGAAGTGCTTCGTCGGTAGCTTTGTCCTCTGCTTTGTGGAGTTTGGAAATTTGTGGGCTTGGTGTTATTTCTTTTCTCTTGGCTGAAAGTTCTTGGTATGCTAGAGATGGCTTGAGTTTGACCTTGTGAAACTTCTGTTTGGGTTTGGGTTGTTCCGACATAAATTCCTGAATTTTCTTGGCTTTGGGAAAAATCTCGGTTGTTTTGCTTCAACTTGTTCAACTTCCAAAATAGGCAGTGACTACGCTAAGTGTGCCCTAAGCTAGGATTGACCAAGTTTGGCAAACATTCATTCAACAAGTAAAATAAAAACAAGCAATAGATAGGAACACCCAGATAGAAGTTTGTGGTTCTCAGAATGTGATACTTGCGCCAAAGGAGTGTGTATGTTCTACAAATGTTTCGATCAGTCACTCCAAACACATTAACATCCTAGATGGTTTTCTACAAGGCTGACAATTGGTTTAACTAGGGAGTCCTCGATATACGCAAGGTACGTGAGGCCCAAATCCGTAGATGAGACCAAAAGGATGTCACACAGTCGAGAGGAGCGGTAAACCACTTCTCCTCTTTCACTTCTCAAGGGTATAAAGTTCCTTGAGGCTTAGCCCAAATGACAAAATCTTGATCCCAAGAGAGGTGTCTTTCGATTCACCTCCCGATTCTTATACTCCGCCGGAGCACTAGAGTTGAGGTCGTCCAAGGGGTGATGAAATCCCCAAGCAGGCCTCCTAAAAAGAAACAAGGTTTTGGATCCTAATCTTATGCACCCAAGATGGCCTCGAAAGACGACAAGGGGAGAGAAGACTCAAATGACCTTGGGCTAAAAAACACGCTTGTTCTTTTACCAACTGACTCTTATGTGTGCTAATCTAGACTTTGCAAGCACTCATGTTTAAGAGACAATGTTCAATTCCAACTTGAAGTGCCAACAAAAGTAAATCGATCGAAGAATGCAAACAATAAGAAGAGTTAGGGTCAACAAAAGCAAACTCGCGCTCCCGGAGGCCCTCCACGTCAAGTACCGATTAATTTTCTTTAAGGCATTCAAGATTGAGTGTGAGTTTGTTTTAAGCCCAAAACAAAAGTGTGTGAGATTCGATTTCAAGCACGCGCCCGGAGGCTCTCCACGTCAGTTGTTGTTCAATTTTAGTGCCCAAACTTGAAGTGTGATCGATTTAATCTAGAGTTTTGGCCATTTAAGAATTTTGACAAAGTTAAAGCAAAAGTTCAAAGACCAAGTGAGTGAGTTAGATTGTGGAACATTTAACACCTTTTTCAAGTAGACCCATCCCCATAAATGGCGCTGAGATTGCAACCAATGGTTAATATTTGATGGGTGATTAGAAAAGAGGTGAGTCCAAGGAACTACTCAAATTGATTTTTGTAAATTTGTATTTTAACTTAACAAAGTTTCTTAAATGTCCAAAAATCAAACTTTACCTAGATTGCATGTGAAAAAGAGATTTGTAATGGTTAATTGATCCTTGGCATTCAAGATTGGATTTTTTTGTTTTAAGCATACATTCCAAAGAAAGTTGATTTTAATCCATGACATTCAAGAGTGTGTTTTTGAGCAACATTCATTCAATGAAAAATGTGTTTAACCATTCAAGTTCATTTTTTTTTTTTAGCAACATGCATTCAAAGACAAATGGTTGAACATTCAAGTTCATTTTTTTAGCAACATGAAAACCTGCAAGAAACATGGTTAGTGGTTCCATATGTGCTCCAACCTGCAATGAGACAAAAAAAAAAGGCAATTTAGTTAGTTAGCCAAAATCTTCAAAAATGAGAGCTTAACTATGGGAAAAAAAAAATTTAACTTTTTTTGTTGTTTTTCCAACGCGTAAAAATGCTTAAAATGGTCTAAATCCTACGGAACCACTAAAAGTCAAATAATAAAGCAAAAATGGAACATAAGCAACCAGAGAAGATAGTCTGTCAAAATACGAAGAGGAAAAAACAGATTTGCAGCACAGAACAAAGGTGACAAGCAGAGACGCCGATTTGCGCAGATGCAGATTTTCGCAGACGATGATTTTCGCAGACGCGGATTTTTGCAGATGTCGATTTTCGCAGATGCAGATTTTCGCAAACGCAGATTTTTGCAGATGCGGATTTTCACAAATGTCGATTTGCGTAGACACGAATTTTCGCAGACAGAACAGGTTGCAGACGCCAAAACTGCGCCAAAAAAGCTGAAAAATGTGAATTTTTTTTTTAGATGGTATTTCTTCTTCCTAAGTGCATTCTTTAACCTGCAAAAACAAGAAAAACACCCTCACAACACACTCAAACAACAACAAACATTAGACGGTTAGAAAAATGACATATAGATGAAAATAGATGATTGAATGACCCATAGTGGGGTCCCACCGGGCGTGCCAAAATGTAGAACCAGAATCAGTGTGCAAAGAACATTAACAAATAAAGTAAACATTCACAAACCAAAAACTAAATTCACATATATGCTTAGAAAAAGAAAAAAAATAAGAAGTGCAAACCTCACAAGAGAAAACAATCCATGCTTTCTTGATTCTGTAGATGTGTCCTTTTGCTGTGGATGTATGCTCAAGATGCTCAAAAGTTGCTTCAATGGAGATGGGTAATGGAAAATTGGTAGCTTTGTGAGCTCTCAATTTGGCATTATAAGGGTAATATTGATGGCTTTGGTTCTCAAAATAGCATGGTAACTTTAGCTCAAAGATTGTTGATGAAATGGCTTGGGATGGGATTCAATTTATAGGCTAAGGGGTAGAGGGATGGAGGGCTTAGATGCAAGGATGGATGAAGGCTTAAGGAGGGCTAAGATGCACTCAAAGGGGAGCACATGGATTGTGCTTGTTTAGCACCAATGGGAAGGTGACACTTGTCACAAGGAGGATGAGTGTGAGAGGGTAGGGTTAAGGGTTGGTTAAGGGCATGATGAGTGGGGTTGAGTATGTAAGAGGGATGTAAGAGGAATGAGTGTGGAAGAGGGAAGAGTGTGGAAGATGGGTGTAAGAGTCATGAGTGGGCTTGTAAGAGTCTTTATGTTTTGTAAGAGCACTCATGACTTAGTGGTTGGGTTTTTTTGAGGGGAGACTTTGGTTTGGATTAGGAAAGTCTTAAACTTGTTTAAAGAATGTGACAACATTAGAGGGTGGATTAGGCTTGGGTTTAGGATTAGATTAGGGATGTTAGAGATGTACAAGTGGATGGCATTAATGAGGGTGGGTGAGTTAGTGGCTAAGCTTGGTTAGTATGGGTGGATGGGGTGGATTAGGCTAAATGGAGGATTAGAGATAGGTTAGGGGTTTTTGAATTTGAGGATTTCATTTATCAAATAGATTTATTTAATAAATGGGGATTTTTGGAATTAGATAGAAGAATAGGATTTAATTGATAAATAATAGATTATTTGATTTATCAATTAGGACTATAGATGATTAATTAAATTAATCAACTAGGGGATGACAAAGGATTAATTAAATAGAAATTTAATTAATAATGCCCTTTTTAGATAACTAAATAGGATTACTAAAATAGTGTAATCAAATTTAGGTGTCTACAAATAGAACCTGTGACTTTGAATGCATAAAATAGAAACCAAACAACACCAAAAGTCCAAATAAATTGCACCATCACGAAAAACTCAAAATCAACTTTCCAATGATATCTTGTTTGTGAAAAATGGAGTTTTGATGAGCAAATTAGGACCAAAAAACCACAAGTAGGTCAAAAGACCCGAAAGGGAAAGTAGAGGTGAAGTGCCTTAGTTTTCATGCCAACAAGCCACAATTTTTGTACCAAAATACCTCAGTTTCTATGCAAAATCCCAATTTGTGTGACGAAAAATCTCAATTTTTGTGCCAAAAAATCTTGATTTCAGTGCTGAAAAATCTTGACTTTAGTGTCCAAAAATTATAAACCACCACATCGAGAAATGTTCCCAATATGGGAGCAATTTTTTTTTGCCTTATATTCCAATTGTGTCCAAATTGGACAAATTTTAAATGAAAATAGTGTTTTTGGGCTCTTTGAGCTCAATGGTGAGGTCTGTTTGGGCTCAATGTGCACTGAAAAAGGTGACCCTGCAGATTCCAAGAATCACCTGCATGCAAACACCTATCATAGAAAGAGAGAAGAAAAAACTATGAAGGCTAGAATTCTCAAATCCATAGATGAGACATTTTTGATGAGCAAAAAGAGAAATTTCTATTATCAAAAGTGAATGAATAGTTACAAAGAGATCAATCCTTATAAAAGGAGATCAAAATCCTAATAGGTAACTAACCTTGGTTGCATGATAATAATTAATATAAGAATTAATTATTATATGCCCAAAGTTTAGCTTAAGTAAACTAGAGATAATAAGTGACTTAATAATTAAATCAATATGATTTAATTAATAAGAAAATACTTTATTACTCTAACACTATTAATTTGGATAAATTTTCTATTATTTTAGGGTGTGATTGATCCAATTGGCTTGTTATCTTATGAAATCCTTATAGATTGGTGTAGGCATCATAAATACCACATGTCTAGATTTTCAACTTGTTTCGATGTGTCTGGATAAAGTCATCTTAAGATTGGTTCAATCCTATATTGGTTTTCCTATTCTAACGACCAAGTTGGCGAGATTCAAATTGCGCTAGAGTTCCACATGCAATGTTGATTGGCACTTTGTTCTATGTTTCTATACATGTAACTAACCCTCTTGAGTGTTTGTACATCATGATGCATCTATTTGGGTCTTGACCTATATGTTGTTATATGTTTCCTTTGTCTTGGAGATTGTTGATCGAGTAAGACAACTTATGTTTGGCAATCTTGTATATAAGTATGCTAGTAGTCCTTGTTTTAGGAAGTAGTGGATAACATAAGATAACTTAAAGGATGGTACTAGATTTAATAAATAATCAGGTCTATATGTCTGGGATGTAAGAAGGCTTATGTCCTAAATTTTTAATATACACTTGAAAACCAACTTAATGATTATTGAAGTTCTCCTTTTAGGGATTGTTTCACCTTGACCATGTCACATTAGTTGCATTTGAGATAAGTATTGCAAAGATTGAAGGAACATAATTTGTCGATAAACATCAATAAATTTTCTTTCATAATAGAGGAGATAATGTATTTGGTATTTGTGATCTCAATAGATAGATTGAAGATGGAACTTGAGAAGGTTAAAGCAATCATTAAGTCACCTACACTTGAAAGTGTGGGAGATGTAACATTATTTGACAAATTGGAAAGTTTCTATAGAAATTTCATAAGGAATTTCACTTTGGTTTGTAGACCTACGATTCATACAATAAAGGGGGATAGAAAGTAATTCAAGTGGAGTAATGGAGAAAATGGGAGTTTTGAATTGTTAAAAGAAGAGGTAACTAAACAACCTATTTTAGTCTTACTAGATTTCAAAAAAGTATTTCACATTGGATGTGATACAAGTGGAAATGCAATTGAAGTAGTATTCCATCTAGAAGGTAGACATGTTACTTATTGTAGTGAAAAGTTGAATGATTCAAAGTGAAGGTATCCAATTTAGGATCATAATTTTATGTTATAGTTGAAGATGTGGATACAATAGCTATTGCCTAAGGAATTTGTGTTGTGTATCAATCATCAAGAATTACAATATTTCAATAGTCAAAGTAAGTTGAATCATAAACATAGGTGATGGGTTGAATTCTTGTAGAGTTACACATTTGTGTTGCAATGCCTTGAGTAGGATTTTACTAATAAAAATGATTATTGCAGTGTTAGGACTTGATGAGTTGAAGACATTATATGAGGCCCTTAACTTTGTAGAACCTTGGAAAGCTTGTAGATGATTTATGTTATTTAGAGAATCTCAACTGTGTATACCTAGGGGTTCAATGATAGATAGTCCAATTAAGAAAAACATTATGGAGGGTTAGCTAGACAATTTGGTAGTGGCTTTGGTGAATGAGAATTATATT
Source organism: Cupressus sempervirens (assembly GCA_028749045.1). Classification (NCBI taxonomy): domain Eukaryota; kingdom Viridiplantae; phylum Streptophyta; class Pinopsida; order Cupressales; family Cupressaceae; genus Cupressus; species Cupressus sempervirens. The sequence continues at coordinate 80,789,974 of CM053790.1, read as the reverse complement.
TTTCCTTAGATTCATAAGGATGCAATAACTTTTGTTTAGAGATATTTAATTTATTAATTTTCTAAAGGGAATAGTCATAATATTGGATTGTATACATATTTGATAATACCAACTAGACTATGTGAAGACATTAGAATGGATTTTATACTTGGGCTATTGAGGACACAAGGAGGTACTAAGTCTATATTTGTGGTTGTGGATAGATTTTTAAATATGTCACATTTTGTTCCTTGTAAGAAGACTACAAATGTAGTACATGTAGTAGATTTGATTTTCAAGGAAGTTGTCGTATTGCATGGGTTACCTAAGAGTATAGTTTTTGATTGGGATAGTAGGTTAAATGATTTTTTTGGAGGATACTTTAGAAGAAGATTAAACTGAGTTGAAATTTAATTCTATGTTTCATCTAGAGAGAGATGGAAAAATAAAGTTAGTAAATAGGGGAGTTGGGAATTTGTAATGATATTTGGTTGGAGATGAAGTTTGCAATTGGGATTTGGTTTTAGCACAAGAAGAATCCACCTATAAAAATTTATTGAATAGGAGTACATGAAGGACATTATTTGAGATAGTTACAGACACAAGTCATAAGGGAGTATCAAAATAAAAGAATATTAGTTAGGAGATTAAGTGAAGTGAAGGAGGCAACACTCATGAAATAAAAGTACAAGGAGAGAGAAGATATGGAGAAAGAATATTAGGAATTTTTAGTAGGAGACAAGGTCATGGTTTCTTTAAAGAAGGGAATATTTCTAGTTGGAACATATAAAAATATGAGGAAGTTCAAAATGTATAAGATCTTGAGGATATCTGACTTAGGGAATGCTTATGACGTAGAATTGGTAGAGGAAATGGATATATCACCTATACTAAGTTTCATAGACTTGTATGAGTACCATGAAGCATATTTTGGTAACACTAGTGGACTAGATATTGAACAATGATATCCTAAGTAGCAAGTAGATGATATCAAAGAGATTTTGGATACCACAAATGGAAAAAGTACAACATGTAGATAGTATAAATAATATCTTGTGAATGTAAGGGCATACTAGTTAAAGATTCCTCTTAGATTTATGAGGTTGACCATATTGGTTTTCCTCTAGCCACAACATGTGTTTTGTGTAAGAGCATCTTGGGTTAACAAAAATATTTTATTTTCTATTTATTTTAGTTTGTCTATCACTAAGTTTCTTTTAGCATTCCTTTAGTTTGCATTATTTGGTCTTGCACATCACGTAGAGTATTCATAGCATCATTTTTTTACCTTCACTTAGGTTTTCTCCTTGATTGATTACTTCACCTTTGAGATATCTTGGATTTCCAACAGGACAATAGTGTCCTTCACATTTCATGACAAGGTTTTGTTTCCCAAGTTTAAAAAGTATTTCCTTGATTGATGAAGCTTTGTGGCTCATCTGTCAATTATTCTACATTGTGGCTTACCTAATTTTGGGTTAGCTCATCATGTTTTACCTATTTTGGGAATATTCTTATGATTCAAGTCCTAACCTATGATGCAATATCTTTTCCTATTCTTGGAGAATGTTTGACACTTGGGAAGACTTCATAAGATATTGTATTTGGTCTTTATGGTAGTAGTGGAAAGTTTGATGGCTAGAGGAATCTTGTAGCAGTTAGTGATAGGTAGTATAGAAAGATAATCTCTGAAAGGTTCATGAAAGCAAGATTGTATGCTTGGAATGTAAGACTGCATGTTGCAAATCCATTGTACTTGGTTATCTAATAACTCAAAGGTCTATCTTGCACATCTCTCAATTCTTTGTTTTATTTTTTTGTGTGACTCATACTAAAAGGGTTGGGTTGAATTCTTTGAGACCCCTCTCATCCTTGGTTGTATCATATTTTTACCGCACTAGATTAGGTGTAAAAGTTCACTTTCTAAGGTTAGTTATGTGGTTACTAATCTCAACTTTTCACCTCTAAAGTTTGAAATCTTTTGAACTCTTCATTGTCAATTGTGATCTATTTAGTATGTAATTTAGCATTTAATTTTGTTTATTTGTGTCCTATATTGTTAAATAACTTGGATATTCTCCTCATTAAAAGGTGTTGAAATGTTAGTAAGCCCATAAAAAAGTTGCATATTTAAAGGGAGAAACCAAGAAATATACCTTCTATAAGAGTTGCAACATAAGCTTGCACAAGTATTGATATTATATATTTTCTTTTTCTCCAAATCTACAAGGCCCTTGGCTATTTAGATAAGGTGTAATGAGTTATACACAACTACACTTGTTACAAACAATTACTAGTCCATGTATATATTCCCACATAAAATATTAAATGACTTATGTAGCTAAATTAAATAATGAGACATGACCTATCCTGACTAATTTCTAGTAATTGACCTAGGATATAAGGATAACTAAGATGATCCTAAGTTAACATGTGAATAAGTTCCCACTATTAAGTGGATAAGAAATTCTCATTTGTGCTAACACCCCCCCTTAAGTGTAATTTAGGGAGTGCAATTATTATACAAATCATATAAGATCTAAATTAAAGTGCAACATGGGTCCCTCCACTATCTCATGTTAGGTACCCATGTACAACTAATTATGCAACTATACTCTCAAAGATAAGGAGATAACTTCATGGGAAAAAATCCTCTCTAGAAAAGAGATACTGTAGATTATATACAATTGGTAAAAGTAATGTCTAGAGGTCTCATCATCAATAAACCCCAAGAACTACATTCATCACAATAATGCAATATAAGAACCCTTTCATGAAAAGAAATATAAAGACTAGATTTCTCCTCATTATTATGTATCCTCAAAATCAATAAAGGATCTAAAGCCAGAAGAGAATCTTTTAACAACTAAAATATAATTCTCCTTGTAAAGAAAGAGATCTAATAGTGAATGCCAAAGAAACTCAATATCCATGAATAACTAATAAGCCTCATAGATGAGATCTTTGAGAAATAATCAAATGCCTCTGAAGATGTCTCATAAAAATCAAGAAGAACTTGAATTAAGAAAGAAACCATGAAATGAGTGAAATCAAGAGCATCCTCCAATGCAAAATCTACGAAGAGGAGAGTTACTCCCTCAAGTATGTCTTCCTAAAATGTAGATAAGATATAATAAATTTATTAATATCCAACAAGATACCACAAAAATAGGAACACCAAATGGTGGTCGAGAAGAAACATAAAAGGAATGGGAAAGAAAAACAACCCAAGCAAAAAGACTAAGGACCCTTTCTGAGTGAGAAAAATTCCAACACCAAAGGATAGGGTCCAAGGATGGAAGGAGCCCTGGACCACCATAGAGGCATGGAGAGGAATTTAGATAAAAATACCTTTGAGTTTGAACTAGGGTTGTGATGTAGAATAAGATGTCCAAGATGAAGACCATGTTTCATCCACATCAAATGCACATTGTTTGGGAGAAGACATACTGAAAAGGAATTGAAAAAAAAATTAATACATCAACTTGGGGATAGAGGAAGCATTCATGCAAAATTCCAGGTGATTCTACCTATAGATGACACTCGTTTGATACCTTCAAACAATGCCATGCTCCCATCAGTGGAGATGAATTTTCTTATAATTTTTTGTAGCTCTTGCGGAGTTGCCTGGTAACCAACACATGTAGCAAATGGGTGGATACCTCAAATGTGATGCATATAATTAACAATTTTCTACAGCTAAAATTGAAAAGACTACTCAAAAAAATTGAAGTAACCAATGATAAAATAGTAATTAACTGTAAAAAAATTCAATTAAATGAAAATATTGCTCAAAACCTTTGTTTTATGAAGATTGCACATCATCCCAAAAATAGATTAATACCAAAATGTTTGGTGAAATCTTTAGTCTCTTGCCTAACAGCAAGGACTAATAAAGGTGGTCATTATTTATAAAACTAATATCAAAGGTGGACCACCATAATTAAAAAAGAAATATATAGGGATGAATGTATTCTTATTCCCACATAATAAGAAGGAGAAATTAAGGAGTAGCTACATGAGAATCAAGGGTGTTATAAAAGGTAAAAATGTTACAAGATAAAAGTACGTATATTATTTTTTTTATTTATATGTAAGTTTAGGAAGTTACATTACATATATATATATATATATATATATATATATATATATATATATATATATATATATATATATAATTATTATTTTTAAAATTTTATAGTTGTATTTTGAAATTTGCATTGGCATATGTTGGTTAATAGTTTTTCTTCCTTGATTTGGTTGTATACGCTAACTCTTAATGTGTTCAATTTGGTGAAAGATGAAGTAGTTAACAAAAAAATGGGTTAAAGGGCCCCTGAATTAAAAAGGTACATCTCCCTTGTATGCAAATATTTTGTAATGAATATTGTTTTTAGTAGATCAGCAAGGCTTAGGGGTATGTTGTATGACTAGATTGCCCAAAAATATAAACAATCCAAGTGGATTTTAGATTATGACTCACAAAGCTCCACAACTATGAATGCACATGAATCACTTTAAGTTCTTCTAACACCTAAATGAAGTCTATTCAATCTACTAAATGCAAGATGCAAAAATGCAAGACTATCTAACAATGCATACTACATAAGAAGAGAAAGCATGGTTAACTAAGAAATACCCAAATTTCCCAAATTACTGAGACTTCACAACAACTACATGTTTCCTACTTAGTGGCGTACATTAACCAAATCCCGAACTTCCCACATAGCCATGAAGATGCACATGAACTAACTTGTATAGAATAGAGGAAATGATGTAATACTACAAATAAGGGAAATAAAGCTTATAACCACTAAAAAGAAACAAACAAAACTCATTTCATTTGCAATCCTACAATTTTCATCAATAGAACATTTCATTCCAACCATCATACAAGAACTAAAACTAGACTAACATGAATGACAAAATCAAAACATGGATGCAGAGTCTCACATAGTAGTCGTGGTTACTCAACAGAGCCCTTCTTATTTACATTTTTTTGATCTTATTTACTTCTCAAAAAAAATTATTTATAGGACCTTTTGTAATTGGCTAGTTATATTTCATGATTACTCAACAGAGCATCTTTGAACATTCTAAAAATAGGATTGACTGGATATGTCATCTATTACAAAACTTTATTCTACAATGAGAATGCCAATTATGGCTACAATATCAAAAAGTGAGAGAGAGAGAGAGAGAGAGAGAGAGAGAGAGAGAGAGAGAGAGAGAGAGAGAAGAGGTGACACTTGTCATATGTTTGCAAGAAGAGTGTAATCCTCTATCAGAGCATTAGTTTTTCTTTAGAGTTATAGCCTTGGCTATGTATGCTTTCATTGCATCAATTACACTCTTCAGCTCATGGACATTTGGAATGAGAATGTTGTCAGCTCTAATCATCCAATAATCATGCATTTCTATCAATTCTTCAACTCTGGAGATCTTTTATTGGAGATTTTCTATTGCACACTTCAGTTCGACTAGTAAGAGTTCAAGAATATTGTCCACTTGGAAATTTGATGGGTCAATAACCTCTTCAATGAATGCTAGAAATTTAGTTTTCACTTGTTCGGTGTCTACCAACTAGCCATTATTGGTGACATATGATTCAGTGTGCAGAACCTTTAAATGATTGAATATCTTGTCCATTACTTTCTTTGCTAAGTCATATACATCCTTCATATCGTGCTCAGACTTCATTGAGCTCTCAATTTTGAATTCCAATGATTGCATCCAATGAAGAAATGGTACTTTTCCTATCTTTAATATCATGTGTGTCACAACAACATTAATCTTCAAGTCAATCACCTTTTGCAACAAGGCCAATTGCTCTGTTAGACTCTCTGATACTTTGTACATCAAAGGCTAGTGGCTTGACACTACTTCTCTCAATTTTTTAGTGTCTAATAGCAGATTCCTAAGTTTCTCAATGAGAAGGGGACCTTGGGACTTTATTTCATCAATCCATGCATGGCCAATTTGACCAAATTGTCTCTCCTATTGTAGCTTAAGTAGAAATTTCTTGTTCTCCTTTGAAGTTGAGTCGAATGTGCTTATAGTAGTACTTCCAAGTGCATCTTTGATGTAATCCATCAACTCCTTATTTGAGGCTTTGAGAACCTCTTTTCCTGACCTTAATTTCTCCAGTCTATCCTCAATCTTCACATTTGTTGATTTCCATATGTTGACCATAGAATTGTGCACTGGAATGCCTATATCAATCGTTCTAATCTAAAAATTATTAGGATTAAGCTCATGAAATTTTCCCTCCTTTTGAGGTTCTGCAATCTCCATCAGCATGTGACTAGTAGAAGAATTTGTGGTCAATATTGGTATAGTCTTATGCTTTTGTGCCTTATTTGATGCTCGCTGAGCTGAAGTTGCTTGTACAATAAGATCCTTAGATGGAGAATTTTCCTCACATCTTCTCTTCTTCTGATCAATAGTCTCTTCCAACCAAGAATCAGTTGATAGGACATTGAGTGTTGACTTTAGAGCTATAAGATCGAAAAGATTCCTTGTAACTGGAGGTGTCATCTTGCTTTGGTTGGAAAAAGGAAAAGAAGTTGTCGTAGTAACAAAGAGGGCTATAGTATCACCTTGCTAAGATGTATCTTTCTCTTAGCCATTTAGAGGGTTATTATCACCATCAAGGTTAATGACTGGCACAGGGGAGCAGACCTTTACTACTGGTTTCTCTTTCTCCTTCTTTTTGCCTTTATCTTTCTCTTCATCTCCAACCTTTCTTGGATCTTTCAGAGATCCTCCACCACAAGTTGGATTAATTTGAACATTCTTCTCAAGAGGTTGGTCTCCTCCTCTATCAAAAAGTTATGTTGGTTTGTATGATGTCAATTCAATAGCAGCAGTAGATTGGGTTGTCCCAAAAGCTAGTCCACCAACAGAACTTGGAGTTTTGGTTCTATTCTTCCTTGCTCTAGTCCACTCCACCCATCTGCCCATCCTCTTGATGATACCACGCATCAAGACTTCCATTGTGTCAACAATAGGGCCTTCACAAGGAGTTGACACTATAGCAGTGTTCTTGATTTTCTCATAAGTTGAGGGATGCATGTAAGAGCTATCATCTACAACATCATTAACATCAATAGTGTCATTATACAAATTAAATTCATCTATTATCAATTTGTACTAGTACCTTTCTCTAGTTTGGTATTCATCATAACACCTAGCCCAATAGTCTTTAACGTTTGGAACATGCCTATGAGCATACCCTAGCTTTATATGATCTTTTACAAAGTTAACACGATCATACTGGGGTCTTATCACCTCATAATCAATCAATTTAATTCTTCTCTCATAGGCTTTAATTAAATTTTGGGCATCAGATCTTGAGGCACAAGAATATGGTTCGACTACTATTGGAAAAGGGATCCTGACTATTTTCTTCACATTGGAACATAAGGTATTCACTTCTAGTATTTGTCTACACAACTCAATAAGAACTACTTTATCTTCAGGATATTTGGGGAGTTTCTTCAAGAAACCATTGAATGCACCAATCCTCAGTAGGAGAAAGATGTAAATTGGATGAAACAACATCTAAACTAGTTTCCCAATGATATGGCTTCTGGTGAGAACCTCTACTCAAGGCACCCTTGCAATTCTTGGCAGAACCTCATTCTGAAGGCATCATTTAAGCTTACCTATTCTTCAAAACTACTCTATAGTTGGAGATGAGGATATAATTCATATACCTTGGTGTTTTCATCAAAGTCCTTAATTCTAGGAAGACCAGGCCAGAGATGATCTATGGCTAAAGCATATATCATATATGATGACATATAAAACTACTCGAATTCTTAGCCAAATTTAGCCAAGAGGCAAGATCTTCACATATAATTTGAGCCCAGTTAATCTATATTCCCTTAGCACAAATGGCCTAGACCAAGTAGAAGTGATGCTCAATAAAATTTAGAATCTCTTCCTTTCCTTTTAATCTAAGCAATAGTGTGAAGATATCCACAATTTCTCTCTTTAAATTGGTTCCAAAAAGAGTCTTTGGCATCTTACTCTTTTTGCTATGAAGAGTTTGGAACCATGTTCTCTGCATGTCCTCTCTCCTTAGAGTCTTTTTATCATTGAATATCAATGCAAAGGAAGAAAAAATGATGTCACAATACTCTTTCTTTACTGGGATTTTGAATGCAAAATGCATCAATTCTTTATTCACAAAAAGTAGAATAGATTGATCAGGAAACAATATATGCTTTATGTCCAAATTATATTTTTTGATACATTTCTTTACCAATTATGGCACTTGTATAGCCATGGAAAACCTGATAGCCTCAACTAGTCTGCTCTATTTCAATTTCTGAGTAATTGGATGTATGGGTTGGGTATTAAGTCTTCTGTGCAGATCACCCAGGTGGTAAAATTTAAAGGAAGCACCAGAAAAGTGCTTCAACTCACTCTCCAATCCAATCAAGCAATCATACCCTACTACTTTGATTTCCATTAGCTTATATTTTCATACAAAGAAGACAATTTAGTTTGATAAAATAGTCGTTACGACATGAAGAACTCTGTTTGGAAGAAATATGATCATATAGACTCACAAATTTGAATGTTGGTGCCACACAAATTAATCAACTCACAACTAAAGGTCATAAAGATCAGATTTACAATAAATTAGGTAGATTAACGACTCTTTAAATTATTTTACTTCTATCCATATAATGATTCATAAATCTAACGATATAAAATTTACTTAAATCTCATGTAGGAGAGAGATTAATCACTTAAGAAATCAATTGGCTCAATCTTTAATGGAATATACCATTTTAAATTTAGAATCCAAAACAAGGGTTTGCACCACAATTATTTATGTGCGGGGAAGGAAACATAAACCTATCTTTTTGTAAGTTTACCTTTTCCTTTATTCAAAATTGCATCGTGAGAAATACTCCTTTGATGCCCTAGATACCCTATCACTTTCTTTTTTGCACGAAATGTTCTTTCATATTTATCTCATTCCTTGGAGAAGCTACAAAATAAATTTTCCACCTTGAGGGCTTGGACTATTATCTTTTTTAATTAGGTTCGCACTTCACGAACTACTCCATCAAAAAAAACTTTGTGGCATTTCCATAGAATGTCTTCGCATTTGGATTTAGTATTTTCACATTTTTATATCTTCCAGAATAGAAACTTCATATTTTATTTTAGATAGAAAGTATCTTAGAGGCATACACTTTCTGAAGATTTGAACAACTAGAAGTATTTCTCTTCTTTTCCTAACATTGCTTCAGAAATGAACTTAAAGACATTCGCTTCCAAGGGGAAAGCACTCAGATTGATGGAACTATGTTCCTCTGCACAAAAAGTACTTTGAGAGTTCCATGACTATAGATCCATGTTCTTCTAATCATATCATCATGAATCAACCTTTAAATACACCTGGAGATGTCAATATACTTTTCTCTTTGAGATGTTAACCAACGAAGTGCACCAGCAACGAGAATTCGATAACACGGGCTAGAATCTGAAAGGAACACCATACTAGCATCAGGAGAAAATTATAAAAATAATAATATGCTTCCTTCTCATTAGGAAGATGCTCAGACAGAAACCCACCCAAACCTAGATCACCTAAAACCTCGATATAAAGAAAAAACTAGAATCCTACATAGGGGTGTTGGAGGAAGCAGAGCATGAAAAAACTTAGAAAGACCCCAAAGAAAAGCCTCAGGGATGCTTGATGAGAAGGGAACAACCTAAGAGATACCTATACAAGGACTCAAACATGTATGTCATGAAAACTGACCAAGCTAGAAGCTTAAAAGGGAAGGACTAAAATTTGGCAACATTTAGCTCTGATCGGGGACTTAGACATGCACATGTCTAAGAAGGGACCTAGAATCTTTGGTTTCACAAATCCAAAATGGAAAAACTTAGTGGGAAATAAAAAAACAAAGCACACAATAGAAAGGAAATTACATTAAGAAAGCATAAAACTAAACTAGAGCATGTGGCAAAAAGGAAAACTACCTAAGCTAACTCTAACTATAGGAGTTACCTACTTTCAATTGTTGAATTGATACAACTTTAGGTCCTGGCCATTATAGGAAAATGGTAGAATCTCAGCAATGGGATAGGTCAGTTTGAAGGAGTTATTATAATTTACTCATACAATTCTAAAAGGACCTTTCCAAAGAGAGTCAAATTTGTGATGCATACCTTTGGGTTCATGTCTCTTATCCCATAGTAAGACCAGATCATTTTCCATGAACCTTCTTGGCCTTTCTCTTTTTTCAAAGAAGCTCTTCACATGCTTCTGATTCTCTATGATGTGAACAACCATCTTTTCATGCTCCTCTTCTAGCTTGGTTAGGTACATAATTCACTTTTCCAAAGTAGTCTGAAATACGGGATCTTCAATTGTTTTCTACAACTTGCAGACTAATAACTCCAAGGGGATGGGAAGACTAGCCTCAAATCCATATACTATCTCAAATGGGGAATTACCAATGGCCTTCTTAGGTGTTACTCTATCTTCCAAAGAGCTTCATATAGCTTCTTGTGTCAATCCTTCTGGTTGTCAGAGACAAGCTTTCTCATTATATTGACCAATTTTTTGTTGCTTGATTCTAATTGACCATTTCCCTGAGGGAAGTAATCTAAAGAATTACTAAGGTGGATATTTTTATCATATAAGAATTCAACAATTTCTACTAGAGAAATATATGTAGCATTGTCCATAACCAATTTTTGTGGGACACCAAATCTTACAATGATATTTTCTCTAATGAATTCATAAACAACTTGGGAGGTGGTTCTTTTAGTAGGCTTAGCTTCCACCCACTTAGTAAAGTAGTTTGTAATAGTGATGATTTATAAATGTCATGCAGATGAAGCGGGGTTAATTGGGCCAATAAAATCAGTTCCCCATTATTGAAAGGGCTCCTCTATGACTACTAGTCTTGGAGGCAAGGCAACCAACTGAGGCTTACCAAAAAACAATTTACACTTTTCAGATTGGGTTACCCATTTGTAGGCATCCTTAAACATACCTGTCCAATAATAACATTGCCTCAAAATTTTATATGTTGTGACTTTAGAAGAGTAATTCCCACCAAAAGCTTCATCATGGAGCACTTTGAGCAATCTCTCCTATTGAGGCTTATCTACACATCTTAGGAATGTGTCATCAATTTCCCTTTTGTACAATTGGTCATCATAAATGACATACTTGGTAGACTTGGTCTTAATTTCTCTTATGTACTTATAGGTCAGTCCATTGGGGTATTCTCCATAAGTGAGGAAATAAGCACTATTTGAAAACCAAGGGTCTTGGAGGCTTACCATTAGGACTCTTGAGGGTCTTGGAGGCTTACCATTAAGACTCTTGAGACTTGTTCCTCTTCACTTACCTTTGGATTTTCTACAATTTCTTTGCACAAACCATTCCCACAAATAAAATTCATAGATTTTAGCTCAATATCATACTCTTGGACTTTGGCTATCTAGGATCCTCTTGAATTGCATCCTTTTTCTTGCTAAGTTAAGATACTTTTGACTACTAAATTAGGAACATAAACAATTAAGTGTGAATGCAAAACATAGAATCTAAAGTTCTTAAGGGATCTAACCATAGAAAAGGCATGTTCTTCCATTTGGGAGTACCTTGATTCATGCTCCTTGAGAGGGGTGCTCATAAAAGCAATAGGTGCTTGGATGCCTTCCTTGTTTTCTTGCATGAGTATAGCAGACAATGTATGGGTTGATGCATAGCAATATAAAATAAACTCTTTGGTATAATCTAGATGAGCTAGGATAGGGCCTTTCTTCCAGAGTCACTTCACTTAAAATTTTGATTGCTCTTCATCAATTGATGCACTTTGTAATTTCAGAGAAATTGGGAACAAACACCTTAAGAAATATACCTAACTAAAGAATGATTTAACTCTAATTTTTCTTGCTGATAGGTTTATTTGTTATACGGTTTTGACACATTTAGGGTTGATTTTGATGTCTTCCTGAGACACTATGCAACCCAACAACTTTCCCTCTGTTATGTACAAGACGTACTTCTAAGTGTTGAGGGAGATTCCATGTTCCCTACATCTCTTCAACACTTTCTCCAAATCTCTCAAATGATCTTCTCTTATTTTATAGAAAATTTTCAAGTCATCTAGGTGAACAATAATGATTTTATCCTTCAAATCAAAAAAGGATGAATTTATGGCTCTTTGAAAGGTGTCTCTGGCATTAATTAGCCCAAAGTGCACTCTGTTGCAAGTGAAAATTCCCCAAGGAGTGGTGAACATTGTTTTAGACTGATCATATGGGTGTACTTCAATCTAATTGAAGCCAGAGAAACTATCCAACATAGACATCATTTCAGAATATGCCACTAACTATAGCAAGTGATTCATGATGGAGAGAGCATAGTTTTCTTTGAGAGATGCTTGATTTAGATTTCTAAAATCAACACATATTTTGATCTCCCCATTTTTCTTCCTGACAGGGTCAATATTAGCCATCCATGTTGAATGGTGTATGGGGTAGATAATCTTAGCTTCTAACATTTTATGAATTTCTCTGAAGATGGCATCTGAAATCATTAGGTTGTAGTTGCGTTGCTTTTGCCTAAAAGGAAATGCATCTGTCTTAAGGGGAATTTTATGCTTAAATTCACCATCCCTGAAGGTTTTCAAGTCTTCATAACCCCATGTAAAAACATCTTGGTATTGAGACAGTAATACATTATAGATCATTTTTTGACCTTTTATTTCAAACAAGCCCTTAGTTGTCTTGTTGAATACATTTTTTTGTTTTTATGCTCGAGTTGGTCAAAATTTTGACCAAATTGGGAAATCTTAATTTGGTCAAATTTTTTACCAATTCGGGTTCATAAACAAAAAAAGGAAAAAGGCGGCATTCAATTTCATATTTTGACGAAGGTTTGGATTGGGTTTGTGTGCATAGGACCTATTTTAGGTTAGGGTGTTTTTTTTCTCAACCATGAATCATTTTCTCCAAATGATGGTCAACTCTAGGAAGGATTGAAACCATCCTCAACCATAACATCATTTTTTTTTTCTTTTGCAGTCACTCTGGGAATGATTGAAACTATCATCGGAGCATCAAAGAAGCATAGTATTAAATCATCCCAATTAGTAAGTCCAAGTATTTTACATTGTAATTGTCTCTTAATATTGCTTTCCTCCTCAAAATTGTTTTTTATGTTTCACATGGGATCCTGCACATAACATCTATACTTTATGTGTGTCATCCCCTTGACTAGAGAGTATTGTTGACTATCGACTATATAGAGTTTGAGTTGGGGTGGATGGATCCTATGGTTCATCGAGAGAGAAGAGAAGGCCATGATGACATGTATATCTAGAGCGAGGGCACCTTTTAGAGTTAGAGTCTAGTCAATTTTAACCCAAAAATTATTCAAAATGCAAAAACTATAAAAAAAACATGTAGGGTTTCATCCAGATGAGAAGGCTACTACACAAACCTCACCAAGGAGTTTTCTCATTCTCCTAGGACCCCTAACTAGGAGTATGTAGATTAATTAACTAATACAACTAAAAATATATAATTAAAGTAAATGAGCCAATAAAAATATTTGATTTATCAAAAATAAATAAGCTAACTATCAAGAACAAACATTGTGATCAACAAGCTTGCTATCTCAGACAACACCACAATTTGTAAATAATAACACGATGCACATGTCATATCCGAATAGAGTACAAAGAGTAGTGAAATAAAATAGAATAAATTATCATAATAGGACCCTAGTAATATAAAACATAAATAGACAAAATAATGAGATACTAGCGATGAGAATAACAAAGAAATGATAAGAGATGACCTAATTTGATGATTGATGAAGTGATTTGTTCACACACACACATATATATGCAACAAATAAGTCCATACACCACTATGCTAATTTTAAAGAAATATAGAAAAATACACCACCATATCAATGTTTTAGATCAAAAATAATAATGTCAACATTAATAATCAGCCATCTTGATCAAATAATCATAAAAAAACCATCAAGCAAATCATCATCATTCTTCTATTGCAAATTAGAATCACAAAAGGTAATTTTGTAGGAATGTTTAAGGCCATTATTATGATTGTGCCATAATGTAAGCTTCACACATTATTGCCATACACAATGTTTCAAAGACAACATCTTTGGATCAAATTGGATCAAGCCAAGAAAGTAGGCTTTGGGTCCAGATTTAACCACAGTAAAGATCTCTTTAAAGTTTGTTCAATCCATAGTTTTCTATACATGTTAGCCTTGTGCGCAACATACATTCCAAAATAGATGTGTGATACTTTTATACATCCTCATTCTTTTCAAGTATCATTTAGTTCAAATTAAAAATGATTGGTAATTTGAGTTCAAACCTATGCTTGAGTCTAATTTTGAATCTAATTTGGCAATAAAAACTTTTTGAAAAAATAAACAAAGAGGTTTTTTTTGACCAAATTCTCTTAAATTCTATCTGGGTTGCTATGTTGGAATCCAAAGTCGCTCAAAAGTTGTATGAGTTTCACCAAGATTCCTTTGAGAGAATTTCGAATGAAATTCGGTCTCTGGGGCAAACTTTTGAGAATTCTTAGGTCTGGGAGGGAATCTGGTAACTTAGGAAATAGATGAAGATATATGACATGCCAACAAGAATTCAATAAAGAAAAAAAACTCCCCTCAATGAGGTAAGAGCCTAGTGAAGGTGATTGATCCAACATGAGTGCAATGGAAAGAGCTTGAAGGCTTGAAAATGGTGTAAGCTCAAAAACCTGCAATAAAAGGTGTGTATAATATGTCTAAAAAAATTACGGCAATGAAGGGAAAATAAACAGATAGCCAAGAAAAATCCAAGAGGATCATTCAAGCATTAAAAATTATTCAAGCATTAAAAATGCATGTTGAAAGTTTGTAGCACTCCCATGACAACCTGCACATTTGCAAATTTGTGGATCCCAACACATTGCATAAACATCTTTGTAGTGCACACACATCCTAAGTTGTCTAAGTTGTGTGATCTAGATTTATGAGTGGTTGAAAACTTGGCAAATGCTACTAGGTGGTAGGGATTTGAGTCTTAAGCTATGGTAGGGGTAATGTGGAATGAAAATTTACACAAGGGTACAAATTTAGACCAACATGAAAACCTATACATTTTGTTTATTTTATAGCATAATAAATTATAACCTAGATTATAATTTCATACTCCTTTTTTGTGTTTTCACCTTAGTATGCCTCCTGATTTCTCTTTCCAAGCTTAATTTCGGCCCTTCACTATCAAATAGTTGTCATCTAGTACTATGGATATCAAATCATACATCCCAAGTCATGCACATTTCATTGGTGAGTGATTATCCCTTTCTAAGTGAACTATAACACTAGGTGCTATAGTCTTAGTGGACTAGGGGAAACATTATTGGAAAAATATTTCTGATGTGGGCATTAAATAGTAGCAAGCTGCAATATTTATAATGTCAAGGAGATTTTAAGTTTGATCTTGTTTTGAGATCAACATGCATAACTAGCTAACCCCTAAAAGTTTAAATTAACACAATTCAAAATCAAGTAATTCAAGAATTATAAAAGAGCATTGGCATTTAACATGTGTGAGAAATTTAGAGAGAATTGAATCAGCATACATCATTATTCTATTGCATGTGTTTTTTGTCCTTGTTCATTGTCTTGAAATCATTTAATCAATTACCCTTCACAATTATATCAAAAAACAAGTCAAGAAAATTTAATGAATTTGGTGTCTATATGTGTGGTGTAATCATGATGCCCTAGATACTTGTAAATAAAAAATAAATAAATATTCTTAAATATGATATAGTTTCATAATATTTTTCCTTCAAACTCTACCCATTTTTCTTGCAAACTCTAAACCAACTCAGAGAGAAAATTAAAGAAGTTAGGTCATGGGCTAACATAGTAAAGGGGCCAGCAAGCACCCCTAACAAAAGCATAGAAAAACAAGTTTGGAGGTAGATTAAAGAGGAAAAATAAAGAAGTGGGAAGGTAACAAACATCATCCACAATAGTCCTTAGAAAGTGAATAGGAGCTTGGGGACAATTTTATTTTAGAGAAACTTAAAAGTATTATTAAAAATAAAATAATCAAATGACCCCCCAAAGTGAATAGTTTTTCATTACATAGCCATGAAAGAAATTTTTCATGAACTATGAACTATTGATAAATGAACCATGAACTATTGAATAGAATTCTTTCATTACATAACCATGAACTATGCAATGAAAATGCTAAGGATGCTAACAATTTGACACCTTTTACCAACACCCCCTACAATGTAACATATTTTACCACCACCCGTTGATATTGAGAATTCTAATGTAAAAGTGTCATAGTCCACCTCATCATATGCTTCAAAACATAGTTAGGAAGAAAACAACCCTTCATATACCATTTAATATAAGTTCCATCACATTTGGTTCCATAAATTTTCACATGATTAAACTTTGTGTGTGTGTGTGTGTGTGTGTGTGTGTGTGTGTGTGTGTGTGTGATAGCACTCACGTCTATGTGGTATAATAGAATGACAAAATAATTAATCACATGAAAATACTAAGTCAAAATTATAGTGGAGGAAAGATATTAGGAAAGATGATTTGGGAATAAATGTGCAAATCGGTTGGCCTAATCTTGTGAGCATGATTTGTGTGTGTGTATTTGTAAATATTGTTTGATTATTTTTTAGTATATACAAGATACTAATAATGCTTGTATGTTTATATTTTGTATATTTATAGCCTAAATATTTTCCTATGATGAAAGACCATGTTTGGCAATATGAACCCAGAACAAAATAACGAGACAATTGCTAGATTATGGTCTTAGTTATGAAGAAAAGTAAATAAATGTAATTTTCCTTACAAAAAGTCTAAGGGGTTAAAGAATCAAAGAATTATAATCACAACAACCTAGAGTCATTGTAGAAAACATGGTCACGTTGAGGGGGTGTGATTTTTGTTGATTGGTGAATGTGGATTTCCAACTGAAGGAACATGGAGGTGTGAATATTAAATCTAAGGATAATGCTCCCATGAAAGAAGATTATTCTATGATAGAGAACACAATTGAAGACGATGGTATTGGCATAATTGATAATGTGCCAGAGGACATGATTGAAGAAGATGGTATTGGTGCAGTTGATCAAGATGATCATGATGATGGTACTAGCGCATCTAATAATGATGATGAAGATGGTCTTGATATACCTATACTTGAGAAGGCATATGAGCCCCTATAACAAGGATCTCAAAAAACTCTTCTCTCTAATATAGTGTTTTTG
Organism: Cupressus sempervirens; assembly: GCA_028749045.1. NCBI lineage: Eukaryota > Viridiplantae > Streptophyta > Pinopsida > Cupressales > Cupressaceae > Cupressus > Cupressus sempervirens. Next base: position 80,772,658 of record CM053790.1, on the reverse strand, counting down.
GTGAACTTGAAGGTTATGAATGATTTATCCAATGTAGCAATATCATGTATGCTAAGGTATACCATTTTTGTCATATTCAATGTTAGCATACCATTACTATTCATTATATTAACAATTCATATTTGTTGTTGTAGGTTGATAGATGAGTTTTTGTTACCACCATCAAACATTCTACCTCATTCATACTGAGAATTATCTACCATTATGAATCAAATTGGAATGAAGTATTAAACAATACATGCATGTCCCAATAATACAATTATAAACAACATGAATTTGCAATAGAATGCCTTGATTTTCATATTAGTAGGTATCAGTCAGATCAAATAACAAAAAAAGTGTCTCACAAGGTTCTTCAATACATTCTCATTATCCCATGTCTTGAATGATTATTCAGGTGCACTAGCTTGGCACAATTTGTGGATTACCATGCACACAATAGAAGTCAATATGACATTATGTGAATGCCTACAAATGGTTCTGCATTTAAAGACATAGAAAAATATGGCCACATTTTGAAAAAGAACCTCGTAATCTCAAGCTTTAATTGGTAGTGGATAGTGTCAATTCATTTGGAGATATGAGATATGTTTACTCAATGTGGCATTTTCTTGTTATTAACAACAATATTCATCCTTGGATATCCATAAAAAGAGATCACATAATGTTTTCAATGATTGTACCAGGTATTTTTTCATTTAATAGTTATCTAAATTAATTTATAAATACTGCATCAAAATGGTCATAATAATAATGTAATGTTTATGTTCATTCAATTACTAGGTAAGTACCAAGTTAAAGATTTGAAAGTGTATATTGATCCATTATTGATGAGTTGTTGAAGTTATGAAATGGGGTCATTATGTATGACATCTCTAGACCAATAAGATAAAGACAATTTCAATTCCATGCAATGCTTGTATGGACAATACATTATGCCCCTAGGCTAACTCATTTTTGGGGTATGTTATATTGTTGAAGTCACATATTTTTGGTGTTTTATAGTGCTTACACATTATTGTTGTAAGTTTAAGTTGTTCATGATTATTGTACACAACCCAATTGTACATGATCTTTTAGGTCTTCAGACAAAGGAAAATTTTGCATGTCCAATTTGTGGTCTAAAGATGAAATCCTGTCATTCACAAAGTTTAGGAAATTAGGTGTTTGATGAGTTTAGGAACTTTCTCCATAATAATCATAAGTATCGAATTACTAAAAAACATATTTTCAAGGGGAAAGAAGAGACAACATCAAGTCCATGAAAAATGACACCTCTTCTATGGAAGTTGGAATACAATTGACTAAATCATCGAGGTAATGTTTATCTGATAATTTTTGTTTGAAATTTATATTTTGATATTGTCTTTTATTTAGTAATGATATAATTGATTCTCATAAAGGTCATCAAGACATCAATGACCAACTTCCTAGAGGAATAAAAAGTTATCCTACTCAATTTAGTAAGTTATTGTACTACAAAGATCTCTCAATTATGCATTTGTCTGATGCTATGCTTATTGGAAAGAATGTAACAGAGACACTATAGAAAATAGTGGATGGAAGGCATGATAGAGAAAAAATTGTCAAAATTTGTAATGACATTCATGAATCTAATCATGCACTGAAATTTTTTATTGAATCAAATAGAAATGGAGACCGTATAAATATGAGTGACCTTCCTTGGTTGTTAATAGAGCAACAAAGTAATGTATTAAAAGAAGTTATAAAAAATTAAAAATAAAATCCCACAAGATTTGCTGCAAATATAAGCAGTTTTGTATCAAAGAAAGGTAATTTTGGCCAAGGTTGAAAACACATGATTCATGTACGTTCATCAAGGTAAGTCATGTTCTCTATTTACAATATATTTATAAAAATTTATGTAATTTTTATTATATCATTTTACAATATATTGAAAATATTACTTTTTAAATTATTGCAGTATGTCCTCCCTCTATCCCTCCCACATTAGTTTGACAACAGTGTTAAACAATTTATATACAATTTTGAAAAATACATGAGGTTAAAAGTATTGTTTCTTAGATTTGTTGTACAGATATTATATTTACAACTTGCTTTACTTTTTACGTAATTTATTATATTTTTTTCTTAAAATATTGTTTATATTTTCTTGTGAGTTGAATCTCTTTTAGGTGGTTATCATCTTAAAAAATTGATTAAAAAAGATATAAAATATTAGAAGAGAAAAATTCCCCAGCTTATGTGTGAAATGCAAAAGTGTCTACTTCCAACTTTTTTCAATGCTCAAGAACACTGCTTTATACATCAAGTTGAGGAGATTGAATTGTGCGGACCCATACAAACTAGGTCTCAATGTGGATGGTTGAGAGACACTTAAAATTTATGAAGGGCTTGATTTGAAAAAGAGCACATCTTGAGGGTTCTATGGTGGAGGGATATATGGTATACCAAACCATGGTGTACATTAGTGAGTGTCTTCCCAAGTTTGCAACAAATATCAATGCAAATCACATTTGGGATCCCAACTCTATGGTTAAATTTGAAGGGGAGTACTTGATGGGGTAAGATTGAGGAAAGTGAGAGGTAATTATATGATGTTTTTGTAGTTTATTAACTCTTATAAATCTTTGATATAATTTTTTTGAAGTGGTCTATTTGTTTTATTTATAGTTGGTCGTGAGTGGGATGTACTACATTTGTATATTGCAAATAATCTTGATTGGATGACGGTATAGATTCAATAATCTAAAGAAAATAGTTTCTTATTAACACAGGATGGTGTTGCATCATTAGTTAAATGAAGATCATCATAATGGAGATCAAAATGTTATGCCAATGGTACTTGATCTAGCATATGGTTTAAGAGGTAGAAAGGTACATATAAGTTTACTAACCATAACCCATAATTTTAATATCAACTCATGGATCGATGCAAATAATCTTGACATGTTTGAATAATTGTAGATCAAACACCACAAATATATGTACTACCATGGCTATAAATATTTCATTAAAAAGTTAGATGACATGAAGAAACTTGTGATTCTAGGATAAGTGCAGTCTTCAAGGTCACTAATATTTCATCTAGAAATGACATACATCCAAAACAATATGAAAATTGATACTATGGCATTTTGGATGATATACTTGAGTGCAACTTTAATTCATTCAAATTAATTCTATCTTTCATCAAATGGTACATGCTATGGCTTAATCAAAATGATCCTAATAGGATTGTTATTGAACTTGATAGTAGATTTACAATGATTAATATAAGGTCATTTGAGCCAGATGGAGATGAGTCCTATGTTCTTCCAAGAAAATGTGAGCAAGTGTCTTACTTTGGTGTTCCACATAAACTGGGTTGGTCATTTTTTGTTAGATATGATTCAAGAGGAAGGTCGATAAAGTATAATGTGATGGAATAAGAAGATATTGAAGAATTAGAAGATTAAGTAAATAATGATCAGGAATAATTGTTACACAATGAAGAAGAAGATGATGATGATGATGGTTATGGTGATGCTGACGATCATGGTGATGATGACCATGATCATGGTGATGAAGATGGTGTTGATCAAGGCAATGATGGTCATGATAATGGTGATGAATATGGTGATGAAGATGGTGGTGTTGTTGGTAATGATGATGATGATGATGATGATGATGATCAAGGTAACAAGTATGATGATGGTGGTGATGATGATCATCATCATCATCATCAACATTATCAATGCCATGTATGAGGTAATGATTTATTCATAGAAATTTGTTTGACTTGTATATTTTTATAATTAATTTATTTTTTTGAACACTAATCTCATGGAGTATATACATGATTTTGCATCATGTAAATTTTGTCTTCTACATAATGTATAGCTTACATATCATGTAATTCTTGGCTAACTTAAGATAAATGATTTACATATGCAGAAAATTTAACGCCTTTGACTAGGATCATGCATAGTGACATGGATCAACATGTATAATTCAATAGACCCTATAGATATTATTTATTATTTGTGTGTACTCTCTTTAGTCACCACATTAACTTTAGTCAGACATCAAAATTATTATTTGGTTTCCTTATCTTTAGTCAAAAACATATATACATCATATTATGTATATCATTTGATGGATTACAGGTATCACCAAATAGGTATTTGTCTGATTTGTCTTCCTCAAGTGAGGAAATTGCGAGAATAGAAGATGAAAGTGAGACATCTAGTAGGTCTAAAATAGGGAGATCAACTAGAGGTCAAAAGATTAGAAGAAAATTAAATAAATGAACGCAATTTTTCCTTGTTAAGGGGGTGTCATGTTCTTATGATATAATGAGACCAAAGGCGACAAGAAGGTTCCCTTATGGTACACACATCTTTAGAAAGAATGGGTACCCAAGGAACTAACTCCAGTTAACAATAATTTTTTTGTTAACAAAAGGATATATCGCATTGTTCCATCTTCATTACATGGTTCGTGCTTATTTTCCATGGATGGCATAAAGGTCAGTTATAGTAAAGTCCTTAAATTGATGGAGTATGTAGGACCTTGTTACAATTACAATAATTGCATGTAGATTGTGCAATATAAAAAAATTATGTGTAGGTATGCTTTGTCAACAAATTATATACAATACAAAGAAAATGATCAAAGTAAAAGGCTTACTATGTATATTGATGGAAGGCCAAAAGCAATAGAGAATATTGAAAGTTTTATAAATAGTTCTTGACCTATGTCAACTAATAAGTGGTTGAATTGTATATTTGAGGCATGTGAGGGAAATCATGTTTTTGTATGTGTGATAAAATTAGTAAGTGCAGGGGAAGATCTTCTAATAGATTACAATTTGAATTGTGTAGATACAAAAAAAAAATCACTATCATGGGACTAGTAAGTATAACATATTTTCAACCAATTACCTCTAATTAATATTGACTCCAATATACAATCTAATGTTCTATTAATATATTTTTTTGGTAAATCTATTACTTTCATTTTGTTTTTGATTGCTAAGAATTACTAATCTTTTTCACAGGGCGACATGGATCCACCACAAGGCACAGGTAGGGATGTACCTCACACACCTTCTTCAGCAAAGGTAAACCTTAATTGGTGTAATTGTATAGAATATATAGAAACAAATTTCATATTATTATGTTCTTTTCTTTATGGCTTTGGAGTTATTTTGATAGAATTTTATTGATATTGATGTCACAACTTAATACTTATTGATAGGGAAAAGCAAAAATGACAGTAGATCAAATGCAACCTAAAATTGAGGTAGCATTTTTAGATGACATCACATGTAGTGTTGACCCCAGCCTCATGGCTACTTAGATGATAAATAGATATAACAAAGAAATTCTTACCCTTAACTTGGACCAAAACAAAACTAAGGAGACAAAGGCACTCAAAGATGAATTGATACATAGAGTCAATTGTATGAAGATAAGCAATAATTAATCTTAAACAATAATAAAAGTTTAATAGATGTTTATATTTTATAGTATCTTATGGATCATGATCTAAAATATGATGTGTTCTTCTTACAATAATTTTTCACACCTATGTAACATGGTCAACATGGTGAGGGTTGTAGCATATAACCTTCATGTAGATAATCCTTAAACCTTTAACCATTAATTTAACCTTTGCATGCATTATTGACTCAATTTACGTTTGGGATGCTTGTAGTAACCCATTTGATCTTTATCCATTGCAAATTTCTTTGCTAAAAATGTGTTCTTCAACTCATGATGCAGTGCAGATGCCTCATTCAATCACCACTTGGATACTACCGACTGCAATGTCAGCAATAAGGAGCTTGCAGACATTTTTGTCTGTACCAAATACAACTGGTAAAACCTTATTTTTCTATATATTTTTATATGTAATCATGCATTGATATTTTTTTGTTGGGTGCATTTTATATTCATGGACCTATTTTGTGCACTAATATATACACCTACATCTGATACAAGAAAAGAGACCACTGCTACTTGTTGGGTGATCATTTTGCACAAGGTCAATGGCAGGAATCCATTGTGCAATTCCTCTCTTGAAAATCTAATCTTTTTGGGATCAACTCCAAAGTTCAGTATTTGTCTTGCGACGTACCAAAATTTTCTCAGTTGAAGATAAATGTGATTGTTCATGAGGAGGCCTTTGCTAGTTCTACTATGATCTCAGAATGAAGTAAATCTATTTGTTATCTCAAAATCACACACAAAAGAACAATATTTGTGTATTTTCTAGTTTTTTAATGAATGCAATTCTACCAATGCAACTAAAATGAGTTTCTATTCTAACAAGGGCTTAGCAAAGAAAATAACGAAATTGAAAGAAAATAACAAGGAATTGAAATAACTTGAAATTAAAATCCTAAATGGACATTAGCTACAGAAAACAACATGCTATGAGTTAAACTTTTGAAGAAATCGATAGGAAACCAATGAAAACAGGAGCAGTTCTTCCTAGAATCCACTGATGCAATCGTCGATGGGAAATTTCAATAACCAAATGATGTTTCACTCTTCATCAAATTTCAAGGCCATAAAAAGTGTGCTCATGTGAGACAAATAATTATGCGAGCACAATTTGGTGATTTCTCCTCAAGCTCGATACGTCAACAAAGTTTGCAAACCTCTAGAAAACACCAGAACTAAAAGATCGCACAACCAAAAACAACACAATAAACTATTGGCTCAATCACAATCTCATGAATAAAATCCACAAAAATATGACACATTCAGGCAAGAATCATTACACTCCAAATGCGAGCACCAAAAGCATAACTTTATTGCATAATAATGGTGGCCCTTGTTACATTTTACAATGGGGTATTTATAAGAAATCGTCTCCTCAATTTGTGTTGAGAGTGAGAGATATCTTCATGCAATAAAATGCTTTTAAAACATTAAAACAAACTAAATATATACAAACTAACAATCTAACTAGTGCTTAGAGGGACTCCATCCATATTTTATTCATTAATTGGATGCATGAGCCCTTTACATGTCAAAAACAATGAAAGCATGAGAGAGAAAGTAGGAGGAAGCCATCAGTCGAAGTGGAAGTGCATGGAGGCACCAAAAATAGAAGCTGGTCCTTCACTAGGCATGTGTCAGAGTTAAATTGCCGTCAGAATGCGTCCCTGATGCATGGAAGGTGCTATTTTTGAAACTGGTAGTTAACTGTCAGTGCACGTTTGAATTGTGGAGCTACGAACCTGCATACCTGCGGACCTTAATGGAAATCTGGAGTTGTGGACCTGCAGACCTACAGAGCTACGAACCTCGACAGGGTCAAAATCTCAAAATTTTATGAAGTGTCAAAATTGAAATTCTGGCATCTAGGTTTTGTTCTTTTTCATCCCAAAGCTATGTTTGGATGTTTTCCCTTGAATTTCTCTATCATCTCAGTAATTTTGGTTGCACTTGGAAGATCTAAAGCCTCATATTTATCCTTTACCTTCTATCTATAGTTGTCCACCTCAATTCAAATCTCTACAAAATCTCTAAGTTTGGTGTCCAACTCTAACAGTGCTTCCTCTATTTTGAAGGCTTTTCTAATGTCTTCATCACTAGATGCTTCCTCTAAAGTCTTCTTGAAATTCTCCACTATTACCTCAACTAGCAATAGCTTCTCTCGTTCTTCATCTTCAAATATTTCCAAGCATGCATCACTGTACAAATTTTTTGCTTCCAAAATTTGCTCTCAGGCTTGGTCCTTGAGCCGATAGATCTCCTTGTGTAATGTTTCCATTACTTTATTGCCATCTGCTATCTTCTCTATCCAATCATCAATCAAGTCTAGCTCTTCTCTAGTATATACATCAATTAAAGTGTGGTACCTTTGCCCTTTTATGGCTTATAAAGTCTAAAAATCCTTGCTCCATACACATACCTCATCCATGATACTGAAGTCCTACCTCAAAATTGCTACGATCTTATTCACGTTCTCCTATGTAGCATGCAGTAACTTCAAATTTCTTTTGATTGTGATAACACCTCTATCTTCAAGGCTTTCTCGCCATTCTTGACAAACTCTCAAAAATGGGTTGACCGTACACCTTCCTCTTCTCTAAGAATGGTATTTAGAGTCTCCTCGGGGCGCTCAGGATCAAGATGACCAACAAATTTGGCTAGATATCCCTCTAGGATCTCAACTTGCCTTCGAAGAGTTTGAAGTTCTATTTCATCCTACACCATGTGCCTGAGAACCTCTTTGACTCCCATAGTCATCATCTATCAGGCTAAATCCTATGTAGGCTTTCCCAACATAACATCCTTCACTTCATAATCCTCAAGGCTAACAGCTTCTACATCTGTACCTTTAGGAGGGACGGCCACTTGTGCAAATAAATCTTGGTTTCGTATGGTAGTGATAAATGAAAATGGTGTTGCATCATGTAATGGAGACTCAGGTTTTTTCAAGATCTCTGGAATATCACAAATATCATCCTCTGAAGCATGGAATTGATGCTTGACACTTCTCATTATCTCCTCTCAGAACCATCTCAGGATATATTTTTGTGCAAAATTGGCTCTTGATGATGAAGGGGTGTGTTCAACTACCTCCTTCCATTTATCACTCTTGCTTGGAGTTATCTCCTATTGTGAAGACTCTCCTTCTATAGCCTCAGTCTTCCTAGATCCTATAGCTTGCTCCTCAACATCTTGGGAAGGATGTTGTGCATATTCTTCCATTTGTCCCTCTTTTGATGCTTCATCAGTAGCCCTCAGCTCTGGTTTCTCTTTTGGGGATGGTTCCTTTTGAACTCATTCTTCTTCTAAACTTGGAGGTGGGGGAGTTACTAAACCCTTATCTACCATCGTAATCTGTAGTGGAGATAGAGGAGTGAGATCAGGAACCTATGTCTCTGGTGGCATCTATGTCTAGTCTTCCTATTGGAGTTCACCTATAGGGGTGTCTCTAATCTTATCCCCAACCAAATTTTTACCCACAGGCATGAAATCAAAATCCGTCATAGAGAAAACATCATCACCTTGCTCCCTTTGCTCATTCACCCACTGCTGCACTTCATCTTCTAAAGAAGAGAATTCTAATGGTTCTACTTGGATGGATGGCAGGTTATTGGTGGCACTCTTTCTTCTTTCCAACTCTGCAGCTTTTGCTAACTGAGCTCTTCTTTGTAGGGGTACCTATTCCTACTCCTCTTCTGATTTTGTTTCTTCCTCATCTTCTTCTTCCTCTAGAATAGTTTTAGGAATAGATGGATTAGGTACTAATATTCTACTGATCCTTTGCCTTTTCTTCATCTTAATCTTGATCCTCTTATGTTTCTTGGAGATGGAAGGAGAAGAGGGCTCTTCTTGTATAGGAGGAATGAAGGCATCTGAAATATCTCCCTCTTCTAGTTGGCTTGGCACAATAGGAGGCAACTGAGGTTCATCCTAGATTTGAGAGGCTCCAATACCTTGGGACTCCTATGAGCTTTGTTCATGCTGCTGGAAAGACACATGTTCTGCAACCTGTTCTATCTGAATCCTCTAAGGAGAGGTTCTCTTCCTCGTTCCCTTCCTTTTAGGAGGGTGATAATATCCCACTGGGTGATCAAGCTGGTAGACTATCTCAAGCCTAATAGGAGACTGGAGCACAAAGATAGGAACTGTGACTTTCCTTCCCTTACCCCTTTCTGGGCGAGCATGTGCATGGAAGACTATAGCATCAGGAATCAAATCAAGTGGAAAAGGTTTCTTGATCAAATCCTTTGTCATTCTAACAACATGTCTCACTCGATGATTGATGGCATCTCCTTCCTCTTTGTCAACCTCTGTATTTAGAATGGGTCTTTCACCAACTTATCTACATTGAATAGGGGATCTAGTAATTCTTTAGAGTCTTGTAGCCTGATCTCATTAGGGATATTCAAATGGAGAGCCTTTTCTACTAAATACAGAGTCATCCTACAATAGTCCTTGATGTGGACATCATAGTCATTTGTAGCATTCATCCAATGATCTTCAATGGCATCCTCATGATGGAAGTCCTTTCCTGCCAGGCTTTCCACTTTACCAACATTGTCAAAGTATGGCTGAGGAGAGTTTTATTCTTCAAGAGGATAGTTCTCCCATTCCCACTCAAAGGTTTGAATATCATATTTTTGCTTCACCTGATATGACCCAATGACCAATGGCCATTCCCAACAGGGTCTCCATTGTCTTTTGATCCTCTCATATGCTAACTCAATCTATTAGGAGATCTCTAATAGGACTAGCTTGTCACTTGGATATCATGGGAGCTTCTTAGGATTGATAGATGCACCACCTACCTGAATATATGTGAATGTCTTGAACTAGATGAAGTAGGCTTCGAGAGCTATGATCTGTGCCTTGGCTTCATCAGACAATCTCTTCCCATAATCTCCCTTAATGAATTGAATAATCGCAAAGATGAATGCATCATTCACGATCCTATACTCCTTACTCTATGCTAAGAGCTTCTTCTTCACCAACTGAGGATAGACTATGTATGGCCAAGCATTGGGGTCCTGCATACTGCCTTCCTTGTACAACTCGATATAGTTTGCTGCCCTTGCTGCAAGTAGGTACACCATATAAGAAGTCATATAGAACTTCTTCTTGTTCTTTACCGTCCTCAACTGCTCACACAAATTTTCACTTAGTGTGGTGGCACAATCCAGTGGTATCTTTGCATGCCTAATGGTCTCAATGAATTTGACCATGAATGGAGTGAGATGACCCACTGTAGGTAAGCCCATGACTCTGCTTAGGAGAATGATAGAGTATCCAATGTCATCCTTCATGTATCCCCAAGTCATATCCACTTTGTTGATTGTCTTTCCCCAAGGTGGCTTCTCAATGAGCTATGAGAAATGTATGATACCAATGGCCTCTTGGTGATGCTCCTTACACCATCTTTCAGCTGCTTCATAGGAGAGTCAGATGAATTGATTGGCTCTAGGAAGGTGGAAGACCCTCTCGATGTTATCGGGTCACAGATCCAACACAACTTCCCCAGTGACACTCTTAACTACCCTTTCATTAGGAACGAAGTGCTGAGACAAGGTCATGATTAGTTCAGCTAACTATACAATCCTTGGATGTGACACTGCATTCACCAATCCAAAATGGATCAGTGCAAACATCATGGTTGACCTTTGTGTCAGATTGTTGCAAACTTTCAGGAAATTTCCCCAACTCCATGTGTCCGAGGTCAGTATCTTTGATCTCAATGTAATCATCATGTAACCTCAACTTTGGGGGTATGCCTTGGAACTTGAAAACAACTAGTTTTGTTGTTGCTTCGGATGTGAATGCCATTTGATCACATTACCTGCACATCACAAGAAAAGAAAACGTTATTAGTCCCAAGATAGTGTTTTAAAAAAAATGTTTTTAAAAAAAAATGTCCCCCTTGAGGACTTTTTTTTTGTTTGAAAATTTTTTATAAATTTTTTTTTTAATAATTTATTTATTTTTTAAAATTTTATATATATATATATATATATATTAATTATATATAGATATTTTTATTTTTAAAATTTTATTTTTATTTTTTAAACTTTTACTAAAATTAAAAAAAGAATTAAAGTAAGGTGGATGTCACCACGCGCGCATCTAAGGGCAGCGTTGCATGCGCCCTCAAGGGCAATGCCATGCGCGTGCACCTGAGGGAAATGCCACATGGGATGTGCTGCACACATGCCCGAGGGCAATGCGATGTGGGCGTGTTGCGCGTGCGCTTAAGGGCGACACTATGCACCTGCCTGAGGGTAGCGTGACGCAAGCATTGCCATGCACTCGCCCAAGGGCAACGTTGCACAGCGCGACTACCACAGGCATGCCCTAGGGAAATGCCATGCGAGCACCGCCATGTGCGAGCATGGAATACTAGCACATCGGGGGGGGGGAAGAAGTTGACCCTCCTTGCTCCAATGCATGTGTTACTTGTAAAAAAGAATGAAGAAAAGAAAGAGGAGGCAAGGGTTTTATAACCCCTCCCTTTGCACGCCCCAAACAAAAATGTGCGCCGTGCCTCGGCACGCACACAGGGGTGAGCGATTTTTTTATTTTTATTTATTTATTTATTTATTTATTTATTTGAAACTTGCATCTCAAATTTTTCCATTTTCTAATGTTTTTGTGTTTTTTGACTTTTCTTTTTTTTGTGATTTTTTCAATTTTTTATTTTTTTCTATTTTCTATTATTTTTTAATTTTATTTTTTTAAAAAAAATTGACTCTATGACTCAAACATTTAACCAAATTTTCTTCTCCTGACTCTCGAACTGTGAGTCTAGGAGTCAAAAAAAGTAGGGGGTCCCCATTCCTAGCAAGGAATGGGGCATGTGTTGTGGACACCATAACACTACTGAAGTTGAACCATTTCCTGGATCAACCCGTGTTACTAGTACTAGTTCATTTGTGGGGTCATTGTTGTTGAACAAGAAAACTATATTTCTATTAAAATTACCAAAGTTTCCAAGTGCTTTAAAATTATAATTATTTACATTGTAATATAGTTTACTTATACATAACTCATTTTGGACTAATAATCCCATGATGTTTCTGTAGGAAATAAAAAAAAATTATGATACTCTTTTTGAAATGACATTGAATCTATTTGGGCCCACCATACATAAAAGGTACGTAGCTTCATATCATTGGTACAATATTTTACTTTTTTTCCATTTATTTTAATATATTAAATGTATGCATCTAACAATTTTGTTTTTTCAAAAAAGGTGGAACGAACAGGGTCCTGAATTAAAAAATCAGCTCATTACATATTTAGAGGACCACTTTGGAAATAAAATTTTTGACAATGCCCTACTTCTTAAAAGAGCATCCAAACATATAAAGACTGTGGGGACCAATATAGACTGGGTCTAAAGGATAACTCAAAGTATGATCGTCGTCCTATGATTCTGTCGATGGAGTGGAATGAAATAATAAAAGATGCAAAAGAGAAAAGGCTACATGGTAAAGGAATTGAACCACAAGAGGGAAAAAGAAGGTATGTCATGATAGTATTAAGTAGAATGTAATCATGAACTAATTATTGATCTTTGTAAATATATAATCTAACATATTTCAAATTTTTTATAGACTGCAAGACACATCAAAAGCTACAAAAGCAAGAGTACAAAAGGTTTGCCAACACAAACTTGGCTCTAGTGGTTATATGAAACTTCACTCTCGACTTGTAAGTAGAAGTAATGGAATTTCATATCAATTTTTTTATATAAGGTTGCAAACAATTTTCTTTAATCAAATCATACATGCAAAACTTGTGATATTAAGCAAAAAATCCAAGGCACAAAATTCAATGTAGAGCCCACGGATGAAGACAAAAAAAATTCCTTGAATGAAGGCTATAAAGTCATGGTTGCATGCCTATGCCAAGAATCTGAAAGCCATACTGAAGAATCCAGTGCACCAGATGAGACTGGTAAATTGGTCAAATGAAAAGTAAATCAAATTGAATAGTTGAGAAATTTCATGTTTGGTGTTATTTTCTAACATAAATTGACTATTTTTGTTTTCTATATAAAACAATGATAACAATGTGCATGACATTTCACTATAGCCTTTAAATCCTATCACAACACCTAGTCATGACAAAGTTCATGATGTGCATCACAATTTTGGAGGTATTAATTTTCTATTGGAAATAAACTACATAATTATTAATAGACTTTAACATCTTTAATTACAATTGGTCGTGTAACATTTTTTTGAATATTTTAGAGCATGGTGAACAAGTGGAGCATGTTTGAAATGTCCAACATGTTGAGGTGGCGGCAGATCAAAATGTTAGTGGCATTTTTAGTTAAAGAAAAATGCATGTTATGTTCTACTGGTTAATGAAATACTTATAACAGTAAACAAATGTATATGAATTTAAATTCATTTACTTGTTATTGCAGCAAACCCCCCCCCTTTAGTGCAGTAACCTTGTGCTCCTTAAAACATTAGGAAGCATCATAATTTGATATCACATCCACAAGAGGAGGATAATGAGGAAGATATTGATGCTCCTCTCAGCCTTTTCCTTAAGAAATCTAAGAAAAAATAAAATAAAATAAAAGATATTGATGCTCTTTGATAAACCTTGTTTGATTAACTTTTTTGGATAATGAAAGAATGTTGTTTTAAGTAATTATCTATGAACGTTGCGTACTAATATTGAATTTTATGTCAATGAATTCTTGATTAGTGTTGCATATTAATGAATTTTATGTGATTGTATAGATTGAATGTCATAATTCATAAATGGATGAATGAATGAATGAAGTGTGTAATTAGATGTTAATGGGGAATTTAGATTGACGTTAAGGGGAAGGGGGGTGAGGCCAAATGATCTTCCACCTTCACATGGTTGGCCTTGGTAAGCAAATAATAGAGAAATAGAGAAAACTCAATGGGAAGAACTCTACTCCAAAAAGAAATAGCACGAAAAAGAGGGAAGGAAGGACTCATCACTGAGACCCCCCAAGGACAACTTCCTTCACCCCAAGCATAGAACGCAGTTGAAGATATATCAAGGATGCAAAAGGTTTAGTGAAGATGTCTACAACCTACTCAATAGTAGGAATGTACTCCGAGCTCAAGACACCATCTTGAATGAGATGCCTGATGAAGTGCATGTGAAGCTCAATGTGCTTGGTCCACTAATGCTCAATTGGGTTACATGAAATGTGTATGGAACTCTAATTGTCACACCACAAAAAGGTGAGACTATCAGAAGAAAATCCAAACTCTGTCATCAACTATCAAAGCTACAAAACCTCCTAACTAGCCAATACAACTACCCTGTATTCTACCTCTATAGATGATAATGTGTGAGCATGTTGCTTCTTGCAAGACCATGTGATAGGATTAGAACCAAGACAAAATATAAAACCATAAATAGACTTGCAATCATCAATATCACCAGCCCATTTTGATTCTATGTAACCAATAATGTGAGGATCCCCTAATATGTAGTGAATGCCATAACATATTGTACCTCTAATATACCTCAAGATATGTTTGGAAGCTTTTCAATGACTCTCATGAGGCTCATGGGAGAATCGAGAAACAATGCCAACTACAAAGGAAATATCAGGACGTGTGTGTGTCAGGTACAAAAAACTACCCACAAGATGTATGTATAGAGTGGAATCTACTATAGGAGTAGAGCAAGGGGTACATAAAATAACACTTAACTAAAAAGGTGTGGGGACAGCCTTGCAATCAAGCATGCCAAATCTCTAAAGTATATCAAGAGCATACTTCTACTAGAGTATGGCTATCCCAATTGAAGACTAAACAACCTATAGGCCCAAAAAATAATGCAGAAGTCCAAGATCTGTCATCTCAAACTGGTCTCCCAATGCTTGTTGTACACCCTATATCATGGAGACTAAGCTTCTTATGATGATGAGTTCATCAACATAAAGCACAAGTATCAATAAGTCAGCTCCATGATGTTGAATGTAAACTATAGGATCAAAATGACACCGAGTGAACTGTGAAGTAAGCAAGAAAAAATCCATCTTCTCATACTAAGCCCTAGAGGCCTGTTTGAGACCATATAAAGAGCTCTAAAGTTGGCATGCCAATGAAGATTCCTACACAAAACCATGAGGCTACTCCATATAGATATCCTCATGAAGGTCTCCATGCAAAAAGGCACTCTTCATATTCATCTGAAAAATTGTCCATCCCTGTGAAGTTGCTAGAGAGAGTACAAGGCAAATAGAATTCATCTTGGCAACAAGGGAAAGGTCTCAGAGTAATCAATACCCTCAACCTATGAAAAACCCTTTGCAATAAGATGTGCCTTGTACCTATCAATAGAACCATCTGTAGCATACTTGGTATGTACACCCAACAACATCGAACCACCTTTTTTCCTTTTAGAAGAAGACAAAGATCCCATGTGTGGTTCTTCATTAAAGAAGAGTACTCCTCATCTATATCCCTATCCCACTCTAAGTGTCGTATCACCTATGAAAAACTCTAAGGATCATCTGAAATGGCATGACTCAAAAGGCCACTACCAGCAGTCTGAGCACAAGTGTGACAAGGATCTATAGGATCATCTACCAAAGATCCAGCTACATCAATAGTATCACAAGCCCACTTGGGAACTCATGGAACATCTAGTAGAGGTGTTGAATAAGGATCAATATCAAGATATTCATTAGAGGTTGCATAATTTGGTGGAGGAGTAGAGGAAGTATTGGGTAGTGAAGAGGAAGCTAGAGATGGAGGATAATGCTCATCAAACTAAACATCTCACCAAAACAAGACATTTATGGAATTAGGATCAAACAACCTGTATACCTTCACATCCTTATAGTATCCAACAAATATGAGTGGTTAGCTCTTCTTCTCCATGGCTTTCTACTGAGCATCTAGAATAAATGCCAAAGCCTCACTACCAAAAATATAGAAAGTAGAAACATTAGGCTTGACATGAGTCCAAGCCTCCTCAGGAGTCAAGTGTCACAATGCCTTGCGAGGCATCCAATTCTAAATATAGTTGGCACAATTGATAGTCTCAGCCCAAAATGAAGAACTCATAGCTCAAGACTGTATCATACAATTGGCCATCTCTCGTAATATCTTTTTATTTCTCTCTGCAACCCCATTCTATTGTGGAGTATGGGGAACTATGAATTGATGTTGTAAACCATGCTTAGTACAAAAATCTCTGAAAGACTGATTCACATATTCCTCCCCATTGTTAGTGTGTATATGCCTAACTAAAAGACTAGACTACTTCTCCACAAATGTCTTAAAGATTCAAAATAAATCAAAGACATCACACTTGTACTTCAAAACCCATGTGCATCTAGAGAAGTCATCAATGAAGGTGAGCACATATCAAGCACTTGAAAAAGATGGAGTGGGAAATGACATAAGATCACTGTGTATCAACTCCAATGGTGCCTTTGCATGTGTGGATCTACCTACTGAAAAAGGATCTCTGTGATGTTTTCCAAGTGCACAACCTTGATACACATCACCAATACAAGAGATCTGAGGTAACCCAATCACTAGCTCATGTGTACTCATATATTGTAGATATTTGTAGTTGACATGGACAAAACACTCATGCCAAAGCTTTCTCATTATGTCTGCATGAGAAATGAGAGAAAAAGCTATAGAATTAGAGCTCTCAAATCCATCAACCTGAGATAAGTGAGACTAAATATCAACATTCCCTATAGCAATAACCAAATTAGGATCATGGAGATCTCGAATAACCACATCATGTGTTGAGAACTCAACTATCTTTCTAGAGCCTGAATGACAAATCTGAAAGACAAAAAAGAGGTTCATAGAAGTGGTCAAAGCCAAGAGAACATCTTGTAGTGAATGACCTTCTAAAGAGATAGTTCCTAAACCTATGACTGGAAGTTGAGAAGAATCACCAACTACAATCTGTGTAGTAACACTCTAAGTGAGGTAACCAAATCAGGTGAGTGTGTTATATGATGTGAAGCTTCAAAATCAAGAATTCAAGTAGTTGTAGAGGATAATGGTCATGTAGAAAGAGCATGTACTTTCCCTAAGGGAGGAGGTGGTGGCTTCAGAGAAGCAATACTGTGCTATTTCATGCCCTCTTCTAAATCCTCAAGACATTTCCAACACCTAGAAATTAGATGTCCTTGCCACAAAAACTGCAAGGATCACCTGGGAACTTCTTAGTCTTGGAAGAAGACTTGCCAGACTTAGAAGATTTGCCCTTCTGAGAGGGTTTATGAGCATCTAATTTAGGAGTAGGCTTTAAGGAACTCTCATTGCCTTTTGAATATGTCTTCGGCTTCAGTTTCTTCTTTTATTTCCTTGTAGATGTTTGAGCAACTAATGCCTAGGTTTTTGAACCGGTGATAGTATCCAATTGTGTAAGCTTGGATTTCTCTCTAGTCAATCAATCACAAAAGACCTCAAAAGTGGGTATGATAAATTTGTGACCCAAGGTATCCATAATGGAATGGAAGGTAGAAGAGAAAATCTGAAAGTTTCCTCAAAGCTTTGAGAGAATCAAGTAGATGCACTCCTTAACTATCTTCTCTTTCCTGCATCCCTATAACAAATTCCTTTGCTATTTGAACCTCATAATAAAGTCCTCAATAGAGGGGAAAGCATCAGGTACAAGAGAAGTAAGCTCTGCCTCTATTTGAAGTACTCTAAACTTGTTGATGGTGCCAAACAAGTCTTTAAACTTGTCCCACATTTCTTGGGGAGTGGAAGACTCTTCAAGATGAAACTATAAGATGTCTAAAAAATTCAAAGAAATCAGAACCATGGCTTCATCCATCTTATTCCTGTGTTACAAATTTTGGTATTGACTCTAAAAAACTAGCTGCACTATGTCTAGACAAGACCACAAACCCTTTGAACAGAGAAGTCATTGCATATAGGATTTCCATGTATGATAGTTATGTGGGGTTAGAAGTAGTAGACTAGAAGAGGTCTCGATCATTATTTTAGAAGGGGTTTTTTGAATGTTTCTGATATGTTGATATAATAATAGAAAGTAATATAAAAACACCTACCACAATGCAAATAACTGAACCCCAGCTTATAAAAGGAAAATGTAAATGAGAAAAGAGAAAAATATATTCAAATATGAATCACAAATACTTAGTAAAAAACACTAGTGAAATGACAAAGAATTTGGAAAGTTCTCAATAACAGATTTTTGGCACTTTTTTTTGGAACGAAAAATAGATCTATAATAAAGAAGTTACGCCTCCCAAAAGATAGAAGTCATCAAAAACCTTCAAGCACCAAAATACGAACCAAACTAGAAAAAAATCTCAAAAATAATTGATCCATCATCTCTATCTTAGAACTAGCTTTCTGGTGCTTCTTTTGGATTGAAAAAAGACTCCCACATGCTCAAGATATCTCAAAAAAATTGACAAGACCCCTGGAAATGCATCAAAAAGGAATTTTTTTCTTTTTTAATAAAAAAATCACCACCCTAAGAAGAGCAGTGATGGCTTCTTGGTGGTAGAAGGGTGGTACTTTAGTGGAGCAAAGTAGGGTGGCACGTGGTGGAGGTGCTGCTAGCAGAGCAGGGCCACAGTGGCAAGTGAGAGGTGTCGCTAGTGAAAGCCGCAATGGACAGTGTGACTGCTTGCGATAACCACTGGTGGTGCTGAAATCGCCTGCGATTAATAAACTACTATGATTAGAATTAAACTACCACACTTTCAAAAATCATGTTTTTTTCTTTTTTTTAAATTTTTTTTGCCTCAGATTGCATGTAGAGGTCATACGGCCCTGCTGTGCAAAAAAAATTGTCTCCTGGATCAACATTGTCCAAAATTGACAAACTTTATATGAAAATGGGGGTTTTAACACCTTCTAAATCCAACCATGAGGTCTATTTGGCCTCAAAGTGCTCCAAAAATCAAAGGCCCCCCTATTTTCACAAGAAATACCCAAAAAACTCCAAATTTGTTCTATCAAACCCTCGTTCTCCTTTTTCTCCAAATAACGAACAAGCTACAACAGATCTAACTCTAATTCTATGAAGGATTTGATCAATACAAATCCACAAAGCCCTTGAATACCTGCATGTAAAAAACCTGTCATAGAAGAAAAAGACGAGAGGAGGCAAGGGTTTTTCTCTGAAAATATGCAAATTGTATTCTCATAAATGAAAAGAATATAAGATAATTAGAAAAGATCAATCCTAATAAAAGGAGATCGAAACCCAAAAAAGGTAACCTAAAAGGTAAATTTTATTTAATAATTACTAATTAATTATTAAATATGAATGTAAAAGGTGCATAAAGTGAAATCTTAAGAAGGGAATAAAGTGAATTTAATAAATTAAATTAAATTAATGCTTTACTCTAACACTTACTTGCACAACTAATTCAAAATTTAAGTCTTCACAAGATGTGTCATCAACTTTAGTTTCCTCATTAAAAAGGAAGTCATTAAACTTGGTTCCAAGACCCCTAGCAATTGTGCAAACTTCAAAGCATGATAGAAGTGGTATTTTGTCTAGAGACAGTGTGAGAATGATTGATGCAAATATGAGAGAAAGATCAAGAGTGGTATAACTTAGTACATATCCAAAATTATATACAACATATCCTGTATAAAATCTATAAAGTCTGACCAGGATATTTTGTTCTAATATTGGGTCTCATATTCATGTATGTCATATTAATATTTGTGACATATTCTTGAGGAAACCATGTGGAACGCAACCTATGACCTGCAATGTCAGTCAATACATCCAATATTAGATTGATTGTCGCAACATATAAATAGAAAAGTACAATGAATAGCTTATCAAGAGGAACACTTAGTAAATTTTCTAGCTATCTTTATATATTTTACATTAGTACATTTTCCAATTGTCTTTATATATTTTACATTTTAATTACTAGATAGCCATTGCTATTGACTATCCACCTTTTACATTCAACATAATTGTTAACATTGATAGACTCATTGTGATGAGATGGGGCAACATTCAATGTTTTCTAAATAAAATATAGTCTAAGGGCATATATGATTGTTTCCTTGCTTAAGAGGACTATTTATATGGAAATTTAATTTAGAATGAATTCTTCAAACTTTTTTTATTAGAGCATGGGAAGGAAAGAAGAAAAATATTACCTTGAAACTTGAGATATGCACCATTCACATGATTAAGTTCATTTTCATTGAACCTTAAAAGAATCCAACACAACAAGATAAGTTCATTGTCTAAATTGAGATGCTCACAACTCTAACAAGATGCGAGAGCTTGTGAGATTCAACTAGAATATTATGCGTTTTACAACTCTCTTCATTGTGGATTCTTAACTTTTTCATTTTGATATCTTTAAATCTAGTTGCTTTGATTGTCAATTTTCATTCTAATGTTGTCATACATATTTTGGGATTGGAAACACATGTATTAATAATAGTGACTAAGATCAAGTAGATGATTTCTAGTTTCAACCTGACATCATCAACTATTTTTTATTCTCTACTTTTTATGAGGTGTGATTCAAAGTTTGAAGGCTTAACTTGCTCTTGGGTTGTGTATCCTAAGTAGGTCCTAATTATTGATCCACCTAATTATTACCATTACCAACTTTTTAGCATTTGGCTTGACTATTGTTGACTGCGACTTTTTACCATTCAACTCTTACTATCTGTTGTGCAAAACAAGTCAAATGTGATTACCTTCTTTAATGACTCCTTAATTAAGAAGATGCAGTTGCCTTCTTAAGATTTGGAAAACAAGATCATATTTAAAAATTTATAGGGTGTTGAAAGACAAATTCATTGATATCTCAAAGGTCTAGGTTTGGAAACATAAAAACAAATAAGTATCAAACAATACATGCATGTCTTGTCTCCTGTAAATGTCAAATTTGCTGGAGTTGGAGGGTATGCATATATAATCTTTTTCATTCATGGAAAACACATGCACTTTGGCTTTTTGACCTATGCTTTGTATGCTTGCTACGGTTGAAGTCAATGATGTGCATATTTATGTATTTATCAATAAGATTTGTACAATTGGTGTTTAAGGTTTATGCTTTGAATGGTTTCTAGAGTAGATGGGAATGCATGTTTTTGATCTTATACATTTTCAAAGTCAAATCTAGGGGTTTAATTTGTGAATTTTACTAGTATTTTTTTATGTTTGTATGCCTTTTTTTCTGTGGTGCCAAAATTTATTATCTTGCTTGGACATTTCTTACATGCTTTCTTGGGAAAGTTGCATATGATTATTTATGTTTTTCATGCCTATTTTGATTACTCCCACATTATTTACATCTACAACTATTATACATGATTCACTCCTCAATAATTTGGATCATTATACTAGGTATGTGAGCACAATTGTCATAAGATATAATCTTTATTTATTGATTTTATTGTATATAAAAGACTTAACCTCAAATGCAACACCAACCCTAGCCATTGTAATGTATACCACATCAGGTTCAACACCAGCAACTACATCAATCCCAACACCAATCCCTTTAGATCCAGTAGGCATCTCACTTATCCCATCCTTCTCATCCACAACATTGCATCCATACTTCAAACTTAGATGGCATGCCCCATGTGCAACATACTTTACTAGAACCTAAACATATGACTTAAAGCATGCAACCATCATCTAGTTTGAATAAAATAAGATGCTTGTTTTAGTAAGGGTACTTCAATACTTTTATCTTTTCTTTATCGGTAACTTATATTAATATTTTCCAATTTGTTGTATTTTCTAGCTTTGGGTTCATCTATACAAACAAACAAACACACACACACACACACACACACACACACACACACACACACACACACACACACACACACATACTTGTAACCAACATCAAATAAGTTCATAATAAATCATTATGCTAATAGTAAAGTAAAATTAAAAAATGCACAACCATATATATTAATGCAAAGTAACACCTAAAGATAAATATCCAGACTAATCACTGACCAGGATGTTGTTGTTTATTACTCTAGATATTTATCTTCAGGTGTTATTTTTTTGAAAATTCCATATTGGTCGAACTTTTGATGCAACTTGATCAAAACCCTCACCAAGACTGATCAAACTTTCGACCATTCTTTGTCAATTTTTTTATCGAAGCATCGACATAGCTGGCATCATAGGTTTGGCATACTGGTCGAATGGGCCAAAGATTTCTAAACATTGGTTGAATTATTGATGGATGCAATAACCAAAATTAGATGCCAATTTTGACCAAGATTGGGGTAGAAATTTCAACCTCTACAAGGATGTGTCAAAAATTTAATGAGGAAAATAGCCACAAGACCATTGGTAGAAAGTTCGACCAATCTGGGTAGAACATTCAACCAATTTTTGTCAAAAAAAAGGGGCCAATTCTACTAGTGAGGAAGTAGTGATTTAGCTCTTATTCTTTCTTTGGTTGAACAAAAACCACCAATGTTGATCATTTTAGGCTTCAATTCAGTGCCTACATTGATTCCCTCATAATCATCTGAGGTTCGACCTTTCTTACCTCTTTCTCTTCTAATATATGCATCATGTCTATTGAACAATACTTCTAAAGAGATTAGGTGTCTAGGAATTTTGTTACTTTTTAGTGTTCAGCACCTAACTCTAAGTCTTTCTTATTGTCAAGAGAAAACTCTTTGTAGGGACTAACACTTCCTTCAAAGTATAGGTCAGTGAAGGGCTTGGTTCCTTCTATAAAGCACTATATTTTCTTATTATTATTAAAGACTTGCCATGATTCAACATTTTTAGGCACATTAGGTCTAAAGAGGACTTCAATCTTGTATTCCTTGTCTTTGAATTCTAGATGAGGTAACATAAGGGATGAAGAGGAAGCTAACATGTCAGCCCTTACATTTTGTTCCCTTGGAACAACTTGTATATAAAAGGCATCAAGGTCTTCTATTTCATCCCAAACTTTGTTCTCATAATTCCTAAGTATTGGGTTTTTCACAATGTATTGACTTTGGACTTTTTTTACTATCATCTTTGCATCACCTTGGGCTTTTAGAATTTTAACCCCTCTTTGCTTTGCAGCAGTACTACCTAAGAGTAACACTTCATATTCTACATTATTGTTTGTATTTTTGAACTGCATCTTATATGCTAGTTGTGTCAATTCTCCCTTAGGGGAAATGAGCACCATACCTGCTCCTGATCCAGCAGTTGCATAACTACCATCAAATTCTAAGGTCCAAATTCCTTGATCATCGAAAGGATTTGATTCCTCTTCAAGAGTACTAAAATTAGTGAACATCATATAATTCCTGCACTCCATTTCTCGATACAAGATTTAAGCCTTGGGATCATCAGATTTTATTTCAGTGAATTTAGTTTTTTCCTCAGGCTCAAGCATGATCCTTTTATTGCCAACAATAATGATAGCATGAGACCACTCAAGTTTTATTTCACCTCCCATATCCCTAAAAAAAACTCCCACTCAGTAGAATGTCATAACTAGTAGGGATGTTAGCCACAAGGATAGTTAATTCATTTTTTTGTTGAATGTATAGCTAAGGCTACTTGGGCATCCTTTACTTGACCTATTAGGGGAACATGTTTTGCATCCATATTATAACAACACCCAAAGGTCTTGGTTAAGGGTAAGACTAAGGCATGAGAAATAGTAGAAGGTATGACGTTATCTTATGCACTCGAGTCAATTATGCAATTACTTATCTTGTGACCATTTCCATATAGAGACACATAAAAAGGATCAGGTTTTTGGCCAGGGAGGTAGCTAGGACTGAATATCCTTCTTCAATGAATATTACTAGTAGGATTATTTCTTCATCAATAGGGAGACATGCACTAGTTTTAGGTCTTTTATTATTGGTAGTATTGATATTTGGTTGAGTTTTATTACTAATCTCACTTCTACAATAGTCAACTAGCTTTTGCAATTCAGTAGGATTAGATTTCAAGTATTCTAGAGGAGAAACTTGATTATGAGCATCTTTACAATATTGAATAATATCAAATGAAGAATTGGACTTGCTACTTGGCTCTAATCTTGATAGATATTTCTTTGAAGTAGGGGGGGTAGAAGTACTAGTCATAGCTAGTGAAGTAGAAGGAGCAATGTCCTGGATAGGAATTGAGCTCATCGAATATTTTTTCTTCTGGCTTCTTGTGGTTATAGTCATTTGTACTCCATCTAAAGTGGAAAAATAGTCACCTCCTCTATTTGAATCTGATTCATACTCCAAATAAAATGTTCCAAGAGTAGCCAGGAGCAGAATTATCTTTACTTTTTGGATATTCCACTTTTAGTTCGTTGCTTGCATTCATATTCCTATATCTAATCATTTCAAGGAAAGAGTCACCATCATGATCTAATCTTAAGTGGAATATGCACATGCTTTGTTTCTTGGGAGTTTCCTCAATGGCAAGCCTTTTTTGAGCAGGTGGTAACTATAATGCCTTTCCTTCATGTTGCTTTCTAGATATATATTGATAGGGTTGTTGGAATCAAGAAGTTGGCTTACCCATTTTAATTTTCATGGAAATAATCTCATTTGACAACTTTTGAATCATTGCTTCCATGTTGTTAGTAGTGCTAGTAGTAGAGCTTGCAGAAGCTCCACTATAAATGTATCTCTTTCATTTCCCAGCTACTATCAAATCGTATTCTAGTTCTATGGCTAGAATCTTAGCAGCTTGGAGGTTTTCCACATGAACTCTTTTGATTTGAAAACTACTATCTAGAAGTATGGAACTAATGAAGAAAATATTTTGATTATCCGCAGTTGTCCTACTTACATTAGGAATTTGGTTAAGCGATTTGTTGAACCCTGCAACAAAATCCCTCATGGGAATATTTGGTTCCTTCTTAATTTGAGTGAGATGAGACAACAAGGTATGTTCATCTTTTGTGCTTTTATAGCAAGCCTTAAACCAATTCCACATGTCATCCCAAGTTGTGATGCATCCAACAGGAAGATATTGGAACCAATCAGTTGCACTTTTAACTAGTGTTACAACAAACATCCTTACGGCTATGTCTTCCTATTGAGGGGAGACAACACTATAGGTTGCAAAGAAATCAGTAGTATGTTCATCTATAGAAACCTTCCCATCACCATTGTACTTGGAAAAATTCTTCTGAGAAGCTCTTGTTAAATCATTGTTAGCAGCAAGGCATAAGGTTCCAACAGCATTACCCCAAGGTACTACCATTGATGTAGGAAGAATGACTAAGATTGGCTGGAAAGAAATAGTATTTGGGGCTACAACTCTATGTAAGGTGAGAGCATTACATAATGATGGAGTTTGTGTTCAAAAAATAGGTGGTAAAGAGGACTGACTATGTCTTTGGGAAGCAAGATGAGGTGGAGGAAATAAAACCCCACAAATACCTTATAACACTAGGTCTCTTGAGCAAGCTCTTCCTCTCCTTATGGGGTCTTCTAATATGGTAAAATTAGCTTTCCTAAGCTCTTAAAAAATTGGATCAATTTTACCACGATCAAGTACGCTCCTAGTATACGTAGGATCTAGGATGAAGTTTGTTGTTGACAAAGGTATGACTTTAGGTTTACCTCAACCTTCTTGCTAAAGAACACACTTCCCAGTACTCAATGTTTGCTTCTTCTTGTTTAAGTATAAAATTGACTCTTCTATACTCATTTAGGGATTTTCTACTTCTCTAGGCAAGTGTATTCAACTAGTTGATTTTGTCTTGTTGTTCATCTTGAAAGCTAAGGTTGGGCTGAATTACTAGGGATTGGCCTTCATGAGGTAACACCATTTTTCCTCATGAGTTAATAGACACAAATCAAACAAATATGTGAGTGTCAAATTTAGAGTTATTCCAGTGAAGCCAAAGACAAACTTACTGAGAATACTTTATGCAATGAGAAATAGGCACAGGATTTTATCTTTCATGTAACTTTTAATATTGGGAAAGATGAAATTTAGAGATTCTAGAAATCTCCTCTATAGAGTTGCCAAAAATTATTGGTTAACAGTTTGTGTTCCTTGATTTGGTTTTATACCTTGCTTCTTAATGTGCCCAATTTGGTGAAAGACAAAGTAGTTAACAACAGAATGGGTCAATGTAGGTGTTCTATCAAGAACCCTTGATTTAAAAAGGTATAGCTCCCTTGTATACAAAGATTTGCAACGAATAGTGTTTTTAGTAGATCAACAAGGTTTAGGGGTATGCTCTTCACAAGAGAGCAAAAGAGGTATGAACAGATTGCCCAAAACTTTAAACAATCCATGCAAATTTTAGATGATGGCTCACAAAGATCAATAGCTATGAATGCACATGAGTCACTTTAGGTTCTTCTAACACCTAAATGCAGTCTATCCAATCTATTGAATGCAAGATGTAATAATGCAAGACTATCTAACAATACATATTGCATAAGGAGAGAAAGTATGCTCAACTAAGAAATACCCAGATTGCTCAAATTATCGAGACTTCACAATAACTACTTGTTTCCTACTTAGTAGTTTACATCAACCAAATCCTAAACTTTTTTATGTAGCCATGAAGATGCACATGAACTAACTTGTATAGAATGGAGGAAATGAGATAATACTACAAATAAGGGAAATAAAGGTTATAACCATTGAAAAGAAAAAAAACAAAACTCAGTTCATTTGCAATCCCCTAGTTTTCATCAACAACACATTTCATTCCAACCATCATACAAGAACTAGAACTATACTAACATGTACAAAAAAAACGTGGACACAGAGTCTCATGTAGTAGTCCCAACTACAGGGGTTTACCCACATCAAAATTTTGTTGATCTTGTTTACTTCTCAAAAAATTACATTTATAGGCCCTTTTGGAATTAACCGATTACATTTCATGATTACTCAACAGAGCATCTTTGAACATTCTAAAAATAGGATTGACTGGATATGTCATTTGTTACAAAACTTTAGCCTACGAGGAGAATGAAAAATATGGATACAATATCAGCAATTGAGAGAGAGAGAGAGAGAAGAGGTGACACTTGTCATATGTTTACAGGAAGAGTATAACCCTTTCTCAAAGCATCAATTTTTGTTTGGAGTTATGGCCTTGGCTCTATATTCCTTCATTGCATCAATTACACTCTTCATCTAATGGACACTTGGAATGAGAATTTTGTTAGCTCTAATCATCCAACAATCATGGATTTGTCAATTCTTCAACTCTAGAGATCTTTGATTAGAGCTTCTTCATTTCACGCTTCAAAACACAATTCACTGCTAAGAGTTCTGAAATCTTTTCCACACCGAAATTTGACGGGTTAGTAGCCTCTTCAATGAATGCTAGAAACTTAGCTTTCATTTCTTTGATGTCTACCAACTGGCCATTATTGGTGACATGTGATTCAGTGTACAGAACCTTTAAATGTTCGGATATCTTGTCCATTACTTTCTTCACTAAATCATATACATCCTTCAGCTCATGCTTAGACTTTATTGATCTCTCAATTTGGAATTCCAATGATTGCTTACAATGAAGCAATGATTCTTGGCCTATCTTGAGTATCTCGGGGGCTACAATAACATTAGTCTTCATGTCAATCACCTCTTGCAACAAGGTCAATTGCTCTATTAAGCTCTCTGATGCTTTGTGCATCAAATTTTGGTGGCTTAACACTATTTCTCTCAATTTGGAAGTGCCTAACAATAGATTCCCAAGGTTATCAATGAGAGGGGGACCTTGGACCTTTATTTCATCAATCCAGGCATGGCCAATTTGACCAAATTGCCTCTCCTACTGTAGCTTAAGTTGCAAGTCTTATTCTCCTCTATAGTTGGGTCAAATGTGCTTGTAGTGGTACTTCCAAGTCTAGCTTTGATGTAGTTCATCAACTCCTTCCTTGAGGCTTTGAGTACCTCTTTTTCTAACCTTAACTCCTCCAATCTATCCTCAATCTTCACATTTGTTGATTTCTAGATGTTGACCATAGAATCATGCACTAGAATGCCTATGTCAACCATTCTAATCTGAAATCATTAGGAGTTAGCTCATGAAATTTTCCTTCCTTTTGAGGTTCTTTAGTTTCCATCAACATGTGACCAGTAGAAGAATTTGTTGCCAAGGCAGCTATAGTCTTCTACTTCTTCACCTTCTTTGATGTTGGTTGAGCTAAATTTGCTTGTACAATAATATCCTCAGATGGATAACTTTCCTCACATCTTCTCTTCTTCCTATCAATAGTCTCTTCCAACCAAGATTTAGTTAATAAAACATTGAATGCTGACTTTAGAGTTATAGGATCAAAAAGCTTCCTCGCAACTAGAGGTGTTGTCTTGCTTTGGTTGGCAAAAGGAAATTATGTTTCCTTAGTAGTAGAGAGGGCTAGATTACCACCTTGCTAAGATGCCTCCTGGTCTTGGCCATCCAAAGGGTTATTGTCACCATTGAGGTTGATGAGTGGCATAGGGGAGGAGGACTTTGCTACTAGTTTCTCCTTCTCCTTCTTTTTTCCATTTTCTTTCTCATCATCTCCAAATTTTCCTGTATTTGGTAGAGATCCTCCTCTACAAGTTGGATTAATTTGAACATTCTTCTCAGGAGGTTGGTCACCTCCTTTGCTGACAAACTATGTTCGTCCAGTTGATGTTGATGTAGCAGTAGTAGTGGATTTAGTAGCAATAGATTGGGTTCTCCCAAAAGCTACTCCACTAGAAAAACTTGTACTTTCGGTTCTCTTCTTCCTTTCTCTAGTCCACTCCACCCATTTGTCTATCCTCTTGATGATGCCATGCATTGGGACTTCCATCATGTCAATAGCAGGGCCTTTAGGCAGAGTTGACACTATAGGAGTGTTCTTGATTTGCTCATAAGTTGAGGGATGCACATAAGAGCCATCATATATAAGATCACTAATATCAACAGTGTCATTATACAACTTAATTTCATCTATTGTCAATCTAGACTAGTAGCTTTCTTTGGTTTTGTATTCACCATAACACCTAGCCCAATAGTCTTTAATGTCTAGAACATGCCTATGAGCATACCCTAGCTTCATATAATCTTTTACAAATTTGACAAGGTCATACTAGGGTCTTACCACCTAATAATCAATCAATTTAATTCTTCTATCAAAGGCTTTAATTAAATTTTGTGCATCAGATCTTGAGGCACAAGAATAAGATCTGACCAATATTAAAAAAGGGATCTTGACTATTTTCTTCACATTGGAACATAAGGAATTCACTTCTAGTATTTGTCTACACAACTCAATAAGAACTACCTTATCTTCAGGATATTTGGGGTGTCTCTATGGGAAACCATCGAGTGTGCCAATCCTTAGGTAGGAAAAAGATGGAAATTGGATGAAACAACATCTGAACTGGTGACCACTGATATGGCTTCTAGTGAGAACCTCCTCTCGGGGCACCCTTGTAATTCCTGGCACAACCTCATTGTGAAGGCATCATTTACCCTTACATATTCTTCAAAACACCTTTGCAGTCAGGGATGACAATAGAATTCATATACCTTTGTGTTTTCATCAAATTCCTCAATACTAAGTAGACCAGGTTAGGGATGATGTGTGTCTAAAGCATAAGTCATATATGAAAACATGTAAAATTGCCCTAATGCCTTAGCTAAATTTAGCCAAGAGGCAAGCTCTTCACATATAATCTGAGCCTAGTCAATCTGTAATCCCTTAGCACAAATGGCTTGGACCAAGCAGAAGTGATGCTCAATAAAATCTAGAATCTCTTCCTTTTCTTTTAATCTAAGCAATAGTGCAAAGATATCCATAATTTCTCTCTTTAAATTGCTTCCAAAAAGATTCTTTGGCATCTTACTCTTTTTTCTACAAGGATTTTGGAACCATGTTCTTTGCATGTCCTCTCTCCTCGGAGTCTTTTTCTCATTGAACATCGATGCAAAGGAAGAAAATTTGATGTCGCAATACTCTTCCTTTATTGGGATTCTAAATGTAGATTGCATCAATTCTTTATTCACAGATAGTAGAATAGATTGATTAGGAAGCAATATTTGCGTTGTCTCTAGATTGTATTTTTTGATGCATTCCTTTACCAATTATGGCACTTGCACGGCCATGGGAACATGATAGCCTTAACTAGTCTTCTCTCTTTCAATTTCTGAGTAATTGGATGTATGGGTTGGGTATTTAATCTTCTTTGTAGATCACCTGGGTCATAAAATTTGAAGGAAGTGTCAAAAAAGTGCTTCAACTCACTCTCCAATCTAATCAAGCTATCATTTCATGTTGCTTTGATTTCCATTAGCTTATATTTTCACACCAAGAAGATAAATTACTTTGATAAAATAGTCATTATGACATGAAGAACATTTTTTGGAAGAAATTCAATCATATAGACATGAAGAACTCTGTTTGGAAGAAAGGGAGGACAAAAAGAGGACGGGTGGTAAGAGAAACATTACCATAAAAATGTTGGCTAACAGAGAGGAGGACTATGAGGACAAGAATTTCAGGGGTGGGACAAGAAGGAGAGATTTTGAATTCAATGAGGAAAACCAGGAGTTGGGGAAGGATAGTGATGAGGATGTTAAGAAATAAGGATGTGGGGAAGAGCACAAGCAAGATTATGAGGAATTGGGATCCAGCCATTACAAATGCATGATTATGGGTAAAGATAGGAATGTAGTATGGAGGAATTTTGATATTATTTCTACAAGAATGAGGATCTATAGAGAAATGATTAGAACTATGGTCAAGGAGAATAAAGAGAGAAAATTCAAATGGAGGAGCTGATCGACCTGATCCTTGTGATTTTAAGTGATATCACAAAGGAAAACCCTCAAATGGATGTGCTCAACAACACAAAAAATAGTGTGGTGGATAGCTATCAAACCACTAAATGGATTTTCCACAAAATTAAAGAGCTCAAATACAGAGTGATCAGTTTGGAGAGGGAGAATTACAGCTTGTAGAATAGGAAAACAGAGGAGGAAAAGGACATGGATAATAGAGTGGAGGAAGTGAAGAGTAGGGTCCAAACTATGGAGGGCTCTATGAAAAATATTGTTGAGCAAAGCTACAACATACTCAAAGAGGCTAATGAGAACATAAAGGTGCTCATCAACAAAATTGAAGAACACAGGATCAGCAAAGAGGATGATCTTTCTCCTAACAATGCCAAAGATAGGTCTCCTAAGGATGGCTCAAGCAAGAGAACCAAATCCAGCACAAAGAAGAAGGATATCCAGGAACCTGATAAAGATCTGTTTGACATGAAAGAGGCGGCTGGAAGAATGTTTGAGCTAGAAATTTGTGTTGTGGAAATACTCAGAGAAATAACCTGAGCAACTTTCCTGACTTTTGGGCCTCTCCTGGTTTTTTGTTCTACTCCCCTATTTTTTGTTTGGTTTATATCTTTTCCCTAAGGGGAGTTGTTTCAAATTATTGTTTTTCATTTGACTAATAATTTAAGCATTTTATCTTTGTTTCACTTTTAGAAGTGTAAGATTTTAGGGCCCCATTAAAACATGTTTTCCTTAA
The DNA here is from genome assembly GCA_028749045.1 of Cupressus sempervirens. Classification (NCBI taxonomy): domain Eukaryota; kingdom Viridiplantae; phylum Streptophyta; class Pinopsida; order Cupressales; family Cupressaceae; genus Cupressus; species Cupressus sempervirens. Next base: position 80,740,707 of record CM053790.1, on the reverse strand, counting down.
TCAAAAATATTGGTGGCACACGAATGAATTAATTCACAATTAAAGATCATAATGGTCAAATTTGAAATAAATTGGGTAGATTAACAGCTCTTTAAATCATTTTACTTCTTCCCATATAATGATTCATAAATTTGACAAATATAAAATTAACTTAAATCTCATGTAGTAGAGAGATTATTTACTTAAAGAAATCAATTGGCTCAAGCTTTAACGGAAGCTACCCTTTTAACTTTAGAATATGGAATAAGGGTTTGTACCACAATTCTTTATGTGCAGGGAAGGAAACATAAACCTATCTTTCTGTAAGCTTTCCTTTTCCTTTGATTTGGGATTGCATCATGAGCAATACTCCTTTGGTGCCCTGGATGCCCTATTGCTTTCTTTTCTGGACAAAGGTTTCCTTTGTATTTATCTCATTCCTTGGAGAAGTCACACAATGAACTTTCTATCTTGAGGGATTGGACTATTATCTTCTTTAATCAAGTTCACACTTCACAAAATACTCCATCGAAAACAACTTTTTGGTATTTGTAAAGAATGTCTTCGCATCCGAATTTAGTATTTCCACATTTTTATATCTTCTAAAATAGAAACTCCATATTTTCTTTTAGATAGAAAGTATTGTAGAGGCATATGCTTTCTGAAGATTCAAACAACTAGAAATATTTAATTTCTTTTCCCAACATTGCTTTGGAAATAAACTCGAAGACATTCGCTTCCAAGGGGAAAGCACTTAGATTGATGGAACTTTGTTCCTTTGCACAAAAAATGGATTCTGACTTCATATTGGTACTCTGAGAGTTCCATGATTGTAGATCCTTGATCTTCTGATCCTCTCATCATGAATCAACCTTTAAATACATTTGGAGATGTCAATATACTTTTCTTTTTAGGATGTTAACAAATGAAGTGCGCCAACAACGAGAATTTGATAGCACAAGCTAGAATCCGAAAGGAACACCATTATAGCATTAGGATCTAATTGAAGAAATAAGAATAGGTTTCCTTCTCATTGGGAAGACACTTAGATAAAAACCCACCCAAACCTAGATCACCTAAAACATTTATACAAAGAAAAAGCAAGAATCTCGCATAGAGGTGTTCGGGGAAGCAAAGCATGGAAAACTTAGAAATACCCAAAGGCAAGCTTTGAGGATGCTTGATAAGAAGGGAACCACCTAGGGGATACCTATACAAGGACTCAAACATATATGCAATGAAAACTGACCAAGCTAGAACTTTAAAAGGGAAGGACTGAAATTTGGCAATAGTATAGAAATAATATTTAACGATTTTATGTTGATTTAATAAAGAAAATTTAAAGAATAATATTTTGTGATTCATTTGATATATGTTATAATAAATGGATCTCATAGTATTATTACATGAAGTGAGATCCTCGTATAAATGGCTATCGTGCCAATGCGAGAAATGAGTAACCTTGTATGAATGGCTAGATGTGGAATGGATAATATTGTATCAATCCAATGGAATGACACCATGGAGACTAATGGGACTCGAAGCATGGGGTATGTGAGATGTCAAGATCTCTATTTGACTACCATGGCCGAGAATTAATACATAATCCTCATGTGCCATAATATCCTAATGATGTCAACATATGCATGTGATTGGCCTTGGATAGAGGATGTTTTGTCCAAGAAGAATCTTGTGGTTTGTGCATCAGGGAATATGGTGGAATAACAAAGGGTTAGGAAACCCAATCTGGAGACACCTCTAAGGTTGGGGTTTTAGATATAGGGTAGAATAGTGTAGTTAGATTTATTATTTGTTTGAATTCTAACATTTATTTTATAGGTATTACTTGTCCCAAACTAACCCTAGCTAGTGGGGACATTACATCTTGCATTAAAAATAGGTTTAGGGGTCAATTATGGATAGGATTGGGATAGGGAGAGTCGTGAATTAATTTTATGCATGACTATGGCATTTGCAAGATGTTATTGTATTTATGATACTTTTTAAAAAGTAGGTCCAAAATAAAATAAAAATTAGAATATATAAGAAAAATTTGCCTTTGTAAACACATAAATTTCATCTAAATGCTAGTTAACCATTAGAATGAAATCACTTGTTTAATAAGATGAAATGCACTCATATTTTACTCAACCATACAATAAAAATTCAAAACTCAAACTAATGTCCCTACTTATACACTTTGATTATAGCTTGTAATGAAAAGCTATGCATCTCACATTTATATACTTTGTTGAACTAACTATTTTTCTAGGAATAACAACTTATCTTAGGTTGAATAACTAGGACCGATAATAGAACTAAAATAAATGCATGGAATTTAATTGAGTAAAATAAGGACACTTAGCTCCCACTACTATGCATTCATCAATTGTATCTCTAACCTTTGAGAGAATAGTAGAATTAGTTAAACCATATGAAGGATGGATAAAGGTAAACCCTGATGGAGCCTCTAAAGGAAATATGGGGCCATTCAAAGCTAGATGTGTGGAGAGTGATGAGAATGGGACTTTGGCATTGGGAGATCAAAAATTGGAAGAGTGAATGAATAATACACCAAAGATGAAGGCAACTTTTCTTGTTGTGAACTTGGCAATCAAATTGAAAGAAGAAATATTGCACCTAGAAGATCTCAAGCAAGAAATTTTCACTCTATGCACCCAAAAAAATGAAAAAGTTGCCAATAGTTGGTTAAACAACAAAACTTGTTTCCCTTTAAATTATTGTGCAATACATCTCCCACTTATGATTAAACTTTTGACACAAAAGCGTAAAAGGTAGCTAATACTCATCTATCACCATTAAACAAGCATGGAGAAAATACAAAGAATAAGAAATTTCAAAACTATTTGAATAAATGACCAAGATAATATTTTTCTCTCAATACAAAGGTTGATATCTTTTTTGAAACCTTTTCAAAAGATGTTATCATTTATTTTTAATACACAAATTGACAAAAAAACAAGAATGGATAATCGTAAATGAAGATTTAACAAAATCTAATGAGGAGAAATTCCAAATAAATTTTAGCATAGATTTGACACTTATAAAGAAATACTCCACTTTGCACAAAGATATCAAAAAGTAAATTAGAGAACACCAGTCATATCACTATAGCAACAACAAGAGAAGGAAGCAAAAAGAACAAATGAATTAGTTGGCATTTTTGGTGAACTTTGTTTTGTTAATTTTTCTTAAAATATTGAGTATAAATTAGACTTTCAAATTATGATATGAAATTAAATTTTGTATATAGTTACATTTGAAATCTTGGGGGAGAATTTTTTATAAGCAATTGATATACGATTTAGATGTAATTATCAATGGATAGGTCATTCAAAAGAATTGTATTTTTTTTTAATATCAATATAATACAATATATATTTTACTAATCAAACAAAATAAATATACTTAGGTTCAATGTCAATCTTGCTATGTTAGATAACAATTCAATATGCCAATAAAGTAAGACATTTGAAATGAACACCCTAAGAATAAAACCTTTATTATTTATTTCTTAAAATTTCTAGTACAATTATGAAACCTATCTTTCTAAGTACACAATTAAGCCTTGTGTGTAGATCAAAACCTAGTTTATGAATCTAAACTTACCTTATGTAGATATACCTTTATTTTTATGATATTGTTTAGGCGCTTATCAGGTTATGATTTTTCTCATATTGCCTAACCTTTGTTAATAAGTCAAATAATATTAACTAAATAGTACTAATATCGCTAGTGAAATTTTAGTGTTGGAGGATAGAATGCTCAAACAAGCAATATATTTGTATGAAGCTTCCTTAAAGAAAAAATCTACAAAGAAATATTCAAAAGTATCCATAGAATTCTAGAAATAAATTCATGCAAGCTCTCCTACATTTGTTTGGCATCCCTATTTTTGAAGCATTGAATTCCCCTTCTAAAAAAGTATGATTGGTAAAATTATTAAAAATTTGAATTGAATAAAAGGAGAATGCCTCTCCTGGTAGATTGAATACCTTCAAATAATACAAATTAGCATGTTTTTTATTCTTTACATGCTTTCAAAAAAAAATGAAAATATAAGATTCATCTCATTCAGGGGTATTGAGAGGGTGATCTTCTATGGGGACAGAGACAACAAAGGATTAGAAGCATCTAGAGAATGGATGGCATGAAGCTATAGATGTTATAAAACTATTTTTGAAAGAGTCAACTTGATATCCATTTTAGAAAAAAAAAATGTTATGCTCTATATAGCGAGTGTGTGTCTTTAAAAGTTTTGTTTTCAACAACATACTAGTTTTAGTGGGAGATAGAAATAAAAAGGATTCAGATCAACATGAAAAATAATTAAACACTATATTTGGAATCTAGAGAATAACAAAAAAAACCCTAAAACACTCCAATTTACTTCATCTTCCAATTTGTAAAGGTATAGTGGCAATATGCGTATGGATGTGAAGCTCTTTTTTAGAATGCACATTTTAGTGTCTGTTCAAGAAATAAAAACGTAACCCACTAATGTGGGTCCAACCAAGAGGGGACTTAGAGAAGTCAATCCAACCCTTGCAATACAAGTCAAATAATAGAAGAAAAGAAAAAGATTGAGTGATATTCAAGGTCAACCTTCCAATTACCCAATAGTTGAGTACAATGGATCTGCAACATGTAGTCTTACATTTTGGAATACAAGCCTTCTTTCATGAACCCTCAAGAGGTTATCTTTCTATACAAATTGGTCATGAAATGTGAAGAATAGTGATGCCCCACCAAAAATCCAATATATCTCAAACATGAAGTAACCAATGAAGGTGCAAACATAAGTGGAGGTACAACAAAAAGCTACAAATAGTCCATGTGGTACACAAATAAATTATCCAAATTGAATGAACAATGAGAAAAATTGAGTAACACACAAACTAAAAGAAATGGGGAACAAAATTAGTTTGGTTGATGCAAAATTGGCAAGAACCCAAGATGCTCCTACATTAAAAAAAGGTTTAAGGGTCAATTATGGATAGGTTTGGGATGGGGAATATCATGAATTAATTGTATGCATGACTATGACATTTGTAAGCTGTTATTTTATTTGTGATACTCTATTAAAAGTAGGTCCAAAATATAATAAAAATGAGAATAGATAATAAAAAATAACCTTTGTAAACACATAAATTCTATCTAAATAATAAAGTCACTTGTCTAATAAAATAAAATGCATATTATTTTATCGATGGACATAAAATTAAGGTAAATTGCAATATGATAGTGAACAAGTATGCATGTACCCATAATATACTCAACCTACAATAAAAATCCAAAACTTGAATTGACATGTTCATTGGAACTTGTAAGGAAAAATGATGCATCTCACACAAATATCCTTTGTTGAACTAACTATTTTGCTAAGAATGATAGCTTGTCTTAGGATATATAACTAGGACCAATAATAGAACTAAAATTAATGCATGAAAATTAAATGAATAAAATAAGGGTACTAAGTACCCGCTAATAGGTGTTCATGGGTTATATCTCCAACCTTTGTGAGAATAGTAGAATCAGTTTAAACCAAATGAAGGATTGATAAAGTAAACATTGATAGAGCTTCTAAAGAAAATTTAGGGTCATTTAGAGCTAGATGTGTGGCAAGAGATAAGAATGGAACTCTAGCATTGGGAGTTCAAAATTGGAAGGGTGAATGAATAATACAATAAAGGTGAAGGCAACTTTGCTTTTTGTAAACTTCGCAATCAAATTAAAAGTAGAAAGATTGCTCCTAGAAGATCCCAAGCAAGAAAATTTAACTTTGTGCACCCAAAAGATGCAAACTTGCCAATAGTTGGATAAATAACAAAACTTGTTTCCCTTTGAATTATTGTGTTGTAAAGCTCTCAGTTATGATTAACTTTTGACCCAAAAGTAGAAAAAGTGGCTAATACTCATCTATCACCATAAAACTAGCATTAGGAGAATACAAAGAGTTTAAAAATTCAAAATCATTTGAATATATGACTAAGATAATATTTTTATCTCACCACAAAGGTTCATATCTTTATGAAACCTTTTCAAAATATGTAATCATTGATTTGTAATATACAAATTGACAAATAACAATAATGGATAATCATAAAAGAAGATTTGATGAAATCTAATCAAGAGAAATTTCAACTGAATTTTAACATAGATTAGACACAAAAATACAAAAAAAAAAATACTCCACTTTTGTATGGAGACAACAAAAGGTAAATTAAAGAACATCAGTCAAATCACTACAACAAGAGGATGAAGCAAAAAAGAACAAATGAATTAGTAGGTTTTTTTGGTGAATTTTATTTTGTTCAATTTCATTAAAATATTACGTAGAAAGTAGACTTTCAAGTGATGAAATGGATGTAAATTTTGTATGTAGTTGTCTTTGAAATCTTGGAGGGGAATTATTTGTAAGTGATATACGATGTAGAAAGATGATGTAATTATCAATGGATGGGCCACTCACAATAATTGAACATTTTTTTGAATATCAATGTAATACAATATACATTTTACTGATCAAGCAAAATAAAGGTAATTAGGCTTGATTTCAATATTGATATGTTAGATGATCCATCAATATGTCAATAAAGTAAGACATTTGAAATGAACACTCTAAGACTTAAAAACGTTTTTTGTTTGTTGCTTTAATTCTCTAGTATAACTATGAAACCTATCTTCACAAGTACACAATTGAGACCTATGTGTAGATTTAAACCTAGTTTATGAGTCTAATGTAGATATAACTTTGTTTCTATGACATTCTTGAGGAGTTTTCCAAGTGATTTTTCTCCTATTCCTATATCTCTATTACTAAGTCAAATAATATTAACTAAATCACACTAGTTCTGTAAGTGAAATTTCAGTAAAGGAAGATAGAATGCTCAAGTAAGCACTATATTTGTATGAAGCCTCCTTTAAGGAAAAATTCAACAAAGAAATATCCAATAGTATTTTTATTCAAAACCAACCAACTAGTGTTACAAAATACAAGGCATAGAATTCTAGAGATAAATTCATGCAAGCACTCCTACATCTGCTTGACATCCTTATTTTAGAAGTATTCAATTCCCCTTCTAAAGAATGATTGATAAAATTATCAAAAATTTGAATTGCTCGAAAGGAGAATAGATCTCAGTGGTAAATAGAATAGGTATATTCAAATCCTAAATTCAAAAAACACAATTTTACATGTTATCTATTCTTTACATGCTTGCAAAGTAAACAAAAATATAAGATTCGGTTCATTCGAGGGCATCAAGGGAATTATCTTCTGTGAGGATGGAGACAACAAAAGATTGCAAGTGTTTAGAGAATGAGGGTCATGAAGTTAATTTTAATGGCACCTTGAAGGGCAAATCCAAGCCCGACTATGGCTAGCTACATAAGTACGGCCTGGAAAGGCACAACATCTTAATCATATGAGCTAGAGGATTGAAGGATGGTACTAATAACGAAACAGATCCATTTAGAGGGAGACTCTATGCTGGTTGTAATGGTTGTCACAAATGGGGACTCTTATTCCTGGAGCTTGACGAAATATGTCAAATTAATTAGAGAAAAGCTTTCATATTAGAAGAGGAGATAATTCGGAAGCTTATGTGCTATCAAAACAGGGAGTTAAGACTATTAGAAATGGGAACACAAAACTCATGGAAGACTTGAGGAACATTAATGGAGATTGGTTCAAATGGGAAGCTGATGTGGCTTGTAAAAGTGTAAAGATATAATTCTTAGCAAAGTATATAATTTGGCCAATGGCTAGGGAGGAGTTTTGACCATAAAATTATTTTGAAAGGTCTTAAAGAGACCCACGCAGATTGATGATGGTGTTGGTGGTCTTTACACACATGATGAGCTAGGTATCAGATCAATGTTGATATATCCTCTGTTGTGTTTGCATGGGTGCTCCAATTGGTGCTTGTGCCAAAGTATATGGAAACAAGAAATCGACAAAGTGTAATGGGGACTATTCCTCTCCCAATGAATCATAAACATAAATCTAGTAGAGCTTTTTTGGCCTAAAGGGAGGACGAATGCTTTTGCAATTCGACAGCAATGAAAGAAGGCTTGAGTTGAGTTGGAGGTAAGGTTTGTGTAAGCTTTTAGGTGGTGGTGGGTATGTCTCCGGTCTATGGTTTTTGTCGTTGTGCTCCTCTCTCTATGTAGGAAGAATAGTGGTAATGGCATATGGTCTGTTTCCTAGGTAATTTGATGGTTGTCTAGTGTACGGACCTCTTTGTATTCACAATTATAATTGTTAATAGCTAATTTGGTTTCAAGGATATATTAGTTTGATAATTATGTAAAGAAAAATCCAATTTTGTTGAGTGGGAAGAAGTGAAATTGGAAATTTGGGATTAGGGTCAAGCTAGCTTCGAGAGTTATTAAACTTCATTCTTTTAGAATAATCACTTGATTTTTTAATTAAAATATTATACGAAATATTGGATTTGATTTTTTACAAAATATATAATGCAAGGAGCATGAGCTCATAATGCAACGATTAGTAGCAAACCCTTCTAAATTGGGGATTCTATGTTCGACTCCATAGAGGGTGTAAAAGTGGATGGCATGCATTTCAGAGGTTGGTGTGCATGGGAGTTGGAGATGGTTGGCGAGGAATGCAAACAACACGGATATAGGTAGATGTGGTAGAAAATTAATAGTTGGTGTGTGAGAATTAAAGAGATAATAAGTGTGAAAGATGATTGTATCTAGCTAACCATGTTGTGAGGCAAGCCCAATGAGACAACTTGTGACTTGGAGATAGGTAGCATAGTAAAATCCTATGAACAGAGCAGAGGATGACACAGTAGAATCACGATGATCAACGAGATAGTGCACAAGTAGCAAATGTTGCACAATTCTCTAGGTAGAACTCAATCTACACAGATGAATGATGATTGGACTACGAGGTGGTGGGTGGCGATAATACACAAAAGAGCATACGAGGAGAGACAACTATTGACAGAAAGTGCCAACCTTAAACATCAGACATCAAGGAAAAACTTAAGCTTCAAAAAAGTCTACTTTGACTAGTTAACACTTATAGCCTAGGAATCAAGCCTAGATAAAACGAGGGAATGTTAAATGCACTTCGTACAAAACTAGATGAAACTAAGGAATGTCACCATCAATACTCAATACTCTAGCACAAAATTATCATAGCATTAAATAAAAACATCTCTTAACATCAATCATATGATAATAATAACATAAAGAGTACGATAAGCAAAATGAAATCAATGTTTTGATATAAAAATTAGAGTAGCTACTTGGGGTGTATAAATTGATTGTTGGAGAATATTGTGACATATACATGTCAAGGTAAGATTTAAACTCAATTGGAGGTTGGAAGAATTAGGGAAGCTACTAGAGAATATTGTGATATATAAAATGCCAAGGTAAGATTTAAGTTCAAATGGAGGTTGGAAGAATTTATTGACAACTTCTATCTTGAGATGAATTTGTTCAATACGAAGCACTTCTACGTTTGTGTTATGAAAAAAAGAGTGCTTGATATCATATTTATCCCTTTCAAGGAGCAAGGCAATATAGAAATCTCTTGGTAAGTGTACTGGATGCAATCACATTGTTGGTGTTTTATACATTTCTCATGTTATGCAAATGTATACAATTTTTTGCTTCCTCACATCTGAATTCACAGAGATGTTATGTATCTAGTTCATTCACACATAAATGCATACACAAACTGCCTATCAATTATTACCTATTAGATGATCATAGCATTTACATTCACATATAAATGCATGCACAAACTGCCTGTCAATTATTACCTATTAGATGATCATAGCATTTACCCAAATAAATAAGTTATGGCTTGTATCAATGCAATTAGAAATGGTTTGGTCATTTTGATACCTTTAATTTTAGGTTTAATGAAATATTTTAATTGTCATTTTTTTAATTTTTTAATAATCAATATTATATATTTTTAGGTTTAAAATTTTATAAAGTAATAATACATAGTAAATTATATATAAACTTTTTTTTCCAAATAGACAAATGTAATTAGAAAATAATTACAAATTTAGAATACATGCAAAAAAAAATCAAATTAATTACACAAATTTTAGATTTGTATGCTTTATTTTAGAAAGATTTTAAATTAACATAGATATATGACAAACAAAATAGAAACATTACTAATATTATAAATTAGTAATGTGTCAAAAACAATATATATTATATACTAATATAATAGTTATTAATAATATCAAGTTTCTAAATTCATATTAAAATATTTTTAAGTTTAGAAATATTCATATCTATCACTTAAAACTATATAAATTAATAGTATGTAATTACATTATAAAGTTAATAGTATATACTCTATAATAAATTTTACGGTTTACTGTTAATTTGAAGTGTCATATTGACGATTTTATAAAAATATAGCATGTCATTCTATACAATCTACAAAAAATGTAGACTGCCATATACAGTTCAGAAGTGCAAAAACGGCCATTACGGCCATCAAATTCTAGGCCTCGGAGGGAGGGCTAGTGGGGAGTAGGATTGGCAAAGCTTACATTTAATAAACTAGTATCAAATTGCCTCGTTGCGACAACAAAATAAGGCTTCGTATAAGATGCATAGAACAATATGTATTATTATTTCATTTACAACCTCTAGAACTCGATATACTTCTAATTTTGATGGGCTATTATAGAAACTTATTTTGACAAACATTTAGTGCTCCCCAATGTCAACTTAAGTAAAATCTAGGCTAACATTGAAACTACATATCACAGCATTATTTGATAATCTTTGGATAGACAATATTTTATAAAACTTATTGATGTATATCACATCACAAATTTTGCAATTGCGGTGAAGCTTTGATGATGGTCGTCTATTCAAAATCCCTAGGAAAAACAAACCTTGAGGACTCAAGTCACAGTTTAACCCTCCACAAAGCTCATAAGATCAAATTCCTTACAACACAAAAATGGCATCACAATCTAATATATCAAAACCAAGTGCTAAAATAGAAGTACAACAAGAAAGTGTCAAAAATGACAAGAGCCCAAAATAGTGGTTAAAATTAGCATGACCTCTAACAATTAAACTTTTAGTTTTTTAAATGAGAAATTTAGAATATTGAAAAAACCCTACCACAAGTAAAAGTGTAATTACCTCATCATAATTATTACAATATCATAATTTTATGTTTAGCATATGGACCCCAGATAATTTAACTAATTCAGTTTTGAAAAAGTTGAAAACATTAAAAACATTATTAGGTGCTCAAGCTAATTAGTTTTCACCAATAGGATTTAAAAAGTAATCTACCTATAAAGTTTTTTACATAGTTGACTATTTTAATCTATTTTTCAAATTTATAAAAAGTTATTTATCTAAAATTGTATTGTCTAACTCCAATAAAGACAATGAAAAAACCCAATGTTAAAGCTAAAATTACAAAGAAATTAAAAACAAATCTTGTATTAATTGTGACGAACATATGTGTTTTCCTATTAAATGTGAAAATGACCTATAGTAAACTAGACAGATCTTTCGTATTAAATGTGAAAGCAGGCCATTAGTGGGTTTCTTATTATGTCAAAATGGACAGGTATTCCAGAATCTGTGTAGGTTCCTCTTATTTTAGTGGGAAAGCAAGCCATTAGTTGTGTGGCAGAACATTTATTTAATTTTTTAAAATTAATTAATGGAGCCACTTGTAAAATTAATTAATGGAGCCACTTGTAATGTGTGCATGAAAAATGTTAGTTGTAAATGACATTCTAATACAACATAAACATAAATATAGTTACGTCATTAACATCATTTCAATTATCAGTAAGGCGCTCTTCAATTTTATATTTGGTTTCAATCTAGTTTTTTTTATTAAAATAAAAAAATCTAATTTACAAAAATTATAAGATATTGAATATATATTATTACATACATATTTTTAAAATATTATGATGTATAACAATAGTAGATGTTTACAAGTTTTAATTTTATTATAACTGTCTTATAAATGTAATTTAAATTAAATTCATTTTTGTATATATGATATATTTTTTATTTTCTATAAAATTTAATAATTGTATTTTAATAATATAATATTATTTTTATAATAATTGTATGTTGATGTACATTTATGCAAACTTTTCTATATAATGTCATTTCTTTATGGAAAATAAATTTGAATTGTCTTGAATATTAGAAAGTTTCATTTGTATTCTTATTTTAAAGAAAAATAATTCATTATTTTACAATTTACATTAATCATTCATTTTTTTTCAAAACTAAGAATTCAAATGTTATTTTAATGTGTTTATAGAAGATCAGTTTTATTTAATAAAAATATTTTGCATATAGTTTTTTTTGCATGTATTTATAAGAGGGTACAAAATTTATTTCTATTTCTATTTTTTAATCTTTATTAATTTCTATAACTACTTTATTTATAAAAAATAATAAATATATAATTTATAATTGAAGTAAAAAGTTAAAAATATAGTTAGACATTTCTATATATAAATGTCATATACTTCATGGAAGATATTTCTAATTAAAAAAAAAAAATTGAACATAACAAATAAATAAATAATATAATTTCTAAAAGTTGGCTATCATTTTAAAAATATATTAATATTTGTGTTGTATTATATATAAAAATTGACAGTATAGATTTTGTATATTACAAGAAAGTGAAGTTTTGACAAGGTATTATAAGTAAAACATCTCCAGATCCAGTTATAGGTAATGTTAGTTAATCTTATGATTGTCTGCTGTCCGCACGCCTTTGGTTGCTGTTAAGGTAACACAAACAAAGCCAGACCAAATATAAAGTTTCGTTAGATTTTCGTGTTGAAAAATGGTGCTTTTTATGTATCAAGATTTCTTCCCTTTCTATTTAAACTTTCAATTCCTATCCTTTAAAAACTCCTTCCTATGTAAACTTCAAAAATCTTCTACTTGAAATCCCCGTGTTTAAACTTTTAATTCCTCTCCTTAACAGGAACTATATATAAAGGAAGAATCAAACAATAGCAACCTTCCATGAAATGTGGAACTGAAGCACCATGACTTGTTTTCCCTTTATATTTGAACATTCAATTCCTCTCCTTAGAAAAAACAGTATTTAAACTTCTAATTCTTCGCATTAGAAATTAAAGAAAAGGAAGTCTCGTGCAGCAGTGTCATATTTAAACACTCATCGTTCACTCTGTTCAGACTTTGGGTAAGACCCTCTACGTATTCAACTGTTGTCAACCTGAAACTCTGTAAATATCCATCTGCTTGGGCTTGCGCAATATCCCTCTCTAATTTAGAGCGGGAAGAATAGCAACTCTGGTAAAAAAAAATTGTTTTGTTTCGCAACTACCTCTTTCGTACATTTAATCTTTACTCCTCCCCCATTAAAGCAAAATTATGCATGTTATGAATATAAAGGAAATCGATCCAAGTATAAAATCACTGAGCCTGGGCATTAAATATTCAGCCCTCGTTAAAATAAAGGCTAATAGCCAAATATCATTTAAATAACTCAAGATATAATTTTATGAAAAATGACGTTCCCGATCTCAATGCCTCAAAACTCTGCACAAACATTAAAAATAACTAGTAAAAGTATCCCACCTAGACAACCCCCAAAGGAGTCTGCCCAACATAAGATTACACCAACCCACATAGGTATCCACCTGCAAGATATTATAAAGCTCAAGTCGTTTCTTAAAGTCTCCTGCCCGGAGCACCTCCTGCCTGAAAACCACCTGGCCTGAAACCACCACCACCAACTGGGGGATCCGCCTGAATAAAGTTCATAAAATTAGTTGACAAGATTATAACAGAACATCCATGCTAGTGAGCTCATATTAGTTGAAAACAAACACCACTCAATGCAGTTTAATCAAAGGGAATGGACAAATCTACAAAATTTGAAATAGAAAGGCACACCTGTTTCACGACTCCCGGTAAATCAGACATACCCAATGAAGCAAGCATGTCAATAGTTTCTTTATCAACCTGCATGAAATATATGCATGCAAACAAATTACATGTTATATACATGATTGTTTTTATTTCACGAAAATTAGTATTTTAAGTGTGATACCAAAGGTAAATGGAAATGCTGCAGGAAAAGCTGAAATTCTTTTAAAATATATATATTATACATGTGATATACGTGATTGTTTTTATTTCACGAAAATTAGTATTTTAAGCGTGATACCAAAGGTAAATGGAAATGCCGCAGGAAAAGCTGAAATTCTTTAAAAATATATATATACAAAACAAACTGATATAAATGTAAAATCAGAATGGATCTGTGCAATCATATAGGTCAAATAATATGTCAATGTGATAATTTTTCAAGTTACCAAGACAAAAAGTTCCTCGTAAGCAAAAATAGGCCTCACCGGATCTCTAGCTACAGACTTCCATACAATTCTCTAAATGCAGTGTACAGTGCTACAGAACAAAGCAATTGAATGGAAAAGCATCCTTTTAATAACTATCATATTTTTTATAGCAGCAAACCAAAAGTATAAAGATTTCTTGAAAAAAAATAACATAAATCAGGTTTTTGAAAGAAAAAAGGAAAAACATTAAAAATTTGTCATAAAAAAAATTAGAGAACAAATGATATAGAGCATACACCCATGAATTGTAGAAAATATATTCTGATTGCTATATTCATATTTCTGATTACATGAGCTATATTCAATTGAAATTTTTAAGAGGGCAGTCATCGAATAGTTGCCATCGGATCAAATATTAACCACGTATATGAATTATGAAGTAACTGATATCAAAACTTACCACTTTCTAAGAGAGCTGTCACCAAATAGTTGTTCAAGTCTGAGATCAAATTTAAGTAAAGTAGATGAGATCACAACATATCAGACTGATCTTGTGACTGTTAGGAATTTAATAAAGTGGATACCATTTTTAAGTGATCCATAATTTTCATTGGGATTGAGGCAAGGATTATGTGCAGAGTTCACTGTTTGAGAAAGCTCGTCAAATCATGTTAAACAATTGCAATGCTTTATATTCTACAATAGCAATTTAACAAAAAATATGATTAGCTTAAAGTAAAATATGTCAAGCCAATGGTTTTGGCAAATACCTAACTTGCAGCTACAATTTCGGGGAGAGAAAAATGTTAGTAATAAAATTATGCACCTTACTATAAAATATAAATCACAAATATCAATATATATACACACATTAAATTTAAATTATTCATTGAAAACTCAACATTATTAATATTTTATAATTTTATTATATAACTATTTATAATTATAAAGTCCCTCTAATAAAACTATTAATTAATAATTAAATAGTCTGCCATTAATGGGCTTTCTTGGGCTCATCCAACATCTAAGGTACAAGAATATGCAGAGAAATGCTCCAGAAGAAAGATGGATCAAAGCCAGTTTTGATGAGGCATCTAAAGGCAATCCAGGGCCACCAGGTGCAGGACGTGTAATATGCGACTGGAAGTGCATCATTTTGTGTATTAGGAGATTTTTGTTTCATTTTGATAATTTTAGGTAAATCTGGGCTACACGTGAATTTTGTAATGACTGGCTTTTTTTCGTATAGCAATAGCATAGCATACAATGTCATCAGATTTTGTGTAGCAGTCACAAGGTTTGGATGCAAAATGCGTATCTCTGTGGTTAAAGCCACAACATTGAGAAGTGTGTAAAGCTTTTTGAGAATCAACACAAATCCAAATATTTCACCAATCAAAAAATACATTAACAGTCAATAACTTTAAATGTTGAAACTACTTTGTAGTCTAGACTCTATAATATTAATTATAATTTATACACTATAGGGGTTCACTCCTTCCCTGTCTATAATATTGCATTACTATTATAATATTAAAAATATGCCTGTTCACATCAGAATCCATTAGGCAAAGCCTGCAAAAAGCGCACAGGTCATATCCAAGCTGTGCAATTTAGAGCAGATCTATCAATTGCTGGGCACTATTCTCACATGCCCCCATAATCTAGGATATGCTTGAAGCCTATTAAAAACAGCAGATGCAAAATGCATATCTCTGTGGTTAAAGCCACAACAATGAGAAGTGTGTAAAGCTTTCTGAGAATTAAAAAAAATACAAATATTTCACCAACCAAAAAATACATTTGCAGTCAATAACTTTAAATGTCAAAACTACTTTATAGTTTATAATATTAATTATAATTTATAAACTACAGGAGTTCACTCCTTCCCTGTCCAAAATAGTGCATAACTAAAATAATACGACAATTAGTGTATAATATTAAGAATATGTCCATTGGGCAAAGCATGCAAAAAGCTCAGGTCATATCCAAGCTGCAATTTAGCGCAGATTTATCAATTGCTTGGCCACTATTCTCACATGCCCCAACAATTTAGGATGCTGGAAGCCTTTTAAAAATGGCCAACAGCCACCATTACTCCTCCCACTCCTCTGTTTAGGGTTTTCCCATTGACTTTGATTCTTACCTGGAATTTATCCTTTTTCAAAGTAATTCAGCAATTTTCTCCCATTTTTTCCCATTTTTTGTATCTAACATGATGTTAATGCACTTTAAATGCAAGAAATCAATAAAAACGGCCAACAGTCACCATTACTCCTCCCACTCCTCTATTTAGAGTTTTCCCATTGACTTTGATTCTAACCTGGAATTTATCCTTTTCCTAAGTAATTCAGCAATTTCAGGAATTTTTCTAGTGTTTAGCAAGTTTCTGAACAATTTTCTTACATTTTTTCCCATTTTTTGTATCTAACATGATGTTAATGCACTTTAAATGCAAGAAATCAATAAAAATGGCCAGCAGTCGCCATTACTCCTCCCATTCCTCTGTTTAGGGTTTTCCCATTGACTTCGATTCTAACCTGGAATTTATCCTTTTTCTAAGTAATTCAGCAATTTCAGGAGTTTTTCTAGTGTTTAGCAAGTTTCTGAACAATTTTCTCACATTTCTTCCCATTTCTTGTATCTAACATGATGTTAATGCACTTTAAATGCAAGAAATCAATAAAAATTGGGTCAACAACTTTTCCACATATCAAGATTTTTAGCACTAGGATCATGACTGACCGGGTATAACCTTGAATTTTTGCAGAGTAATGCTTCTTAGTGTTGACAATGCCTTCAGCTCTTGAATACATCCATGTGTTAGAATCATTTCCAGATGACAACAAAATCCAACTATTTCTGGTCATCCGAAAACAATTCTGATTTATTTCTTGGAGAAACATCCAAAGCAATTAACTAAAGCTAACTGAAAATTTAAGCTAAGGCGACAACTAGAATTATACAGCAGCGATTTTCTTTTCTGCAATCATATACTCCAGATACTTTAGCAGTGCAGACTTCTGAAAATAAGGATACTAGGCTTGCCAATTCAATTCTTGTTACCTGCTTCTTCTACAATGCAAAAGGAAAAATTCCAATCACTTTAAAGTGGTAGCTTGAATTCAAGCATAGCAGATAGCCAGAATTGTACAGCAATAATTTGCTTTTTTATTTTGCTTCATGTCCTCAATAGTTGCACACAAATAAACTTTTGAGTTGACCTTGAAAATGATGATAATTGGCCAGCTCATATGATTTATGTTACCCACTCCTATGATGCAAACAGAGAGTGCCCATAGAACTCACCTACCCTTTGTTGAATGCCCCCGACTCAGTAAGTGAATCAAAGAAAGCTTCAAAATAATTGCTCATGTTCACAGATGGACTACACAACTAGAGGTAACATCGCATGCATTGTGAACTTATATCATATTTCAGGTTTAACGCAAATTTCATCTCTTACAAACCAGCTCTGGTACTTCAAGCTAAGCTTTTGCTATGCCTGAGTATTTAATCCAATATGGTAAACAACAAATAAAAGTTTGATTGATGCTAATTACGCAACCAACCACAGCCAAGTTATCTGGCTTCGTGAGTTTTAACAACTTTACTGGCACCAAAAACTCGCTGACTTTTTTGCAAGCAAAACTTTGTCATGTTTTTGCCAAAAGTTCTGTAAGTTTTAGTTTAAAACTTGGCCATAGTTTTATACCATTTGGTTCCTCAAAGATGACATTAATTGGCATTTTCAAAATTCAGATTTGGAAATTTTTGTGTTTGTTTCAAAATTGGCAAAGTGGAATTAGCATACCGGACTTCCAATTTTGCCTCAAAACCAGGTTTTCCAACTTCCTACTAGCAAGGAGGAATTGAAAATCAAAACCTGATTATGTTTTTTAAGGAGTGTAAAAACAATAGATTTGACTACTTTTTGAAATTTGCCTTCAATTCCAAGCTTACACATAAAAATGTGTCTTCACATGCATCTTCCGAGTGAAACAAACGGTTCAAGTAAAATCTCAAAAATCGGAATGAAGATTTGCAAAGCCTTGATTTGGCTAAACCAAGGTTTGTAGAAATCTGGGTTTTTTAAATTCCACAAACCAAACGGACCCGTTTGTTTCACTCGGAAGATGCATGTGAAGACACATTTTTATGCGTAAACTTGGAGTTGATGGCAAATTTCAAAAAGTAGTCCAATCTATTGTTTTTACACTCCTTAAAAAACATAACCAGGTTTTGATTTTCAATTCCTACTAGAGTTGGAAAACATGGTTTTGAGGCAAAATTGGAAGTCTGGTATGCTAATTCCATTTTGCCAATTTTGAAACAAACAGAAAAAATTTCAAATCCAAATTTTGAAAAAGCCAATTCCTGTCATCTTCCAGGAACCAAACGGACAAAGGCAAAAAACAGCCCAAATTAATTTCCTTTTTAATTTCTTAACTTGTGTTTTGCGAAGGGGGGGAAATTAGTCTTCTCAACAATTTACAAACTGATTTTTATCGATTTGAAGCGGATTTGAGGTGCTTTTTGAAAAGGATAACATCAATGATTTGTAGAGGCAGGCTATAGAGGAGGGGAATGGATTTGGTTTCATACTAGATGACATTGAATTGAATGAGTAGTTAATGCTAGTGCTAGGAGAAGCTAGAGGCAGAGCTACATCTAGGATGGATGACAGGCCACAGACTAAGTCAGACATACCGAGCGAGGAGGCACAGTCATGCTAGTGCAGACTTCTAGAACTATATCATCTAGTTCTACCTCTCCCTTAGTTTTTGCTAAAGATGGGAGTTTTACATAAATTATTTACTATTTTGCTGCCAGCCATCAGCAGTCCTCGCAAGAATGTAACTTTGTACACGCTTTATGTTTAAATATAGTAGACTAAGTTTGTTTCTTTTGTGTTCTCATTTATTGACTCACTGGATGCATCTTCTCATTGAATTTTGCAAAAAACAAGCGTTTATAATTAATTTCAGCATTTATTCAAGTATCTG
This sequence comes from Cupressus sempervirens, assembly GCA_028749045.1. Lineage (NCBI taxonomy): Eukaryota > Viridiplantae > Streptophyta > Pinopsida > Cupressales > Cupressaceae > Cupressus > Cupressus sempervirens. The sequence goes on along the minus strand of CM053790.1, from coordinate 80,721,353 downwards.
ATTTTATTTTTTTTAAATGGACAAGTTTTTCCCAAATTTTATTTTTAAGCCTTGGTCAGTTTTTGGCTTTGGCGAGTTTTCCAACTGTGCAACTAACCATTTGCAGTTTCCAAGCAGTACAATTGCATGCCAAATGACGATAAAAAGAATGTACCTCAATCACATCTGTCTTGATAGCAGACTCTTCAGGGACAAAATCCATGCGCCTTTCACGTTCCTCCTCTTGAAGTTTTAGTGAAATTCCTCTGACTGGACCTCTTTGAATGCGCTTCATCAAATGCTGACGTATGAACAAGAAACCACATAAATCAGAATAAATACATCTATATTTGCAAACACAGTCGTGCACGTACAGCTAAAAACATGAATGATTTAAAATATGTGGAGCGAGAGAGCAAGATAAAACAACATACTGTTGAAAATCCAGCAATCTTATTCCTCAAACGCTTGGAGGGAATAATGGCAACTTCTTCAACAATCTTCTTGTTCGTATGAAAGTCAAGTGTCATTCGGGAATAGTACCTCTCTATCACCTGACGAGAGGATTTTTTGACAGTCTTTGTTCTAACACGTCCCTGAAAATGCCATCATAATACAGACATCAGTTATCATGGCTAAGTCATTCACTCTTGCCACAGTTTTGGCTTCAAAGGCAGCACAGAGGTAATTGATGCATTACCATTTTGATGTGAAGTAATGTAGTTGTCCTGCTTCAAACTACTTTTAAAGCTCTCCCTCCACAGTTTGCAGACACTACTCTGCAAGTTTCCAACAAATGACAAATGTTAATCAATTGCAATCAAAACAAAAGACGAGAAAAAGGAAAGAATGCAATAATACACCAAGCAGTTAAATCCTAAACAGTTATCACATAATTTGAGACAATGCAGAAAACACCACCTTCTTGCTAGCTACATGGTAAGTAGCCCCTACAGCAAAATACAAGAAAGAAAGATAAACCACAATCTCAGAAGCAATTACTAGTATCAAATAAAAACAAACCTTCATGGCAGAATATACCAATATAAAAGTTAAAACTGTTAAGATTGCACAAAACAACATGAAGAAAGGAATCTTCAAAGGCGAAAATGGATTTTAACCAGTACACAAGTTCCTTATAAGATACATTTATTTTCATTTTAAAATTGAAATTGCAACAGTCAGGCCCTGGCAATTAAAAGAAAAATTCAAAAGGAACCTAACAAGGATCCAAATTAGTATCAAATACTTGCAAAGGATTATTTATCAAGTATGCTTTTATTTGACAGCCTAGTTACAGACAGCTTCAACATGCATGACATAAATTAGGAACAAATATGATATTCACGGGCCTTCTTGTGGAAGATACATCAGAAATTCATATGGCAAAAAGCTTTTGACAGAGGAGAGGTTCATGTCAGGCTTTAATTCATACATCAATACCAACTTCAAGTATGAACTGGCAGAAGAGGTTTCTGTATTAATTGCTAAAAGCTCTCCCCATTCAGGATAAACACTCAAATCTGGATATGCTACAATAATAGAAACAAATTTGCTATAGCTTAAGTTGTTGATATAGGTTCCCTAGCATGGTAACATATGTTTTCTTCCCCACATTTAGTGCAACTGGGTTTGGAGATTATATATAGATACTAAACACTAAATGAACATATCATAATATAGACTTATAATTCATTAAATAAAAATACACAAATTAGATACTACCTAATGATTCACTATTGCATACATGAAGAGTCCAGGCAATTCCAGCTCACAAACTAATGTGAAATATCTGCTTAAATAGAACACCATATCACACCTATGTTGCCGGATTCGTCCCCTGCTGCCCGGATTCGGATTCGGGTCCGGGTCCCCACGGGTCCGGATTCGTCCCTGGGTTCACTGCGGGTCCGGGCAGGGTCCTTAGTTTTGACTGTGGATTCGTCCGGGTCCTTGCTGGAGTGAACCCAGATGAACCCACAGCGAACCCAGGGCTAAAACAACTTTAAAGGGTGTGTGTTTTTATTGCTTTCTTATGTAACTCTCAAAGGAACTTAATAAAAAACATTTCACTCATCTAATCCCTTATGTCAAGGAGGAGGACCATGATATAGCAGCATATGGGTCTAGTGGAACCAGTTTGGGTTCCAATGATGAAGATCTAGATATAGTTGCAGTTGGGGATGAAGCCATTGATCCCTCATTTTATGATGATCCATTTGACCCTTGAAGGGCATTTGATACTATGATTATTGATAAACTACTAAACATTTGTCATCTATCATCGTGTTTCAAACTTTATTATTTGATGAGCTAGTCTTTGCTTTGCAATTTAATAATTCAATGTATTATTTGATGAACTAGTCTATGTTTTGCAATTTAGTAATTCAATGTATAATTTTCTTTACAATCATGAAGATAGATTAATGAGCGAGTATTTAATGTTTTTAGATTCAGGTAAAAGCAGGTTTTGAAGGGACCCAAAACCCTTTGGCATTTGGCATTGATCAATGATCAAGCAACAATTGTTCATATTGTGAAATAACTTTGTTTTGCAACTATGCACTATGCATGTTTCTCTTTTGTGTGTGTGTCTATATATATATATATATATATACTGACGAACCCACCCACGAACCCAAATGGGGAAAAAAAAATTTGCCCAAACCCACGAACCCAAACCCGAATCAGCAACTTAGTATCATACACATCAAATGATTCTTAATACAAATGCAGAAGATTCTAGAAACAGTTTCTTTGCATTGGGCCCTAACAATGACTGTAATTGACAGGTCAACTGCACTCTCTCAACCTACCAAAGCTGGATAATCAGCCCCGTAAGAAGTCAGAAGAAAGAAGTGTGAAAGAATTGAGACATTCAAAGGAATGCACAGGAACAGTCCATAACTCCAGTAAATCCCATTCCACACCATTCAGACATAAAAAGTGTTTCTAGCTCAAGGCTTGCCCACTCCCCACTGTTTCTAAACTTTTATGAAAATATTAAACAAACATCTGAGATCCCACGGTAATATGGCACCCAACAGCTAAAGATAATAGTCAAATGAAGCAGACACATTTTTACAGGAATGCCTGGTATTATTTTATGCATGCCCCATGCCAAAGAACCTAACACGCATGTCAGAGACATAAACACAAATGAACTCAGAGCATCTGGGATGCACCTTGCACATGCCAAAGACTTCCAAAAACCTGATCCATAACTTGAATGAATATACCCAAATCTGTTTAGCCCAGGTACTGCCCTGGATGCTGGTGGATCTGGTAACTTAGGTTACAAGTTATAATGCCAGCTTCATCCTACTTATAAACTAAATAGTCCAATATATTGTTTGGAGTTTGGACGACATAAAAATCTTGCATATTATACAGAGGTAGAACAGCTTATTCCTACTTGCAGTCCTTTTCCTGGGTTCAAAAAAAATATTTACATCAATATTTAGATATTTAATTATTGTGTGTTCATTTTAAGAATTATAAGCAGATATTTAAATGCCTGCATACAACAGAAAAACAATGAGATTTTCCACACTTTTCAAATTGTTATACACTTATCTCAAGAGATATCATAAGTAGCATAAATGGCAGTATATTTCTTTATTTAAAAATTATTAGAATTTATAAATTAGAATATCATTGGGCCCTTATTTAAAAACATTCATTGCAACAATAATCATGTTACACCTTCCCAATTTAACAAGACTCATGATATGTCTGGTAGTAATTTCAGGAACTACACTTTAACATTGGCTATGGGATCATGCTGAATGAAACACAATGATATGAATTTAATTACAAGCAAGAAACCAAGTGGCCTACGAGGCAGCACATGTTACAGTTGCCTTTGTAAGCTAGTGGGCATTTGCATAGATATCCTCCAACAAATAACAAGCTTAGTTACTGACTTGGATGTGAACGCAAGAATCAGGTGGGCAGAGATGCAAAAAAATTGGGGGAATACAGATGCGGATGAATATATATATATATATATATATATATATATATATATAGGCATTTGCATGGATGTCCTCCAACAAATAACAAGCTTGGTTACTGATTTGGATGTGAACGCAAGAATCAGGTGGGTGGATATGCCAGAAAAATTGGGGGATACAGATGCGCATGGATGCATGCATATATATATATATATGCACACACACACATATACATATATATACACACATACATATATACGCACATATATATGATTCAGGATTAATATGATTTCACAAATTTCGAGCTCCTGAAGTGAACTTTTTTAAAGAGTCTGGCAGCTACATGAACTGTATAGGGCAAGTGGTTGCCAGTATATATATATAGTCTGGCAGCTACATGAACTGTATCGGACAAGTGGATGCCAGTATATGTATATATATATATGATTCAGGATTAATATTATTTCACAAATTTTGAGCTCCTGAAGTGTGAACTTTTCTAAAGAGTCTGGCAGCTACATGAACTGTATCAGACAAGTGGTTGCCAGTATGTTGTATACTACTACTAAAGCTACTTGAAGGATAACCTGCTTATTGACAAATTGATGCAGTGAGAAGATACTTATGGTCAAATTGTAGCTGGGAAGTTGTAGAAATCCAGACAATATGGAAACTTATGACCAAACTGTAGCTGGGCGGATTGTCCAATATGGATAATCCATATGGAATGCCTACATGCAAATGAATTGGCGTTTGTACAACTAACAACATCAATGAGAATGGTGATCTGTGAGCACCTTACAAGACAATACTGTAGATGACTTGCCAGCACATTCATGTTATGGATAGAGTTGCACAAAACAAATGGTATACAAGGCTGAATTATGCAAAAAAATGACCTCTTTAGGCATCTTTTTTGCATCCTAGGCGCAGAGGCTTCCAAAAGCTCCTAGGTGCCCTGTGCGTGCCATCCACATGCATCCTCTAGGCATCCAGAAGGCTGTGGATGTCTCCCCCACAGTTTCGGATGCCTGGAGGTCACATTGGGATGGCACCCACACAGCTTCCATCCGGATCGACATCTAGACATATCCATTTCCACTTCCAGAGGCAGCAAGCTCACATCAGCTACTAAGATAACAAGTAATGAGAACTACACTGGAACGAGGCACAGAAGACTTGATGGAGTTATGGCCCGCTCTACACCTTTATTTTTCCATGAATTGTCTTTTTCATATATAAAGAGATGCCAAAAAATGCCAAACGGTCCGTGATGAATTAAACAAACTGAGCTGAGTTTATTTAGCTTTTTTTCCCCCTTTTACTATGTACTTCAATCAATGGGCCACAAATTTGCCAAAGTGAATCATTAGTATGCTTTATACAGCTTCCCTTATACTCTATTTACTTCAACCATCTGATCTCAAGCTTGATAAGGTGTGGCGGTAATAGACTCACTCAAAGAAGCTAACCCGGGTTCATATCCACGAAGACACAGCAACATGGCTTATAAATACATGGGATTAATTATTTAGCGGCCCGGTGCTCAAATTTTTTAAAATGTTTTCGACGCCTCTCCTACTCAACCGAAATTTAACCCAAAAAACAAATGAGAGAGCGAAACTAATTAAGGTTCGAAGAGTGCATTACGGAAGCAGACACTATGGAGGCCTAAAACATCTAACTTTGTATCCCTGGGGCTAATGCCAAGCTACTTTTCTAATTTTCCCATCCAAGACGGACTAGAAAATCTATCGAAATAAGAAATCGTATTTAAAAATCAAATTAACAACTTCATATATGTCAAAAATTATAGAAAAAAACAGGTTCTCGTGTGTGATTGGGGAGTAAAGCAATCCTACTATGTTTTACTGTTTACACAATCAAATTAAAAAATTAAACCACAAAATGCACGAACACACGTTATTGCCTTGCTTAGCTTAGACCCAGATCTGATAGACTTTATCCAGCAAAGAAAAAGCTCTATAGGCTACATTTATTTTCTATGATATATATGCGCATCAATACAGGCCATCCATACAATGGAGTAACAGAAGAAGAAAACAAATCTACAATGGCCATCTGAGTCTTACATCATTACGAGAACAAATCGAAGAAAACTTGAACTTTTTTAATTTGTTCTTAAACAGGAAACAAAAACTTAAGCATGTCTCTAATAGAAAAACGCTACGTGGAATCATCCGGAGAAACTTTAAAAAATTTATTTGTATTAATGTAATAACTATAAATTCTTTCAATGATCTGAGAAGGCCCGTCTAGTACCTGTGAATCTCTAGCAGCGCAAAAAAATAGAAAAGAAAAGTAGACGAATTTACCTGAAGCAGACGCAAAACCCTGCAAACTCGACCCCGCCAATAACATCTCTAATCGATCAACTTAGAATTTGTATTGGATAAAATGATCCAAAACGCTGCCCTAGATCGGACGGCTCCTATCATCCTCATCGAACGGTCCGATTTACGCAACGTGTCCCGTTTTTCTAATTGACTATATTTTGAGGTTCGGAATTATTTCGAGATTTACTGACTCATATTTCTAATTGTTAATCATCCACTCCTTTCTCAACCATTTTCCCCCGTCAATTCCTCCTACGATGCGGTTATTAGTAACTAGCTCGTAGTGAAACGTATATAGAATGATGATATTATTGTATCTAATGTATTATATTTTGTGAAGAAGTACTTGTTTTCCTAATTATTCGTCATTAGTTACATTTCTCAACAACATATACAAGTGAATCCAAATTTTAACAAAAAATAATGAAGATTTTCAAAGTGAAAATGAAGTTATGCATGTTAAAAAAAATATTCATTGAATATTGTCTATCTTAACTAAATTTATTTTTAGGTTTAAAATTTAAACTTCTCCTATTACAACTTATAACTCATATTTTATAGAATATTTTATATAAAATAATCTAAGTCATTTTTTATAGCATATTGCATATTAAATAGTCTTTTTAATCTATTAGCAAAATTCAAGGGCTGCCAACAATTAAAAAAATGAGGAACATAAAACGAATTAAAGTAAATTTTTTAAAATTAAAATTTTTCAAGTTGGACAAAAAGATAATTTTAGAGAAAACTAACTACTTATAATGAACTCACAATAATTGCCTCTCTGTCCTAGTGATCTTAAGTATTTATCTTTCAAAGAATTATTCCATTGAAAAATCTATTTGTAATGTAACAATAATGAATTGTAATGTTATCTAAAAATATTTATATAAAGTCATATGAAAAATAATTAATTCTAACAAGATGACAAATAATTACTTTAAAATGTTATGAATAATCTATTGTATTTTTTCTTTTTTAAAAATATTTTTCCTAAGTATACTTAAAGATATTTATAAATTACTTTGATGTTAACTCTAACTCATATTTTACATTTTCGTGGAATAATTTATGTGGTCTCATAAATATTATTTATAATAAGCAAAATAATAGAGCTTGTATATTTACATTCTATATATATACATATTTGTAGCTAGAGATGGCTCAATGTAATGTTATATACATTGATTTTAGGGTTAGGAGACCTGGTTCAGATTGGTGTATGGCAATCAGGTGTAAAAAGTCTCTTTATTAGATTGTCCTTATGAACAATTTCTTTTTTAGATTTGATTTTGTCTCATCCAAAGTTTAAAGAGATTAATTGTTTGAGCGCAAGTTATAGTCTCTTCCATCGAGCAATCAAAGGTTGAGGTCATGAATTGGGTTCTTAGTGTGGTTTATGCATCGCCCTTAGCTCCATTCTCTACTGAAATTCCACTATAGTAAGGTCTTAGATAGCACAAATTACAATGCCCACAAGGAAGATGAGCATTTTATTGAAGGCAAATTTATTAGTTTTCAATCAAAGGTGAGGCATGCATTGGTGCTCCCCAAGGAATACTTGTAGAGAGTGTTTAGTATGTTTGATCTAGGGATGTTGATGGGTTGATCAGCAGTGAGGATATTAGATGCATATGGGAGGATCTTGGATTAATTGTCAACTCAAAATATGTGGAAATTACACTAGATTTTTTAGGGTTTGATGAGTTTTTGGGCCTCTATAATTGCCTGTGGAATGAATATCACAAAGGTGTTGGGGAGGATGAGGGTAGTGATGAGATGATGGAGGCTTTTGATGTATTTGACAAAGATGGAGTTGGGTATATATGTGCTTTTCAACTACAACAAATTCTACATTGTTTAGGACTAAAGGAAGGAAGAAATATTTTAATTTGTAAGAGCATGATAAGTAAAGTTGGCATGATGGGAAAGTGAATTTCAATGAATTTAAGCATGTGATGTTGCTCACATACTTTTGGTTATTTTACCAGATCTTCAAAAGATCTCATAGTCTATTGTATAGAGTTGTGGAAATAGAATTATTTGGGTAAGTTGGCCTGGATTACATAGTGACTTAGCAATGTGAAGTAAGTTGTTTAAAACTTAGCCTCCAGTTGTGCTCCTCCAAATAATTTGAGTGTATCATTTAAAAGTTAGCATATTAAAGCAACTTGTTTTATTGTCATTTATTTGATAATGAATTTGTGAGTGACTATGGTATTTCTTAATAAAATCGTAGTGTAAAATGCTTAGCTAAATTTTTCAATTCTCCTCGATGTATTTAGACCCTCTAAAATTGTCCCAAATAAAAAATAAATGTAGTTCTTAGATAAAGTTTTATTGTATATCTAGTTAGAGATGAATTGTGGGATGACAAAAACCAAATTTCACATGATACAATACATGACATTTAATATTGGCCTGAGTGTTCGAGTATAGGGAATGTTGATCTGATCAAATCATTATGATGTTTATTTAGATCTAACTTTTAAAATTATAAAAAAAAATTATATTGGAGCACTATGTATTGTTATTGTCATCTAATCTTCACCAACTTAACTGTGCAAGTGAGTAGCAGGTACCGCAGGACTTTTAAGGCAAAGAAAAGCATGGTAGATGGAGTTGTCACATGTGTCAAGTAACCATTGTCATTTTCATCCATAGTAGACTATGTACACCATTCTTATTTCCCAGTACCAATTTTTTGTCTAGCAACGTAAGACTTTTGAATTGTCTAAACAATCCAGACAACATATTCCCAGGAGAAGAAGCCTATCAGCTTATTAAATGCCACACAAATGAACCACTTCAACTCTTTTAATTATCATAAAATTATATTTGTTTACTTTTTATTAATAGTTAATGAAAAGAATTTGATTAGTATTTCCATTAATCACTATTAATAATTAATTTTTCACTCTAAACCTATTATTTAAAATGAATAAATAAATAATCAGAGGTTTGGGTTTGTGACAACAATAAAGCATACTATAGGCAAGAGCCTACAATGCATAGGTAAATTGCAAGTCTCTCATTAGGGAGGTCTTGGGTTTGAATCTACTAAGGATTAACACATAATAATAATTAATCTTAACAATAATAATAAACAATCTAGGCTTCGACCGATTACCTATCCAAAAAAACAATAGATAAGACTATATCCTACCAAGTAAAAGTGGCAAAAAGAATAAGTAATAAGTTGCTCAAATCATTATCTCAAGAGGAGTACTGATGCATATTCTCTAATAATAATGCTAGCTAGAGAGATTGAATATGTAATAGAATGAGACCAACTACAAATGCATGAATGGAAAGAGGGTGAAGACCTGTGAAAATAAAACAAACAAGAAGAATGTTGAAAATGTGTGATTGGAAAAATGCAATGGCCAAAAATTGCTTGGTCATCTTGCATTGTTGTGAATTGTTGATTTGTAAAGTTACATAATGCATTTAAAATAAAGAAATGTGTGGAAAACATGATTGGTGTGATCAAATATTCCTTTCACACCTTATATGCTTATATGATTCCTCTCATTCCTTCTATGCTCATTTGACTTTGACATCCTCTCATCCACCAATTAAAAACTAGAAATAAGCAAGTAGCATGGAAATGAAAAATGGCATCCACTATATAATTAATTAGACAACTAAAAACTAGAAATAGGCAAGTAGTTATGAAGTGAAACTAATTTAAAGATATATATCACCTGTTGAATAAGATACATGAGCTCTATTAGGGTTTGTTGAGTCAGTCTTGTCCTGCTGCAAAAGTCTTGCATATATGTCTTTGTCATACCACATTTATTGCGGGAGCTTTTAGGATATTTAATGGCTCTAGTCAACTTTAGCCCACTAATTGATACTAGTGTTAGAGTTGTCACGATAGAAGCTTGTGGTGTCACCATTAAACTATTAGGATTAAACCATGGACAAAAATAACAATTACATACAAATATAAACAATATTAGAAAATAATATATCACATAGAAAAGAACACGAGACACCATGATTTAACGTGGTTCACCCAATCCCTAGGCTACGTCCACCAAACAGCAAGTCCAATATTATTATGATCCAGTGATTACAACCTGATTACAATCTGTAATCCCTTACAGCTCAATATCGTCGCAAGAACCAATTTTTGCATCACCCCACAATGAAACAATCCCTAACCCTAAGCCCTTTTATACAAGTATTTTTACCACTTTAGGGTTATAATTAATAATTACATGTTGACCCAAAATCCCAATAAAATAGGGCCCAAAAAATTTTTCTCAAGGGCTCCACCCCCAAACCCACAAACAGTCGCGGCCTAACGACCCCAGTTGTATTGGGGGCTGCCACCCCCAAACCCCATTGAGGAATTACGGAGTATGTATAGTACTTCCCTGATCAATCACCACAATCTAACATAAACAAGCATCCCCACAAGTTTATTCAAAAGGATTTCACGAGGTTGTCCTCACCTGATGTTGTGTTTTCCATTTAGAATTTTGACAATGTGTGGGATTGGACTTTAATAGGATATTTCGTGGGTCAGATTCCTCTTGAAAGAACATTGTGGGAATGGGTTGTCAAGGCTTGGTGCCCTCATGGCATTCGTCTTGAGGTTATCCAAAGCCTAATAGAAGGCTTTTTCTTATTTCATTTATCTAACCCCTCTCATGTTGAGGCTATTTTAAGTAATGGGTTGTGGTCTATCTACTCCTCCTTACTATTTTTCTAGCAATGGTCTCAAGACTTTATTGTCTCAGGAAAAAAGAAACTAAGGGTTCTTTTGTGGGTTGAGTTCCCTAGTCTCCCTTTGCCTTGTTGGCCTTTCATGTAAACCATTGTGCGGACCCTGGGCAAGGTGGTTTGTCTTGAACCTAACCATTTTCTTAACACCCACCCACAAAGAAGGGTTTGCGTTGAGGGCAACATTTCTCGTGACCTCAAAGAAATTATCGATATATAGGTGGGTAATAACACCTTTACTCAAAAGGTGTTGTATTTGAATCTTCCCAACACCTATTATTGGTGTCAATCTGTTGAGCACAAGATTAAATATTGTTTGTTGGTTACACCATGGACAAAATATCCTCCAAAAGAGTTTGATTCTTGCTCCATAGAAGTAGTTAGAAAAGATAAATGGACCACTATAGTTCGCAAATTCAAAAATGCATCTTAGAGACCCATAAATTTTCTTAATGTCTCTTATAAGATCATTGCCAAGACTCTTGCCTTTAAATTTCATCAAATCTTGCCTTTACTAATTATCCTATAGCAGATTGGATTTATCAAATCTTGCTATTTCTTGGATAATATCATTATGGTTTGGGAAGGCATGGAATGGGCCAAAAATTCGAAACAATCTACTCTCTTTTTTTATGATTGATTTTTCTAAAGTATATGATAAAGTTGAGTGGCCTTTCATTTTAGTAATGCTTCAAGCTCTTGACTTTGGTTCCAACTTTATTCAATCAATTTAGATATTCTTTGGGGATGCCTATTTTGCATTGCAATTAATGTTTGTCAGTCTTGAGTTTTTGGTCTTTTCAGGTCCATTTGCTAAGGATGTCCCTTACCTCCTACCTTATATGTTCTTACAGTCGAAGGGTTTGGTTATGTACTTGCTAATGTTGTCTCTCTTGGTAATGTTAGAGGAATTTCCTTACCCAAGTCACATGCTAATCTTATCAATGGTCATTTTGCAGATGACTCTTTCCTCATGATCATAGAAGATGAAGATAATGTTAAAGCATCTCTTGAGTGTCTAGACACTGTTTTCCTCACTTATGGATCAACTATTCAGTAGTACAAAACTCTTTGCTATCGACAATCCTTTCTCTCAACTCCACCATGGCTTACCTATAATCTGGGTGGAAATAGATCCAACATGGGGAACATTCTCACTTCCTAGGCATTCCCTTTTCCTTTCAAGCTTCCCTAGTGGAACTTTGAAATGTAGTCCTTGCTAAATTTGGAAAAAACTTGATCATTGGATTACCAAGCCTCTCTCTCTGGCTGGAAAATTTTAGATTTGCTCCAAATTTTTTGTTGTCACTCATGTCAACTATTCTTCATATTGGACCCCTTCTAAAGCCTTATATAGGAAATTGGAATGTTTCCTCAGATAGTTTTTTCTAGTCTTCTAGAGACCATCACGGCTTCCATAGAGTTGTCTGGAAATTTTGTTATCTTCGCAAGGATTTTGGAGGTTTGGCCTCTTGTCTACCTAGAAGCAAGGTCTACCTCTATGTACCTAGTGGCTTTACTCTTACCAAAATTCAAGGGGTCAATGCTTTTTGTTTTCACAAATGCATCCAGACTCCCAAATATTTATTTTCAAGAACCACTACAAATCTTTATTCTTGGGAGGATATGTAGGTCTAGTTTTGTTTGTCTCGTCTAGATCAACATACTTTTGACTTACTAGTATTTTCCTTACCACCTTAGTTACTTCACAAGTTGGGCATTGCTTTTGTTAAGCTAATGGGGAGAATCTAATTACCAAGACCTAAAGGCACTCTTTCTTTAGCTCCACACTGGGCCCACTCTCTCTCCTAGCTTCTTAGGGTCTCTTTCTTCACCCTAATCTAAGGGATAATCACTCTCCCATCCCTCTTACTCTTGGATCCTCAAAAATCAACTCAAAGTACTCTTCTGCCCTTACAAACACACCCTTGCCTTATGGTTAGCCAACTTACTATTCTAAGTAATCAAAACCCTCTCTGACCAAGTGAGTTTTTTAAGACTTCAGCACTGACCCTTCCATGTCGCTCGAAGGTTTCTTGGTGGCTATTTGTTTCTACTCCTTAATGATCTCTTCAAAACTCATGATTTTGTCGTGTAGCCTTTTTGCCCCCAATTAGGCCTCCTAATAGGGAATCTGACTCTTCACTCCAAAAAATCTTTAACAAGCTCATAAACCAACTTGGTATCCTAATACCCTTTTGGGAAATCTCCAAGATTCAACTAGTATAGAACCCTCAACTCATTCGTACACCTCCATGCTATAATGACCCTATTTTTAAGGGTTTAAGAGTTTATTGTAGTCGGTTTGGTTTCTAGTATTTTGAACTAATCAAAGGGATTCAAATCTTACCTACATTCAGTCCTAGGTTCCTTCACCCTATGGACTACACAAATCATCAATTTATTGGCACAAGCCAATCCACCTTGTTCACCTTTTTGCTTTAACAATCACTGAGTCACCTTGTCGGGCCCACCAAGGCTTGGTGGAAAAATTAGCTATCCAACTCTTTAAAGAAAAAAATTGCATATTTACAATATATATATATATATATATATATATATATATATATATATATATATATATATATATATACAATGCTCTACTTTATTCCAAGTGTTCATGAGGATTCAACCATTGGAAGTCAAGTTAGAGCCATTTTTTCACAATGCACTTTGTATAAACCAGCAGACTTGCCCAAATGAAAACAATTTCTAACTCCTAACAAAACCAACTAAATTTCTTAAACAAGAATGGATTAAGCAAGGAAACAACAAGAACTAACTATCCACATAGAAAAAACCACTAGTTCAATCCATAGGAATTTGGAACAGTAGTTCTCAATCGCACTATGGTAAAATTACATAAAAATTAACTTGAAACACACTATGCCTCAATACAATATCAATCCAACCCTTGTACTAGGCATGGCATGGCCTTATATAGGCCTCCTTCATGTGTGGTAGTTGTAAAACCTACCCAACAATGACAATGTGTAAAGTTGCACAAAAGTTGTCAAAGTTGTCATGACAACTTTACAAAATTGTAAAGTTGACATGAGCAACTTTCTGCTTTTTGCTTTCCAATTCTTCCTGCGACCCCAAATGTGTCCAATTTGATCCTTTAGGACTAATTAAGGACATTTTTCTTTGTTTCAAATATTCATAGTCATGTTCAACCCCTTTGACCAAGTTTTTACCCTTAAGCAACATTTGCTCATCTAAGTCTTATTTGAGTCCAATCGGCAAAAACAACTCAACAACTCTTGCTAACCCCTCCTAATCTATTTAGAAACACATTAGGGACTTAACAAAGTCCTTTATTCTTCAATGGTTTGGCTAAGACCATTTACAATCCAAAATTTGAATAGGGATAAATCAAAAACCTAAGTGCTCCTGCACCATAAGCCATGGTGAAAGGACTAGAAATGATATCATTGTTCTCCTATTTCCAATTACAAGCCCAATATGGGTTATCATTGGTTGGTTCCCAACTTTCCCATGGTCCTTATTCTCAATAAGCATTAGCAATTGTAGTCTTCCCAAAAGGCATGGCATCATATGTTCCTTGTTGTGTGATCTCGTAAGATATAACCTAAAATTGCTCATTTTACTTGGTGTGTGCTTTATCGGGGCTTGCCCTTGGTGTTGAGACTCAAACATTTTCGGGTTCTTGACCTCAAATGCTCTTTTTGTGGTCATCTTGAGAGCTTTATGCACCTCTTCTAGTTTTGTTGAAAAACTCAACATTTTTGGAGCTAGGTTCGTGATTTTTTAGGCTTTCAGACCATAGTCTTTTTTCTAGCATATAGATTTGCCAGCGGATCCTCCCAAACTTCCTCACAAGTTCTCCCCAATTTGGCATGCTTTTAGGATGGAGATTCTTTTTACACTTTAGAAAGATAGAAATGTAGTTATTTTCACTCACAACTACTTAGATATCAATACTTAGATATCTTTATACTTTTAAAAATATCATCTATTATTAACTGTTTTTGCTATAGTAAAATTGAAAATTTAATCAATATAAATATTTAGTTTTCAAATTATAAATTTCAATACAAATGTTACAATTTTTTTTCACATACTAATATTTAAACTTTATATGTTTTCATCTTAAAGTACATTCACTTTTATTTTATTTTATAATTTATTTAACATTGCAATATAAAAGTATTAAAATATGTAACACCCTCACAAATATTTTATTTTAAAAATACTTCTAATTTTCATTATAAATTAAGTTTAAGAAAATGCTCATATTATTTAAATACAATATAAATTTTGGCAAATATAAACAATAGTTTTTTAAACTTCAAATTTAAAAATAATTGCAACAATTCAATTTTTACTTAATGTTTAAAATTTATTTATTTTTATGAATTATGTTATTTATATTATTATATTTAATATATTTTTTATAATATTACTATTAGAATTAAGCTGAAATAAAATACTTCAAACTCATTGCATTTAAGTAATACTCATGAAGGTTGAGCATTGGACTTTTGTGAGTTTTCTTATAGCTTGATTGTGCTTAATTATAGATTTTTCTCCATGATTAAACTCACTTTGTTTACAACCACATTTACAAAAACTGTGCTATATTTATATTTATATTTTATTATTTTATATATATTTCATTATTGTTATAATGTACTTTAAATGTATAATATTTTTTATAATTTGTTAAATATATCCTCATACAATGGTAATATATAATTCTATTTTTTATAATATTTTATATTATTAAGTTAGTGTGTCAAGTATATAACATTTAAATATAATTACATTATTCATTTTTTAATTTATTTTTTACATGTAGAAGAGATTGTAGGTTTTTGTTGGCCACTCTATCTATTGTCGATAGATAAACAACCCACATAATTCTTACAACATATGATAGAGATACATTCGAGCTTTCTTTTCAAAGGGAAAGGGAGAGTACATGAGAAAAAAATCATAAAACAAAGGCATAAAATTATTTTTAAGGTGAACAGTAACTAATTTTCGCAACTCACCTTCACACCAACTTAGCTACACACTCGCCCTTATTTGGCTGACTGATTATTAGAGACCAGTTATTTAGTCATTTATTTAGTCACTCATCTTTGTCTGACCTTGTGATTTTTCTCAATGACCAAATTAGTCATTTATCTAGTTTCTTATACTTATAAATTGTAAAACATTAGTATAATTTGATCACTTTTGGTAAAGTAACTACATTTCTTAGTCTTGCGACTAAAAGTTTTAGTTGTGTAGTCATTTATTTGTCATAATTCTACTAGTGACAAGTCCAATGTAAATATTGGATCAACACCCTACAATAGTTACAAATTTGGAGGAATTAACTATTTAACAAGACAAATAAATGAGAGGGGGTCAATTAGTTAATCCCATACAAGGTTACAAAAGTTTTCTCTGTCAATTTACGCTTAAATAATTACAATAATAAATTAAGATTTGATAGTGTCAAATGGCTCCCTACATATACAATAGAGCTCATAATTGGTCAGGCCAACTGCACTTATCAAAATGGATATAAAAAAGCATTGAACTGATAGGACTGCATTTGAACATACATTTATAGTTAAATAGTGATGCAAGAGCATCCTGAGTTTAATGGTAATCCTGCATCACCTAGAAATATTTTGTCTTTCAATAAGGGTTATCTTAGTGCTAAGTTACTATTTCTAGAGGGTTACTATTTCTAGCAAGTTGGTCATTTGAGCTCATAATGTGTAATGCCTACCCCTACTTGACTTTTTTGATTTGTTTTGACTGGATTATTTTATGCCTATTCTATTATTATGTTTTATGATTAGCTATACTAGATTACCAAAATTGATTAGTTGTATTTCATATTCAGTTGATGTGTGTGTGTGTGTGTGTGTGTGTGTGTGTGTGTGTGTGTGTGTGTGTGTGTGTGTGTGTGTGTGTGTGTGTGTGTGTGTGTGTGTGTGTGTGTGTGTGTTGAGGTACTTAGTGCCAATTATTTCAGTTATTGAATGATGTTAGTCAGATGAATGATTTTTGTGCAATTTCTAGGGATACTTACCCCATACTTGCATGTGTATGGTGTGTGTGTATGTTTTCTTTATGTTTGACGTTTCTGATGTGGTTGTTGAAGGGAGTCGTAGTCACCTACTAGTCAGGATCTACACGATGAACCACTTCCCACCATTGCCTATTTAGTTTAGAATATTGTGTTTGTACATACGTGGATTTTATGTAGATTGCAAGTACCAGGTATCGACTTCCCTGAATTGCTAGGATGAGTGTACCCTATCGCAGTATTTCAATGGTATAAGTGGGGAGATAACTCTTGAGTCTAAATCCCAAACCCTAATCCAATTGTCCTAGAAAATAGGACAAGTATCTGAGTTAGTTTACCCATCCAAATTTGTCAAGTTTCATGAATTTGTGATTTTGACCTTGAAGTTTGATTATGTTCTTTGCCTTTAGTTGAGTTGTCATTTTTGGTTTTGAGGGTATGTGGTATTTTCTATTATAATTAAATAAATTAAAAAATAATTTAATAATTTAATATAATGGAAATTTTATAAAGAAATTTGATATTTAATTATATTTAATTAATTGAGAAATTAATTAAATAAAAGATTTAAATTTAAAGATTGTACTAAAGTTCTATTTTTGGCATATTTATATTTATTTAATTTAATGATAATTATTTAGGAGTTTTATTTTAATAATAAATTCTAAATAATGTTATTAATTAAGTTGATAAATATATTATTAAAAATGTCTCATGAATTACTTAAATAAAAGAATAAGTTATAGTTCTAATTTTGGCATATTTATAATTATTTAATTTAATAATTATTTATTTAGGAGTTTTATTTTAATTAATAAACTCTAAATAATATTATTAGTTAAATTAATGAATATGATATTAAAAACATCTCATGATTAATTAAAGTGAGAAAGAAAACTAATTTAATAAAGATATTGTAATTTAAATTGCATAAAGTGTGTGCATGAAAATTAAAATATAGTAATTAAAGACAAAGAGTTTTCGCATGATTGCATGATCAAAGCCTTGATTTGGGGGAAAAACTCTTTATTAAGAAAATTAGAGTTCACTTCTAAATACACAAGTTTGGAGGAGCCAATTTTTGAAAAGAAGGTTTTTGAAGGAAAAGGAAGATTCTTGCGTTTTTGTGCATTCATTGTTTTAGCATCAGATTTAGGTAGGATCTTGTTGGTTTGTGTAGTAGTTGCTCGTTCTTCAAATTCATGTCTTCTTCGTGTCTGTTGTGTTTTTGTTTTCTGAATTTCTCTAGGTTGAAACCCTTGATTGAGAAAATTGATTTCCATTATAGAATTGTCTATAATTTAATCTAAAAACCTTTATTAAATATTGAACTTTAGGGTTTCAAAACCTAATGAAGTATGGAATTCACTTTTGTATGCACTTTATGTGACATGTGATTTACTAGTGTTGGGGTTTTTGGGTTTGTCTTAGCTTTGGCCAGTTAGGATGTTTACTAGAAGCTTGGGGGTTTGTTTTGTGATGTCATGATGATGTTTGTATACGATCTTTTATACTCAACCATGGTAATGTGTCTTGTATGCTCTATAAGGTGTTTTGATCTATTGATTATTTTGCTTTTTAGTGTTCTTGTGTGAAACTAAGGTGAATGGTGTGACCTATCTGATATAATCTTTGAGTCTTCGATCAGTTGTATTTGGATTGCTTTTCAGTTGCTTGCATAGGATTGAGGTGTTTGTATGATTTTTTCTTGGTGATGTCATGTTATGACATGGATTGGTTTATGTATACTTGATTTTGGGATCAATCCTGTTAGGATGATCGTATTGGTGGAATCCATGATTATGATAAGTGTTTTCTTCAATACTTGTCAGTTGCTTGTTTAAGAACTGATGTATGGTATGTGGTCTTTTGTGATCTTTTGCTTTTACTGAGTTCAAGGTAGGTTATCTATATGTTATGTTGAGAAGTGGCTTGCAATGGAGGCCAAGGCCCAAAGTAGCTGCCAGGGTAACCCATTAAAAGTTGTTTAATAAGTGAAAGCATTACACTAAATAGGAATCAAAAAAAGCTAATAAGAGTCTGTGTATTTCCTCACCCATGCCTCGAGTGCTAGTACAGACTAGGATGGGAGTAGAGAGGATGCTTGGTTGCGACCATGCATCGTTAGTATGTCTTGTCAGTACGAAAGGATACTGGTGCCCGTAGAGTTAGTAGGGGGTTGAGATCAAGTTGGATTGCCAAGGTAACTCTAGCGTTGATTCGTGCAATGACACTTGCCCATTTGCATAGTAGATTTCCTACATGTTTGTGTTGCCTCTGGGATCAGTTGATACTAGTGTCTTGGTACCTTTGAGTTAGATTGCTTTTAGGTGATTCCTTGAACCCAGAGTTGGATTTGATTGTTGAGTTTGTTATCCTATTTGGGACTTGAGACTATCTCCTCAGTGTAGTGAGAGTGGACCTTTTTGGGTTACACGAGGTCGGGTGGTAGTGCTTTTTCTTATACCATTGAAATCCAACCATCAAATGTTGTTGCTGGATGTGTTTGTGTAGATATTCCTTTCTATCTGTTCTTGGTATATTATGATGGATGATTTCACTTATTGTATTATACTTTGCTTCATGGATCTGAAAGGGATGATGTAATCTATTTTTATAAATGTATATTATTTTAGCCTTTCATACCCTATGACATGTATAGTGGATGATTGTGCATTCTGAATTTTATTGACAAGTGGCATTCATAACAAATGTATATTATTTAAATGGATTGGACTTGTAGTTATTCTTTCATGTGGATGTGTTATATATTTTACTTAGTATTAATTAAACTTAAATGTGATTTAATGTCATGGGACCCTTAAGAATTGCAATTTGTTTTATGGTATGTGTTTATGTGAATGTTAATTGCTTTCGCTATGTTATAACTATGTTGTTAAGTTATTAACTTTAAAAAAAAATGTTTAACAAACTTAGTAAAACTTTAGGTTAGCTTATTTTGGGTCACATGGTAGGGTGTTACATAATATTTTTATTTCATCCCTAGAGGTTCATTTTAGATATATCATCTTTCCAGTAAAGCTTCATTACAATATCAAGTCCATTTTTGAAGTTATTGAAAAAAATTGGTATTGGTTGTAGGGTATAAAAACATTGAACTCATTTTTGAAGGCTTTGGAGGCTCTAAAAAGGGGTCAAACATCACTTGGCTAGAGCTTGCACAAGCCATGCATTCTAGATTAGGTTACAACATTTCTTAAATGGGGTCATAGTAATCAATCGAAGCAACTAGCAATGAGTTACGGTCTTCCAAAGTCGCGCCACCTGAAATGGGTAAAACAATTTTTATTTAAAAAAAATTTATTTTAAGTTCTGAAAGTTCTTCTAGGACCTACTCTAATGTAATAAGATATGAAAAATAATAATAATTTAGGGTTGTTTAGCCTTAGGGCCTAGGGTCACATTTATAGTTACTTCTTGGATGGTGAAAATTTTCTTATATAAAGAAGACCCATAAGGTTTTCTATAATAATTGTGGAATGTTGGTGGTAGTTCTAGCTTACATAATATTGTAAAGAAAACACCCATTTGGCTTTGCATGTTTTATTTCTGAAATTTATAATTCCATACTTTTGGGGATAATAGTAAGCCAATTTTTTGTTCTTGCAACTTGTTATTGTTTCTTTATTTTTGTCATGTGTTTATGTTGTTAAGGGAAGTGCCCTTCATCAAGTGTGTAACGCCCTGCCAAGGGATCCAAAAGAATTAACCTAAAGTTTTACTAAGTTTGCCAAACAATTTTTTTTTAATCATGAAAGATAAACCATTCATATCAAACACATAGTAGTAGAAGCAATAACATACATTCAACTGAAAGCATACATAAAATGTTACATTCCTTAGGGATCCCAAGATGCTGAGTCACATTTAAATTAATTAATACTAAGTCAAACATCTACCACATCCACATGAAAGAATAATTAAAGGTCCACAGTCCATAATATACATTTTTTTCGAATGCCTCTTGGCAATTAAATTCGGAATGCTCAATCATCCATTGTAAATGTCACAGGGTATGAAAGGCTTAAAAGATTAAACAAATGTAAAAATAAAGATACATCATCCTCGTCAAATCCATGATACAAGTGCAATAAAGTAAATGAAACTATTAACATACATGATACACCCATCCATCATAAAACACATCTAACTAAGTGCATGGTTCCTTCCAATTGTCAATAGTAACATTAGACCATCATGGGCCCTAGCCATCCCCAACGCATAACATCCCAGGCCACTGAAGAGATCATCGGTACTATAGTAATAGGGATGTCACTCCTAAAACATGCTACAACATATGCATAAAGAAATCTAACATGCTACAACATACGCATAAAGAAATCTAACATGCAAGAATAAAGTATAAGATGATCCTACAAAGTAGATAACATCATCTATCACATGCTAATCATCAATATAAAGAAATGTGTCAGTAAATAACATCCACCATAATGATCCAAGAACAAAATGAAGGTAAATGCTGGCAAAGAATGCTCCAACCATGGTGTCTACGGATGGATCTCAAAGGTAAGAGTGAAAAAGCACTACCACCCAACCACATGGGACCTAAATGGCCCACTCCCACCGCACTAAGGAGATAATCTCAAGTCCCAAACGGGATATCAAATCACATAACACAAATACTCTCTAAGTCCAGGAATCCTAAAAGTATACTAACTCAAAAGTTCCAACACACAAATCGACATCTACACCGAGAGGCACAACAAAGACATGTAGGAATCTACTATGTAAGCAGGAAAGTGTCATCGCACGAATCATGTTTGGAGTTACTCGAGCAATCCCTTAGGAATCTCGGGTTCCTAGTGATCCCTGCGGCCAATAGTATCCTCTCGTATTGATGAGGCATACTACGGAATGCAAGGTTGTAACCAAGCATTCTATCTACTCCCATCCTAGTCTGTACTAGCACTCGAGGCATGGGCAAGAACATACAATTATCTTATTAGGTTCATTTTAATCCCCATTTAGTGTAATGTTTTCACTTATTAATACAACTTACAATGAGTTACCCTGGCAGCCTCTTAGGGCCCTGACCCCCATTGCAAGCCACTTCCCGACACTACATATAGATAGCCTACCCTAGGCTCATGAAATCAAAAATCACCTCAGTCCTATACAAGTGATTGAAAAGCATCAAAAGATAATCCACAATAAACACATCAGTTCTCCACGAGTAACTGAAGGCATCAATGATAAATCACAAATATCCAACGGTTCTCAATGAGCAACCGCAATAAATCACAATGTCCATCAGTTCTTAACGAGCAACCAGAAAGTATCTGATAATAAATCACAATACCCCTCAATTCTCAACGAGCAACCGAAAAGTATCTCAAAGTAATACTGATCGAAGACCCCAAAATGGTCAAGTCAAACATGTCACAACATGACATCATCAAGATCAAAGCAAACACTTCAGTTCCATCAAGGTGACTGGAAAGTAACCCAAGTATAATTAATTGATGACTCAAAAATGGTTAAGTCAAGTATCTCATATACATACACCTCAGCTTCACACAGGAAGACTAGAAAGCAATAACAATCAATAAACCACACACATCATAGAGCATGTCGTTGCATTACCATGTTTGGGTTTTTTAAAAGATCAAGATCAAATAACATCAACATTACATCACATCTCATAACCCTCGAGCCTCTGGTAGACATCCTATAACTGGTCAACAATCTAGTCAACCCCAAAACACATATAGCATAGAGAAACAAGATATAAACACACGTTTTGGTTTGCCTTTGAAATCACATGGTTAAGCCAAATACGAGGTTTTAGTTTTCGTTTCAAGTATACTTCAAGTGTATAAGAATCTTCGTTTAAACTCCAAGTCAACCCACTTATCTCTTCAAATAAAACATGAAATTATCCCTCCATTATTTTAAAACAATTTTTAAAAATAATCATTTACTTATTTAAAACATTAAACTCATTCCCATTGACTTTTAATAAAATTATTTGCATTGTTTTACTAAAATCAATGTTACTAATAATTCCAAGAAGCATCTACCATTATTCAAATCTTTAGAATAATACTTATTATCTTTTAAATAATTAATTTACAATTTCCTTAAAACACTCCAAGGCAATCATTTATTTAAAATAATCTTCATTGATTAAAATCAATCTCATTAATAATTCAATAATTATATAATTCTACTAATTAATTAATCTTAATTAAATTGTATTTAATTAAATTAATTAACAAAGATATAACTAATAAATCTACAACCATATTCATCATTAATTAAATTTAGTCAAACTAATTTTAACTAAATTAATTAATGAATATCTAATAAACACTTTTAAGTCGCCCTCATTTAAATTCCATTTACTTAAATTGACTAATAATTAATTACACTCCTTCAATTTTTACCTAATCTTAATTAAATTTAATTCAATTAGACTAGTTAATAAATCATATAAAACTATTGCATAATATTTTGTTTATTTAAATATAACCCAAATTATCATCAACAACTATTAGTTTAATTAATATAATAACTGTTAATCATCTATCAACATTTTATAAAATAAAACTTATTTAATATATTAAATGTTATTTAATATATTAAATAACATTTGCTAAGGTTAATAATATTAATTAATATTTATAAACTTACTCTAAATAACCCATTAACTATACTAAATGTCACTTATGAAATAAAAACTTTTAATAACTTTATTATTGAAATAATATTAAAATAAATTATAATAAATATATTTAAAAACTTAAATTAAATTGAATTCAATATAATTTAAAACCTAAAAGCAAATTTGTCCCTGCGATCTATGTTTAATGTCACTGGCTTATTATATAGCCATCGGCGTATGATAATCGTGTGGCTTGTCATAGCCGTGTGGCAGTTTAATGGAGATTGTCCCCCACGCGCACAATACCACGATTGGTAAGCCATGGACAGTGAAGGTGGGGCTAGGGGGTGGGTAAACCCACCCCTCCCCAATACATTTTGTTATAAAAAATTTAATTTGTTTTATTTATAAAATATAACAGCGAAATCCCCCTCCTAAAAACAAAGTTTTTGAATATGAATTTTTATCCAAAACGTTCTATCATATACGTTTAATAATAACCTTTTTTAATGACTATTCTCCCCACATATTATAATTAATTATTTTCAATATAAAATTCTCATTTCATTCAAACCCTCCCCAAATATGATTTCTTAATTCCATATTGATTCAACCCAAATCTCGATTTAATTTCTGAATTTCTAAATTAATTTTTCTTTTAAATCTCAAACCCTTCCCATTTTGAATTCTAATTTCTTTCGTCTATGGAACGAGGGTTTTCTACTTGAGTTTTTCCTTGATTTCTTCACACATAGAAAGAATCAAAATGTATACCAAAATTCCACAATATAAAACATTCATCACAAGAATTATCCAAACAATCATTTAGCAGACACGATGAAGACAGGGAGAGAGAGAGCGTAATAGAATATGCGAAATAATCATGAGTGCCACCAGGACACTGATGCTAATTTGCTACGCCTTAGAAAATTGTAGAGAAAATTCTTCCTCTCAGAACCTCCTCCT
Organism: Cupressus sempervirens; assembly: GCA_028749045.1. NCBI lineage: Eukaryota > Viridiplantae > Streptophyta > Pinopsida > Cupressales > Cupressaceae > Cupressus > Cupressus sempervirens. The sequence goes on along the minus strand of CM053790.1, from coordinate 80,696,660 downwards.
TTCTGAAAATTCCTTCCTTCTCCAAAATCCGTAGCACAAGCACACAGCAGGCCAAAGAGTATGATCAATATGAATGCTCACTATTATCCGAAGCATGTAAAAGCATGTAGAAGCATGTAGAAGCATATAGAAGCATGTAGACGCATATGAGCATGTAGAAGCATATGAGCCTGTAGAAGCATATGAGCATGTAGAAGCATATGAGCTTGTAGAAGCATACGAGCATGTCCATACACAATAGGAGAGCTTGTATATAAAGGCCTCTAAGATGCATCTAGAATGTGTCTAGAAAGAACTAGGAGATAAGCATGACAACTAAGCACATATCTTCCAAAATAAGAAGATAAACATGATGAGGTGTCTAGAATGTTGTAGACACCATGTGCTCAAATAATGTGCTAACTCCTAAGTGTAGACAACATGTGCATAATTAGAGTGCAAACTCCTATGTTGTCAACATGACAACTCACAAGAGTTCACATACTCCTATGTGAATAAGTATTAAAATAATGCACATTACTTTATCTAATATTCACTTGACCCCTTTAATTAATTTATTAATTTTAAATCTTAGATCATGAAATTTTTAATAAATTAATTTCTTTTCCACTTCTAATTTATTTCCAAACATTAATTGATAGAATATTTATTAACTTAAATAATAATATTATTTAGCATCTTTTAATAAAATAAAATCTAAATATATTATTATTAAATTAAATAAATATTATCACATTCCAAATTTAAATTTATAACTTTTATCTTCAAATTTAATTCTTTTTATTTAATTAATTTCTCAATTAATTAAATAAAATTAAATATTAAAATATCATAATAATTTTTCATTAATTTAAATCATTAATTAAATATTTTTAATTAGACTTAATTAATAGAAAATAAACCAAAGACTCATAAAATAAAATACGAAAACCCATGATAGAAAACCACATACAAAATCAAACTAAAGGGTTATAATCAGGAATCAACATCATTCAATGAATCCAGAGGATACTCTACTCAGATGCTTGTCCTCATTTTCAATCAAGACAAATGGCTTAAAGGTTTATGATTTGGACTCAAGAATTTATCTCCCCTCTCTTACCATTGAGATAATGTGATAGGGTATGCTCATCTTGGAAATTCAGGGAAGTCGATACCTGGTACCTATAACCTGCATAAAATTTATGCATGTACATACACAATATATACTAAACTAAATAGGCAATGGGAGGAAGTGGTACATTGTGTAGATCCCGACTAGTAGGTGACTATGACTCCCTTAACCACATCAGAAATGCCATACATAAAGAAAACAAATGCGCACACAATACACATGTAGTATGGGGTAAGTATCCACAAGAAAACACATATGATAATAAACCATCTAACTAATCATCATCAATAATTGAAATCATTGAATAATCATCACGCATACATGAAATATAGAGTACGAATTTGAAACAATATTTGATAATCTCAAAATAATGTCACTAATAATCATCAACATAAAATTTTCCTAAAAGAGTTTGGCAACAATAGCAAAATGCAAACTAGGGCAGGCACTACAAAGTGGTATGAGAGAAAGTTTTCCTAAGTGTGAAGATAGATCGTTGGTTGTAAGGCATTTTGCACTAGGATCATAGTTGTGAGTTTGAGCGATAAGTGAGAAAATGCCTCCATGAAGGAACCATGGTAGAAGAGTTGGAGGTGTGATATAAGAGGGTTTTAAAGCCCTCCATAAACAAGTGCAAGCATTGTGAGAGGATATTCATAGAGGGACACATATAGTAACAAGAGATGAAAGTGAGGATGAATTCAAAGAATAAGAGCTTGTTGAACATGAAGGAGTAGAATTAGCTAGGGATTGTAAGGAGGATATATTTTTTAGAGCCATTTCCAAGACTGGAAAATGACCCAAGATTGAAGTCTCTACATTTTTTAGAAATTTTAACCTAGAGGAGTACGTAGAAATCAAAGATCCTAAGAGGGTTAGATTTGTGAAGCCCAAACTAAAAGGCATACAAAAATTTGGTGGCAAGGAAAGGAGAAAATCACAAGGTGGGATCAAATGTTGGAGAAATTGAAGTGACATTTTATTCCTATCAATTATGAGCTTGATCTACAAAAGAAAATTCAAGGGTTGAAGTAAACAAGGAGATTAGTTGAGGAGTATATAAAAGAGTTCTCGTTAGAATAGGTCACGTGAAAGCAGAAAAGGAGAAAATTGTCTATTACCTTAATGGATCAAGGCTAAGTAATTTGGATGAGTTTAGTCTAGCTATAATCACCAATATTAAAGAGACATACTAGTTTTCCCTAAGGGTGCAAGAAAAAATGAACAAGAAGTTTGAAAGTAAGCAAGGTGGAAGAGGTTATCGTGGAAGATCCAGTGGATGATCTTATGGAGGCTGACTAGAAAAAGAATGTTGAGGCAAGCAACAATTATAATTAAAGGAGAAATAATTTCAATCATTTATGTAATTAAAATAATTAGGATCAAAGAGGAAGAGGAAAAGGGTAAGGACCAAGAAGAGGAGGTTTTCATGGAACTTTTTTCCATTGTGGTGAAGAAGGGCATTGAGTCTAAGATTACACCTAATTCTAGGGAAGGACAAATAGGAGAGTTGAAGGGCAAGCAAGAGTTTTGCATGCAAAAGAAGAATCCTAGTTTGAGTAATCAAATAATGCTTAGAGGGGAGAAACCCTCATTATTAGGAGAACCCTAAAAAATGAATAGAAGGAGTTGGATAAGAGGAAGAGTTTGTTTTTCATTAGGTGCAAGAGTGAGGATAAGTGTTGTGATGTTATTATCAATAGTAGGAGCACTAACAATTTGGTGTTAGAAGAGATGGTAGCAAAATGTGTGTGTGTGTGTGTGTGTGTGTGTGTGTGTGTGTGTGTGTGTGTGTGTGTGAGAGAGAGAGAGAGAGAGAGAGAGAGAGAGAGAGAGAGAGAGAGAGAGAGAGAGAGAGAGAGAGAGAGAGAGAGAGAGAGCCACATCCATACTAGATTTCCTAGGTATAGGATGACCATATGGTCATGGCCAACAAACAGTGCTTGGTAAAGTTCAAGATTGGGAGCTACTGTAATGAGGTACTACATGACCTCATATCCATAGATGCATGTCATATGTTATAGGGGAGGTCATGGTAGTTCGATTAGCATGATATACATGATGGTTGTACAAATAATTATTCCCTAAAAAGGATGGAGTTTGACATAAGTGAATCCATAAAAGGAAATAGAAGAAAAGTGGACAGCTTAAACGCCACACACTAAGCTTCATTGTAACACTAAAAGTGTTAAATAGTCAAAGTTGACTTATTTTTTCCAAGGTTAATTTTCACCTTAGTGCATGATGTTTAAGGGTGACCAAAGAAAAGATATGTAGTAATGTCAGAATTTGTTTAGTTGATGGAAAAAAAATCTAGAAGGTATGAGACATGAGCACATGTGTTTTGCTTTAATTCCAAAACACGGTAAAGAGAAAGTAGGAAATATAGAAGTTACAGATTTTTTGAATGAGTTTAAGGATATCATATCTAATATTATACCTAATGGGTTTCCATCTATGAGAAAGATTAGTCATTAGATGGGTTTGATTCCACAAGCCAGATTGTCAAATAAGGCAGATCATAGAAGGACTCTAAGATAAAATGAAGAATCGAATACATAAGTACAAGAATTATTGTATAAGGGGTTTATTTGAGAGATTTTGAGTCCACGTGTTGTACCATAGGCATTAACACCAAAGAAAAATGAATAATGGAGGATGTGTATAGATTTTGAATCCATCAACAAGATCAATATCAAGTACAGATTTCCCTTGCCAAGGATGGATGATAATATGGACTATTTGATTGGATCTATGTATTTCACAAAGATAGATTTAAAGAGAAAATATCATAAAATCTAGATCAAGGAAGCAGGTGAATGGAAGACAAGCTTCAAGAAAAAGGAGGGATTGTATGAGTGGTTAGTCATTCCTTTTTGCCTAACCAGTGCACATTCATGCAACTCATGAATAAAGTATTGAAATAAATTTTGGGTGAGTTTATCGTTGTTTTCCTAAATGATATTTTGATCTTTAGTAAGACATTGGAAGAGCATATATTGCATATCTATATGGTCTTGAAGAGGCTTGGGGAAGAGAAATTATTGATTAATCTAAAGAGGTGCATTTTTTGAAGGAGTTTGTAGAATATGGATTTTTGGTTTCAATAAAAGGTCTAAAAATGGATCCAGAGAAGGTGAAGACTATCCTCAAATGGCCTACTCCAAAAAGTCTAAGTGAGGTAAGATCTTTCATGGTTTTATAGAAAGTTTATTAAGAGTTTTACCAGTGTCTATAGACCCACGAATGAAATAATGAGATGGGATAGGAAGGAGTTTAAGTGTATTGCAAGAGAAGATAAGAGTTTTCAATTGTTGAAATATAAAGTTATAGAACAACTTATTTTAGCACTTCTAGATTTTAATAATATTTTTCCGTTGAAATGAGATTGTTGAAGTGAAGAAGATTGATGAAACCTATCATGGAACAATCATTATTTTGTCATTGATGTTAAACCTACTACTTCTTGGTGAGACAATTGCTTACTTTGGTATGAATGCTATCATTTGTTTGATTGATGAAGAGGATTTGAAAAGAAAGGATAACAAGAGAGCCTAGAGAAAGGTTGAGTTATTTGGTGCATAAAAGGAATACTAAGACCAAGCAAGAAATTGACGATATAGTGTATTATTTATCTACTTGAGGCTATAATGAAAGGTCACTTGAGAAAAGACTAGAAGAAGGCTAAGTAAATAAAAGTGTTTGTCAAGCTTGACCGAGTAAATAGTGCAAGCTGAGCAAAGTTAGTGCAAGTCGAGCAGAAAATAGTTGAAGCTGAGCAGTAAAGTTCAGTATGTGCCGAGTGAAGAAAGTTATTATGAGCCAAGCAAGAGGAATCTAGTTGGTGCCAAGTGAAGACAATTAGTATGTGTCAAGCACCAGTAAAGACCTAAAGGATGTTGTACAACCTAGTGTTGGCCAAGCATTAGAACACAATGTTTGTTGAGCAAATGGAGTGTTATTATTGAGTGCCAGGAAAATGTGTTAGATCAAAGATTTAATGAATATGAGCTATCAAAGTTGATTTATTGAATTGTGTGAAGTGTGTGAAAGATTACTATGATGAGCTTGTGGCACAAAATTCAGAATAAATTATTTTGAGGTGAATTCAAAGAGGATTGTAGAGGAATATTCTAGAAGGACTAAAATGGAAAAGTGGGTTGATTCATTGAATCTTACCTAACCCTAGAATGGATGATTGTGGTTAAGTTGTAAAAGACCTAAATTCTCTATTTATGGAGATAGAAGGCTAGAAGAAATAGTTGTTATGTGTGAGAACCTAAATAAGACAAGAAGTCTAGGGTGTTGCTTCATATGGTGGCCAAATAGAAGAGTCTGCAATTGGCATACAAAGCAAGAAGGTTTAAGAGGATGAATGCTTGAAGTTTGAACAAGCTATCAAAGACGAAGAGGAATAATGCCAAGTAGAATGGATGACTGAATGTGGGATTTGTAATCTGCAAGTTGTTGGATACAATTGTTCAATTGTGTGTTGTCTTTGATGTCACAAAAATGTCATATTAGTCATCGGATAGTGTCTACCGAGCTCAGAAGGTCAGCAAGGCAAATAATAGTGTCTACCGAGCTCAGAAGGTCAGCAAAGCAAAGGATAGTGTCTACCGAGCTCAGAAGGTCAGCAAGGCAAAGGATAGTGTCTACCGAGCTCAGAAGGTTAGCTAGACAAAGAACAATGTTTACTAAGCTTTCAAGGTAATCAAAAAAAATTTAGTTCTTACCGAGTTCACTCGGTCATCAAAGGTAATTTGGAAGAAACAGTTCTTACCGAGTTCACTCAATTATCAATGGTAATTTGGAAGAAGCAGTTCTTACCGAGCTCACTCAGTCATCAAAGGTAATTTGGAAGAAGCAGTTCTTACAGAGGGATTTAGTTCTTAGCGAGCAAACTTGGCAGCCAAAGGATTTTAAGGATATTGCAATGTTAACCGAGTCAAGATGGTTAACTTAGGAAATTTCTAGAAGCAGTATTTTACTGAGCAGGGTTGGCTAGTAAAGGGTTTCATTGTTTTATGAGATAACATTATTTGTTCAGAGTAATATCTATAGCCGACTGATGTATGTTTTATTGATACATGTAAAATGTAAATGAGCTTACTTAACAATCTGAATGGTATAAGTAAGAGGTCAAGTTGCGAATTCTAAAATGAATGTACAAAAGAATGTGGAATTAATGTGATATGAAGATTGATTATTGTGGAAGCAGATTTGAAGGATGATCAGAGATCATTGAGGAGCAGCAGAGCCATATTTGATCAAGGAGGATCTAATGATGCTGAACAGAGACCTGTAACCAACAAATTCAGTTGCATCTTGTTCAGGTCAATTCATTGTTGCTTTCTAACCATTGTAGCAGTGATTTCAAATCTCTTAACAGAGTTAGTTTAACAACCATTTTGTAAATCCTCTAACAAGGTGACAGTTCAGTTGAATTTTTCTAAAGACCTCTAGGAAGGCCACTCCTAACAGGGTGATTAAATCCTCTAATAGGGTCACACCTAACAGTGTGTATTGTAACCTTTAACAGAGTTGGCTCCTATCAGGGCTCACTTCAGAAGAGTGAAAAATTGGTGATTAGTTACTTGGTGGTTTTTCCCATATTGGGTTTCCATGTTAAATCTAGTGTCTCTTGTGTTCACTTTATTTTTAGTTACATGCATGAATGCTTGAAAAGATAGTAATAGTTTAATTTACCAAGTTACAACATTTGTTTACCGAGTACAAGTAGTAACTAGATCTTTAAGACATCTAAGGGATCTGTTGGAATTAAATTTTTGTTAGTAACTGATTCACCCCCCCCCCCCCCCCCCCCCCCCCCCCCCCCCCCTCTCTCAATTACTCTATCTTTAATTCCAACAATTGGTATTAGAGCATATGGTGCTTACAAGAAAAGATTTCAAGGATCTAAGCTAAAGATCAGGATGTCTTACAAAAGGGAAATTCCAAGACTTAACAGGGACAACTTCTCAGCATGGCAAGGATTGATGAAGCTTCATCTGACTTCTATTGGTGATACAGGGTTGAAGTACCTTGATGAAAAATATGAAGAACCTTCTGGTACATTATTTGTCAATGATATTGCTGAAAAGAAGACTCACAATAACATGATGATAGATATAGCATCTGCTCTGAGTTATGAAGAATTTGATGACATCAAGGATTGCAAAACTACCTTTGAAATGTGGAACAAGCTGAAAGAAATCTATGGAGGAGATGATAATGTGAGAAGAGCCAAAGCAGAAAGTTTGAGAGGACAATTTGATCAAATGAGGATGAGAGAGGATGAAAACACTGCAAAGTATGTTGAAAGAGTTAAAGCATGTGTTAGTGCAATCAAAGCATCTGGAGGAGATATCAATGAGGAGATAGTTTAAGTAAAGTTCTTAGAACTCTACTTCCCACTTATGCAATTAGAGTCTCTGCAATTCAAGAAAGGAGATGTGACGCAAATCATAAAATAAATTTAGAGGCCATAGTTGGAAGATTGGCTGCATTTGAGCTAGACAACTATGACAATTATGTTCCAGCTGCTAAGAACATTGAATCAGCATTTGAAGCCAAGCTTTCACTCAAAGAAAAAGGGAAAAAGATCAAGGATCCACAATCAGACAATGATGAAGAATCAGAACAAAGTTCAGACAGTGATCTTGAAGTGGTTGAAGCTCTACTAGCAAGAAAATATTCAAGAGGCAAAAGGAAATACAAAGGTAAGGTTCCTCTAATCTGTTTCTCTTGTGAAGAAATTGGACATATTGCTGCTAGGTGCCCAAATAAACAAAACAAAGATGAGAAGAAAGGTCACAAGTACAATGGCAATAAAGACTTCAAATCATTCAAAGATAAAGGTAAGAAAACATGTTTTATGGCAAAAGATTCTAATGATTCTGATTATGAAGAAGAAGATGAAATTGTCTACATTGCTGTAAAAGATGAGTCTGATAATGATGAGGAAATGGCACTCATTTCACATATGAGCACAAATGATACATGGATCATAGATAGTGGTTGTTCTCATTATATGGCTGGTGATAAAATTAAGTTCGAACATTTTGAAGACTATGATGGTGGCAGTGTAAGATTTGGTAACAATGAACCTTGTTGTATAAGAGGAAAATGAAGAATCTCACTAACCAAGGAACTTGTATGTGATAATGCATATTGGGTAGAAGGACTAAAGCATAATTTGTTGAGTGTGGCACAACTACTCAATAATGGATTCAAAATAGAATTTATGCATGAAAAAGAAAGATTGCTGGATGGCAAAGGAAAGCTGATTGGATCAGGCACTCAAACAAAAGGTAACTTATTTTATCTTGAACTTGGTGAATGTTCATGTTTCATTGCTCAAATTGAAGAAAGTTGGTTATGGCATAGGAGGTTGTGTCATGTAAACTTTGACAACTTAATAAAAATTAGTAAATTCAGAAAAGTAAGAAGTATTCCATACATAAAGAAACCTGAGGTTGGTCTATGCAAGAATCGTCAAATTGGTAAAATGGGAAAGACTAGTTTTAAAAGCGAGAACTATCAAACTGAAGAAGTTGTAGAAATTGTGCATACTAATTTGTGTGGACCTATTGGCATTGAAAGTTATACTAGTGAAAAATTTTTCATTTTGTTTGTTGATGATTATTCAAGAATGATGACTGTCATGTACCTAAGAGAGAAATCAGAAGCATTTGAAAAGTTCAAATGGTATTTGGCCAGAGTAGAAAAGGAAACAGGCAAAAGACTGAAATGCTTAAGGTCTGACAAAGGTGGTGAATTCATTTCACATGAGTTCAATAACTTTTGCATTGAAAGGGGAATCAAAAGACATGTTTCAACACTTGGAAAACCTGAACAAAATGGAATAGTAGAAAGAAGGAATAGATCTATAATGGATTGTGCAAGAACCTTAATGATTGAGAAAGGCATTGCTATCAAATACTGGAAGGAAGCTATTCACATTGCAATTCATACCTTGAACCGAGTACAGTTGAAAAATGACTCATTCAAAACACCCTATGAGTTGTGGTATGGCTACAAACCCAATGTAAGTTATCTAAAAGTATTTGGAAGCAAATGTTGCATTTTGAAAGAATCTATAAAAAGTAAATTTGATGTAAAAAGTGATGAAGGAATATTTTTGGGATACTCTTGCAAAAGAAAAGCATATAGATGTTTGAACTTATCTACTCACAAAGTTATAGAAAGTGCACATGTGAAAGTTGATGAGTTTGCAGAAAGAACAGAAGAATAAAGCAAAAAGGAACCTGAAGACTACAGAAGATTTGTTTACATTGAACTTAATACAGTGCCAAGTATACCTATTATTTAGGAATCCTCAACTCTAGAGTCTTCAGTTACTGAGTCACAGGAAGTTCAAACCGAGCTAATGCCTCCCAAGCTGCAAGAACCTGAGTTACAAACATAAGCTACCGAGTTAGCATCTACCAAACCTGAGCAACCAGAATTAGAACTAGAAGTTGAGACACAGAAGGATAACAATGCAAGTCATTCAAAAGGCAAGGAGCCTATGTTAGCCAAGTATGTCAAAAAGCATCATGCACCAGATCATATCATTGGTGATAAATCAGAAGGAACAATGACAAGAAGTAAGTTGAAAGGCACTTGTTTGCTTGCTGATTTTGAACCTAGAAATGTCAAAGATGCACTAGACAATGAAAGTTGGATTGAAGCTATGAATGAAGAAATAGAACAGATAGAGAAAAACAAAACATGGACTCTTGTACCTAGACCCAAAAACAAGAATGTGATTAGAACAAAGTGGGTATTCAGAAACAAACTAAATGAAGATGGTAAGGTATCAAGGAACAAAGCTAGACTAGTATGCAAGGGATACTCTCAAGAAGAAGGTGTAGACTATGGAGAAACTTTTTCTCTTGTTGCAAGATTGGAAGGTGTCAAAACCTTACTTACATATGCTGCATTCAAAGGATACAAAGTTTATCAGATGGATGTCAAGTCAACATTTCTCAATGGCATATTGGAGGAAGGGGTTTACATTGAGTAGCCTGAAGGTTTTTTTGATCTAGACAAGAAGGACATGGTCTGCAAATTGCATAAAGCATTATATGGTCTGAAACAAGCCCCTAGAGCATGGTATGAAAGATTGCATAACTATCTTATTCAGATTGGTTTTCAAAGAACTAATGACAACAACAGTTTGTACATAAAGGAAGGACCAGATAATAAGATTATTTTGGCAGAAATATTTGTAGATGATACTTTGTTCACAGGAAATGATGATCTTTGCAAAGAATTTTTAGAACAAATGAACAAAAAATTTGAAATGTCAATGTTTGGTGAAATCAAATCCTTTGTTGGTCTTCAAATTCAACAGAATAAGAATGGCATCTACATCACTCAATCTAAATACATCAAGGAGATACTAAAAATTTTTGGTATGGAAGATTGCAAACCAATTGGGACTCTTATGTGTGCTGGATTAAAACTGACCAAGGATGATGAATCAAAGGAACTGGATCAGACATTATATAGATCTATGATTGGAAAGTTGCAATATGTAGTGCACACAAGACCAAACATTGCCCTTGCAGTAGGAATTGTAGCAAGATTCTTAGCAAAACCAAAAGAAAATCACACGGTGGCAATAAAAAAGATCATGAAATACTTAAAAGGAACCAAAGATTATGGATTATGGTATAAACTTGGAGAAAAACTGGATTTAAAGGTGTTCACTGATGCAGATTGGGCAGGAAATATTAATAACAGAAAGAGCACAAGTGGAGGAGTTTCTCAGAAAAAGGTTGGTTTCTTGGACAAGCAAAAAGTAGAATTGTACATCCAATCCACAGCAGAGGTTGAATATGTTGTAGCAGCAATAAATTGCTCAAACATTGTGTGGTTTAAACAATTATTGAAAGGTATGAAGCAAGAAATCACAGAACCAGTTGTTATGTTTTGTGATAACACAAGTGCAATTAACATCTCCAAGAATCCAGTGATACATTCAAAAACCAAGCATATTGCCATAAAATATCACTTTATTAGAGAATTGGTGCAAGAAAAAGAAATAAGATTGGAATATGTGCATACAAAGGAACAAATTGCTGACACATTCACAAAGCCTTTACCTAAGGATGCATTCTTGTACATATCTAAGAGGTAAGTTAGGGGTCATTCCCCTATCTGAAGCTCACTAAAATATAGTTTTAGTGATGCATCAACAGGAACAAAATTGAAAATCTATCAGTTGATGCAGCAAACCAATGAAGATATTGCATATGAATAAGTACATTAGGTACAATGCTATTCAGTTGTTTTGAGTTGTCTTTGGCATGTGTTGTCAAAGAGGGAGAATATATTGTCATATCTTTCTGAAATTTGCAAAATAATAAGAGTTTGTGTAAGAAGGAGAGATTATTATGAAAGAGGGAGTTTTGTATTCTGTCATTAAAAGATTTGTTTTCAAATTTCATCCTGCTATGACATGTTGTGTTGCCATCAATGCCAAAGAGGGAGATTGTTGGATAAAATTGTTCAATTATGTGTTGTCTTTGATGTCACACAAATGTCATATCAGTCATCGGATAGTGTCTATTGAGCTCAGAAGGTCAGCAAGGCAAAGGATAGTGTCTACCGAGCTTAGAAGGTCAGCAAGGCAAAGGATAGTATCTACCGAGCTTAGAAGGTCAGCTAGACAAAGAACAATGTTTACTGAGCTTTTAAGGTAATCAAATAAATTTAGTTCTTATCGAGTTCACTCAGTCATCAAAGGTAATTTGGAAGAAACTGTTCTTATCGAGTTCACTTGGTTATCAAAGGTAATTTGGAAGAAGCAGTTCTTACTGAGCTCACTCGGTCATCAAAGGTAATTTGGAAGAAGCAGTTCTTATCGAGGGATTCAGTTCTTACCAAGCAAACTCGACAGCCAAAGGATTTTAAGGATATTGCAATGTTAACTAAGTCAAGATGGTTAACTCAAGAAATTTCTAGAAGTAGTATTTTACCGAGTAGGGTCGACCAATAAAGGATTTCATTGTTTTATGAGATAACATTTATTTGTTTAGAGTAATATCTGTAGCCGACTGATGTACAGTTTATTGATAAATGTAACATGTAAATGGGCCAACTTGACAATCTGAATGGTATAAGTAAGAGGTCAAGTTGTGAATTCTAAAATAAATATATGAAAAAATGTGGAATTAATGTGATATGAAGACTGATTATTGTGGAAGTAGATCTGAAGGATGATCAAAGATCATTAAGGAGCAGCAGAGCCATATTTGATCAAGGAGGATCTAATGATGCTGAATAGAGACCTGTAACTAGCAAATTCAGTTGCATCTTGTTCAGGTCAATTCATTATTGCTTTTTAACCATTGTAGTAGTGATTTCAAATCTCTTAACAGAGTTAGTTTAACAACCATTTTGTAAATCCTCTAGCAAGGTGATAGTTTAGTTGAATTGTTCTAAAGACCTCTAGCAAGGCTACTCCTAATAGGGTGATTAAATCCTTTAACAGGGTCACACCTAACAGTGTGTATTGTAACCTTTAACAGGGTTGGCTCCTAACAGGGCTCACTTCAAAAGAGTGAAAAATTGGTGACTAGTTACTTGGTGGTTTTTCCCATATTGGGTTTCCACATTAAATCTAGTGTCTCTTGTGTTCACTTTATTTTCAGTTACATGCATGAATGCTTGAAAAGATAGTAATAGTTTAATTTACTGAGTTACAGCATTTGTTTACCGAGTACAAGCAGTAACTAGATCTTTAAGACATCTAAGGGATCTATTGGGATTAATTTTTGTTAGTAACTGATTCACACCCCCTCTCAATTACTCTATCTTTAATTCCAACACAAGTGAGTTGTTATTGTTATCAGATCAAGTCCCATTGTTACTCTCTAATAATCGTATCAGTCTGGATAAATCCTTTGGATTAATGTTGACCTAATAGTCATTAGTAAATCCTTTAATAGGATGACATTCTAATGGAATGTCCTAGAGTCCTCTAACAAGGCTCACTCCTAATAGGGTGATTGAAATCCTTTAACCAGGTCACATTTAACAATGTGCATTGTAACCTTTAACATGGTTGGCTCCTCACAAAGCTCACTTTAGATGAGTGAAAATTAGTAGCATGTTATTGGTGGTTTTTCCCAAATTGGGTTTTCACACAAAATTCTTGTGTAAAAATGTGTGATTGATTTTGTGGTTTTTCATGTTTACATTTTTGCATAGTTATTTCGACATAGGACAACAATATGCATATGTTTAAGATATTGAATTGTTAATGCATATATAAGGATAAGTTGCAGTACTAAAAAGTTTTATTTTTACATTTGGACCTTGGATAACTGAGTCACATACAATGGATGTCAAGTTGCAGTCAGGAGCCAAGTTGCATTTAGGAGCCGAGTTGCAATTAGAAGTTGAAGTGCATCTTGATACTAAGATCAATTTACATGAAAGGAATGTCGAGTTGCCTGATAGAGAAGTGCACAGTGAATCTGAAATTGATAGACCCAGTGTAGAAAGAAGAGTTGAACCAAGGTTGTCAAAGTATGTTAGAAGACATCACCCTATTGGATAAATTATTGGAAATAAAGAAGACAAACCAATGACAAGGAATATGTTGAGGAATGACACATGTTTGTTAAGTATGCATGAACCTAAGTTAGTGAAGGATACATTAGAAAATGAAGACTAGAGTAAAGTCATGAAAGAAGAAATTGATCAAATTGAGAAGAACAAAATGTGGACTCTAGTACCCAAACCAGAGAACAAGAATGTTATTGGACCAAAGTGGGTGTACAGAAACAAACTAGATGAGGATGGTGAAGTCATAAGGAATAAGGCAAGATTAGTTTGCAAAGGGTATGCACAAGAAGAATAAATTGACTATGTAGAGATATTTGCCCCAGTTGCAAGATTGGAAGGATTAAGAACTCTACTTGCTTACTCTGCATACAAAGGATTTAAAGTTTATCAAATGGATGTAAAATCAACATTTCTAAATGGTATACTAGAAGAGGAGGGTTGCATAGAACAACCAGAAGGACTTTTTGATCTATACAACAAGAACATGGTACATAGATTACACAACGCTTTATATGGTTTGAAGCAAGCTCCTAGAGCATGGTATGAAAGGCTTCACAACTATCTTGTGAAGATTGGTTTTGAGAAGACTGATGACAATAACAATCTATGCTTGAAGAAATAAGGAGGTAAGGGATTTTTACTAGCTGAAATATTTGTTGATGATATCATCTTTGGAAGACAAAATACATTACGTAAGACATTTGCAAATGAAATGAAGAAAGAGTTTGAGATGTATATGTTGGGAGAGATAAAGTTCTTTGTTGGATTGCAAGTATATCATATGAAATATGGTATTTACATCACTCACTCCAAGTATGTGAAAGAAATATTGAAAATTTTTGGTATGGAGGATTCAAAAATTATTAGTACTCCTACGGTGACAGGTTACAAATTATCCAAAACTGATGATTCTGTTGAAGTAAATCAAACATTGTACAAGTCTATGATTGGCAAATTGCAATATGTAGTTCATAACAGACTTGACATTGCATTATCTATTGGGATTGTTGTAAGGTTTTCTACAAATCCTAAGGAGAATCATTTAATGGTTGTCAAAATGATCATGAGATACTTGAAAGGAACATAAGACTATGGTCTATACTACAAGAAAAATGACAAGTTTGAATGAAGAGCCTATACAAGTGTTGATTGACTGGAAACATTGATGACATAAAGAGTGCAAGTGATGAAGCATTTTTTTCTTAGGAAAAATATTGGTTGCTTAGACCAGCAAGAAACAAAATTGTATATCACAACCTACTGCTAAAGCTGAATATGTGGTTGTTGTAGTAAATTGCACAAATGTGGTATGGATCAAACAGTTACTCAAAGGAATGGAGGAAATTACTAAGCCTGTGGTACTTTATCATGACAATACAAGTGCTTTTAATATATCAAAGAACCCTATGATGTATACAAAGACAAAGCACATTGCAATCAAGTATCATTACTTGAGAGAATTGGTTCACAATAGAGAAGTGAGAATGGAATATGTGAATACAAAAGAACATATAGCTGATGTATTCACAAAGGATTTTCCTAAAGATGCACATGAATAAATTAGAGGTAAACTAGGGGTGATACCCCTATCCAAAGCTACTTAAGAAGAAAGTATAGTGCCCTACATAAACTAAGTTGAATGACATATTTTACAAAATTATGTAGTGGATCTTACTTTAGGACCTACCTAAAGTAGGAAAGGAGCTGAAACAAAAGATTTATAGTCACATGCAAGGTGACAGAGGGAGAACTTGAATTGATTATGTCTGCATGTATAGATGACAAGTATTTGGAATTGTTGTCAAAGAGGGAGATATAAGAGAAAGGGAGATACAAGAGAAAGTGAGAGAGCATATAATAGAGAGCCTATTGAGAACATATTGATAGAGATATTGATAGAGGGAGAGATTTAAATAAAAGGTATTAAGTATCTTTTTGGTGTTGTTGGTATTGGTTTTCCATTAATGTCAAAGAGGGAGATTGTTAAAATGAGATTATTGAAGTGAAGAAGACTGATGGAACCTATCATGGAACAATCATTATTTTGTCACTAATGTCAAACCTACTACTTTTTTGTGAGACAATTGCTTACTTTGGTTTGAATGTTATCATTTATTTGATTGATGAAGAGGATTTGAAAAGAAAGGATAACAAGAGAACCTAGAGAAAGGTTGAGTTATTTCATGTATAAAAGAAGTACTAAGACCAAGAAAGACATTGATGATATAATGTTTGTTTATCTACTTAAGGCTATAATGAAAAGTTACTTGAGAAAAGAGTAGAAGAAGGATAAGTAAAGAAAAGTTTCTGTCAAGCCTGATCAAGTAAATAATACAAGTTGAGCAAAGTTAAAGCAGGCCAAGTAGAAATTAGTTGAAGCTGAGCAACAAAGTTCAGTATATACCAAGTGAAGAAATTTAGTATGAGCTGAGCAAGAGAAATCTAGTTGGTGCCAAGTGAAGATAGTTAGTATGTGTCGAGTACCAATAAAGACCTAGAGGATGTCGTACAACTTAGTGTTGGCCGAGCATCAAAATACAATGTTTGGCAAGCAAATAGAGTGTTATTGTTGAGTGCTAGGAAAATATGTTAGATTGAAGATTTAACAAATCTGAACTAACGAAGTTGATTTCTTGAATTGTGTGAAGCATGTGGAAGATTACTATGATGAGTTGGTGGCATAGAATTCAAGATAAACTGTTTTGAGGTGAATTCAAAGAGGGTTGTAGAAGAAGTTTCTAGAAGGACTAAAATGGAAAAGTGGATAGATTCATTTAATCTTACCTAACCCTAGAATGGACAATTGTGATTAAGTGACAAAAAACCTAAAATTCTCTATTTATGGAGATAACAGACCAAAAGCAACAATTGTCATGTGTGAGAACCTAAAGAAGATAAGAAGTCTAGGGTGTTCCTTCATATGGTGGCCAAATAAAAGAGTCTACAATTGGCATACAAAGAAAGAAGGCTTAAGAGGATGAATTCTTGAAGGGTAAACAAGCTATCAGAGATGAAGAGAATGAATGCCAAGTAGAATGGAGGACTGAATGTGAGATCTATAATTTGCAAGTGAGTTGTTATTTTTATCAAGTCCTACTATTACTATCTAACAATTGCATCAGTCTAGATAAATCCTTTGGATTAAGGTTGACCTAACAATCATTAGTAAATCCTTTAATAGGTTGACATTCTAATGGAATGTTCTAAAGTCCTCTATCAAGGCTCACTCCTAATATGGTGATTGAAATCCTTTAACCAAGACACATTTAACAGTGTGCATTGTAACCTTTAACATGGTTGGCTTCTCACATAGCTCACTTTAGAAGAGTGAAAACTGGTGGCATGATAATGGTGATTTTTCCCAAATTGGGTTTGCATGTAAAATCCTTGTGTCAAAATGTGTGATTGATTTTGTGGTTTTGTATGTTTACATTTTTGCAAAGTTATTTTGATATATTACAACAATATGCATATTTTTAAGATATTGAATGGTCAATGCATGCATAAGGATAAGTTGTAGTGCTAAAAAGTTTTATTTTTACATTTAGACCTTAGATAACTAATTCACCCCACCTCTCAGTTATTCTAAAGTATTCCAATAGTTTCAAGTAGTCTATGATTCTAGTGGTAATGCAATTTGAGTTTTTTTTAAGCCAAGAAGGTAGACCTATTACTTAGTTTAGTGAGAAGTTAAATGATGCCAAAAGAAAATATTATGTTTATGATCACGAGTTTTATGCTATTATATATCCATTGAAGCAGTGGATACATTATCTTTTACCTAAGGAGTTTATTTTATCTATTGATCATCAAGCTTTGAAATATTCGAACAATTAAGGAAAAGTGAATTAAAAACATTTGAAATGGGTTGAATTTTTGTAGAGTTACACATTTGTTTTGAAATTAAAAAGCAGGAAATATAATAGGGTTACAAATAATCTTATTAGGGGATGGATTTTGTTGACAAAGATGCAGATTGAGGTTGTTGGGTTCAAAGAACTCAAGAGTTTGTATCCAGGGGATCCTAAGTTTGGTGAAGCTTGTACAAAAGCTCTTATTCTAGACAAAACCAATTGGTTAAATTTATCATTTAGGATGGTACGTTTACTAAGAAGTAAATTTTTCATTCCAAGGAGTTCTATGAGGGAGAATCTCATTAAGGAGAAGCATAATGGAGGGCTAGCGAGACACTTTGGTTGAGATAAAACCATTGCACTAATTATCTAGAATTATTACTGGGCACATTTGCAACAAGATGTCAAAAAAATTGTTCAGATTTGTAGAGTATGTCAGATGGAAACAGGAGAAAACAAGAAAATAGGGTTTTAACAACCATTACTTATACCAGATAAGTCATGAGAGGATATTAGTATGGACATTGTTCTTAGTTTACTGAAGACTCAATAAGGGTATGACTCATTTTTTTTTGGTGGTTGGAAGGTTTTCAAAGCTGATATATTTTATTCCTTACTAAAAGACTAATGTTGTTGTTCATGTAGCAAGATTATTTTTCAAAGACATGGTAAGACTACATGGTCTACCAAAGAGCATAGTTTTAGATCGAGACATTGAGTTTGTTGGATACTTTTGAAGAACATTATGGAAGAATTTAAAGGAAAAAAAATTTCATCTCATCACATCATCCACAAATTGATGGATAAATCTAAGTGGTGAATACGAGTTTTGGGAATTTGTTATGATTTGTTTTGGAAATAAACCAAAGGGATGAGATTTGATTTGACCACAGGCAAAATTTGCATAATCTAATTCTATCAATAGGATCAT
This sequence comes from Cupressus sempervirens, assembly GCA_028749045.1. NCBI lineage: Eukaryota > Viridiplantae > Streptophyta > Pinopsida > Cupressales > Cupressaceae > Cupressus > Cupressus sempervirens. Next base: position 80,678,176 of record CM053790.1, on the reverse strand, counting down.
TGATAAATCACCATCCTAGATAGTATATGGAATTAGTCCTAGAAATGCTTATGAATTAAGGAATTTAGAAAAAGGGGGGACAAGTCATGCCAAATATGAAGACTTTTTTGGACACTTAATAACTTGCATGAGGAAGTGAGGAATCACATTACCAAAATGAATACACAGTACGAGGCAAGGAATATGAGAAAATGAGGCATGAGGAATTTTAGATTGGAGACGAAGTCACAGTTCATTGTAGAAACGAGCGATGAACATATGATAAGTTGAATATGAATAAGTTTAGACCATACAAGATATTGAGAAGATTGATATAGGAAATGCCTATGAAGTAGAGTTGTCCAGTGAATTGAATATTTCACCAATGTTTAAATTTTTAGATCTAATAGAGTATCATAAAGGAGGTGTTAAAGATGAGGTTAGAAGCACAGTGGAGTGTTCCAATAACCACTTGATCTACAAAGGAGATTGAAGGAATCTTAGATAGTCGTGTTGAAATAAGTACAAGAAACAAGACATATGAAGATTTTTTGGTCAAATAAAAAGGATGATCTATTGAAGATACATCATGGTTGATAAGGGAGGAGGTTAATCATCTTGATTTACATCTAAATACCTGATATGTAACAAGGTAACTTCTCAAATTACATTGGGTGTCTAATACATGAGCATCCTAAGTGTAAGGGAAATCTTGCATCACCCAAAAATATTTATGAGTTGTCTTTCATTAAGGGTTATCTTAGTACAAGGTTACTATCTCTAGATGCTTACTTTTTTTAGTAAGTTGGTTTTTTGAGCTCATAATATTTTGATTTCATCCATGGAGGTCCATTTTAGATATATTAGCCTTTCAGTAAAGCTTCATTGCAATATCAAGTCTATTTGTGAAGTTATTGAAAAGTTTTGGTATTGGTAACAAGAGACAAAAACTTCACCTTAGTTTTGAAGGTTTTAGAGGCTCCAAAAAGGGGTCAAACCTCGAATTACTGGAGCTTGCATGAATCAAGTGTTGTAGACCAAATTGTGACATTTTTGAAATGGGGTCATTATAGTCAATGAAAGCAACTAGCAATAAGTCACGTTCTTCAAAATTTGTGCCACTTGAAATAGGCAAAATAAAAGTTCTTCAGAGTTCCTAAAGTTGTTGGGGGGCTAATATAATATAATAAAGTATGAAAAATAGTAATAATTTAGGGTTGTTCAGCCTTAGGGTCTAGGATCAAATTTCTAGAACCTTCTAGGGAAGTGGACGATTACCTATATAAAGAAGGTCTATAGGGTTATCTAGAATAGTTTTGGGATGTTGGTGGTTGCTCTAGCTTACAAAACATTTCAAGGAAAACATCAATGTGGCTTTGTATGTTTTATTTATAGATTTTTTAATTCCATACTTTTGGAGATAATAAGATGCCAACTTTTTTTTTCTTACAACTTGTTATTTCTCTATTAATGTTATGTGTTTGTGTTATTAAGGGGAGTACCCTTTATCAAGTAGTTATTGTCTACTATTGTGAATCACAACTCATTGACACCAGTACTACAAATTTACACATGGATTATAATAATATATCACATCAGTCACTTATATGCCTTGATCACTTCAAATCCACCACATATCACACTTGTATACTCTAGACTCTTCTTTGTTTATATTGATATATGATCTTACGTATGTCGACTTCACACCAAATGTGTGATATTACCAATGAAATAGTTATTGCATTTAAATTGCATTCATAACATTAGTCCTAAATCTAGGACATATACAAGAAATATTAACAACTTGCTACAATACATACCTTGGATAAATTACAATTAGATAATTATGGTTTATGTTACATTTTTTAAAGCCATTTGAACACCACAACCAAGATCGAAAAATAGATACACAAAATAATCATTACCACCAATAGAATGATGTATTGAATATATTCTAGTCAATACATTGATCTAGTTCTAAAGAACTTGATGCACCTAGGGACACAAGATATCATCATTCTTTACATTTCATATGCATAGTAAAAAATTCATGTTACAACATTGATACCATATAGGACATACCCAAAAAGTGTCAACCACCAACTAATACCTTGAGAACATTGATATGAAGGATGTGGTATAAATTCCAATCAATGAAAGTACTTCCTCACATATTTTAACAATATCCACCTTTGGCATTACTGGAAAAAACATATAAAAAACAAAAAGTTAAGAAGAAATTTTGATTTACCAAAAATCCAAGAAACACTCTCCTTGAGTGGATGTTATCTTTTTGTTTTCTTCCTATAAAAAATGCTCCCCCTTTTTGTCACAATGGAAAAGAGGCAAAAAGAAATTAAAGAGACCTAGCTACAAAAAACTAATAGTTTTTACTACTAACCAAAAAAATGATAGTTTTTACTATAAATGCCTTTTTATACCTCTTCTTCAATACTAAAAACCCTATATGAGAACATGAATTGTCACATACCACCAATGTTTCAAAAGGTCATGTCCAATCTAAAATAGGAAATCTATGTTCAAAGATCTCAACATTGAGAATGATATTGGCAACATGATCCATCCTAACTTTCACCATGTTATTTAGAAGTGAAAAGGTCTTGAGAATGTCTTCCCTTTGCCTTTTCTAAGGTACCGGTTCACTTTGCATCTCTCATGTCCTCATTCTCCAGTTGCCTTCTTTATCGATATATATATCGACAAAGAAGCCAAAGGGAAGAAAAGGCAAAAGGAAGACATTCTCAAGACCTTTTCACTTGTAAAGAACATGGTGAAAGTTAGGATGGATCATGTTGCCAATATCATTCTCAATGTTGAGATCTCTGAGCATAGATTTCCTATTTTAGATTGGACATGACCTTTTGAAACATTGGTGGTATGTGACAATTCATGTTCTCATATAAGGTTTTTAGTATTCAATAAGAGGTATAAAAAGGCATATATATATATATATACACACACACATATATATACATATGTGCACACACACACACACACACACACACACACACACACACACACACACAAGCATGCATGCGTGCGCACACACACACACACACACATGTAAAATAGGTCTTTCCCATATCATTGAACTTTGTCTCAATCTCCATACATTATCCTCTAAATTTATCAACTACAAAAGGACAATAACTATAATTTTGGTAGATCTTTGTGATTGGTTCTATATGTGCTCTTATCTTACTAATAAGCAAAGATGGTGTTTTCTTATAAGTATCACAATTCTTCTCAATTTTACTCTCCATAGTTTAGTAGTCCATATCAAATCCAAATAGAGTCTTCTCAACCTATATAGTCATGTTACTAGGTAGCATGTACCAAATATACTAGATACTACAATAATTTTGTTGCTAATATGGTCTTTTAAGCAACTTTATTATGTATGTATGTATGTATGTATGTATGTATGTATGTATGTATGTATGTATGCATGCATGCATGTATGTATGTATGTATATGCATGCATGCATGCATGCATGTGTGTGTGTGTGTGTGTGTGTGTGTGTGTGTGTGTGTGTGTGTGTGTGTGTGTGTGTATGTATGTATGTATGTATATGCATGCATGCATGTGTGTGTGTGTGTGTGTGTGTGTGTGTGTGTGTGTGTGTGCATGCGTGTGTGTGTAAAATAGGTCTTTCCCATATCGTTGAGCTTTATCTCAATCTCCATACATTATCCTCTAAAGTTATCAACTACAAAAGGATAATAAATATGATTTTAATAGATCTTTGTGACTGGTTCCATACATGCTCTTATCTTACTAATAAGCAAAGATGGTGTTTTCTTATAAGTATCACAATTCTTCTCAAATTTACTCTTCATAGTTTAGTAGTCCATATTAAATCCGAATAGAGTCTTCTCAACCTATATACTCATGTTACTAGGTAGCATGTACCAAATATACTAGATACTACAATAGTTTTGTTGATAATATGGTCTTTAAGCAATTTTATTACTACGGTATTTCTAGTTGGAAAACATTCAACCCATAAACCACCAATCTATCAAATTCATTGTTATCCAACATTGTCTTGACAATATTAGGATTAACAAGTTTTGATCCTATTGGTGAAAGCATAGGTTTCTTCATTTCATCCTTAGCTACGATTTTCTCCGATTTTTCTTTTCATTCTTTCATCATCTTAGAAAAACTCTCTTCTCCTCCTACAACTTCCTCTTCACTATTGAACAGTGAAACTAAAATAGCTTCATTTCCTTCTAAACTTGTTTTCATCTTCTTAGTTTTATATGTTGCACCATTGATGACTACTTCTAATTTGCTCCAAAGAGGAAACTCCATCATACTGCCTTACTAGTATAACACTAAACCACTAGATTAGAACTAAATATCCCCCAAAATGATAAGAAGTATGCCTTACATGCATTTTTCTCATTTTCTAATCCTTCCAAGTACCTATAAATCTATCTACCAATAGGAATCTTGATTCTTCATACAATATTCACTTTTCCAAGCAAAAAGCCCATGAAGTAAAACATCAAACACATAATCAATGATAATTTTTTTTATAGTTATTCTCCAATAACATTTTCACATTCAATAACAAGTTGTCTAATAACATTTTGCACAAATCCATTTCAATGTCCTCGTGTAACTTTTTATATGTCATGTACACAACTACAACTAAAGTAGAAGCGTCATGATCTTAGAATTAAATGTTGTAAGACGTGTTAGAATATTTTGAAGGGGGGGGGGGGGGGGTGAATCAGTTATCCTCAGGTCTAGATGTATAAAAATAACTTTTAACAGTTCCAACAAACTCAATCAAACTGATGAGCTACAGATCAAATAAAATTGTTCATCACTATTCAAATTATTTTTTTATTCCATCTTGCTTTATGTTCAGTATATGTCGACTAGAAGATAACATCACTACTAACAATAAACTTAAAACTTAAACAAAAAGTAGCATAAACACATAGCAAACATCCACACAAATGTTTGATACTAGTATTTAATGTGGAAACCCAATTTTGGGGAAAAAAATACCAAGTAACATGCTACAAATTTTCACTCTTAATAAGTAAGCTACGTTAGGAGACACCCTAATAAAAGTTGCAAAACACACTGTTAAGTGTGACCTTGTTAAAGGATTTACAAATGATTTTTAGGTCAACCTTAATCAAAAGGATTTTTACTACTACTGTAATGATTAGAAAGTGACAACTAGGTTTGATATGATAATGTATACAACTCAATTTGCAAATTCAAATCTCCATTTAGCTCAGCACTGGTTCATTGATTGGACTCCATCTCTCTTAACAACTCATATCTACCTGGCAACTCTTCAAGCAATCTCCCACATCACAAACTTCACACTTCTCCTTTGTAGGTCTATTCTTACTTGTCTTTCCAAATTCTAGTCCAACAAAAACATAAAAAATCTCATATACCTCCTTAAATAGGTAGCTTTGATCTTTTTCCACTTAAACATAATTGTATATCTTAGGGTTATGAACAAATTCAACAAATTCAATGAATTGAGCCATCTTTTGTTCTTCTTCCTCCTTGAAAATTATAGAAATATTCTCTCAAATCTTAGCCTTTAATTTCTCAACTAATATTTTGCATTCATTAATAATCCAACTCATCAATCCTTATTGTCAACATGTTTTGCTTACTTTGAGAATTCAACTATGTCAACTACAAATCTTGATTCTTTCTCAAACAGCTAGTTTGTTGACACTTGGTCATAACTATATTTTGTTGCTCGGTCATCACTAGATCACATAGTCATCACTAAAATATCTTGCTCAGTTTACACAGTGCAAATTGGTCTTTACTATCATTCAACACTCTCTATCGCTCGACTAATACTGATACTCGATCAACACTATTTTGCTCTGCACTGCTTAAGTTCTTTAATCTTCCACCTTAGATATTTGGTTGCTTCACAACTCTTTTGTTTCTCAATTGATCTTTCTTCCTTTCTTATTGTAATTAATAAACAACACATTATCTTGTCAAGTACTAACTGATCAAGTACCAATTGTAATTCCATCACACTTTCACATCTCAACTCAATCTCTCACTAGGTCATCTCATTATCTCTTCTTTTCAAATCCTCTTCATCAATCAAATGAAATGGCACTCTACACTATTAGTAAATGTCTTACCAGTAAGGTTTGACATTAATGACAACATAACAATTGTTCCACATTTGTAGATCCAACAATCTCCCTCTTTGGAATTGATGGCAACCCCTTCAAAATTAACATCTTCCAAGTTACCATGCAATCCAAAACATAACCAAACACTTTAAGTGTGTCACTGCTCAGCTCACTTTGTGTTCATGTTCTCTCTTTCTTAGTTTCATTTTGATTCTCATCCAATGCAATCTCAGTATGCTCCCTCTATTACTTTAGCACATACTTTGTTTCTCTCCCTCTTATTGATAGGAATGGTAACTACCACACATCTCCACCAACTTGATCATATTCTTCCTCTTTATATGATAACTCTTATGGTAATTTGATCAAATTCTCACTCTTTAACAACAATGCCAAAGACATTTTGTAGACAACCTAAAATTGTCAAAGACCTAAACAACACGAGTTTTAATCAAATAACAAGAATTAAAGACAAAGTCAGAGAAATGAGGAAAATAATGGACTTTCAAATCAATTGCAATGTTAAGGTGTTTGAGTGGTTAATTAATTAATTACCTAAACCCTTGATCAAATTCAAAAAGACCAAAATCACTTTCAAAAAGGAAATTTAATTCATTAAAATAAAATAAATAAAATAAAAAGGAAAAAGATAAAGATAAAAATTTGAAAAGAAATGCAACATTTAATAAATCAACTAAAATCATTTATCCCCTCACAAGTGAAATTTCCCTTTTGGAATTTAAAAGAATTGAAAATCCCTATTTATCCTCACAAAAAAAGTTTGTTGGACTGTTCCCCTTGGGGTTTTGTGAGATATTTTCAGTTTCACCTTTACAACCAATTAAAGGTAAATCCCATATCTTTACCCAACCCACTTCTGGAATCCTATAAATAGAAGGGAAAATCAAGAGAAAAAAGACCCAAGTTTTATGTATCCTTACTATAGGCATATTAGAGCTATCATTTTGATAATCTATTTAGCATCACTGTTATAGAGATTTTAGTATTGTTTTAGCAACATTTAAACATTATTTAGCATTTTTTAGTCTCATTCATACACATACCTTTAGCATTTTCATGTTCTTATCTTGATATATCTTGCACTCATATAGATCTCATATAAACTTTCATAAATCTGCACTAATAGCATAATCCCATTCTAGAACTATCACTAAGATGTTAGTCAAAGAGCGATTTTAGCAGTTGTAGTTAGAGAAATATGAGATGTTCGTAGATGCATTATTTAAGAGTTCTTTCTTGGGTGTAGTTTAGTTCATCATTATTTTGATTGTATTCTACACCAAGGTCTCATGAATACCCAATTACCCCGTGTACAAATATTAAAAAAAAGTCAAAAATAGTGATAGAGTATTCATATTACCATAGCTGAGCTAGTGGTGATTGTACTATATCCCTTTTATTTAGGTGCTCAATGATTAAATTTAATTTTCATCTCTTTACAAAATGTGATGGTTAGCTTCATCCATATAGATTTCATATGGAGTCCCTTAAAACAATCTAGCACACCACCAGGGAATAAACAAGAGATATTACACAACATTGTCTGATGGATTGGTAACAAAACTAAGACATGTCAAAAAATGACCGACAAAACCATCATCATCACAAAAAGCTTTTACTATTTAAGTATTGTGGACTTTTTTTTTCATCAACACATTATCACATTTAATCACACTTCATTGCCTCATTATCTCACAATATTCATTCCACTGATTGCATTATGTATCCTTTGAATCTCAAAAATTTAGGTCACCATTTCCTCTCATCAACTTCATTTTTCACCCTTGATCATATTCCATTCATAAGTTACCTCACCTCAATCATTAGTTTCATCATCAGTGCCTTGAGAATTCTTCACGGCCTTCAAATCTCAAACATTTGAGTTGCATTTTTATTTCATTACATCATTTTCCTCCCATCTTTATTTCATCATTTTAGTCATTTCATAATCTAATTTTGATCTCATTTTCATATTACATCATTTCATATTCCTTTTATTAATTCATTTTTAATCATTTCATATATTACTTGTTTCATTTCATTTCCATTTAATTCAATCATCTTCACTTCATCATCTTAATTCACTTCATTATCTCATTTTCCTATCATTTTAATTTTATTATCTAATTTTCATCTCATCTTCATATTATATAATTTCATATTCCATTTATTAATTCATCTTCATTCTATCATATTAATCATTTCATACATTACATTGTTTCATTTTATTTCCATTTAATTCAATCATCTTCACTTCATCATCTTAATTCACTTCATGATCATTTCATTATCTCATTTTCCTATCATTTTAATTTTATTATCTAATCTTCATCTCATCCTCATATTACATCATTTCATAGTCCTTTTATTAATTCATTTTCATTCCATCATATTAATCATTTCATACATTACATTATTTCATTTCATTTCCATTTAATTTAATCATCTTCACTTCATCATCTTAATTCACTTCATGGTCATTTCATTATCTCATTTTCCTATCATTTTAGTTTTATTATCTAATTTTCATCTCATCTTCATATTACATCATTGCATATTCCTTTTATTAATTCATTTTCATTCCATCATATCAACCATTTCATACATTTCATTTCCATTTAATCCAACCATCTTCACTTCATCATCTTAATTCACTTCATGGTCATTTCATTATCTCATTTTCCTATCATTTTAATTTCATTATCTAACTTTTATCTCATCTTCATATTACAACATTTCATATCCTTTCATTAATTCATTCTCATTCCATCATATTAATCATTTCCTACATTACATTGTTTCATTTCATTTCCATTTAATCAAACCATCTTCACTTCATCATCTTAATTCACTTCATGGTCATTTCATTATCTCATTTTCCTATCATCTTCATTTCATTATCTAATTTTCATCTCATCTTTCTATTACATCATTTAATATTTATTTCATTAATTCATTCCACCTTCATTTCATCATAGTACATCATTTCATTTCAAACATTAAACAATTACATTTCACCTTTTTATTTTTATCATTTCCTTCCATTTTTCACCTTCTTCAAACTATAACCATCCTCAACCATTTCATATTGATGGCATTCACACATTTTCCTCTCATCTCCATTTCATTCTTTTAATCACTTTATTTTCCTTTCATTAACCCATTTCATTTACTTACATCATTATCATTCCATCTCTTTAAATCAATTATCATCTCATTTTCATTTTATTGTATTTCATTGCATTCATCTTTGTTTAATGCAATCATCTTCAATTATTCATTTTACATCATGTTCATTCTATTTCATCGCATCATTTCATTAAATTCATTTTTATCATCATTCGTGTTTTCTTAACCCATTATCATTTTTTCATCATTTCATGTCATCATATTACAACATTTCATTCATTGTCTCATTTTCATTTCATCATTTTAATTTCCCTACATTACCATCTATTCCATTATCCTATTTTCGTTATCCATGTTATTACATTTCATTCATCCATTTCACTTATCTATTCATCATCTACATATTATTTCACCACACTAAGCATTTATTCATCTCCACATCAATTACATTAAACATACACATTTCATCCACATATAAGAGCATCATATATATGAAACAACATATGTGTATCACATAAAAACATCCATCACATCACTACATACCACCATAAAGAATATAATGTCCATGATACAAAAACACAAAATTCCAACTTAACACAAATGCAAAAAGCTCAATCTGAATGCTCATATATCAAAAGGTCATCCTCAAAACATCTATTATACATTTGATAGCCAAAATAAACAAAATGGTAAAAATTATACAACAACTCATCCCTATATCTACCTACCCAGGCCACTTGTAAATCTCTCTATGTCTGATCGAGAGGTGCTTGATACTAGGGGAACTCATCCCATCTCTTGGGGTCTAATCTGATGCACCTGTACCCTATGTCCCTAGTATGGTTGGGGCAACTTGACTAGTGGTCACTCCATCTATACTTAGTGATGGAGGTGGAGGACTTAGTGTTAGAGATGCTATGAATGCATGTACTATACTTTCCAACTAACTGATTTGAGATTCAATCACTCCAACCTGTGCCTCTATGATACTCACACGGGCACCCAAATTAGATGACCCACCCAATATAGCTATCAATGATGCTGGCACTATGAACACCTATGGCTGTGAGCTTTGTTCCCCTATAGAGGAATCATGTACTCAATGTCTCTATCTCCTCACAAACTACACATTATTTGGTAACTTGGCCCTATGTTGGACTTTCCTACCTTGATCCATGTCATCCACCCTCATGATGTGCCCTGCACCACTATCTAAACCTCTCCTACTGATCACAACTACTATTGTACTACCCATACTGACTCCTGTGCCTGATCTCATCACCATCCTACCTCACCCACAAACCTCTCTAGGTCTACCACCGCCCACATCCACTGGCCTCTATGCCAACATCTATCTCTGTAATCGAACCCATGGTAGAACTCTCTACTAAGGCAACACCCTAGCCTTACCTTTGCCTCCATACCTCCCTTGAACTTGTGGTCCTTGACCTCTGCCTCTCCCCTACCCACCCTCACCATCATCATTCCCCTTGCTCGAGTACTCCTCAATGCCTGGTATTGACTCAACTAGATTTGTATATCTCAAAAAGGGATGCTCTATGAACCACTGAGCATAGCCCCCCTCCATCCCAACATCAACCTCATCATCCATCAATGACCATCTCTATGGAGCCCCTATCATCTAAATGAAAGCCTCTCAACATGCCTCATAATCTAATATAGGACCTCATACTGGCCTCTCTGCATGAACATGAGCATAGTGTGCTACTCCCTGTGGCATCCCCTCCTGGTGACCAAGTTGTTTGACTACCCTCATGGAACAAAATTTCTCAATCACTGAGGGGATCTGACTAAGAAAATATCACAGAAAAAAGAAATGCATCATCTCATCATCATCCTCTATCCATGGCTCTATATACTTGTAAGGCCTCCATACAACCTCATCCAACATCCGTCTCCAATACTTTGTCTTGCCTAGATGGGGTTGGACAATGATACCTAAATACATGTATATGTAGGGAATGTCCTGTGGTCGTTGTCAAACACATATAGGTCGCTAAAATGCAACTACACCAAGAAAATCTTCGTGGTCAGTCAATCATATCCTGAATAATGCAACCCCATCTAATTGGACATTTGCGCCCTTGATTATATGGTAGGAGAAATCTCCCTATTAACCCTGCTAACACAACTAGTAAGGGATCATACTACAATATTTGGAACCATGACACACTATCATCCCTGAATAGATCTCTACAGGTTGTACCATCATCTATCTGATCATAGTATACTAGATCCCCTACTATTAGGATCTGAAGAATCTTATACACATCCTTTGGGGTAATTGTCATCTCCCCAAGTGGCATATGAAAGGTGTTGTGGTCTAAGTGCCACCACTTGACCACAATTGTCAATAATTCTTTATTCACCCAAAACTGAGGCATCTGGAGAAGTTATGTGAATCCATATCTATCAATGATCTTTCAATCCACTACTGAAAATCTACCAATGGACTCTAGTGTCCATGGATATAATCCACAAACCATGAGCATATGTCCACGTACCTATTTCACAAAACAATCAAACAATGACATCAGTTTATTACAAGTGATTATCCTACATCAATCTAAGTCAACTTCTAGCTATCTTGTTAATGGTTCGATCTTGAACTTGTTATTTGTCCTACTCTATATCTTGAGATGGACATGTTGGTCTCCCTACTTTGTATCCTAAGAGGTGCACCTTTTCTATCTATCTACCATACTTGATTGATCCTACATATCGCTTCATGATGACATTGCTATCTTGTTTAGGTTATGACATGAACAAGCTTGTAGGTTGAAATAAATGTTCATGTTTCTTATTAGATCGTAGCATTCTATATTAGACTATGATCAAAAACTCATCATGTTCCCATTCACTTATCTGACCCCTTTTATATTCAACAAACTCTACATCTGGCCTTCCATGCTCAATCCACTACTCAAAAGTGGTACAACAAAGCATGAATGTGCTATAAATATCACTTGCACTATTATACTAATCATACACATTATAACATGCTACAAATGTGCTCAAAGAGTCATGTGCACTACAATATCCAATGGATGCGCTATATGAAAACAAAAGCACTATTTAAGATCACAAATGCGCTGACATGTTCAAAAGTGCTCTCCAAAATCTCATTGGTGCTATCATACTACATGGATGCACTACAAAAAATGAATGCACTTTAAAACACTTCATATGCGCTACTATATTACAGGTCTATGATCATCACAATGGAAAAGTTCTTCAAAATTCAAATGCATTATTATCACTCGTGTATGTGCTATAAACAAATACGTATGCACTAAAATAACTAAATGCGCTATAATTATCTACATATGCACTATAGTTTTACACTATGCACTATTTTTCAAACCTAGGGTTTTTGTAAATGCACTAGTTCATAGTACAAATGCACTATTTTATACTACATATGTGCTAAAATAATTTAAATGTGCTACAGAAAACATTAACTGTGCTAAAATGAGAATTGCATGCCTTTACCGATTCAAATCATGCAAAAATTCAAAATTCCTACAAAAATTCAAAAATTTGAAGTCACAGATATTCTCGATGACTTAATGGAGCTCCACAGTTGGTTGTATGCTCATATCTACGACCCCTCTTGAATTTGTGCTCTCATAATGGGACCACCATCTTCACTGGATCAAAGCTCAAAATAGAGAGGAGTAAAAGGCGAATGTAAAAATGAAAAGGGTAAAAGATCTTTTGACCTATTTAACCCTCACTAGGGGCATTTCATGACATTCCTGAACATTCTTTACCCTACTTAATGCCTTTAGACCCATTTTCTTGACATGGGTATCGCTCCATTGGATTCAAACATACCTACTACCCAAATCATCTTCAAACTTTTCCATCAATATTTTTCATAAATAAAATTGGATTCTCCATATCTTGCAAATCAAATTTTCCAACTTTATCAATATACTTATATCAAACCAGGTTATCACAATTTCTCAAAAGTGTTCTACCCCAGGCAAAATTCAACTTCAATCAAAATTAACTCGGGCATCCAAGCAAACATTTATAAATGAAGGGTTTTAAACATTGCAATATCAGGATCAAGCATCAAATCATCAATAACCAGGCATTGTATCAACTTCAAATTAATAGAACATCATTGATTAGACACTCAATCATTAAAATATGGCTAAAAAATTAGAAAATTGCGATATTCTTTGAACTAATATGCTTCACATAATAGCTTAAAGAGGGGCATTTTTAGACACCCTAAAATTGGAAAATACCTAAACAACACAAGTTTTAATCAAATAATGAAAATTAAAGACAAAATTAGAGAAATGAGGAAAATAATGTACTGTCAAATCGATTTCAACGTTAAGGCATTTGAGTAGTTAATTAATTAGTTACCTAAACCCTTGATCAAATTCAAAAAGACCAAAATCACTTTCAAAATGGAAATTGAATTCATAAAATCAAAAGGAAAAAGATAGAGACAAAAAATTGAAGAGAAATGCAATATTTAATAAAACAACTAAAATCATTTATCCCCTCAAAAGTGTAATCCCCCCTTTTCAAAATTTAAAAGAATTGAAAATCCCTATTTATCGTCACAAACTAAGTCTGTTGGACTGTTCCTCTTGGGGTTTTGTGAGATATTTTCAATTTCACTCTTACCCCTTATAAAAGGTAAATCCCATAGCTTTACCCCAACCCCCTTCTGAAATACTATAAATAGAAGGGAATATCAAGAGCAAAAGGACCCAAGTTTAATGCATCCTTACTATAGGCATATTAAAGATATCATTTTGATAATCTATCTAGCATCACTGTTATAGATATTTTAGTGTCATTTTAGCAACATTTAAACATTATTTAGCATTGTTTAGTCTCATGCCTATACATATCTTTATCATTTTCATGTTCTTATCTTAATATATCTTGCATTTCATATAGATCTCATATAGACTTTCATAGATCTGCACTAATAGCATAATCCCATTCTAGAATTGTCACTAAGATGTCGACCTGAGAGCGATTTTAGCAGTTGTAGTTAGGGAAACATAAGATGTTTGTAGATGCATCATTTAATAGTTATTTCTTAGGTTTAGTTTAGTTTACCATTATTTTGATTGCATTCTACACCAAGGTCTCATGAATACGCGATTCCCCTATGTACACATTTTAGTTACTGTATTAGGTTCAGTGTCAAATATCTCTATTTTCATGCAAATATCATCTATTTATGATATATGGTATTTCTTTCTCTATCATCAGGTAAGAATTTATGCTTAAGCTCTTCTCACTGAATAGAAGAAAATAATGGATGGATGTGAAAATATGTGTGTCAGGGGAAATATGATATGAGGGGGAATATAGTATCTATCCTTAACCCGAATTCCCAAAAGGAATGATCCAAATTAATTAACCACAAGGAAGTGATTAATGCACAAATGAATCAAACAAGGAGAATATGAAGAAAGGAGGAAATCCTATAATCTATGATAGAAAGTAACTACTTAAAACCTTGAATGAATATAAGACAAATACTAAACTTAAAGTAGAGTGAATTTGGAAAATGTCAATTTCTAATGTCTATGTACAATTTCGAGGAATTCTGCAACTTACTCTGGCTTGGAAATGTTGAGACAGAGAAAACCCAAAAAAATTATGTCCTTCCAAGGGTATGTCAACCTTGACCCAAATAGCGAGGCACAATCTTACCCTAAGGCACAATTGTACCCCAAAAAGTCGACCTTGACCTGCACATCTCTGACAAAATTTTTGTTTGCAGATTCCACAAGTTCGACAAAAAGGGTATCCAAATCTACACTTTAATTCGCTGTCCTATACTTGTACCTACAAGAAAAATGGCTTTGTTGTTTAGATGGCAGGTTTGCTTTGGTCAAACCCCAGTTTGGAATCAACCTTGAAATATAACTGAAATTTCAATATGAATAAATAAAGTAAATGGAACTATTCACCTTGCTTATATTGAAATTCTTGTGGAGGATTCAAATCCATGAATCCACAATTATGAATGCGCCAAATGAATGTAGAATTGTGTAGGATGTCTCAAATCAATAGCATTAGATCTTCAACATCAATCTTGAATGGATATTTGCATAGGAAAAGGCTTGGATGAAAAGGGATGAGTCTTCAACAAGAGGGCTCCATAGAGATTGAATCCTTCAATGGCTAACAATGGATCTCCTTGATGAATTAAATGCTTGAACACTTGAATGCTTAAACACTTGATGGATAGTAAATCTTCACTTCATAGAAATATGGATGCGTCAGATAGTGGTTCATAGAAACTGGATGTCAAAATGAGGGAAGAAGGCTTCCTTTATAGAGATCTAGGGTATAAACTTCTAGAGAAGGATGACATTGGAAAATTAAATCGCAATTAACCTTAACCCCTAGAAATGGACCTAGATTAAATATAATTTAAGAGTTTACCATTCCAAAACCTGAAATAGTCGACCCGAAAGTGGAAAAATGAAACTTTTTGAAGCTTGATATCTTGAAACCTCTATAAATTAAAAATTGGATATGGGGTCAAGGATGAGGTCAACCCTACCCTAGGTCAAGGTCAAGGACATCCTTGACCTAGGTCAGGTTCAAGGTTGACCTTTACCCTTTAGGTTTTCCTTGACCCAGAAATTCAAAGTCCTCAGTTTCACAGATAAAGTTGTCAAAAATAGGCTAGAAATAGAGAGAGAGAGAGAGAGAGAGAGAGAGAGAGAGAGAGAGAGAGAGAGAGAGAGAGAGAGAGAGAGAGAGAGAGAGAGAGAGAGAGAGAGAGAGAGAGAACAAGGGGAAGACAACCAAATCCATGAAAAGACCTATTCAAGGCTCTTGACATGACCCTATACCACTTAGTTGGAGGGCTAAACACTCTTAACATGGAAGTGCTTCCATTTTAAGATGATACACTCACTACTTCACATCACTCCACACCTTTAAGTAGATCCTAAAGTGTGATCTCCTACATCAATATGTAAGATATCTTGATAATACTATTAATAATATTTGATGCAATGCTACATATCTTCTCAGTTTATTTAAGATAGGGGAACGATCCCTAACTTCCCTCTTAAGTACATATGTTCTTGTTTAGGTAGTTCCTTAGTGAATATGTCAGCTATATGCTCCTTTGTGTTCACACATTCAAGCCTCACTTCTTTATCTTGCGCTAACTCTCTCAAGTAATGATACTTGATCTCAATGTGCTTTATCTTTGTATGCATCACAATATTTTTTGAAATGTTTATTGCACTTGTATTGTTACAATAGATCACTACAAGTTCAATAATCTCTTCATTCATACCTTTTAACAATTGTTTGATCCAATTAATATTTGAATAATTCACTGTTGCAACTAGATACTCAGCTTCTTCTATAGATTGTGAAATATAGTTTTTCTTCTTTCTTTTCCAAGAAATCAACCTCTTTCCTAGAAAGAAAGTGCCTCCACTACTACTTTTTCTATCATCAACATTACCAGTCCAATCAACATTTGTATATACTTTCAGCTCAAACTTGTCATTCTTCTTATACCATAAGCCATAGTCTTATGCCCCTTCTAGATATCTCACTATTATTTTCACAACCATAATATGATTCTCTTTAGAATTAGCAAAAAATATTTCAACTATTCTAACTACTAATGCAATGTCAGATGTGTTGTGAACAACATATTGCAATTTTCCAATCATTGATCTGTACAATGTCTGATTTACCTGTATAGGATCATCATTCTTTGAAAGTTTATGTCTAGTAGCCATAGGTGTTCC
Source organism: Cupressus sempervirens (assembly GCA_028749045.1). Lineage (NCBI taxonomy): Eukaryota > Viridiplantae > Streptophyta > Pinopsida > Cupressales > Cupressaceae > Cupressus > Cupressus sempervirens. Next base: position 80,661,086 of record CM053790.1, on the reverse strand, counting down.
AACTAGTCTTGAATCTTCCATACCAAAACTTTTCAACATCTCCTTGATGTACTTTGATTGTGTAAAGTATATTCCTCCTCTCCTTTGATAGACTTGTAAACTAACAAATAATTTAATTTCTCCAAACATTTACATCTCAAACTCTTTCTTTGTTTCATTTGCAAAATATTTACACAATGAATATTGTCCTCCAAATATGATATCATCAACACAAATTCTAGCTAACAATACCTTGTTCTTAGATTCACTTTTTAGGTACAAATTGCCATTGCCATTAGTTCTTTCAAAACCAATCTTTGTCAAATAATTATGTAGTCTTTCATACCAAGCTCTAGGGGCTTGCTTCAAACCATAAAAATCTTTTTGTAAATTACATACAATGTTTCTCTTGCTAGGCTGAACAAAAACTTCAAGTTGTTTAATGTAGACATCTTCTTCTAGTATCCCATTCAGAAATGCATACTTCACATCCATTTAATAAACTTTAAAATCTTTGTAAGTAGTATATGCAAGTAGAATTCTCACTCCTTCCAAACTTGGAACTACAGAAAAAGTCTCTCTATGGTCAATTCCTTCTTCTTGTGCATATCCCTTATAAACTAGTCTTGCCTTGTTCCTTGTGACTTCACCTTTCTCATTCAGCTTGTTTCCGAATACCCATTTTGTTCCAATCACATTCTTATTATTTGGTCTAGGTGCTAGTCTCCATGTTTTTTTTTTCTTTTCAATTTGATCAATTTCTTCATTCATGGTTCTTATTTAGTCTCCATTCTCAAGTACATCCTTAACTATTATGGGTTCAAAGTAACACAATTTGTTTCTTGTCATAACTCTTGAATTTTTATCTCCAATAATTTGATCTTGTGTATGATGTCTTCATACATACTTTTCTAGCACAGGTTTAGATCTTCTTACTTCTTGTGGCAGTTTAGTTGTTTCAACATGTTCAATCCCTTCATGTCCTTCTTGTTGCATCTTTGGTTGTATCACAAGTTCATCTATCTGATGTTTGGTAGTCACTTCCTATTGCTTGTCTTTAACAATCTAATGCTTGACAGGTTGTTTTTGCTTGACAACACTCCTTTGTTGAGACTCTGTAATGCCCTTAATATGTATCACTTCAGCTGGTCTCTTAAGTTTAGGTATTTTATTAGGTTCTCCTTCATATCCATATACAAAATTTTTGTAATCTCCAGGTTCTTTCTTGTATGTAGCTCCATTCTTTTCAACACATTCATCAATTCTAACATTTTCCCTTCCAAAATCTTGTTAGTGTTAGAATTCAAACTGTTATATGCCTTACTCTTTGTGGAATATCCTAGGAATATGCCTTTGTCAGTTTTTGCATCAATTTTACCTTTCCTAGTATCTCTCAAAATATAACATTTGCTTCCAAAACCTTTAAAGTAATTCACATTAGGTGCATGACCATACCAAAGTTCAAAAGGTGTTTTATTAGTATCTTTCTTGTTTTGTACTCTATTAAGGTATAAACAACAATACTTACAACTTCTCTCCATAATTTTTGAAAAATGTTCTTCTCCATCATCAATATTCTTGCACAATCCATGACAGATCTATTCCTTCTTTTAGCTATACCATTCTAAAGTGGAGTTCTAGGTGCAAATATTTGCCTTATGATACCTCTATAATTGCAAAATATGTTAAATTCTTTAGATACAATTTCTCCTCCTCTATCAAATCTCAAGCATTTCAAGATCTTACCTATTTCTTTCTCAACTCTAGCCAAATACCACTTAAACACTTGAAAAATATCAAATTTTCCTTAAGAAACATCAAAGTCGTCATCCTAGAGTAGTCATAGCAAATAAGATAAAGTACTTATCTCCATAGTAGCTTTGCACTCCAATAAGACCATATAAATAAGTATGAACTAATTTCAAAACATCATCATAAGAGTAAACTTTGCTTTTGAAACTAGACTTTTCCATTTTTCCCAATTGACAATTTTTACACATCACCTTATCAAGTTTACTTAGCTTTGGCAATTCTCTTACTCTCTTCCTCTTACTAATCTCAACTAGATTATCATATTTCACATGACACGATCTCTTATGCCATAACCAAACATCTTCAGATTGTGCAAACAAACATGTTTCATAAAATAGGTCTAGATAGAACAAGTTACCTCTAGTTTTCTGTCCACTTCTAATTAGTTCACTAGTAGCATCATAGATCTTTGCTTTCCTATCCTAAAACTCAACTCTATATCCTGCATTGATCAACTGTGCCATACACAACAAGTTATATTTTAGACCTTCAACCCAATATGAATTATCACACTTGATCTTATCGTTTAGTACAATTGATCCTTAACTTTCACAAGACATGGTGCATCATTTCCAAACTTGACACTACTTCCACTATAATGCACCAGTTTATCAAACTTACTTGTATCACCAGTCATGTGATGTAAACATCCACTATCAATTATCCACCTATAATTCTTTCTTATATGTGAGATTAAATAAATTATCTCATGCATTTCATCATCAAATTCATCTTTCATAGCAACATAAACAACTTATTCATCACTTTCATTAGTGTCACTATCAATAGTTTCTTCAAAATTTTAATACAATTTCTTACCTTTTCCCTTGTAGTCTCTATTTCCTCAGCAATCTCTATTGTCTCTCCTTCTCTGATATTTACTATCCTTCCTTTCATCCTTTTCTTCTCTATTAGGACACCTTTCTACAATATGATCAACCTTGTTACATGTAAAACAAATAATAGGGAGTTTACCTTTGTATTTTCCCTTTCCTCTTGGTAGTCTTTTAGCCAATAATGCCCCAAGTTCATCATCTGATTGACTATCATTGTTCACAAGCTTTCTTTTCTTCTCTTCTCTAGATTCATCAAGAGTCTATTTTACTTTGAAAGCACTTTCAACATTAGTGGGTGTGTAATCATCAAAATTTTCCAACTCAAAAGTTGTAAGTCTACCAACTAGGTGTGCATCTAACTTCTTGTATTGCAAAAAATCTAATATCATAGATAGGAAGTAAAGTTCTCAATACCTTTTTGATTATTGTTTCCTTGGATATGACACCACCAACACTCTTGGTTGCATTCAACACTTCTTTAATTCTTCCAATGTATTGTGCCAAATTTTCACCTTCTTTTATCTCCATGTCATCAAAGTTTCCTCTTAAGCTTTCTGCCTTAGCTATCTGCACATTTGTGTCTCCTCCATGTATCAATTCTAATTTTTCCCATACTTGCTTTACATTTTCATAGTCTTTTAATTCTTGATCAAATTCAGAATAGCTTAGGGATGATGTGAGCTCAATCATCATTTGGTTTGCTCTTGCTTCTCTTTCATTCACTCAACTATCATAGGTCTAGTAGCCTTAATATATTCATTCTCCAGATACTAAAGTGCAAAATCTCTAATACTAGATAGATGCAACTTCATCAACCTTTGCCATGTTGAGAAATTCTCCTCGATCAACTTGGGTACCTCTCTCTTATACATCATGATCTTTAGCTTTAAGTCCTTCAACCTTTCTCACAAGCACCAATGCTCTGATACCAATTTTTATAATATTTAGAATAACTAAGGTGGGGGGTGGGGGGTGGTGACTAAGTTATCCTTAGGTCTAGATGTATAAAAACAACTTTTAACAATTCTAGCAAACTCAATCAAACTCAAGAACTATATCAAATAAAATTGTTCATCACTATTCAACTTATTTATTCATTCCATCTTGCTTTTTGTTCAGTATACGCCGACTAGCAAAAAAAAAATCACTACTAACAATAAAATTTAAACTTAAACCCAAAAGTAGCAGAAACACATAACAAATATCCACACAAATGTTTGATACTAGTATTTAATGTGGAAACCTAATTTTGGAAGAAACCATGAAGTAAAATGCTACCACTTTTCACTCTTATGAAGTGAGCTCTATTAGGAGCCAACCCTGTCAAAAGTTATAAAACACACTATTAGGTGTAACCCTATTAAATTATTTAATCACCCTATTAGGAGTGGCCTTGTTAGAGGTATTTAGAACATTCCGTTATAATGTCACCTTGTTAAAGGATTTACAAATGATTGTTAGTTCAACCTTAATCAAAATGATTTTTACTACTACCACAATGATCAAAATGATTTTTACAAGCTACCTCCAATGATTTGATTTGGATGGCAAACTTGACAACAAGATTAACTAAACCTTCATTTGTTGGAAGATGGGGATTTTTTTACATTAATATCTCTACAAATTCTAGCTCCTTGCGAAGTATTTCCATGTGTGGGGTCAACATGGATTGGATGCTAATTATTGTAGCTCAAATGTTTACATCTTGAACATGTAGAGCTGCCAATTGACCCTAGGAATTCATTAAATTCTTGAAGTACCTCTGACTCTGAGCTAGAGAATGAGGTAGAGTTGTACCTATTTTCTTCATATCTCCCTCCAAATTTTCAATATGGCATTGCACTTCTTGTGTGAACAGAGTTGTATCACACAACTTAGTGAAGTGAGAAAATATTCTCTAAAACTTTCTTTACACTGTCAATCTTGGTTGCTAAATCAACCAAACTATGTGCAATAACACTTGATATATTTTCATTTACCTTTTAGTTAAATTTTCTCTTAGACCATTCAAGTAATTTGACATTGGAATCAAGGTCCACATCTTTACATTGTCAATCTTGGTTGCTAACTCAACCTAACTAAGTACAATAGAACTTGATATCTTTTCATTTACTTTTCGTTGAACCTTGCTCTTAGACCATTCAAGTAATTTGACATTGGAATCTAGGTCAGCATCATTGATCTGTTCTACAATGTTTACCAACTGCTCCATGATAGGCTTTTCTTCTTTAGGTGCTAGTAGGCTGAATGCATCAAGAAATATGTCCTTGATGTCTTGCAATGCTTGCTTTTGCCTAAGCTCCCTTCTGAGTAGTTCTTATTGCTTTTTCCTTGCAAGTGCATCCTATAGTATGCCCATTTGTTCAACAGTGATAGTTGCAAGGTCAAAATTTGGTAGAATAATCACTTCATCCAAGTTTACATCACCAAATGATGTAACTTCATCTATCTTGGATGTAATAGGACTAGGATTTGTTGACTGTAGTGGTGTAGCTTCTACACTCGGCCTATGAAGTGTTTGACTTGGAGGAGTAGCAGTTGATGGCAAAGAAACTAGTGTTTATATTGCTAATTACTCCTTAGGCTATGTAGTCAAGTCTAAATATTTAGTCCTCTTCTCTTCTTGTCTTTTAATTTCAATTGCACCTTGAACTTGTGATGTAGGTACATGAATATCTACTTGACATGTTGGAACTTGTGTTCCATCCTATTCTTCTATAGCAACCTCTGGTACTGACACAGTGTGTGCCAATTTGATGATGTTGGTCATGGATGGCTCTTTTCTTTGATACACTATAAGGGCTAATGTAGGTTGTCTCATAGTAAATTGAGGTGTCTTTGATATGTCTTGTGTTTCCACCTTTGCAGATATCTTCTCTACCTTCTTAAGTTCATCTACACTCACCAATATTGGATGACTATATAATTTTACTTTGGTGGTGGTGTCTTGCAATATTTTCTGCATGTCCTCCTTTGTTAGGGGATTGATGTTCTGAGTTACCTTGTCAGAAACATCCTTGATCTTTGCTGTTTCAGTGTTTGCTTATGTCACATGTTGTGGACTGACACTTTATAATAACTAGGGGGGGGGGGGGGTTGAGTCAGTTATCCAAGGTCCAGATGTATAAATAAAACTTTTTACAACATAGTGAACCCATAAAATAATTATACTCATGCATGCATCCATAAGATTATGCAATCACTTAAAACTTGTACTATCAAATCAACTTGTAGAAATGTAAACATGAAACCTAATAGATTCATCAAAACACTTGACATAATGATCTATGTGGTAACCCAATTTGAGAAAAACCACCAATAACATGCTACTATTTTCACTCTTCTAAAGTGATGCCCTGTGAAAGGCCAGCCCTATTAAAGGTTACAATACACACTGTTAAATGTGACCTTGTTAAAGGATTTCAATCACCATGTTAGGAGTGAGCCTTGTTAGAGGACTTTAGACCATTCAGTTGGAATTTCACTCGGTTAAATGCTTTAAAAATGACTTTTAGGTCAACTTTAATCCAAAGGATTTACCCTAGACTGATACAATTGTTAGAGAGTAACAGTAAGACTTTGATCTGATACAATTTACAACTTCATTTACATATTACAAATCACTATTTAGTCCTCAATTCTGCTTGGCCTTCATACTTACAGCTCTGATAGCTTGTTCACCCTTCAAGCATTCATCTCCTTAAGCCTTCTTGCTTAATACGCCATTGCAGACTCTTCTCTTAGGTCACCCAATGAAGCAAAACCTTGAATCCTTGTCTCCCTTAGGTTCTCACTCATGACAACCTTACTTCATGACCAGCCATTCCTATAAATAGGAAATTAAGTTTTTTTTCTTTTGCTCATTCTACATCATCTAATTTAGGGTTTGGATGGATTAGGTATGATACAATGTACCTACCCTATATCTCATATCTCTTCTAGAAACTTCTCCTAGAATCCACTTTGAATTTGCCTAAAAATGGTTTACCTTGAATTTTGTGCCACTAGCTCATCAATCTTATCTTCCACCTAGTTCATATAATCCAAGAAAACAAATTTTTCAGCTTAGATCCATCGAATTTATGATCTTTTAAATAATGTAGTAGCTTGACATTATCAAGCTTCTGATGCTTGACACATACTGTGTTTCTCAACATCCACTGTGAAATCACTCAGCACGAACTAAAGTTTACTGGTTCTCAAAATCAACTAAACTTTACTCAAAATTCATTGTTACGCTCAACATACACTAGAATGAACTTTTACTTGGCTCCAACTAATTGTCTGCTCAACTTGCTCTGTCTTTGCTTGACACCTACTATCCACTCGGTCAAGCTTGGTAGACAAACTTTGTGTAACTTGTTCTTCTAAACTTTCTTAGTGTAACCAACCTTTGTATCCTTAAGTAGATTATCAATACATCATGTCATCACTGTCTTAATTGATTCTTGCACTTCATTACATAATCATAACTCAACCTTTCCTCTAGGTGCTGTTGTTACATCTTTTGATCAAATCCTTTTCATCAATCAAATAAGTGACAGTACTTGAATCTTATAAGTAGTTGTCTTACCAGCAAATAGCAGGTTTGACATCAATGACAAAACAATGATTGAAACACATAGTCTTCTTCAAAAATATCCCTCTTTCAATCTAGTTTCAACAATCTTCCTCAATAATCTCTTTCAATCTAATCTCAAAAATCTCCCTCTTTGGAATTGATGGCAAACCAAACTAATCAACCAAATCAACCAAATGGTAAATACCTTGTTCAACCAAACTGACTAGGTTAAAACAGTGAGACAATACCAAAAAGAAAACTTGTATTGAAATTTCTCCCTCTATCAGTAATTTCCATCTTCTAAATAGGTTACAAAATTCTTTCTTATAACTCCATCTTACTATATCTCCCTCTTAGTAGGTAAATGTTAGGATTTCTCTTTCTTTGCTTTCCTGATCAACAACTGTCTCCTTTAGCAATTATCTCCCACTTAGGATTAGTAAACTCTCCCTTTTTGACAATAATGCTCTCCTGATATAATCTCTCCCTCTTTATTAGTCAATCTCTCTTGATCAGTAAAACTCTCCCTCTTTGACAACAATCCCAAAGACTTGTCATCTTTAACATGATAGATATAAACCTTTTTAGTTTCTTTAATTTCTCCCTCTGTCACCTTTCTTGTGATTGATTTGAAGTTTCAACTCTTTGATTACTTTAGGTAGCTCCAAAAGTAAGATCCTCTACATCAATGTGTAACATACGAACATCAACTTTTTTGATGCAGGGCACTCCTCTTGTTACTTAGATAGCCTTAGATAGGGGTATCACCCCTAGTTCACCTCTTAGATACTCATGATCATCCTTAGGTAATGATTTTTTGAAGATATCAAAAATTTATTCCTTTTTGTTGAAATATTCCATCATCACCTATTTATACTGAACTAACTCTCTCAAGTAATGATACTTGATTGCAATGTGCTTAGTATTTGTGTGCATCACAAAATTCTTTGATATATTGATAGTGATGAGATAATGGGTGTTGCACACATTGCATAATATTGTTATATTGTATTATTTTATTTTATTATGTAATGTTCCACCTAGATGGACGTGCAACATGTAAAGATTCTCATGGGATATACTTGATGAGTTGTATTGTAACATTGTGATAATATTTCATGTAATTATTTAATTTTGGGGAAAAGAATTAAATGCCCAATATTAAATGTGGGGTCAATGGGTTAGGTAGCACATGGTTTTAGCAAATGGTTTATGTAATACTACTTGGTAGTTTTGTGAGACTTGCTACTATATAAGTAACCACAAGGGTAGTTGTTGGTATGAGAGTGAAAGAAGAAAAAAAAGAGTTGAGTGGGATAAGGCTTGATAGGTTAGTCAAGGTAGCATTTGTGAAGGTTGGAAGCATGGCATGGGATGTGTGGATTCATGTTTATTCACAGAGTTTTCTCGGTGGGTGACTATGGCTATGAAGGCTTCCACAGTTGTATTGCAATGGTGTTTTTGCTAAATAATACATGGTGATGGATGCTTTTGGAGGCTTGGTTTTTCCCTCAATGAGGGTTTCCTAGGGTATATCTTGTGTCAGATTTTGTGGGTATGTTGTCTATTCTCTTGTATGTGGATTTTAATTCTATGTTTATTTCAGATCTATTATGGGTTATGTGGAAAAGGTTATATTATTTGTTGCAAGTTTCCTTACAAGTGGTATCAGAGTTGTGGTTTTATTATTGTAACCCTAGATTGAATCCATGAGAATGCATGAGAGGATAAAAGAAAAAGGCAAGATATATGAGTTGTTTATTGTAGATCTAAGGATTTTGGGTTTGCTATTATGATGGGATATTTGTAGATTTTGGGATGTGAAATTGTTGGACAAAAAGGTTTTTAGTATGTTTCATTTAAATGAGGGTTTTAAGGGGTAGCTTGCAAAAATGACCTCCTAGGTAAAAATAGACCTCACCATTAGATCCAGGTCGATATTTCCATAAAGTTTGATATATAATTTGCCCTAGTTTGGTCAATGTTCAGAGGAAATGAAAGAGCTTTTTAGTTTTAGCTCGGGATGGCTGTCAAATTTAATCCCGTCAGAATTTCGTCACAAAAAAAACAATCACAGTGAAAATGGTAAAAATACTATCTTAGTAAAATGACCATAACTTTCTCTCAGGATATCGGATTTTAGACTTCTTACAAGCATTGAAAAGCTAATTTAGAGCACTACAACTTGGTGTAGGTTTGGTTCTATGATTTTAAAATAAAAGTCAGATGTTGTTTATTTTGAGTACAAATTAGGGCATAACTTGAGCATGCAGAGTCATATTTTGGACTTCGAGTAGTCAATAGAAATATCTTGGAGAGATCTACACATTGGCTCAGATTTGGTATAGGTTTGGCATGGTTTATTTGGTTATATATTAATCTAAATAGTTTATAGTATATATTGACTATGGTAACATTGTCAGTTTATGACATTGTATATGTTTGGAGATTTGAGTTTGATGTCATTATATACTTAGATTGGTCTCATGATGATATGGTTATCAATGTTTGATTTGGATATGTATGATGAATTGTTGGGTCTACAAGTTGTGCATTGTTGTAAGTGGTCTATACTTACAAGTTGCATTTATAGCTTGGTTATGGGTTGTCTTTGCCATTGATCTTTCATTAATTATGCATATTCATATTGGTGGCTTGGATTTGGGTTATCTATGCACTAAATACATGATTTTCTATTTTTTATTCATGTAGAAGGGATGAGATGTTGTTACTAGGTATAGTCATGGTGGAGGATTATGGTTGACTATTTTATGCTGATAGGTTGGACACATTTAGAGTCAGATGCTTGGTTTAGGGATGTGATCATGCTGCCATGGATTTTGGCATGACATGATTAGATATATAGATCGATCCTTGATGTTCATTGGCTTGGTTTCATGATTTAGTTATGGTGGTATATCTTCTTGGTTGAGGATCATGGTTATTTGGTTTCTTTTGAGGAGCTCATTAGGTGCACTTTGAGTTCTTTGATGGTTTTATGCCTTGGTTGATTTTCATGGTTAGAGGATGGTTTTTTTTTTTCATCATGATGTTATGGATAGCTTGGATACATGGTTTAGTGGGAGCTTGTGATAGTGATAGGGTGATAGTGCAAGATTAGTTCCTAGTTTGTTTTGTATCTTCTTGGGTTTGGAGATGTTGGTTTCACTTGGTACTGACACTTTGGTTGTGTGAGTGTAGACCTGAAGGATCTTCATGTAGGAGATGGATGTTATGATGCCATAGGTGACTTGGTACCACGGTTGAGTGGGAGTTGTTGGCATTGATATACTTATTGAGTGTTTGCAGATGTTAGAGGTTTGTCTTAGATCCTATTGTTGTAGAAGCGTCTTTGACATTTGCATGGTGCACTTGTTTTCTTCATGGTATGTGGAGATGGTTTTCTTCAGAGATGGTTGCATCTTGAGGACTCATAGGGTTCTTGGTAAAGGTGCGATTCATGCTTTTATTTGACATGTTATCCTTAGTGTGAGGATGGTTTCATTATTATGTCATGATATAGTCTTGATACACGTTTAGAGTTTTGACATGTTATAGTATGTTCATGTGGAGCATGTTATCTCTTTGGTTGAGATGGTTAGATCATGTTGTCATGTTTATGTTCTCGAGACCATGGTTGGAACTTTGATAATGATCTTGGTTTAGTTTCTTGGTATTGAGTACATTGATCGTAAGTTGGATACTTCATGATATTGCTATGTTGCATTTGGAGTTGGCATGGATTGATTGGTTACAGGTGCTCATGGATACTTAGAGGTGGTGGTGATACTAATTTCTCTTGGATTAGAGAAGTGCTTGTTGGGATGGTTGATGGTTTCAATAGGAAGTCCGAGGGATAGTTACCTAATAAGGACTTGAGAGGAGATTGTTCTTAGTTGAGTCTTGATTGGAGACTTGGATATCTTGATGAGCATTCTCATTCCCCACTCTTGGTCTACTCAATGGTTTTCTACTTGAGAGGTATAGCCCATTGTTTCTCTCAGGTGCATTATATTTATGCTTATCTTTCATGGATATGGATCTTGAGCTACAATACATGAGTTAATTCTGGAGGGTTCATTTGAGAGATGGTTTAGCATCGGTTATCTCCTTGTGTATATGTTGTTGTTATGCTGGTTGAGTTTGGGAGATGGTTTTATATTAGGCATATTCCTTGGTTTAGAAATGGTTTATGAGTGATCTTCTTGTGAGAGGTTTACATCCATGATTAGTTATATGGTATGGTCTGGGTGTTGATGTGGCTTGTTTTTTGAGTTTTATGGAGGAGATCATACTTGCACTGTTTACATCTAGAGGTGTGTGTAGAAGGACATGATGCTAGTTATGATTTGCATGGTTTCTATTTGGTCTTGGTTATCTTCCTGGATGTTCAGTTTCACTTACATTGGGTTTGATATTGGTTGGAGATTGTGATCACTGGTTTGTGCTTATGTATGTCATGTGAGAGATGAAATGGTTATTCCTTTATCTCTTTCCTCTGTTGGTTGTGGAGAGCTTGAGAAACTATTAGAGACTTTTTATGAGAGTTGTTCTTGCAGGTTATCAGTTTATGTGTTGTGGATGTCCTTGATATTACATGGATTCATTTCTTTGAGATGTTGTGAGTGGATTGATTATAGATTTGACATTATCTTTTGTAGTGGGAGCTTCTTGGTATACATGTGGTAGGTATTACTCTTGAGGCTTGTGAGTGCAAGTTACAGATTGGATATGTTAGTGTTGTGAGATTCACTTGGTATACCTTTGGAAGTATGGATAGTTGGATGCGTTTGGCATTTGTTGTGGGTGCTATTTCAGCTATGGATATTTTGACAACTACAGATACATGTGATTACCTTTGGATTAGGTTTTTGTGCTTGAAATTTTAGTTGGTATAGGGTTTTATGATCTTCTAATGTGACAAGTTGGGTGGCTTTCTCTTTGGATGGCTTCTATGTATGTCCAGTGGCAGTGGCATAATAGGAGGTGAGATCATTTATGTTTGAGATGTTGGATACTTTGATTTTGTTGCAGGTACTAGGATGGAGCACATGGTGTACTTTGATCCATGATGGTGGATGTGCTGGGAGGGATTGTTCTCTTGTTCATTTATGTAGCTGTAGATTGACCCTATGCAATGTATACAACAAGTGGGAGATTGTTGAGATAATGGGTTTTACACACATTGCATAATATTGTTATATTGTATTATTTTATTTTACTATGTAATGTTCCACCTAGATGGACGTACAACATGTAAAGATTCCCATGGGATATACTTGATGAGTTGTATTGTAACATTGTGATAATATTTCATGTAATTATTTAATATTGGGGAAAAAAATTAAATGCCCAATATCAAATGTGGGGTCAGTGGGTTAGGTAGCACATGGTTTTAGCACATGGTTTATGTAATACCACTTGGTGGTTTTGTGGGACTTTCTACTATATAAGTAGCCACAAGGGTAGTTGTTGGTATGAGAGTGAAAGAAGAAAAAAGAAGAGTCGAGCGGGATAAGGCTTGATAGGTTAGCCAAGGGAGCATTTGTGAAGGTTGGAAGCATGACATGGGATGTGTGGATTCATGCTTGTTCACAGAGTTTGCTCAGTGGTGGCTATGGCTATGAAGGCTTCCATGGTTGTATTGCAATGGTCTTTTTGTTGAATAATACATGGTGATGGATGCTTTTGGAGGCTGAGTTTTTCCCTCAATAAGGGTTCCCCAGGGTATATCTTGTGTCACATTTTGTGGGTATGTTGTCTATTCTCTTGAATGTGGATTTTAATTCTGTATTTATTTTAGATCTATTATGGGTTATGTGGAAACAGTTATATTATTTGTTGCAAGTTTCCTTACAAATAACACTTCTATTATCACAATAAAGTATCACTGGTTTTGTGATCTCTTCCTTCATACCTTTGAGTAGCTATTTGATCCATACGATATTTGTACAATTTAGAATAACAACAACATATTCAACTTTAGCAGTAGATTGTGAAGTGCAAATTTGTTTCTTACTAGTCCATATAACTAGTCTCTTGGCTAAGAAAAATGCTCATCCTGTAGTGCTCTTTCTGTTATCAATGTTTCTAGCTCAATCAACATCAGTGTAGGCTCTCAATCCAAAATTTTCATTCTTCTTATAGTATAGACCAAACTCTTCCATTTCTTTCAAATATCTCATTATTCTTTTTACAACCATCAAATGATTCTCCCTAGGATTAGCAGAGAATCTTGCAACTATCCCTACAGATAATGCAATATTAGGTCTGCTATGTACTACATATTGCAATTTGCTAATCATAGACCTATAAAATGTTTGATTCACCTCATCTGAATCATCATTCTTTAACAACTTGTGTCCTATTACCATAGGTGTACTTACTAGTTTGGAATCCTCCAATTCAAAAGTTTTCAATATTTCCTTGACATACTTTGACTGAGTGATATATATACCATATTTCATCTAATATACTTGCAAACCCACGAAGAATTTGATCTCTCCAAACATAGACATCTCAAATTCTTGCTTCATCTGATTTGCAAAATCCTTACACAAAGCATCTTGACCTCCAAATATGATATCATCAAAAAAAAATTTAGATAACAAAATACCTTTTCCTTTCTCTGTCTTCATGTATAGATTTTTGTTATCATTAGTCCTTTTAAATCCAATCTTCACAACATAATTATGAAGTCTCTCATACCATGCTCTTGGTGCTTGTTTCAAACCATATAGAGCCTTGTGTAGTCTACATACCATTCTCTTGGTGCTTGTTTCAAACCATATAGAGCCTTGTGTAGTCTACATACCATGTTCTTATTGTTAACATCAACAAAACCTTATTGCTATTCTATGTAAACTTCTTCCTCTAATATACCATTCAGAAATGTAGAATTAACATCCATTTGATAAAATTTGAAACTTTTGTATGCAGAATAAGCAAGTAAAGTTCTTACTCCTTCCAATCTAGCAATAGGAGAAAATGTCTCTCCATAGTCAATTCCTGCTTCTTGTGCATATCCCTTGCAAACTAGTCTTGCTTTGTTCCTTATGACTTCACCATTTTCATCTAGCTTGCTTCTAAATACCCACTTGGTACCAATCACATTTTTGTCTTCTGGTCTAGGAACTAGACTCCATGTTTTGTTTTTCTCAATTTATTCAATCTCTTCTTGCATGGCTTTACTCTAGTCATCATCTTCTAATGCATCTCTCATTGATTCAGGTTTGTTCATGTTTAGAAAACATGTATCACTTCTCAATTTGTTTCTTTCCATTGGTCTAACATCTTTATCTCCAATATTTGGGTAGCAGGATGATGTCTTTTGACATACTTAGACAATCTTGGTTCAACTCTAGTTTCTTCATTTTATATTTCAACTTCAGAGTCACTATGTATGTCTTTTTTAGGTAGCTCAACATCTCTTTCATGTACACTAATCTCAAAATCAAAATGTGCATCCACTTCATTCTATAACTCGGCATCTGTATGTAGCTCAGTTCCTGAATGCAACTTGGCATTCATATGGTGTGACTTGATAGTCAATCAAACTTGTTGTTGATTTATAGCTTGATTTGCAACATCTTCATCAATAGGCATACCTTCATAAAAATATACAAATTGTTTGCATTCTTTTGGTTCTTTCATAGGCTCAGCCTCATATATCTCTGTATATTTGTCAAAGTTCACATTCACACTTTCCACAATTTTTTTACTGTTAGTATTTAAACACTTATAAGCTTTACTTCTTGTGGAGTATCCTAGGAATATACCTTCTTCACTTTTTGTATCAAGTTTACCATTCCTAACATCTTTAAGAATGTAACATTTACTTCCAAATACCTTAAAATATTTTACATTGGGTGAGTATCCATACCATAGTTCAAAAGGTGTTGACTGAGTACCTTTCTTGATTTGCACACAATTCAAGGTATAGACAACTATACTTATAGCTTCTCTCCAATATTTCAAAGCAATATTCTTCTCCATCATGAGTGTTCTAGCATAGTTCATTATAGATATGTTCCTCCTTTCATCTATTCCATTTTGTGGAGGTGTTCTAGGGCATATGTCTATCTTTTAATTCCTTTGTCATTACTAAACATTTCAAAATCATTTGATGTGAATTCTCCTCCTTAGTTAGATCTCAAACACTTCAGGCTTTTACCTATTTCCTTCTCAAC
Organism: Cupressus sempervirens; assembly: GCA_028749045.1. NCBI lineage: Eukaryota > Viridiplantae > Streptophyta > Pinopsida > Cupressales > Cupressaceae > Cupressus > Cupressus sempervirens. The sequence continues at coordinate 80,645,709 of CM053790.1, read as the reverse complement.
TCTTGCTAAGTACCACTAAAACATTTGGAAAGCATCAAATTTCTATTTTAGAAACATAACTATCATCATCCTAGAATAGTGATCAACAAATAGCATAATGTACTTATCTCCTTTGTAGCTTTGCACATCAATTGGTCCCCACAAGTTAGTATGAACAATCTCTAGTATTCCTTTAGAGGTATAATTTTCACTCTTAAAACTTGACTTTGTCATTTTTTCTAACTGATATTGTTTGTACATCACATTATCAGGCTTCTTCAACTTAGGCAAACCTCTAACTTTCTTCATGTTACTGATACTAACCAAGTTATCAAAGTTAACATGACATAACCTCTTATGCCATAGCCATACATCATCAAATTTTACAACAAGACAAGTAGCATCCTCTATATCAGGATAGAATATATTGCTTTAAGCTTGATCACCCTTTCCAATTAGTTTCCCATTTGTGTCATCTATCTTAGCAATCTTGTTTTCAAACTCAACCTTACATCCCAAATTATTCAGTTGTGACACACTCAACAAATTATAATTAAGTCCTTCAACATAGTAAGCATTGTCACATAAAATCTTATATTATCTATGAGTTTGATAGAACCTTTTCCTTTTATCAGACATGGTGCATCATTACCAAATCTTACACTATTTCCCTCATAATAATTTGGGTTAATGAACTTACTTTTGTCTCCAGTCATGTGATGTGAACACCCATTGTCAATGATCCATCTATCATTCTTGTTCACACAAGTCACAAGTGCAGTTGCCTCATCTTCATCAGATTCATCCTTCATTGCAACTTACACCACCTCATCATCATGTTCATCAGATTCATCTTTTGTTTCCTCTTTAGCAATGTAGCATGACTTCTTGCCTTTGTCTTTGTAATCCTTGTTGTCTTCATCTTTTTTGCTCTTATACTTATCACCACCTAGGTAGTTCTTCTTCTTTGGAAATCTAGTAGCAATATGACCAACCTAATTGTAATTGAAACAAATGATAGGTAACTTACCTTTGAACTTGCCTTTAACTTTGTGAAATATTTTTGCCAGTAGTGCTTCAAGTTGTTCAACATCCTCCTTATATGTATCACTGTCACTAAACACATACTTCTTCTTTTTCTTATTCTTCTTCTCATCAAATTCCTTTAATGATACTTTAGCTTTGAAAGCAGATTCAATCTTTTCAGGTTTGTAATTATCAAAGTTAGATAGCTCAAAAGTAGTGAGTCTACCTACTAGACCTTCAAGCGATAGTCTATTCCCTGGAATATATCTCTATTCTTGAATTGTAGAAACTCTAATAGCATATATAGGCAATAATGTCCTTAAAAATTTGCTTAGTATAGTATCATCATATTTATTACCAGTAGCTCCTCTTATTGCATTAACAACTTCTTTTAGCCTTTCAACATATTGAGCAATATTCTCACCTTCTTCCATTTTCATGTCATCAAACTTACCTCTATGACTTTCAGCTTTGGCTCTTAGAACATTTTCATCTCCTCCATAGATAGTGGTTAGGGCATCCCACATTTTCCTTGCACTATTAAGGCCTTTGATACCATCAAATTTAGCATAACTTAGGGCAGAGGCAATCTCCAACATTGCTTGGTTGTGTTCTTTCTTCTTCTTCATATCTTCAATAGTTGGGGCACCAATAGGATCAACATGCTCCACAAAAATGGTAGATTGTGCATGATCTCCAAGTCCTCTAAGGTGTATCTTCATCAAACTTTTTCATGTGGGAAAGTTATCTCTATTGAGCTTGGGTACTTCTCTTTTTGACATCTTGATCTTTGTGCTTCTAGTACCTTCAAACTAGTCCTCTTAAGTAGATGGCTTTGATACCAATTGTTGGAATACTTTAGAATAACTGAGAGGGGGGGTGAATTAGTTATCCAAGGTCCATATGTATACATAAAACTTTTCACAACTTAGTGAACCTATAAAACATTTATACTCATGCATGCATCCATAAGATTATGCAACCACTTAAAACTTGTAGGTTACTGTCAAATCAACTTGCAAAAATGTAAACATGAAACATAACAGATTTGTCAACACACTTGACACAATGATTTATATGGAAACCCAATTTGGAAAAAACCACCAGTAACATGCTACTCTTTTCACTCTTATGAAGTGATGCCTTGTGAAAGGCCAACCCTGTTAAAGATTACAATACACACTGTTAAATGTGACCTTGTTAAAGGATTTCAATCACCCTATTAGGAGTGAGCCTTGTTAGAGGACTTTAGACTATTCACTTAGAATGTCACCCGGTTAAAGGATTTACAAATGACTATTAGGTCAACCTTAATCCAAGAGATTTACCCTAGACTGATACAATTGTTAGAGAGTAACTATAAGGCTTTGATCTGATACAACTCACAACATCATTTGTAGATTAGAGATCACTGTTCAGTCCTCAATTCTACTTGGCATTCATACTTTTCAGCTCTAATAGCTTGTTCACCCTTCAAGCACTCACCTCCTTAAGCCTTCTTGCTTAACATGCCATTGCAAACTCTTCTCTTAGGTCGCCTAATGAAGAAAAACCCTTGACTCCTTGTCTCTCTTAGGTTCTTATACATGACAACCTTACTTCATGACTAGGCATTCCCATAAATAGGAAATTAAATTTTTTTGTCTGCTCATTCTCCACCATCCAATTTAGGGTTTATATGGATTAGGTAGGATACAATGTATCTACCCCATATCTCATATCTCTTCTAGAAACCTCTCCTAGAATCCACTTTGAATTTGCCTAAAAATGGTTTATCTTGAATTCTATGCCACCAACTCATCAACCTTATCTTCCACCTAGTTCACATAATCCAAGAAAATAAACTTGTTAGTTTAGATCCATTCAATTTACAATCTTTTAAATAATGCAACAAATTGACATTATCAAGCTTCTGATGCTTGACACATACTGTGTTTCTCGACATCCATTGTGAAATCACTTGGCACGAACTAAAGTTTACTGGTGCTCAACATCAACTAAAATTTACTCGGCATCCATTGTTATGCTCAACATACACTAGAATGGACTTTTACTTGGCTCCAACTAATTTTTTGCTCGGCTTGCTCTGTCTTTGCTTGACACCTACTATCCACTCAGTCAATCTTGGCAAACAAACTTTGTGTAAATTGTACTTCTAAACTTTCTTAGTGTAACCAACCTTTGTATCCTTAAGTAGATTATCAATACATCATGTCATCACTATCTTAATTGATTCTTGTACTTAATTACATAATCATAACTCAATCTTTCCTCTAGGTATTGTTGTTACATCTTTTGACCAAATCTTCTTCATCAATCAAATAAGTGATAGTACTTGAATCTTATAAGTAGTTGTCTTACCAAAAAAAACAGCTTTGACATTAGTGACAAAACAATGATTGAAACACATAGTCTTCTTCAACAATCTCCCTCTTTCAATCTAATATCAACATGTTCTGTTTGCTTCTCATCTTCAACTGTTGCTTGTGCATCTGTATTTGTTTCATTGCCTTCCACATGTGCACATTTCTTAGTATCAACTATAGTACTTTGTTGAACAACATCTTCACTTTTATTCTGCAAGATATGGAATGCTCAATACTTTGGAGAAAATTTCCCTACCTTCAAAAAGAAACACCCACAAAATAATATAATAGGATCAATGACTAAACAAGAACTCTAGTTCAAATAACCAAAACTTCCATGCCATGGGTTCTAATGCCCATTAAAACATAATTCAATTTGACATTCTTTCTATTTTGGATAGATTATTACACAAAGATGAATAAATTTCTAACCAGTTAAAAACTTCTCAAATGCTCTAGTGAAGATTGGCATACTTAGCGTTGGAAAAATATATCCAAACTTGAAGGAAATCCAATAGTTCATTTAAAAGATATGTGTTTCACATTGAGATGATTTTCTATCTTACATACAATAAAAAACAATAACAGTTTCCATTAGTAAAACTTGATAGCCTTCAACATAGTTAAAAGGGACCAATATATTAGCAAACTATTTTTTTTCTTTCACTCAATCCCCCTTAAGAATCTGTAACATATTATTGTCATGCTCTTCCATTTAGGAACCAAATATCCATGAATTGTAACCAAATACACATGTAGTGAATCAAGAATCGATAAAGAGAAAACTCAACAAAATTGAAACATTATTAACAAAACCACATACTCCATTATATGCTTATTACAGACTACAAAAGTATGGCTCTTTGGCTATCACCAGAGAGCCATTTGAATTTCCTCTCAGTTCACTCTCTCTCTCAAACTATATGTTTTTTTTTTCCTCCTTGATTCTCCTACCTTTCAATTACATTATGAGATATCTATTAAAGACTCACTCTTGACAGTTACAGACCATTTAAATACCCTTTCATAATTTAGGTTTTGATTACAAAGATGTCATCAAATGTCTTTTACACATTATTACAAGGTAATTAATAAAAGTATCCTTCTTGGGCATGATCCCAAGAACATTTTAAAATGACTTCACAAATGACCCATATCATTAAATTATATGAATTTAAAGGTTAAGGTGGTGCCCTTGCACCATACTCCCAACATTTAAGACTTTCCATGTCCCATGGAAACTTTTTGGTGAGAATTTTGTGAGAAAATATTGCGCCCCTTTATCTTCCTCACTAGATCAATGGTTTCGCTACCCTCTGTCGCTTTTAATGAATCCTATCATTAGAGTGAATGCTGGTCACTATCCACCATGCTTACTAGCACTTCTATAGTGCCATCTTGCCCACCCAAGATCCTGGAAGATACTGCCCACCCTTATCCTAGTGGTTACTCTCATGTACCTTCCCCCTAGCCTCATCTCGATGGAGACAATATCAAGATCCCTATTGAGATCTTTCCTCAAGAACCTTCATTCTTCTATAGTACGATGGACTACTCCTATAACCATGCATCAAAATAACACTATACTTTGCCTAGACCTTTTTCTGGCTTTGATACCACTTTGGTGTGGAGGGAATTATTGTGGGCCTTCAAATCCATATCACTCCATGGAGGAACTCCATAATTCCCTCAAATCTACATTCTTCATTGTTGCTGTAGGATCTAACTCACCAATAATCTATCCCAATTACCTTAAAAAAGAAACACCCAAAAGATACTATAATAGGATCAATGAATTAACAAGAACTCTAATTCAAATACCCAAAACTTCCATGCCATGGGTTCTAATGCTCATCAAAACATAATTTAATTTGACATTCTTTCTATTCTGGATAGACTCTTACACAGAGATGAATACCTTTCTAACCAATTAAAAAATTCTCAATCGCTCTAGCAAAGATGGGTTTAATTAGCATTGGAAAAGATATCCAAGTTTGAAGGAAATCTAATAGTTCATTTAAAAGATATGTGTCTCGTATTGAGACCATTTTCTATCTTACATACAATCAAAAATAATAATAACACTTTCCATTAGCAAAACCAAATAGTCTTCAAAACAGTTAGAAGGGACCAGTATATTGTTGGAAGCATAAATGCTGATGATATTCATATGGGGAAGTATTGTAGATATGTTACTATGATGGTATGTTACATTTATGATTGAGTTTTTCATTGGTGTCAACATAACAATTTTCTATGGTATTTGACAGAAGAACAACAAAAAGATCAAGTTGGTACAGATGGCTAGTTGAGTATTCTAACTATCCAAGGTTATGGGAGATACTTCAAAGTATCTATTATATGCATTTAACATCAAAATGTGAAATGATAAGTCTAGAAGAAGTTATGTAAGTTTTGGTGATGTCTATTCTGAGATAGAGTTTATAGAGGCATATGCTGGTAAACTTGTTATATCTCTTAGCAGAGTTGTTATTTTGAGAATTGAGGTTGAGGACATGTAGGAAATATGTTGGTTATGACATGACTAAGATTTCTCATCATGATATTGCATGTATGGAAAGTTATTCAAGTTGCAAGGTGGAAGATTGATGTTATTGCTAAGTGTAATGTGTTCTTAATGAGGTCCTATAATGATTAATTGAGAAAGTCTAACAACCAACTTAAGGAATTGTTTTATGGAGTTGGTATAAAGGAAAGACATTTTCCTTTATCATGAATATCGATGAGAAGTGATCATAAGCAACAAAGAGTGGAATGCGAAGTTGAGAAGAGCAGAGTGAAAATGAAGGAAACTTCATTGTCGAGGTTTTTCTGAGTGATCCAAGGTTTGATATTTGGATTTGAGGTTCATGACCTAGTCTACAAGGTCTAAAAATGATCGTTTCAATTGACAAAACAAAGGAAAGAAGAACATAATAGTAAATTACTTGTTTGAGCAATGAGTTGTTGAAATTTCATGTTTGGGTAGTGGGCTATTCTTGCATACATTGTACTACAACTCGTAACAAGGTTGGCACAACTGCTAACAGGGTTGGAATCTCCTAATATGGATTCAAAGTCTCATAACAGGGACTCTATGTACTAAATGTTGTAATAAACTCCTAACAGGGTCCATCCTCTAAAAAGGAATATTTATATTAGTACATCATCTTGTGGGCATCATTCCCACTGGGGTTTTCCCTCTGATCAAGGGTTTCCCTGGTCAACATTTTTGGTGTAATTGTCCATGTGCATCTTATTATGGTTTATGTTTATTTTGGTTGAACGGTTAAGTTTTTTTAAAGAAGATAAATGTTTCAATTGTTGGATAACTGATTCACACCCCCTCTCAGTTATCTTGATGGACTATTGTTTCTAACAATTGGTATCAGAGCGTTAGGTCCTTGAAGATAAAGTTTAACAACTTTGGGAGATCCATGGTGAGCATGTTCAGGAAAGATAGTTTTAAGTTCTGTGGAACAAATTATGATAGCTGGAAAGAAAAGATGAAGACACATTTGTTGTGTATGGGTCCAGGATATTAGATTTTGACAAAATCAGAGAAGAGAATCATTGCTAAAAAAGGAATTGGAAAATTGTATCAAGGATGAAAGAGATCTTTTTATGTGCGACATGAGAGCTAGAGAAGCAATATTGACTGTAGTTCCTGAAATTGAATATAATTAGGTAAAATCACTTGCTACTTTACATTTGATTTGGAAAGATTTGGAAAATAGTTTTGAAGGTGATGCACATTCTAAGAAGTTGAGGCTACAAAATTGGATTTGTGCATTTCAAGATGCTAAAATGATGGAAGATGAATATGTAAGAGCATATATAGGCAGGATATCATAAATTACTGCATGTATTAGATCTCAAGGAGGAACCAAAAGAAGATGATGAGGTTATATGGAAGATATTGAAGATTCAAACACCACCATTTAAGTCAACAGTTTAGATGATACAGTTGTTGGTATCTTGTACCAAATATTTCACAAAGGAGACATTGCTTGGAAGACTTGAAGTAGTTGAGAATGAGCTTAAACAATCCAAATAATTGACCAAAATAGATACAACTTTAAGTGCTTTGAATACTCAACCTAGTTTATTAAGGATCACAAGTTCTAGAGGAGATTTTGATAGCAGTAGTAGATTTGAGGAAGACATGAAGATTGAAGAAGGAGTAGCCCTTTTGGAAACAAGGAAAAAAGGAGGTAAGAAAATCTTTAAATGTTGGACTTGTGATGAATATGATCATTATGCATCCAAATGTCCTAAAAGAGAGAAAAAATATAAAGGAAATTACAAATCTAAAAAAGATAGAGAGTGTTTGTATGCAAATGAAGAAAATGATTCTAATGAACAAGAATTAAGTGCTAATGATGATGAAATTGGATTTGTGGCAATTAGAGAAGAAAATCTAAAGAAAGTAACTTTAGTGTCATTGGTTAAGAAGAAATCTAATTAGATAATTGAAAATGGTTGTTCACATCATATGACTAGTGATATGAACAAGTTTGTTGACTTCAAAAGTTAGATGGAGGCATTGTCAGAGTTGGAAACAATGCAACATGCTAAGTAAAAGGTATTGGATCTATAACTCTTGATAGTAAAACTAACACTGAGGATGTATATTTTGTTGATGGTTTAAAGCACAATATTTTGAGTGTTGGACAACTAGTGGACAAAAGTTATCAATTGCAGTTCATAGATACGACATGCATGATCAAAGACAAAGATGGAAAGATAATTCGAATAGGAACCAGATCTAGAGGTAATGTATTTCAGTTGAATCCTGCTGAAATGACATGTTTGGTTTCAAAGGTAGATGACAATTGGTTATGGCATATAAGATTTTGTCATATAAACTTTGATAGTATTGTGAAGACTAGAAGTATGTTTGTAGTTAGAGATTTTCTCAAGATTGTAAAGCCTACTAGCACAATTTGCAAGGAATGTGTGTTGGCAAAGCATAACGAAACTTATTTTCCTTGCAAGAAGTTTACTATTACAATGAAGTTGGAGATTGTACACACAAATCTTAGAGATCCTACAAAGACTGAAGGATTCTATGGTGAAAGGTATTTTATGATTCTAGTTGATGACTTTTCTAGAATGATGTGGCTTGCATTTCTTAAAGAGAAATTAGAGACATTTGATAAGTTTAAGATATTCAAGAATAGAGTTGAGAATGAATCTGGCATAACGATTAAAAGTGAGGAGGAGATTTTACTTCAAATGAGTTTTAAATGTTTTGTGAAGAAAATGGAATCAAAAGATAGTTATCAGCTTTGAGAACCCCTGAATAAAATGGTATTGTTGAGAGAAGGAATAGGTCAGTAACATAAGCTACAAGAGCTATCCTATCTAAGAATGAGTTATCCAAGACATTTTAGAGAGAAGCAATGAATACAACAGTCTACATTATGAATATAGTGCAAGTCAGGAAAGACACAAACAAGACCCCTTATAAACTGTGATTTGGTCACTCACCTATAGTTAAGTATTTGAAATTTTTTGGGAGTAAGTGTTATATCAAAAGAGATGATGATATTGGTAAGTTTGATTCTAGAAGTGATGAAGGTATGTTTCTTGGTTATTCATTAAAAAGAAAGGCTTATAGATGTTATAACAAGAGAACTAAGACTATTATGGAAAGTGCAAATGTAAGAATTGATGAGAAATTTAGGATACAAGAGAGAATAGTTGATTACAATTTTAATGATGATATTGTTACTAAGCAAAGGATTGATGAGGTATTTATTGAGACTAATAATGATTTGCACAATGAAGGAGAGACAAGGCAAGAAAAAAGCTCAGAACCTTCTGTAGAGCCAAGAGTTGAGATAGCAAGTCCTACTTCAAGAAAGAACATGATAAAGAATCACCCATCTGAGCAAATCATTGAAAGAAAAGATAAAGGTGTGACGACAAGAAGTAGAGTCAATAAAGAACTATGTTTGATATCTCAAGTTGAACCTAAGAATGTAGATGAAGCATCTAAAGATGATTATTGGAAACAAGCTATGAAAGAGGAATTGGATCAGATAGTAAAGAATGAGACATGGGAATTGGTCCCCAGACCAACAGACAAGAATGTGATAGGAACTAAATGGGTAATCAGGAATAAGATGAATGAACAAGGAAAAGTTATAAGGAACAAGGCAAGATTGGTATGTAAAGGTTACTCACAACAAGAAGGAATAGACTATGATGAGACCTATGGTTCAATAGCTAGAATAGAAGTAGTAAGATTATTCTTAGCCTATGTAGCACATAAGAAATTCAAAGTATATTAGATGGATCTCAAGTCAACATTTCTAAATGAAGAACTAGAAGAAGAAGTGTACATTGAGCAACCTGAAGGATGTCTTTTGAAAAATGATAAGGACATAGTATGCAGATTGAAGAAAGCATTGTATGGCTTGAAGCAAGCACCAAGAACTTGGCATGCGAGATTGGATAAGCATTTGACAAAGCTTGGATATAGCAAAGGTATGGTAGATAATAATCTATATTGGAAAAAAATTGATGATGGTTTAATGATTTTGGTAATATTTGTTGATGATATCATATTTGGAGGAAATGATGAAGAAAATAAGAAGTTTTCAAAAGAGACGAAGAAAGAATTTGAAATGAGTATGATAGGAGAAATGAAATATTTTTTAGGATTGCATATTGTACATAATAAATAAAAAATCTTTATTTCTTAGACTAAGTACTTGAAAGATTTACTAAAAAGGTTTGGTTTGGAAACATGCAAACCCATTGGAACACCTATGGTAACTAGACACAATTATCTACAAAAGATGAGATGCCTACTGTTGAGCAGAAGAAGTACATATCTATGATTGGAGGATTGCAATATCTCACTCACACAAGGTCGGATATAGAAAATGTAGTTGGAATTGTTGTAAGATTCCAAGTTGATCAAAGAGAAACACATTATGTAGTAGTTAGAGGATATTTAGATATCTGAAGGGAACATCTGAGTTTGGATTATAGTATGACAAATCTAATGATTTTACTCTAAGTGCTTATATTGATGGTGGTATGGATGATAGAAAGAGCACCAGTGGTGGAGCCTTCTTTCTTGGAGGAAAATTGGTTTCTTGGCTAAGCAAGAAATAGGATTGTACATCACAAAGTACAATGGAAGTAGAATGTGTTGCAACAATAAACAATTGCAATGAAGTTGTTTGGATGAAGCAGATGTTGAAAGATATAAGAATAGAAATCAATGAACCTATTGTTATACATTGTGACAATACAAGCATGGTAAATATGTCTAAGAATTCAGTATTGCATTCAAAGACTAAGAAAAATTCTATTAATTACCATATCTTGAGAAAGAAAGTTGCAAAAAAGGAAATTAGACTAGAGTATGTGAGCACGAAAGAGAAGTTTGCAAATATATTCACTAAGCCTCTTCCCAAAGAGACTTTTGAGTATTTGCGAGGTATGCTTGGGGTTATGCCCCTTCCTATATCAGAGTAGAAGATGCAAGAGTGCATCAATCTAGTGGAATAAAGCATCATTATTGTCTAGATTAAATGCTGATGCTTCCTTAATAGGAGAGTCATCTAGGACTCTTGTTGGATGTTGTTTTTAAAATAATGCCTTTGGATACTTGAGCTAGTAAGAATAAATTGTTGCAGATTTTGGTGCAGTAAATTTGGTTGTTGAAACATTTGACATTGATGTCAATGGGGGAGAAGTAATGCATGAAAAAAATCATGTTGGGGATAAGAACAACAACATGTACAACATGATAGTTGGAGAAGTTCGACAGGAGCATAGCATGAAATGATAGTTTGATAGAAAGCACATTGAGGTATATCAATGGGGGAGAATGATTGATGAAGATGATTTGAAAAGAAGATGAATAGTCTTTTGTTGGTATTCTTGGAACTAGATGTTTTTCATCTATGTTGCCATCAATGCCAAAGGGGGATATTGTTGGAAGCATGAATGCTGATGATATTCTTATGGGGGAGTATTGTAGATATTTTACTATGATGATATGTTACATTCATGACTAAGTTTGTCATTGATGTCAACATGGAAGTTTTCTATGGTATCTGATAGAAGAAAAATAGAAGATCAAGTCAGTACAGATAACTAGTTGAGTATTCTAACTATCCGAGGTTATGGGAGATACTTCTAAGTATCTAGTATATGCATTTAATGTCAGAAGGTGAAATGATAAATCTAGAAGAAGTTATGTAAGTTTTGGTGATGTCTGTTTTGAAATAGAGTTTACAGAGGCATATTTTGGTAAACTTGTTATATCTCTTAGCAGAGTTGTTATTCTAAGAATCAAGGTTGAAGATGTGTATAAAACATGTTGGTGATTATGTGGCTAAGATCACTCATCATGATATTGCATGTATAGAAGGTTATTCAAGTTGCAAGGTGGAAGGTTGATGTTATCACTAAGTGTAATGTTTCTTAATGTGGTCTTGTAATGATTAATTGAGAAGGTCTAACAACTGACTCAAGGAATTGTTTTATGGAGTTGGTATAAAGGAAGGACATTTTCCTTTATCATGAATATCGATGAGAAGTGATTATAAGCAGTAGAGAGAGTGGAATACAAAGTTGAGTAGAGTAGAGTGGAAGTAAAGGTAACTTCATTGCCGAGGTTTTGTTGAGTGATTCGAGGTTTGATATTTCGATTTGAGGTTTGTGACCTAGTCTACAAGTTTTGAAAGTGATTGGTTTGATTAACAGAACAAAGGAAAGAAGAACATAACAGTAAATTACTTGTTTGAGCAGTGAGCTCTTCTTGTAGTTGAAATTGCATGTTTGGGCAGTGGGCTCTTCTTGCATACATTGTACTACAACTTGTAATAAGGTTGGCACAACTCCTAACAAGGTTGGGATCTCCTAATAGGGATTCAAAGTCTCCTAATAGGGATTCTATGTACTAAATGTTGTAATAGACTCCTAATAGGGTCCATCCTCTAACAAGGAATATTTATATTAGTACATCATCTTGTGGGCATCATTCCCACTGGGGTTTTCCCTCTAATCAAGGGTTTCCCTAGTCAACATATCTAGTGTAATTGTCTATGTGCATCTTATTATAGTTGTTGTTTATTTTGGTTGAATGGTTAAGTTTGTTTAAAGAAGATAAATGTTTCAATTGTTGGATAACTGATTCAACCCCCCCCCTCTCAGTTATCTTGGTGGACTATTGTTTCTAACATATATTAGCAAACTATTTTCTTTCACTCAATCCCCCTTAAGAATTTGTAACATATTATTGTCATGCTCTTCCATTTAGGAACCAACTGTCCATGAATTGTAACCGAATACGCATGCAACTAATCAAGAATCGATAAAGAGAAAACTCAAAAAATTTGGAACATTATTAACAAAAACACATACTCCATTATATGCTTATTGTAAACTACAAAAGTATGTCTCTTTGGCTATTGCCAGAGAGCAATTTGAATTTCCTCTTAGTTTAATCTCTCTCTCAAACTATATTTTTTCCCCTCATTCTCGGTTCTCCTACCTTTCAATTACATTATGATATATCTATTAAAGACTCACTCTTGACGGTTACAAATTGTTTAACTACCCTTTGATAATTCAGTTTTTGGTTACAAAGATGTCATCAAATTTATTTTTCACATCATTAGAAGGTAATTAATAAAAGTATCCTTCATGGGCATTGTATATGAGCAATGTTAGTATGCTAATAGAAACCAAATTTAAATAAAGCTTCTACAAACTAAAAAAAATTCATAAACTTCAAGATAGACTAAGATGAACTCTCAATTGAGAATATGAGCCATTAATGGGCTCTCTCAATGAGAAGCTCTCTTGTTGATTAGCTTTGTCTAAGTAGATAGGATGTATGCTCAAGCTTATGCTTCAAAAAGGGCTTCAAATGGAGTTGGAATTTGGGTGTGAGTGTATGGTTTTGATGTAAAATGGCTTCTCAAAATGGCATTATGACTTTACTTCATGGATTGTGTTATTTTGTAAAGGGGAAGGATCCAATTTATAGGCAAGAGGCTTGAGGGCTTGAGGGCTAAGATGCAAAGATGGGAAAAAGCTTATGGAAGGCTCAGATTGCATGAGAGGAGAGCACATGGATTGTGCTTCCTTATAGCCAATCAAGGAGTGACACATGTCACATGGTGAGAGGATGGAGGAAAGGGCAAGGATGAGTCAACAAAGGAGGCTCAAGAGATAAAATCTTCATAAAGACCCTCATAATGACTTGTAAGAGCAATAAAAGGGCTTGTAAGAGTCATTTATGACCTAGTGGACTTCATAAAGTTTTATGGTTGAGATATTTTGAGGGTGATGAGAGCAATTTTGACTTGGGATTGATTAGGAAGGTTCTAAGCTTGCTTAGGCTTGTGCAAATGATTAGAGGATGGATTAGGATGGTTTAGGATTAGCTTAAGGATAGGCAAGTGGATGGCAAGTGGATTAGCTCAAGGGTATAAAGTTCCTTGAGGCTTAGCCCGAGTGACAAAATTTTGATCCCAAGAGAGGTGTCTTTGGATTCACCTCCCGATCTTTATACTCCGTCGGAACGCTGGAGTTGAGGTCATCCCAAGGGGTGATGAAATCCCCAAGCAGGCCTCCTAAAAAGCTAAGACAAGATTTTGGATCCTAATCTTATGCACCCAAGATGGCCTCGAAAGACGACAAGGGGAGAGAAGACTTGGATGACCTTGGGCCAAAAAGCAGAGTTCTTTTCCAATTGATGATTTAGATTTTTTAAGCTATGATTGAAGACACTTGTGATTATGGCATACAATGTTCATTCCAATTTAACAGCGTCATTAGAAAAATGAAAGTCGAGAGATCGTCAACATAAGAAATGCGAGCGCCATTGAAAATGCATCAAAATCATGCGATGTTCATTGATTTTTAGGCATTCAAGATTGAGTGTGAGTTTATTTTAAGCCCAAAACAAAGATGTGTGAAACTCGATTGCCAAGCGCGCGCCCGAAGGCCCTCCACGTCAAGATTTGTCCAATTTTTATGCCCAAATGAAGTGTGAGCGAGATTAATGCACATTCAAGGAATTTTCTAACTTAGAAAAACCACTAAAGACCCAAGTGAGTGGAGTTTGATCTTTGTGGAGCACTTAACACCCTCTTAGGTAGACCCATCCCCATAGGTGGCACTGAGATTGTAACCAATGGTTAAATTGATGGGTGATTAAAGAGGGTGAGTCCAACTAAAAACTCACTCAAAGCGTCTTTATTAGTTTTTATAACTTAGAAGATTTCAAAAATGTGTATTCTTTTTATGCCCAAAAAGATGATTATTTGATCTATGGCATTCAAGATTGGATTTTGTTGTTTTAATCATGCATTCATAAAAAAAACAAACTTGATTTTAATCCATGGCACTCAAGAGTGATTTTAGCAACATGCATTTAAAGACAAGTGATTAAACATTCAAGTTTTTTCCTTTGAGCATTCAAGATTGAGATTTTGTGTGTTGTTTTAAGAGCTTTCAAGTGCTTTGTTTTAACCTTAGATCATTCAAGATTTTTTTTGGACTCAAAAGTGAAAATGACTCTTTGGACTTTGGTTTTCATTCAAGATTTTGTGTTCTAGTTTGCATATTTTAAGCCCAAAAATGATATTCCTAGATTGTTTTGATGCATGAAAATCCTAAGAAACATTCAAGATTTTGCAATAAGACATTTGTTTGGAACAAATAACAAAGCTTTTAGGACAATTTTTGGCAACCATTTAGGACTCTTAGTTTTCATGAGATTTTTTAAAAGAACTTTACTGTGCACTTAGTGTTGATTTTGAACCTTTTGAAATGGAAACTTGAAGTTCTTTTTAAATTCTCAAAAATGAAGTGTTCCTAATTTTGCATGAATGCATCTAAAACCTTGATGTTGCAAGGATGCAAATGATTAGATTGGTTTAGTTTCACTTGTTAAAAGATTTTATTTTTTTTGCAAATTTTTAATTTTTCAATGGATTTAAGTATGATTTGGGGGTTCATTTTAAGCACTAAAAAGAAGTGTGTATGATTTTGCTTCCTTAAAAGAAAAGGCCAAGATCTCCCACAAGAAGAAGAAGAAGAAGTAGATGGAATAAGAAGAATATAGACAAGAAGAGGAAGAAGAATTTCAAGTTCTTTGTCCACCTATAAGCTTGAAAAATCTGCAAACACTATGAGATAGATTATGAGTTCCTTTGTCTTCTTCATGCTCATGTGGACCTACAAAACCAATTTATACAATCCTACCAATCACAAAAATAAGTAAAATTAGCCAAAATCATCAAATGACATACAAAACTTGACTAAAAAAGCTAATGAAGATGACCCATGCGGGGTCCCACCGGGCGTGCCAAAATGTATATGAGCAATGTTAGTATGCTAATAGAAACCAAATTTAAATAAAGCTTCTACAAACTAAAAAAAATTCATAAACTTCAAGATAGACTAAGATGAACTCTCAATTGAGAATATGAGCCATTAATGGGCTCTCTCAATGAGAAGCTCTCTTGTTGAGTAGCTTTGTCTAAGTAGATAGGATGTATGCTCAAGCTTATGCTTCAAAAAGGGCTTCAAATGGAGTTGGAATTTGGGTGTGAGTGTATGGTTTTGATGTAAAATGGCTTCTCAAAATGGCATTATGACTTTACTTCATGGATTGTGTTATTTTGTAAAGGGGAAGGATCCAATTTATAGGCAAGAGGCTTGAGGGATTGAGGACTAAGATGCAAGGATGGGAAAAAGCTTATGGAAGGCTCAGATTGCATGAGAGGAGAGCACATGGATTGTGCTTCCTTATAGCCAATCAAGGAGTGACACATGTCACATGGTGAGAGGATGGAGGAAAGGGCAAGGATGAGTCAACAAAGGAGGCTCAAGAGATAAAATCTTCATAAAGACCCTCATAATGACTTGTAAGAGCAATAAAAGGGCTTGTAAGAGTCATTTATGACCTAGTGGACTTCATAAAGTTTTATGGTTGAGATATTTTGAGGGTGATGAGAGCAATTTCGACTTGGGATTGATTAGGAAGGTTCTAAGCTTGCTTAGGCTTGTGCAAATGATTAGAGGATGGATTAGGATGGTTTAGGATTAGCTTAAGGATAGGCAAGTGGATGGCATTTAATGAGGGTGGGTGAAGGAAGAGATATTTGTTAACTTTGGCTTGGGTTAGGAAGTTTTAACTCATGTTTAGGGAATGTGACAAGGTTAGGAGGGGATTAGGATTAGGTTTAAAGACATCTTCTAGAAGAGTCTAGACTTTGGATGAGGATAAAGACTTTCTAGAATAGTCTAGAATTTCCTAGGATGAGGATGAAGACTTTCTAGAAGAGTCTAGAACTTTTTAGGATGAGGATAAATTAGATATTTAGGAAATAAATAAAGTTTTATTTATTTCAAGGGTTTGGGTTGAGGAGATATTTATTAAAACTTTTTTAATAAACATGAGGATTAATATTTAATCTTAATTAAATATTTTGAGTTGGGATTAGGGGTAGGAAATGATGAGATTAGCCTTTAATTGAAATTAAAGAAGGATTAGAAGATTTTGGAAGAGGTTATTGGTCATAAGGAAATTGGCCAAGTTTTGGGCAAAAAATAAATTTTTTATTTATTTTAGAATTTTTGGTCAATTTATTAATTAAATAATTAATAAGTAAGGAAATAATGTTTAAATAAGATTTAAACATTTTTGGGAGGGATTTCTTAATTAAATATTTTTAATTAAGATAAAGGGATTTAATGGCATAAAAATTAATTAATTAATTAATTAATAAATGATGATGTCATCAGGACTTTTTCAGAAAATAAAAATACTTTATTTTCTAAAGGTTTTTAGGTGTCTACATTTTGCCCCTCTTTGATGTGATGCCGCAAGTGGCATGGCATCAAAGATAAGAAAATAAGATGCCCAAGGCTAGAGCAGAAGAGGAGAGAATGGACTGTGAGATGCCCCCTCAAGAAGGCAGCGGGGAGAGAAAGTGAGGCTCGATGGCTTCTTGAAATGTACAAGAATCTCGGATGAGCAAGGAAACTCAGATTGGCAAAGAGAAGGGGCTAAATTAGCTCAAACTCTCACTATGGGAGAATGATAAAGGAGAATCAGATGCACAAGAGGAAGCAAGCTTAAGACTTTAGGGAAGGTGGAGGATGAAGGAGCAGAGCACTATAAAAAGGAATCCAGGATAGGGAGATGGATGAGGGGATTATAAAGCTGATGCAACAGGATTTCAAAGAGTCAGATTGGTGGAAGATGGGTTTCGGAGATCCCTAGGACTAGGATTGTGGATCTCGAAAGATGAGGCTTGGTGGATTGATTTGGATTGGTGGATCCCTAAGACTAGGATTGTGGATCCCTAAAGCTAAGAGTGATGAGTGATTCAAAGAGATAGTGATGCATAAGCTGGGGTAGGAGAGACGGATGCTGGATATGGATGGGGGATAATGGAGATGAAGGAAAACCATTGAAGCTTTTTGAGCAGGGGGATACTTCAAAGAGAAGTACCACCATGTAGTTGAGCACTAGATTTGCTATAGGACTATTGGTTAATTGCCAAGGTTACCAAGAACATCAAGGCCTTTTCACCAACCATCCAAAGGACTGACGAACTGACTCAAAACAAACACGCAAGGATTGCCCCAGTATCACACATGAATCCCAGAGGAAGCAGTGTGGAAATGACACTGGGTAACCCACAAGCAAAAAAGAAAACAAGCAAAAGACATGATCAAGACCTTACACTCTGATTGCCCCATTCATAGTATACCATGATATGGAAGATCGTGGCAACGTTGAGGAGAGAACAAGGAGATTGCTTGGAAAAGATATTTCAAGACCCAATAGGGAAGAGTCCAAATCAAAAGAAAGCAAAAATCCAAAAGAGAACCATTTGCCAACGAGATGGGTAGGACGAGGTACTAACGGACCAAGATCAGACATGAGGAAAGCTATATCCTGCAAGGACCTATCGGAGAGCACCTAAGCTGGTGGATTTGGATGAGTGATGCATCTGGCAAGCTGAACTAAGAAAGATAACAGTTTGGTGACAGGAGATCTAGCTAAAGGATGCATTGGAATAGCTAACCAAGATGTGAGATGGGTGCAAGATACTGATCAAGGATGAACTGACATGAACGCTGGATAGATACAATGGTACTAAGCTAAAGAGGATGTACAAGCTGAAAGACCAAGATATTTACAAGCGGGCTAATCAAGATATGATACAAGCTAACAGACCAATGATATGTATGATACAGATGGATAAAAGCTCAGGATGAGAGGATAGCGGGATGGCTCAATTTGGTGCAAGAGGCAAAAGCTAAGGATGGGATGATAGCGAAAGATATGGATTTGGCAGGATGCATCCAATGATGATGAGAGATTTTATGACCAAGGATAGCTAGAGGAGTAGGATGAGATGGCTAGATGAGATGGTAGATAGCTAGGATTATGATGGATATAAAGAGATGACATTGGGTTTGCATGAGGATAGCCTAGAGCTAGATACCAATGACAAAGGAGGATGGACAAGATAAGATCTCCAAGGAATATAGTGCCCCCAATCAGAAGATAACATGCAGAAGGAGGTCTTATGATGGATGTGATAGGATTGAAGCTAGGATGGAAAAAGCTGAAGGGGCTAGGGAGATGGATGATAGCTGAGATGATTGGCTGAAGCTGCATAAGATTAGTGGATGGTGTGAGATGGAAGCTGGAGGATGGAGGATAGGTGGATAGATTGGAAGATGGAGGTGGATGTCAAGAGATGACCAAAAGCATGAGGGTGATAGGCTAAGCTGGGGATGGCGGGATTACGCATGACGCTTGTTTGCCAAGTTTTCATCATGGTACTTGTCCAAGGCGCTTGAATTGCCAAGTTTTCACCAGTGGACGCTTTATTTTTCTTTTCTTTTTTTTGACTTTTTGACTTTGGACTTAGCTGGAATGATTTTGGCTTTCTTCAGCTATTTTGGCTTTTTTGGGATTTTTCACTGGCTGTTGGAATGTTCAATTTTGTTGCTAGCTGTTGGTACACCGGATGTGTGATTTATGCAATAGATCGGATTAGATGGGATTGATGGTAGGAGATGGAGCGATGAAAATGCTGGAAAGGAGCATGAGATGGGGATGCTTGCAAGAGCAACATTGGCACATGTTGGGATGGGTGTGAAAAGAGAATATGGGGGATAGATGGTAGATGCGGGTGTGATGGAGGATTTGTGGAAGCATACTTGGGGATATAGGCACCCAAGATGGAGTTAGGAGATGGGGGACATGAGTCACTAGATGGGGGATTAGCAATGGTGGATGCCATTATGCATTGGGTTTCAACTTTTTTCTAGGGGATCCACATGGTTTTGGACTTTCTTTTCATAGGCTTTTGCATTGTTTTGCATTCTTTTATTGGATTTTGCCTTTTTGGAGTATGTCTTTTAGAATAGACATATGATTGCCTAGGATGTGGATTTTTAGCTTTATGCATTTTGAAGTTGGCATTCACATTGTTGTGGTAAGCTTTGGGAAGATGGTTAGGAGAAGCTTTATGAGATGGAGAGGATATGAAAGAGCATGTAGGGGGATGATGATGGATGATGTGCCCTGATATGTGCCTTTTTTGATCTTGCATAGAAATGGATGGAATAGGATTTTTATGATGGCTGATAGGAGGATGGAGGATGGTAGATTTTGGGACATAGGGACCCAAAATGGATTTAGCGGATGAAGGGGGGAAATGGTAGGTTGTTTTGGGTTGCAAAGATGGTGGAGGGGGGATGACATAAGATTTCTTGAAGGAGTGATGGGAGGCTGGCATGGTGGGCTTGGAGATAGGCTTGGTTTGGGGGTGTGGTGTACCAACACCTTTAGATGGTGAGCCTTTGGATACATATCCAAGACCATGAAATCCTAGATTTTTTTGTGCAATAATAGGCTCTCTGATTCCTTGCTTTTGTGGTCCTAAACCTTGACCTTGATAATGCCATCGATTGAGCATTTGAACAAGCTGAGGAAACTTTTTGCTTGCAGAAAATATTAGAAGTGATTTATTAGGTGTATTGCAATGGGGAGATACTGTTCTTAATTCTTCTGCTGAGAGAGGGCCACCGTGGATGAATGTAAGTGAACCAAGAGGGTACATTATAGATGGTGGAATAGCTTGGATAGGTGGTAAGATGGAAGCATGGAGTGGGGGAGATGGAAGGATAGGATCTTGATGTAGCTGGTGGGATGACAAGGTATCTTGTAGTGGAGGAGATATGGCTTGAGGTTTTGGAGATGGAGGAGATGGTGACTGCACTATGGATGGAAGACATGGTACGATGATATCTTCATTTATGCTTTGGGGGATGTCAACATGCTTTTGGGAAGGATCTTGATAGGATTGGTTTGGAGTGGATGGTGCGATAGGAGGTGAAGGGATGGATTCTTCAAAGGCAGCGGATGGATAGATGGGAGATTCAGTAGTGGAGATGGGTGAGTAGAAGATGGATGCATAAGGGTCATTACGAGAGATTTGGGAAATTCTTGGAGGCGATGTGGATAGGATTTGGAGGGATTTGACAGGTGGTGGGATTTTGATGCTTGCGGGAAGTGGAAGAATTTTAAGCAATTCGATGGATGGTATGGGGATGATAGCTATGGGAGATGGAGGTGATATTATAGATGGGGAAGCTTCATCACTGACTACTTCACATGGTTGGATTAGATGACATGGCTTATCGACTGTTGGAGGCAACTTTTCTTTCATTTCCTCTAGGAGATTCCTTGGAGACTCGTGTGTCGAAGGTGGAGGTGGATTGATAGGAATAGCTAGTGTGATGTGGGTGGAAGATTGGAAGCTTGGTTGATGGGATGATGGAGGGGAAGCTGGAATATCAGATGGCATGATTAGATAGTTTGGAATAACTCTTGGATTTTGGGGGATGCTTGGGGGAATGTTTCTAAGGCTTTCAATATACCCGTCATAGTCAACAAGATTTTCATCATCATTGGAATAGGAGGTGGTCGGAGCAAGGACAATGCAACCAAACACATCATGATAGGATTGGTACTTCATGCTTTGATGATGAGTTTGATGGGGATGGGGTCTTGCATATGGATGAACACGAAAGCTCATGGTTGGATTTGGATTAAGCACAGATTTTGGATTGGCTGATGAAAGATTTCCTAGGGAGAGTCAAAGCTGTATGACAGACCTAAGGAGGATTGGATGGAGATTTTTGGCTTTCTTGTGGATGGAAGACTTCAAGGGCATGCTATCAAAAAGTGAGAGTTTTGCTTTCCTATGTGCAGGATTCGTGGTGATTGTGTCAACTTAAGGATAGACTAGTGATCCTATGGCATGACACAAGATTGACCACTTGTGGATCCCAACCTTTAGCTCAAGGTGATGAGGCATACAAGTGACAAAGCTGGATTACCCTAGACAATGCTCTGTCAAAGGGATAACCTTGGTGAGATTGGTTGATTGGTAGGATTGATTGGATAGAAAAATCTAGCAAAGTGACAACAACTCTTTAAAGGCTTGGGTGATTTTGGATTAGGTTGCTAGCTAGCTAGGGGGGATGATTTGGATGGACTTTGGATTTGGGATTGTTCTAAAGCAAGGAACTAGATAGATTTGGTTGCAGCGGGGGAGCTTGGATGATTTTTTGATGAGGCAGTGACTACGCTAAGTATGCCTTGAGCTGGGAGATTTCTGCTTTTTTGGGATTTTGACCAAAGTTGGCAAACATTCATTTAAAAGCTATGAACAAACAAGCAGACAAAATTTTGGAGCAAGCACGTCAAACACACCAACAGCCTAGGAAGCTTTCTACAAGGATGAAATTTGGTTTAGCTAGGGAGTCCTCGATATACGCAAGGTACGTGAGGCCCAAATCTGTAGATGAAACCAAAAAGATGTCACACAGCCGAGAGGAGTGGTAACCCACTTCTCCTCTTTCACTTCTCAAGGGTATAAAGTTCCTTGAGGCTTAGCCTGAGTGACAAAATTTTGATCCCAAGAGAGGTGTCTTTGGATTCACCTCCCGATCTTTATACTCCGCCGGAACGCTGGAGTTGAGGTCATCCCAAGGGGTGATGAAATCCCCAAGCAGGCCTCCTAAAAAGCTAAGACAAGATTTTGGATCCTAATCTTATGCACCCAAGATGGCCTCGAAAGACGACAAGGGGAGAGAAGACTTGGATGACCTTGGGCCAAAAAGCAGAGTTCTTTTCCAATTGATGATTTAGATTTTTTAAGCTATGATTGAAGACACTTGTGATTATGGCATACAATGTTCATTCCAATTTAACAGCGTCATTAGAAAAATGAAAGTCGAGAGATCGTCAACATAAGAAATGCGAGCGCCATTGAAAATGCATCAAAACCATGCGATGTTCATTGATTTTTAGGCATTCAAGATTGAGTGTGAGTTTATTTTAAGCCCAAAACAAAGATGTGTGAAACTCGATTGCCAAGCGCGCGCCCGAAGGCCCTCCACGTCAAGATTTGTCCAATTTTTATGCCCAAATGAAGTGTGAGCGAGATTAATGCACATTCAAGGAATTTTCTAACTTAGAAAAACCACTAAAGACCCAAGTGAGTGGAGTTTGATCTTTGTGGAGCACTTAACACCCTCTTAGGTAGACCCATCCCCATAGGTGGCACTGAGATTGTAACCAATGGTTAAATTGATGGGTGATTAAAGAGGGTGAGTCCAACTAAAAACTCACTCAAAGCGTCTTTATTAGTTTTTATAACTTAGAAGATTTCAAAAATGTGTATTCTTTTTATGCCCAAAAAGATGATTATTTGATCTATGGCATTCAAGATTGGATTTTGTTGTTTTAATTATGCATTCATAAAAAAAACAAACTTGATTTTAATCCATGGCACTCAAGAGTGATTTTAGCAACATGCATTTAAAGACAAGTGATTAAACATTCAAGTTTTTTCCTTTGAGCATTCAAGATTGAGATTTTGTGTGTTGTTTTAAGAGCTTTGAAGTGCTTTGTTTTAACCTTAGATCATTCAAGATTTTTTTTGGACTCAAAAGTGAAAATGACTCTTTGGACTTTGGTTTTCATTCAAGATTTTGTGTTCTAGTTTGCATATTTTAAGCCCAAAAATGATATTCCTAGATTGTTTTGATGCATGAAAATCCTAAGAAACATTCAAGATTTTGCAATAAGACATTTGTTTGGAACAAATAACAAAGCTTTTAGGACAATTTTTGGCAACCATTTAGGACTCTTAGTTTTCATGAGATTTTTTAAAAGAACTTTACTGTGCACTTAGTGTTGATTTTGAACCTTTTGAAATGGAAACTTGAAGTTCTTTTTAAATTCTAAAAAATGAAGTGTTCCTAATTTTGCATGAATGCATCTAAAACCTTGATGTTGCAAGGATGCAAATGATTAGATTGGTTTAGTTTCACTTGTTAAAAGATTTTATTTTTTTTGCAAATTTTTAATTTTTCAATGGATTTAAGTATGATTTGGGGGTTCATTTTAAGCACTAAAAAGAAGTGTGTATGATTTTGCTTCCTTAAAAAAAAAGGCCAAGATCTCCCACAAGAAGAAGAAGAAGAAGTAGATGGAATAAGAAGAATATAGACAAGAAGAGGAAGAAGAATTTCAAGTTCTTTGTCCACCTATAAGCTTGAAAAATCTGCAAACACTATGAGATAGATTATGAGTTCCTTTGTCTTCTTCATGCTCATGTGGACCTACAAAACCAATTTATACAATCCTACCAATCACAAAAATAAGTAAAATTAGCCAAAATCAGCAAATGACATACAAAACTTGACTAAAAAAGCTAATGAAGATGACCCATGCGGGGTCCCACCGGGCGTGCCAAAATGTATATGAGCAATGTTAGTATGCTAATAGAAACCAAATTTAAATAAAGCTTCTACAAACTAAAAAAAATTCATAAACTTCAAGATAGACTAAGATGAAATCTCAATTGAGAATATGAGCCATTAATGGGCTCTCTCAATGAGAAGCTCTCTTATTGAGTAGCTTTGTCTAAGTAGATAGGATGTATGCTCAAGCTTATGCTTCAAAAAGGGCTTCAAATGGAGTTGGAATTTGGGTGTGAGTGTATGGTTTTGATGTAAAATGGCTTCTCAAAATGGCATTATGACTTTACTTCATGGATTGTGTTATTTTGTAAAGGGGAAGGATCCAATTTATAGGCAAGAGGCTTGAGGGATTGAGGGCTAAGATGCAAGGATGGGAAAAAGCTTATGGAAGGCTCAGATTGCATGAGAGGAGAGCACATGGATTGTGCTTCCTTATAGCCAATCAAGGAGTGACACATGTCACATGGTGAGAGGATGGAGGAAAGGGCAAGGATGAGTCAACAAAGGAGGCTCAAGAGATAAAATCTTCATAAAGACCCTCATAATGACTTGTAAGAGAAATAAAAGGGCTTGTAAGAGTCATTTATGACCTAGTGGACTTCATAAAGTTTTATGGTTGAGATATTTTGAGGGTGATGAGAGCAATTTCGACTTGGGATTGATTAGGAAGGTTCTAAGCTTGCTTAGGCTTGTGCAAATGATTAGAGGATGGATTAGGATGGTTTAGGATTAGCTTAAGGATAGGCAAGTGGATGGCATTTAATGAGGGTGGGTGAAGGAAGAGATATTTGTTAACTTTGGCTTGGGTTAGGAAGTTTTAACTCATGTTTAGGGAATGTGACAAGGTTAGGAGGGGATTAGGATTAGGTTTAAAGACATCTTCTAGAAGAGTCTAGACTTTGGATGAGGATAAAGACTTTCTAGAATAGTCTAGAATTTCCTAGGATGAGGATGAAGACTTTCTAGAAGAGTCTAGAACTTCTTAGGATGAGGATAAATTAGATATTTAGGAAATAAATAAAGTTTTATTTATTTCAAGGGTTTGGGTTGAGGAGATATTTATTAAAACTTTTTTAATAAACATGAGGATTAATATTTAATCTTAATTAAATATTTTGAGTTGGGATTAGGGGTAGGAAATGATGAGATTAGCCTTTAATTGAAATTAAAAAAGGATTAGAAGATTTTGGAAGAGGTTATTGGTCATAAGGAAATTGGCCAAGTTTTGGGCAAAAAATAAATTTTTTATTTATTTTAGAATTTTTGGTCAATTTATTAATTAAATAATTAATAAGTAAGGAAATAATGTTTAAATAAGATTTAAACATTTTTGGGAGGGATTTCTTAATTAAATATTTTTAATTAAGATAAAGGGATTTAATGGCATAAAAATTAATTAATTAATTAATTAATAAATGATGATGTCATCAGGACCTTTTCAGAAAATAAAAATACTTTATTTTCTAAAGGTTTTTAGGTGTCTACAGGCATGATCGCAAAAACATTTTAAAATGACTTCATAAATGACGCATATGATTAAATAATATGAATTTGAAGAGTAAGGTGGTGCCCCTGCACCAGCATCACTCCTCATTATTTTGGGCCTATCTACGGTTGGACACCTAGTTATCCTCTGCACAATCTTCTTATGATCTTGATAGGTCCATTCTCTAACCATATAGAGTTATCATGAATTCTACTCAAGACAATCTTAATCCATTCTGTCTTAAAGACATTTGAAAATTCTAGGGCACAGGTTAACCTTTTTCTCTCTACAATCTTGTATTCCTCCTTCAATATTTCATTTTCGCACAATTTTCCATATAGGTCTTTGATTTCATATCTCCTATGCTACCCACCTCACATGTGTAACAACATCTCACATCTTGAATCACTAGGACTTGTTGTGGTATCATGGATAGGCACCAAATGGGTCTTGTTTATAAGCAATGTTAGGAATTGACTTGAAATTTGGTTGTCTAATCTCATTGCTGATAAGTTGAACATTTAAAACTTCTTTCCCCTCTTTGACCTTAGTAGCAAAAGAACTAGATGCCATTTTCAATATCTAGGGTTTACACAAATTCAAATAGTGTAGCTTGACGCATAATAAATACCTTCACAAATCTAATGAATGATGTCAAACAGTGGTTGAATTCACTTTGCAAATACTTAGAATGATCTATTCAATTTTCCTTTAGCTCTTCATGCTCTCTCTAGTTTCGGTCAAATGAGTCAAAAATTGATCAAATAGAACTTAAAACTTTGCAATCAATGCTCAGTGGTTACACAATTGTAAGCTTGGCTTGTATAGAAATTTCAACTCACTCAGCTTCCGTGTGTTAGAATTCTTTAGAACAACTGAGAGGGGGGGGGGGGGGGGGGGGGGTGAATCAATTATCCAAGGTCCAAATGCCCTAATAATACTTTTTCACAAATTATAGTGAATCCATAAACTTTTCATCCATCCAAGCTTAAATCAATCATGCTTAGCAAATTACAGTAAATCAATATGCAGAGATAAAACATGCAAGATCAACACACGACACAATGATTTACATGGAAACCCAATTTGGGAAAAACTTCCAGTAACATGCTACTTGATTTTCACTCTTCTAAAGTGATGCCTTGTTAAAAGCCTGCCCTATTAAAGGCTTCCAACACACTGTTAAATGTGACCTTGTTGGAGGATTTCACCATACTATTAGGAATGGGCCTGATCAAAGGACTTTAGAACATTCACTTGGAATGTCACCCTGTTAAAGGATTTACAACATGGCTATTAAACCAACCTAAGTCCATAGGATTTAAACTAACTGTTACAATTGCTAGAAAATAACAATAATGGCTTTTGGATCTGATACAACTTACAACATATCTTGCAAATTTTAGATCACACTTCAGCTCAATCCTTTGCTTGGCTTTAATCACTTCAGCTCTGACAGCTTGTCATCTCAAGCTTCATCTCCTTGAGTCTTCTTACTCATCATACCAATGCAATCATATTTGTGGTCATCTGTTGAAGCAGAGTAACTGTGCTTTCTTACTCCTTAGCACCTCCTTCAGCACTTTATGCTTTCATGCTTGACCTCCTCTCTCTCTTTGCTTCATGACCTTGTTATTCCTTAAATAGAAATCTGGATTGCCTTTGCCGCTTGATTCTCCCTCTCCAACTTTAGGGTTTCAAATGGATTAGGTAGGATACAATGTATCTACCCCATATCTTGCTCTTATCTAGAAACTTCATCTAGAGTCCAGTTGTATTCTCCAAAAATGTTCTACATGGTGTTCTGTGCCACCAGCTCATCACTCTTATCTTCTATTTAATTCACAAAATTCAAGATAACAACCTTGTCGGCTCAGATTTGATGAATCTTTGATCTTTGAAATAATGCAGCAACTCGACACTATTGGTTTACTGATGCTCGGCATCTCTGTGTTACTCGATACTTGTATTTGCTCGCCACTTGTATTTTCTTGGCACGTGTATCTGCTTGACACTTGTTTTTGCTTGGCACTTGTATCTGCTCGGCACTTGTTTTTGCTTGGCACTTGTTTCTGCTCGGTACTTGTATCTGCTCAGTACTTGTTTCTGCTTGGCACTTGTTTCTGCTTGGTACTTGTATCTGCTCGGCACTTGTTTCTACTCGGCACTTGTTTCTGCTCGGCACTTGTTTATGCTCAGCACTTACTGAACTTGAACTTGCTCGGCTTCAACTAGGAATCTGTTCAACACTTACTAGCTTGCTTGGCTCTCTCTCTCTCTCTAATGAACTTAGTTAGGCTTTACAAATGACTTAGCTAAAACCTTGCATCTTTGATATGTTTTAGTGTGCCCATTTTTTGTGTCTTAGAGTATGTCATTAATACACTTTTTCATCAATGGCTTAGCTGATCCTTGTACTTCATTACAACATCATAACTTCAACCTTCCTCTAGGTGTTTTGGTTACATCTTATTGATTGCCTCCTCCTTGTCAATCAACCATTTGATTGTGTTTGGATCACTAAAGCAATTGTCATTCTTGTAAGTAGCAAGTTTGACATCAATGACAAAACAATGATTGAGAACATTCTTTACTAGTTCCATTAGTTCCATTACTTTTTATATATGATCATTTCCAACAATCTCCCTCATGATCTTTTCAATTATTTCCAACACCGTGAAGTTTCCTTTATGCTCAACAACCATTATGAGCTCGATCAATATTATCACTTGTGATAGCTTGACACTAACTATATTTCACTCGGCAACCATAGCGAAACTTTTCATGCTCGACAATAACATGAAAACTAACATTACTTAAAGATTTCTTCTAGATTCTAAACAACACTTTGCATCTTTCTTCATGCAAATATAATATTTTCAGAACTAAAACCTTAGAACTGATGTATAATATGTCTTTTAAATATCAGTCCCACACATACCTCTAGATTTCTTAATTGGAGGTGGTGTGATCACCTGACCCATTGGGTGAAGTGATCCCATCTGAACTTGATGTGCTACAATCTTCCTTTCTCTTCCATGTCTTATTCATCTCATCTCTAACATTCTCAACATCTGCCTTTCCTTTTCCTTTGTTGAACTCATTGCTAGGTGCCTTTGACCTTGTTGGATAATTCTTGCTTATGTGACTAGTCTTTAAATAGATAAAACATGCAATTTGACTCAACCATCTTTTGTAGTCACTTCTAAAATGTGTTCTTATGCAATTTTCAACAACATCTCCATACTCTTGACAATAGTGACAACTATACCTAGTATTATAATCCCAATTATGAGAGTTTCTATTGTGCTTTGTCTTTGTCTACTTGTTTGATGACCATTTAGGCTTGGATCTACACTCATATGCTCTACATCCATACTTCTAATAGTTATAGCAGTAACCTTCAAATCTTTGTGTGCTTATGGTCTTGGTTCTACATTTATGTGCTTGATTTCCTTATTTGTTGCATTTGTGGTGAATTTCTACTTAGGATTCTAATTTGTAGTCTTGCTGCTTCAAACATTAGTAGTATGACCTATCTTACCACAATTATAACAAGTATGTTTGAAGTTCTTACCTTTTTTACTTCTCTCTTCACCACTTTTGGATGATTTTCCTTCTTCAATACTTGAATAGTATCACTGTTGGATCTAGGAGATCTCATTACTTGCTCAAAATACTTGATAACTTCACTAGGTTTGTTGAAGCTTTCAACAAACTCTTTTTCGCTTTTCACATCATTTCTCATTTTTTCATTCTGTAACTTTAGTGTTGAGATCTCAATATCTTTTCCATTCAATTCATGATTTGCAATCATCATTTGATTCAATGTTTCCAATTGCATGTGAGCAATCCTATTCACCTATGATGTTTTCTCCTCTAGTCTATTGGTCAGTATCCTTTTGTCATCTTCAATCATAAAATTATCCTCTTCAACTTTCTTTTTCTACTTAGTTACCTCAAATAGCAATATTGATTGGACTTCTTGTTCTATCTTGAGATTTCTAACCTCTTTAGTTAGGGTTTCATTCTTTTCCATAAGATCTACAATTGTTGCATCAAATTCAATTGTATTTTCATCTATAAATAATTTAGTAGTGTCAATCTCTTGGTAATGTGTGTCATTCCCTTCAATAGCTATCTCTTTCCTTATTTTTAATGATTGATTTAACTCATCTCTTGCTTCATTTAGCTGATGTAGGGCAAGTTGTATTTCAATCTTCTGGTTCTCAATAGTCTTTCCTAACTTTTAGATTTCCATCTCCAAGATCTTTCCTCAAAACTACAAAGATTTATTTCTAGAGAACTATGCTCTGATACCAATTATTGGAAATACAATAGAGAAAGTAAACTCTAAGAGGGGTGGGGGGTGGGGGGTGAATAAGTACTTAAAAAATTTAACCATAAAATTATTCACCACACATCCATCTCACAATCTATGCATGTAAACTGAAATACCAAATTAAGCATATACAACCATAACTTGAAAATAAGTAAACATTCAACACATGTTGACACAAGATATTTGGTTACCCAAAAATGCCAAGGAGAAGGTAAAACTAGGGTGGGGATGACACTCAAAAATCTCCACTACTATAGTAATAAAGGTATCCAATGAAGGTTACAATGTTTTGATCATGAAACATGATCTACCCTATGAAAGGCTTGCCCTATTAAAGGCTTACATGATTGTTAGATCTTACCCTGTTAAAGGATTTCAACACTATGTTAGAAGTGTACCTGGTAAAAAGACTTTGACTTACAATGAAGTAAGCATGCCATTAAAGGATTTACAACAACTTGTTAAGACTACTTTGTTGAGAGATTTAACTGATTCACCTGTTAAAATGTCTTAGCAATAATCCTTCAGTTAGCACTCTATTGCTTGATGAAAAATCACCTCTTTCCTAATATTTAATTGATCGTTCCTGATCAAATGTATCTCTACTATCTACTAATTCCTTTCTTCTATTCTTCGCTAACTGATTCTACAATGTATCTCAATTCACAATACCTTAGAAACTATGGATACTCTATTTTTGCATGCAAAATTCTCCCTTTTCTCCTTCCACATACACATAAAATATTAGGGTTTATCCTCCTTAAGAAGACCTAGGTGACTTAGGGTTAGGTATGAATCAATAATTATGATTCATCCATATTACCACTTAATCCTTCTCTTTTCTTGATTGGTTGCATGTACTATATAGGGATTCTCAATAAAAGATCCATCCTTATCATCTAGGATCACAAAAAATTTCCTCAAGTCAGCTCCAAAATGGTTGACATAGTAGTTTGTGCCATTACAAACAATTATGTCAAAATTGTATTACTTGACACTTGAAGTCCCTAATGCTCGACATCAACTGTAACTTCAATGCTATAATTCAATCTTTGAATGACTTAGCATCTATTGATCACTCCACATCTGAATAACTTGGCACTTACTATTTGCATGACACTTGAGTGACTTGACACTTACTAGTTACTCGACACTTACTGAATATCTCTCGCTTGACATATACTATCTGACAACTTATGCTCGACATGTACTAAGTAAATGACTTAAGTATATTATCACTCATATGTCAAAACCCATATGATATTAAAAATCCACTTTTCTTTACAAATTATAGTCCAACAACAACATAAAACATCTCATATTCCTCTTTAAATAGGTAGCTTTAATCTTTTCTCGATTCAGCATAACTGTAGATCTTAGGGTTACAAAGATTCAACAAATTCAATGACTTTAGCCATCTTCTATTCTTCTTCCTCCTTGAAAGTTTTAGAAAAATTCCCTCAAATCTTAGCCTTTGATTATTTAAATAATATTTTCCATGCATTAAATAATACAACTCATCAATCCTTATTGTCAACACATTTTGATTACATTGAGAATTCAATTGTGTTAGCTACAAATCTTGATTCTTTCTAAAATTGCTAGTTGGCTAACACTTGGTCATAACTACATTCTGTTACTTGGTCATCACTAAATTATCTTGCTTGGTTTACACTATGCAACTTGGTCTTTACCATCACTTGACATTCTCTATCACTCGGCTAATACTCATACTCAACCAACAATGTTCTACTTGACACTTCTTAAGTTCTTTAACCTTTTTCTCCAGATACTTGATTGCTTCACAACTCTTTTTCTTCTCAACTAATCTTTCTTCCTTGCTTATTGTAATGAATAAACAACACATTATCTTTTCAAGTACTAACTGATCAAGTGCCCATTGTAATTCCATCACACTTTCACATCTAAACTCAACCTTTCACTAGGCCATCTCACGATCTTTTCTTTTCAAATCCTCTTCATCAGTCAAATGATATGACACACTACACTGTTAGTAAATGTCTTACCAGTAAGGTTTGACATCAATGACAACATAAAAAATTGCTCCACATTTGTAGTTCCAACAATATACCTTGCATGTATTTTTATTGTTTTCCAATCCTTCCAAGTACCTATAAATCTATCTACCAATAGGGATCTTGATTCTTGATCCAATATTCACTTTTCCAAGCAAAAAGCCCACAAGCTAAAATATCAAACACATAATCAATGATAATAATAAAATAGTTATTCTCCACTAAAATTTTCACATTTAATAACAATTTGTTTCTCCTGATGTTTCTTGAATTTTCACAACCATGGGTTTAGAAAATTCAATGCAACAATGATATTTCTTGTCTCCTAAACTCAGTTACATAGGCTAACTACTTAACAAACATTATGGGTCTATATGTGGAGTCCTATATTAAGGATTTTTGAGGTACCATTGATGACATTCATCTTCTCTTTGTCAAGGATATCCCTTCTTTAGCTGTTGTAAGGGAACACTTTGACCCTCATATTTGTTATCCCCTTGATCCTTCCTTTTAATTTTACATGATTGTGAACCCTTTGATATAACATTTGGAGGATGTCTCTCTATCTTTAGAGAAGAAATTTAAGTCTTCAGAGATTGAATTTCATGGGTATCAAACTTCACGTGAGACATCAGGTTACATGATTCAAGTTGATCATACTCATGTGTTGGAGACTCCTATTTAGTTTCCATAGATACCTAAAAGTGTCCTAAACACTATAGTAATTGATTTAATATATCCCTTGACACTATATTTATTTATTAATTATATTTTTTCATATTATTCTACTTATTTAATTAAATTTATTTAATTAAATAGGTTCACTTCCCTTATGTTTTTAATTTTAATTTGAATACTTTCCCCTAATGTGTTAAATTTATTTAATGCATAGTGCTCCATAAATCCCCTTTTAAATAAATTCTAATTTATTTAATTTCCCTCCACTTTATTAAATTCTACAATCCTATGATTAAACTAACTCCTATTTTATTTAATCCTAATCCCACCTAAAACCTAGCCTACCACCTATCACTTTAATCCTTCGAACACTACCCACTAGTTAATCTCACTTTATTATCCTAAATACCCTCCTAAACACCTTTTATCCCCTAAGTGGTTGCTCACACATGTGTGAGAAACTCAAAGCCCAAGAAAGACCCCCTTTCATTAATTCCTCCAAAAATCCTCTTACACACTTGTCCCCAATTACTTTCTCCAAGGTTGCTCACACATGTGTGAGCACACCTTGAGCCATCTTACTCACAAAAAGACTTATGTTGACCTTTTCATAGCTTGTCCCCTTAGCCCATGTGTCTCCCTTGTGGCACCTATGTGGATGCCACATAGATGCCACCTCCTCAAGGTCTCCCTCAAGCCTATAAATAGAGCCTTTGTAGCATTTTTCATCTCCTCCCAATGCATTGTTATCATGCTATTTTATGTTTAGAGCTTCTTAGAGATTTTCATGCATTGTTGCTAACTCTTTGGTAGTTGTTTTAGATTTCATTTCTTGCATTAAACCTAACTTATCAGGAGCACATGTAAACAAAAAAACATTAGTTGTACAAGTATATCAAAGAAATGAAATCTAAAACAACTACCAAAGAGTTAACAACAATGCATGAAAATCTCTAAGAAGATCTAAGCATAAACTAGCATGATAACAATGCATATGAAGGAGATGAAAAATGCTTGAGACAAGGGCTCTATTCATAGGCTTGAGGGAGACCTTGAGGAGGTGGCATCTATGTGGCATCCATGTAGATGCCACAAGGGAGACACATGGGCTAAGGGGACAAGCCATGTAAAGGTCAACATAAGTCTTTTTGTGATTAAGATGGTTCAAGGTGTGCTCACACACGAGTGAGCAACCTTGGAGAAAGGAATGGGGGACAAGTTTATAAGAGAATTTTTGGAGGAATTAATGAAAGGGGGCATTTCTTGGGCTTTGAGTTGCTCACACATGTGTGAGCAACCACCGAGGGGCTAAAAGGTGTTTAGGAGGGTATTTAAGATAATAAAGTGGGATTAACTAGTGGGTAGGCTTAGAAGGATGAGAGTAATGGGTGGTAGGCTAGGTTTTAGGTGGGATTAGGATTAAATCAAATAGGATTTAATTTAATCATAAGACTATATAATTTAATAAAGTGGAAGGAAATTAAATAAATTGGAATTTATTTAAAAGGGGATTTATGGAGCACTATGCATTAAATAAATTTGACACATTAGGGGAAGTATTGAAATTAAATTTAAATACATTAGGGAAGTGAACCTATTTAATTAAGTAAATATAATTAAATAAGTAGAAGAATATGAATTTTTTTTTAACTGATTATAGTGCCAAGGGAGATATTAAATCAATTAATATAGTGTTTAGGTCACTTTTAAGTGTCTACAGTTTCCTCAGACATCATGCATTTTGAGGATTCTTCCCATATATTGGGGAGGATTCACTAATACACCTTTGACATCATTTCTTCCTAAGGGGAGGAAAATCATTCAAATTTCATGGAGAAGTCTCTATATTAATCTAGAAACATCTACCATTGGTGCACCTTCTATGTTGAGCGGGGATACCTTCTATGTTGAGGGGGATACTTTGTCTCTCTTCATGCATACCTAAAGGCCCAAAGTAGGTTGGTTTCTATGAGTGAGTTGGTAATCAAGTATGAAAATATTAATAAAATTATCTTGGTTTTGGTTTATCACATTAATAAATATAAATATATTTAAAAGGTTGCATATACCATGTTGGAGTACTAGGACCACATGTCAATGTGAATGGTAGCGTGACAATGGTTTAGCAGGTTGATCCCAACATTTGAGGGGTATGTGATGACACTCACTTAGTTAGTACCCTATAATCCCTCACTCTTTTTGTTTTTGCCTCTGGTAGCCCTTTTTATTGTATTGCATTTTCTCTACCTTATTGTTCTTTGTTTTGGGAAGGGAATTTTCATGGCCTTAATATGCTCTTGTTCTTGTGTGGATCTAAGTTTTGTCTCCTATCTCAAGGGAGAAGACTAATTCCAAGTGGTTGGAAGAAAATTGTTATCAAGGTACTATTCATGGTTCCATGGATGATTTTTCTTATGTTCCATTATTGTCTACAATTAAAGACATTTCTATTGTGTCATGTACTTCATAATGATGTAATGCAAATGTTTATTGATTTGATGTGAGCTCCTGAAAGTGGACTTGATATTTATGTAAATTGTATAAAGCAATGTGAGAGAAAGGGTATCTTTAGGTGAAAATAAAGGCAAGGGTGAGCATGTTGTATTATCCTAGAGCATTTAAAGATGTGGTTTCAATAATTATATTTCTCTTAAGTATTTCTTTATGTTTATCAATAAAAAGGAACTGAACTTAGTAATAACAATGCTATGATGTATGTAAGTGAATGATTGAAAGGAAATAAAATATCATCTTTTAAATTAATGTTCAAAGGAAGTATTACAAATGATAACATGTGGAAATAGACTTGTAATCAATGGGTAGTTATGATACGATGGATGGAGACACTAACTTGATTGTAATAATAAGTGACTAGTTTATGTTTACTTAATACATTTAAAATGAGTGTACAGTAATAAGATAATGTATATCGTAGTGAATTTTTATCTTTAACTTTTTTGGATTCATGTTAAAATAGGTTTCAAGGGGACCCAAAACCCCATAAAAAAATCATCAAGAGATAACCATTTAGTCCACATTCAGTCCATAGTGTCAAAGTAGTAGATAAACCTAGGTTTTGCAAGGACTTGGAAGCTCAGCAAATAATACATTAGAACATAGATCAATCCCACTGAATGAGACACTTAAATATAATTGGAAACAATAGGGACCAAAAAACATGTTTAGGACTAGAAACTAGATGACTAGGAACAAAAAGCCAAAAAGCCAAAAAGAGAAAGCAAAGCATTAGACTAGCTCTTTCATAGTATTATCTAGGTTCTTCTCAATGCTAGCTACTTCTTCAATTGACTCCTTTGTAGTTGAGCTAGGAGAAGGCTTAACTTCCTTCTTTGTGCTCAACCTAGTATGCTTATTGGGACCTCCACTTAAAGAGACAACAATAGGGGACACAATTTCCTCTACACTTCTCTTATCCAAACTAGCAACAACAACAAAAAGACTAGAAGTCACCATATTCATGTTCTACATACTATTTTTGAAAATTTGGTAAAGTTTAGCTTCATAATCCAAAAGTTTACCTAGTATATCTCCTACCTTAATCTCCAACTCCAACCTTTTATTTCTTTATATGTCTAGGCTTGTTTGTAGATACCTAATCATTCTTTTAAAAAAAAATCACCTTTTTATAAATCTAGGTATCAACCATGAGAGAAATATTAGCCTGCATTTTAGCTTTGTGAAGAAATTTAAGATTTCTCTCATGTTCCTCCCCAAACATTTCATCAAGTTCATCAATTACATAGTTGCCCTTCTCCTTCCCTACTTTGTATTAATTTCTTCAATCCTAGTATATATTGAAATCCAATATCAAAAGAAAGAGTAAATAAATGAAAAATAACCTTTTTCCAAAGAGATCAAGAGGACAAGAGACACATGGACCAAGATTAGATGAGAGAAAAGTTGTATCTTGCAAGGATCTATCAGTGGTATCCAAAGTGGTGATGAGATTTTAGGCAAACTGGAACTTTTAGGACAACTCTTGGATGACAAAGGATCTCAGATGAGGATTTTTTAAAATGCATAGCTAGGAGAAATACATATTTTGATCAGACATGATATGGCATAAAAAGCTAGGATTTATACAATGAGACCAAGACAAGGACAAACGTGAGGATATAAAACAAACTTGACCAAGATAATTACAAGGAGCACTATAAAAAAGTGTAGTATGATACGATAACAAAATTGATATGATATAGTACAATGTAAAAAAGATCAAGATGAGGAGATAGCAAAAAATATCAAGATGAATAGATAGTGGAAGAAAACATTAGAATGAAGAGATAGTGGATGAAAAGCTCAAGATGAGAAGATAGTGATGAGAAAGCTCCAAATGAGAAGATAGAGGTAGGAAAGCTTAAGATGAGAAGATAGTAGCGAGAAAGCATAAGAAGAAAAGATAGCAAATGAAAAGCTCAAGATGAGGTTGTAGCACTTTGAAAGATGAGGATGAGGAGATGGCTTAGGATGAGGAGATAATGGAGAATTTTAGGATGAGGAGATAACAGAAGAAAACTCAGGATGAGGAGATAGTGGATGAAAAGCTCAAGATAGCGAAGATAGTGGATGAAAATCTCAGGATAGAAAAGACAACGTAAGAACATGGATTGATAGTTGATAGGGTGAGGTGGATAATGAAATGATATACCTAAAGGAGTGGGAAGGATGCATTCCATTGATAATTATTGGATTGTGACCAAGGCTTGCAACAAGGTTGGGTAGGAGATTAATAATGTGATTAGATAAGTTGAAAGGCATACAATGGGAGGATGCATGTGATGGTAGATTTCCAAGAGCATTAAGATATGAATGGATGATATTGGGATACATGAGGATAGAATAGATCTAGATACCAATGATAAGGGATATACTAGGTGATAGAGAGATGGAGGTGAGGTTGGTAGGTGTACGGATAAAAGAAAAGGGTACGACTTAAAGAAGGTTTGGGTAGAGGAATGCAAAAAAAAAAGGATTGGGAGATGAATGGTTTCAGGGATGAATAGATGGAAATGGGACTAGGATGGGGAGATGGAAAGATGGACATGACACGGTCTCCAAGGAATATAGTTCCACCAAATATACTATGTCATTCAAGAAGACGTCTTTATGAGGGGTGTGATAGGATGGAAGTTTGGATGACAAGGATGAAGGAGGTAGATGGAGGCTAGGATGGGAAAGATCAATGAAGTAGTTGATAACTATGATGAGTGGATGAGGTTGAAAATGAGGAGGTGGAGATATTATATGAAAGAAATAATGGGTGGATAAAGGATAGGTGGATATAATATATGGTGGGGAAATGAATGTTAAAAAGATGACCAAAAGCATGCATTTGCTGGTGGCCTTTAATTTTTTACCAAGATATAAAGGAGGATAGAGGTGAAATGGATAAGATGTGGTTGGTATGGTGGAATGATATGGGTATGGTGGGTAGTGGAACTTTGACCCAAGTGTGTAGAGCATTTGGATGAAGGGATATGCATGATGCTTCTTTGCCAAGTTTTCACTAGTGGACGCTTATTTTTATTTACTTTCTTTTTTGATTATTTTGATAGATTTTTACTCAGATGTTCGTAGGATGGGTGGATTGGGAAGTATGAAAAAAGATTAGATTAAATGAG
This sequence comes from Cupressus sempervirens, assembly GCA_028749045.1. Lineage (NCBI taxonomy): Eukaryota > Viridiplantae > Streptophyta > Pinopsida > Cupressales > Cupressaceae > Cupressus > Cupressus sempervirens. Next base: position 80,607,304 of record CM053790.1, on the reverse strand, counting down.
TGGAATGGTGGGTGGGAGTTGGAAGATAATGAATGGGAAGACATAAGACTTGTAGGCAAATGGATGAGGAAATTTGAAAGATCATCATTGGCACACACCTTGAAAGGTGATGAAGTAGCAGAAAAGATGATGTTGATTGAGGTTAAGGAGAAAATGGAGTAGGAGTAATATAAGGACCAAAACTAAAGTTGGATGATGGAGGATTGGAAATGTAGGATAAGAAGCATGAGGACTAAAAGTGCATTGGGGGGATGGAGGATGTGTATGTGGAGAGTTATGAATGGATGAAGCTTTTTGAGTAGCAAGAATGAATGCCAATTTAGATTTTTCTTTGAGATGCATTTCTTTAATGAATATCTTGAGTATCCACATGATTTTTGACTTTTTCTTTTTGGGCATTTGTGGCTTTTTGAATTTTTTTTTGTTTGGATCAAATGTTTCTCTTCTTGAACACATATTTTAGATGGGACATGTTGATACTTGGATTTTTTTGGATTTTGAGATTTATGCTTTTTAATTTTGGCATCCAATTTGCTTCTATTAGCCATTGTATGGAAAAAAAGAGCATGGAGGATATGAAGAGATTACAAATGGAATGATAGGGGTTGATGGTTGTAAGGAGTTCAAGGATTAGTGCCTTTGATGATCTAGCTTATAGATTTGAGGGGATATAGTGATGGATTGGAATACAAGATATGGATGAAAATTATTGCACAAAATGGATGGAGGGAATTAAGGATAAGGACCTAAAATAGAAGGAAGTGAGGAAGGAGTAGGTTCCAAAATAGATGGAAGAGATAAAGGATTCAGATTAGGTATATAAGGACCCAAAATATATGGAAAGGGTGGAGGACTTAGATAAGGGATATAACAACCCAAAATGGAGGGATGTAAAGAAGTAGTAGGATACGGGCCCAAAATAGATGTGTAATAAGATGGAAGGATTTGGGACCATGAAGGGATAGAAGGGATACCAATATCTAGAGATACACTTTTATTTCCTTTTTTCAATATTATGTTCATTATTTGGAACACAAGACATGAGTCCATTAGTAGGTGAAGGAGTTGAAGTGTTGGGAATGATAGTTATGTCTTCTTCTATAGATCTATCACCATGGATTATAGGGGATGTACGGTCATCAAGCAGGAGAGATGGAAAGATAAGATCCAGATTTTGGTGGAGGGAGGATAATATCTCTTGAGATGGAGTAGGTATAGTGGTAGGATCATGATTTAGGCTAATTGATATTTCAACATGCTTTTGGACAAGATCTTGACAGGATTGGATTGGAGTAGGTGGTGTGATAGGAGATGTATGGATGGTTTTCTCTAAGTGAGGTAGATGGATGGATGGGAGGTTATTCAATGGGGATGATGTGGTTGGGGAGGGACTCATTAGGTTCACTACATGGGATTTCGGTAATGCTAGGAGGAGGAGATGTAGATGGGAGGTAGGAGATGGGGTGGGCTTGATAAGTGGGATGGATGAAATAGGGATGATAGTGATGGTTAATGGAAGAGGAATGATGGGTATCAGAGATGGGTTTTCTTTTAGTTTCCTTGTAAAGCTTCTTGAAGACTTGTGTGTTGGAGGTTGAGATGAAGGATTGGTAGAAGTAGATGGTGTAAAGCTATCTATAGGTGTGGTAGAAGATTGAAAGCTTGGCTGATTGAGAAATGGTTAAAAAATAGCTTGGTATGAGATGACATGGTTAGATAGTTCACATATGAAGGCATGAAGGTGACTTGAAAACTATATCATCTTATTAATGAAGGAGCAATGGATTGGGGTATGGAATATGAATTGGAGTGAGGGATGTAGGAAGATTGTGGAAGGGGGTTTGTGGTAACATATGATGTAATGTAATATGGTGGATTAAGACAAGGCAAAGAATATATGTAGGATGGAGTGGATGGAATTGGATTGGAAAAAGTAAGGGGCTTAGGGTGATGCATTTGATAACTAGGATTGATGGGAGGATTTGGAATATGGGTTGGAAGAGATTGAGATGGTGGGTTTGGACTATGGATGAAGTTAGTAGGATTAGGATGCAAGTATTGTTAGGATTAAACCATTGACAAAAATAAAAATTACATGCAAATATAAACAATATCAGAAAATAATAGATCACACAAAAAAAACACAAGACACCAAGATTTAACTTGGTTCACCCAATCCTTGGGCTATGTCAATCAAACAACAAGTCCAATATTATTATGATCTAGTGATTACAACCTGATTACAATCTGTAATCCCTTATAGCTCAATACCACTACAAGAACCAATTTTCACATCACCATAATGAAACAATCCCTAACCCTAAGCAATTTTATACAAGTATTTTTACCACTTTAGGGTTATATTTAATAATTACATGTGGGCCCAAAATCTTGATAAAATAGGGCCCAAAAAATTTAAAGAATTTATGAAGTATGTATAGTACTTTCCTAATTAGTCACCACAATCTAACAATCCCCCACTTGGGGACTGATTAGGCTCTACACTAAACAATAATCTCCCACTTGGAGACTAATCCTGTAGTTATGTTGCTACACCATGAGGCTCTCATGAGATCAAACCACCCTAGACTCTACTTTTCTTTTAATCATGTTTAGCCTAGAAGACCAACCAAATCTGAAGAGGAGTTTAGCTTCTCCCTTGTTACTGCCTTTGCAAACATATCTGCTAGATTGTCAACTATATGTATCTTTTCCAACTTTAATTCCATCATCCAAAACTAATTGAATGAAATGGTACCCCAACTGTATGTTTTTGGTCTTTGAATGTAGAGCTGAGTTCTTTGCAAGATGAATGACACTTTGACTATCTGTAAACAAATAATTATCCTTCTGAGGGTGTCCCAATTCTTCCAAGAAGAACTAAATCCATATCATCTCCTTGGCTACCTCTGTAGCAACAACATACTCTACCTTGATAGTGGATAAAGCATTAACCTTTTGTAACGTAGAAACCCAGCTCACGGCTACCCCACCAATAGTAAAGACATAACCTATAGTACTCTGCTTGGTATCAATATCTCCTACCAAATTTGAGTCAACATAGCCTTGTAAAATAGTAGTAGAGCCCCCAAAGTGTAAATACTTACTAGATGTTCCTCTCAGATATCTGAGAATCCATTTAATTGCATTCCAATGCTCAATTTCTGGATGACTCATATATTTGCTAACGACTCCCACTGCATGTGAAATATCTGGCCTAGTACATACCATAACAAACATCAAGCTTCCTACAGTTGAAGCATAGGTTACCTTTGACATCTTATCCTCCTATTCTTGTGTCTTGGGACACATCTCCTTAGTCAATTTCAAATGACCAGGTAAAGGTGTGCTGATAGCTTTAGCATTCTCCACAGAGAAACATTTCAAAACCTTCTCAACATAATTGGTTTAAGATAGCGTCATTTTCTTGTTCTTCCTATCTTTGTAAATCTTCATACCAAGAATTTTTTTTTTCTACCCCCAAATCCTTCATAGCAAATGCATGTGCTAATTGGCATTTTAGTCCCTTCATGTGATCCATGTTAGACCCAACTACAAGCATATCATCAACATATAAACATAAAATAATGTATCTGTCATCAACCAACCTCTTAAAATAAACACAATGATCTGAATGGCACCTGCTATATCCATGCTCATGCATAAAACTATCAAGTTCTAGATACCATTGCCGAGGTGCTCGCTTCAAGCCATAAAAATGTTTCTTCAATTTGCACATTAAGTTCTCCTTACCTTTGACAAAAAATCTCTATAGCTGAGCCATATATAGCTCTTCATCCAAATCACCATGAAGGAAGGCTATTTTAACATCAAGCTACTCTAAATGCAAATCTTTAGTAGCCACACTACTTAAAACATTATGGATAGAAGTCATTTTAACAACATGAAAAAATATTTCATCAAAATCAATGCCCTTTTTCTGTGCAAATCCTTTTACAACTAACCTAGCTTTAAATCTTTCCTTACCTCCATCCTCTTCTTTTAACCTGTAAACTCACTTAACAACCCTTTTATTTGTAGGCAATTTGCATAAATCCCATGTCTTATTTTTCAGCAAAGAGTCCATTTCATCTTTCATTGTAGACTTCACTTGAAGCTTAGTATCCACCTGTATAGCTTCATCATAACATTTAGGTTCACCAACATTAGTAAGTAAAATAGAATACAAAGAGGGAGAATATGATTCTAGAGGCCTAATAGCCTTGTTGACCATCTAACATTCACTGATGTGTGTGGTATTTTTTGTAGTAGTTGTTGCACATCATGAGGAATGGCTAGAACATCATCTTTTGGAGTATCATCTAGCACTACATAAGCATCTTCTTTCTTCTCATGTTGCTGCAACAGATCTTTGTACAACACTTTCTCACTGCATATGACATCCTTGCTTCTTACAATTTTATGATTTTTAAAATCCCAAATCCTATAACCAAATTCATTAATGCCATATCCAAAAAATACACATTTCTTTGACTTAGCTTCTAGCTTGGTTCTATTTTCAGAATCTATGTGAGCAAATGCTTCACTACCAAAGGTTTTGAGAAACGAATAACTCACCTTCTTACCATTCCATGCTTCCTCTGGAATACCATAGCCCAAAGGAGTAGAGGGACCTCTATTAATCAAATATACAATAGTATTGACAACCTCCACCCACATGTGTAAGAGCAACCCAACATGCAACCTCATGATCCTTGCATGCTCCATTATAGTCTTGTTCATGCATTCAACCACTCCATTTTCTTGTGGAGTCCTTGGAATAGTTTTCTATCTACGAATACCATTAGTGGAGCAATAATCTTCAAATTCATGACTAAAATACTCACCACCATTATCAGATCTAAGACATTTTAATTTCTTACCAGTCTCATTTTCAACCAAGCATTTCCATTTCTTAAAAGTTTGAAATACATCAGATTTCTATCTAAGCAAGTAAATCCTTACTTTTCTAGTTGCATCATCAATGAATGTAATATAATAATGAGAGCCACCAAGGGAAGATATGTGAGCCGGTCCCCATACATCTATATACACAAGCTCTAATTTCTCCCTTTTATTTTCCTTCCTAGTCTTCACAAAACTCACACTCTTTTGTTTTTCATACACACAACTTTCACAAAAATCTATATTAACACATTTTAGACCTGGTAAAACTTTCTTTGAATGGATTACTTTCATAACTTTCTCACACATGTGCCCAAGTTTGTTGTTGCACAATGTTGTATCAGAATCTACAACAACTATTTGTTCTCCTTGCTCAAGTGCAACAACTATCCCTGAACATTCATTTTTCTCTAAAACAATTGAAGTAGAAGGAACAATATGACTTGTACAAAGATATAAGATGCCTACTTCCACACCTTTTGCTACTACAAGGGAACCTTTTGAAACCTTCCAATTTTTATCATTAAAAGTAACTACAAAACCCTCATCATGGAGTTGCCCTATTGAAATTAAATTCTTACTTAGCTTTGGAACATGTCTTACCTCATTTAGTAGCCAATGATTCCCATTCTACAACATAATATTAACTTTTCCCTTTCCAACAATCTGATAGGGTTCATTATCTCACAAATAAACAAGCCCAAAATCCCCTTGGAAATAATCAATGAAATAACCTCTATGAGGTGTAGCATGAAATGAAGCACCAAAATTTAAAACCCGTGAATCATCAACACTTTCTAAAGACAAAAGCAAAGCATCCTCTTCGGATTTGTTACTTACCATATTTTCCTCCTTGTCTCAATCTAGTTTATCTTCTTCATTTTTCTTTCGAGTCCAACAATCTTTCTTTTTATGCCCTAGTTTCCCATAGTACCAATAGTCATTTGGTACTCTCGATTGAGACCTCCGCTTTGGCTTTCCTCTTGATTTCTCATGATTTTTGGAATTACTTCCTCTCTCAGTCATTCTACCTCAAATTTTTGCATTCAAAGCACTTCCTAATGTAGATCCACCTGAGGATTTCCTATGAGTTTCCTCACTCAAAATAACACTGATCACATCATCATATTTTAGGGTACTAGATCTAGGGACAAAATTACTCAGCCATTACCAAGCCATTCCAGCTTTCAGGAAAAGAACACAAAATCAAGAGAGTCTTAATTTCTTCATCAAAATTTATACCCATAGAATATAACTAACTAGTAATAGTATTAAACTCATTTAAATTATCTACAACAAATCCACCTTCTTTTATTTTCATGTTAAATAAATGCTTCATGAGAAATACCTTATTGGAAGCAGAGGGCTTTTCATACAGTTTCGCTAGGGCTTGCATCAACTCTTCTATTGTCTTCGCTTTTGTAATATTAAATGTCATTGATGGTGCCAGGAATAATCAAATGCTTCCAAGTTCCTTTCTTTCCAAAAGATCCCAATCATCATTTGAAATAGATCCTTGATTCTTGGTTTTGCCTTCTAACAATTTCCATAAATCCTTCTAATAAAGATAGTCTTCCATTTGCATCTTCCATAACTAAAAGTTCTACCCATTAAACCTATCAACCCTTAGCTTACCCTCATATGCCATCACTCTCACTCAACCATGAGACTTTCCTATAGAGGTTAACTAAAAAAAAAACCTCCCTCTGATACCACTTGTAAGGATTAAACCACATACATTTATAACAATTACATGCAAATATAAACAATATTAGAAAATAATAAATCACATAGAAAAGAACAAAAGACACCAAGATTTAATGGTTCACCCAATCCTTGGGCTACATCCACTAAACAACAAGTCCAATATTATTACAATCTAGTGACTACAACTTGATTACAATCTGTAATCCCTTATAGCTCAATATCGCCGCAAGAACCAATTTTTGCATCACCATAATGAAACAATTCCTAGCCCTAAGCCTTTTTATACAAGCATTTTTACCACTTTAGGGTTATAATTAATAATTACATATTGAACCAAAATCCTAATAAAATAGGGTCCAAAAAATTTAAAGAATTTATGAAGTATGTACAACACTTTCCTGATCAGTCACAACGATCTAACAAGTAGCATGTTAGAGGGATGAAAGTGGGCTAGCATTAATGAGGAGAGTTAATTAGTTGGCTAAGCAAGGTTAGCATGTGTGAAGGGGTTGGATTTAGCTAATGATAAGAATAAAGGAATAATTAGAGGTTGGAGATTTAATTTATTAAATGATTTATTTAATAAAAGGGTATGTGTGATTAAATTAAATAGGCATGGTGCAGTTATTTAATTTAATAGGAGAATATGAATTTAATTGATAATTTAGACTTTTTGGTTGACATTTAATTTTATAAATTGGACTATAACTAATTAACTGAATTAATTAACTAGGGGATGACATTGAATTAATTAAATATTAAATACTTAATCAATGATGCCTTAGGGGATGACAAAATAGGATTACTAAAATGATGTAATCAGATTTAGGTGTTGGAACAATACTATTTCAAAGAAGACTATGAAACTTAGCATGCAAATGAACATTAACAAGATATAACATTCACAAAACTAAGGCATTGTTCACATATAAATTAGACAAAGAAGGTAAACAAAGAGTGTACAAACCAAAGGAGAGAACTCCAACAAGCCTTCTTGATATGTAGATGTATCTAAGATGGTGATATATGTGCTCAACCTACATGCTTCAAACCTTCAATGGATGAAAGATGGTGTATTGGATGAGTGTCAGTTCTTGTATGGTAAGAGTATGATTGAGTGATTTGTTCTTCAAGGGGGCATTATAAGTTTGCATAAGAGTTGATTCTAAATATGAAGGAAGAGAGGTTCATTTATAGGCCAAGGATGTGAGGATGGAGGACCAATGTGCAATGATGGAGAAAGGATGAGGGAAGGATATGATTCAAGGAGAGGGAAGCACACGGATTTTGCTTCTTCAAATCCATTGCCTTGTGACAAGTGTCACACATGGATTGTATGTGAGAGGATAATCAAAATAGATGATCAAAAGGAGTTATGAGGGAGAAAGAGTGTGGAAGAGGGATGTAAGAGGCTTTAAATGCTTTGTAAGAGCCTTTAAGTTATTTGGATTAGAATGTAAGAGGGATGGGATGAGAGTTTGACTTTTCTTTGGCTTAGGATTTCTTAACACTTGATTAAAGTTGTGCACATATTTAGGGAAGGAATTATACTTAGCTTAGGAGGGGATTAGGATGCAAATGACATGTTAGAGGGATGCAAGTAGGCTAGCATTAAATGAGGTGGTTTAATTACTTGGCTAAAAAAGGTTAGCATGGGTGAGTGGGTTGGGTTTAGCTTAATGATAGGGATTTAGAAATAGTCAGAGATTTGTGATTTAATTTATTATATGATTTATTTGATAAAGCAAGAATTTGGAATTAAATTAAATAGATATTATGAATTTATTTAATTTAATAGGAGAATATGGATTTAATTGATAATTAGAATTTTGATTTGTCATTTTATTTTTTCAATTGGACTATAGTTAATCAAATCAATTAATTAACTAGGGGATGACATTGAATTAATAAAATATTAAATACTTAATCAATGATGTCTTAGGAGATGACTAAATAGGATTACTTAAATGATGTAATCAGATTTAGGTGCCTACATTTTGCCCCTCTTTGACATAGTGTTGGAATGATACTATCTCAAAGACATGTGAAGATAGATGACATGAAGAAGATTTTTAAAATAACTTAAGTTTCCCTAGTCTCAAAAATAAAGAGGAGAGACTAAACTATGTGATAACCCCTTGAGAAGTTGATAGCAAGAGAAGGCAATGCCTGACAGATTCTTGAAAAGTATGAGGATCTAGGACAAGAGGGATGACTCAGATTGGTGAAGAGAGGATTAATAGGAACTTAAACTCTCCCTATGGGAGAATGAGACAAAGGAGAACCTTGTACACAAGAATAACCATGGGTTAAGGACTTGGGTTGGGGATGGGGGGATTAGCATTGTAAAATGAACCCAAGGGGGAGTGACTATGGGCAGAAGGGATTTTTGGAGATTTTGGATATTTGGGGGATTGATGGAGTTGCTAGATCATGATTATAGGGCTGATGGGATTGGATAGTTGGATAGGATTTTGTCTTGGATCTGGAAGGATTCTAAAAAAGTAGCTTGTGTTTCTATAGAATGGAGGGGTGAATAAATCCATTGAAGCTTGAGTGTGGGGGTCTTTCAAAAGGGAGCACCACCATGTAGTTGAGCACTTATTTTTATATAGGAGTATTACAAACATTCCAAGGTTTCAAAGAACATCAAGACTTTTCACCAATATTACATAGGACTGACTCAAAAAAAATACGCAAAGGTTGCCCCAACATCGCACAAGAATCCTAGAGGAATCAATGTGGAAACAATACTGGGTAACTCATAAGGAAATGATATTTCCCAAGTGCACCATATAACTACAAGTGGTCATATGTTTGGGATATGCAAGGGTCACATTTGATTGACTCACAAGTAGAAAAGAAAATGATGAAAGACCTGATCAAGACATGTGCTCTCGAATTGCCCCATTTGCAACACACCATGATATAAAGTGATTGTGGTGACCTTGAGGAGGAAAAAAACAAAAGTGCTTGGAAAAGATAATCAAGAACAAAAATTGAAATCCTAAAACGAAAAAAAAAGAAAAGAAAATGTAAATCCATAAAAAGGGAACCTTTTTCCAAAGAGATTGATAGGAGTTGATACTAATGGACCAAGGTCAAACATAAGGAAGGATGCATCCTACAAGGACCTATCAGTAGTATTTGGATGATGATGACATGAGATGGGCAATCAAAACCTTTAGGAAAACACTTGGATGACAAAGGATTTGGCATGGGGACTTTATAAAATGCATTTCTAGGAGAACTATAGATGTTGATTAGACATGAACTAACATGAAAAGGTGAGAGATATACAATGGTACTAAGCTAAGGATTGATGTCAAAAGAATATATAGTTGATGGACCAAAGTATTTACAAGGATTACTACACAAAAGCTTAGTATGATAGGATAGCAAGAGGAAATCTCAAGGTGAGGAGATAGTGGAAGGGAAGCTTAGGATGAGGAGATAGCAAATGAAAATATCAGAATGAGGAGAGAGTGGGTGAAAATCTCAAGATGAGGAGATAGTAGATGAAAAGCTCACAATGAAGAGATAATGAATTGGATATGATATAGGACAATGTAAAAAAGCTCAAGATGAGGAGATAATGAATGAAAATATTAGCATGCGAAGATAGTACAAAAAAAATCTCAAGGTGAGAAGATAAAAAAATAGATATGATATAGTACAATGTAAAAATGGCTCAGGATGAGAAGATAGTAGACTAGATATGATATAGGACAATGAAAAAAAAAACTTAGGATGAGGAGATATCGAATTGGATATGATATAGTACAATGTAAAAAAGCTCAGGATAAGGAGATAGCTAATAAAAATCTTGAGATGAGGTGGTAGCAGGCTGAAAGGTGAGGATGAGGAGATAATAGATGAAAAGCTCAGGATGAGGAGATAACAAAGAATCTTAGGATGAGAAGATAAAAAAGAATCTCAGGATGAGGAGATCATGGAGAAAAGCTTAGGATGAGGAGATAGTGGATGAACTGCTCAAGATAGTGAAGATAGTGAATGAAAAGCTCAAAATAGTGAAGATAGTGTAAGAATATGAATTGATGGTGGATAGGGTGAGGTGGATAAGGGAATGATATAACTGAAGGAGTGGGAAGGATGCATCCCAATGATGATGATTGGATTATGACCAAGAATTGCAACAAGATTGGGTAGAAGATTAAGAATGTGATTAGATAAGTTGAAAGATGTGTAATGGGAAGACTCATGTGATGATAGATTTCTAGGAGCATTAGGATATGAATGGATAACATTGGGGTACATAGCGATAGCCTAGAGCTAGACACCAATGACAAGAGATATACCAAGTGATGGAAAGATAGAGGCAAGGTTGGGAGGTGTCAGGATAAAAGAAAAGGGTATGACTAATAGAAGGTTTGGGTAGAGGAATGTGAAAAAGAGGGTTTGGTAGATAAATGGTTTCATGGATGACTAGATGGAAATAGGAATAGAAATGGGAGATGGAAAGATGGCCATGATATAGTCTCCAATGAATATAGTGCCCCAAATTATACTATGTCATTCAAGAGGAGGTATTTATGAGGGGTGTGATAGGATGGAAGTTTGGATGACAAGGATGGAGGAGGCATATGGAAGCTAGGATGGGAAAGATGAATGAGGTAGAGGGTAAGTATGATGGGTGGATGAGGTTGAAAGAGAGGAGGTGGAGGGATTGTGTGGAAGAAAGAATGGGTGGATATAAATTGTGATAGGGAAATGGATGTTAAAAACATAACCAAAAGCATGCATCTAGTAGTGGCCTTTAATTTTTTATCAATATCTAAAGGAGGATGAAGGTGAAATGGATAAGATGTTGTTGGTATGGTGGGTAGTGGAACTTGCCACCAAGTGTGTAGCACATTTGGATGAAGGGACTATGCATGACGCTTGTCTACCAAATTTTCAATATGATATTTGTCCAAGGCACTTGAATTGTCAAGTTTTCACTAGTGGACACTTATTTTTCTTTACTTTATTTTTTTCTTTTGTTTCTTTTTTTTCTTCTTTTCTTTTTTTTTGATGGATTTTTACTCATAGATGTTGGTAGGATGGGTTGATTAGGAAGTATAAAAAAGATTGGATTAAATTAGTGGAATGGTGGGTGGGAGTTGGCAGATAATGGATGGGAAGACATAAGATTTGTGGGTAAATGGAGTAGGAGAAATATAAGTACCAAAAGTAAAGTTGGAAGATGGAGGATTGGAAATGTAGGATAGGAAGCATAAGGACCTAAAGTGCATTGGGGGGATGGTGGATGTGTATGTGGATATTTATGAATGGATGAGGCTTTTTGAGTAGTAGGAATAGATGCTAATTGAGATCTTCTTTGAGATGCATTTCTTTTATGAGTATCCTGGATATTTTTGACTATTTCATTTTGGGCCTTTGTGACTTTTTGAATTTTTTTTTTTTTGGATCAAATGTTTCTCTTCTTGAACATGTATTTTAGATGGGACATGTTAATACTTAGAGTTTTGGATTTATGTTTTTTAATTTTGGCATCCAATTTACTTCTATTAGCCTTCGTATGGAAAAAAGAGCAATGGAGGATATAGAGAGATTATGGATGGAATGATAGATCTTGAAGGTTGGAAGGAGTTCAAGGATGACTTCCTTTGATGATCTATCATGTGTATTTTAGCAGATTGAGTGATGGATTAGAATACAGGATATGGATGCATAAAATTTCCCAAAATGGATGGAGGGAATGAAGGATAAGGACCTAAAATATAATGAAGTGAGGAAGGAGTAGGTCCCAAAATAGATGAAGGAGATAAAGGGTTGAAATTAGGTATATAAGGACCCAAAATGGATGGAAGGGGTGGAGGACTTAGATGAGGGATATAGCGACCCAAAATAGAGGGATGGAAAGTAGTAGGATAAGGGCCCAAAATGGATGTGGAATAAGATGGATGGGAACTTTGGGGTGAAGATGGAAGGATTTGGGACCATGAAGGGATAGAAGCAATACCAACATCTAGAGATACATTTTAATTTATTTTTTCAATATGATGTTCATTATTTGGAACATAAGATGTGAGTCCATTAGTAGGTGAAGGAGTTGGAGTTTTGGGTATGATAGTTAGTTCTTCTTCTATAAATTTATTACCATGGATTATAGGAGATGCATGATCATGAAGTAGAGGGGATGGAAGGATAAGATCTTGATTTGGATGGAGGGAGGATAATAGCTCTTGAGTTGAAGTAGGTATAATGGTAGGATTTGGACATGGAGGGGATGGTGATTGCTCTTTAGATGAAGTGGGTGGTAAAAAGGGATTGTGTAGGGGAATAAGTGGGATGGTGGGATCTTGAGATAGATTAGACAAAGATATCATGCAAAGAACATTTACAAGATATAACTTTCAGAAAACTAATACATTGCTCACATATAGATTAGACAAAGAAGGTAAACAAAGAGTGTGAAAACCAAAGGGGAGCACTCCAAAAAGCCTTCTTAATGTGTAGATGTGTCCAAGATGGTGATATGTGTGCTCAAGTGTTCTTCAAGCCTTCAATGGATGAGAGCCTTCAATAGATGAAAGATGGTGTATGGGGTAAGTGTGGATTCCTACATGGTAAGGGTATGATTGAGTGATTTGTTCTTGAAAGGGGAATTATAAGTTTCTAGAAGAGTTGATTCTAAATTTTGAAGGGAGAGGGGTTTATTTATAGGAAAAGGATGTGAGGATGGAAGGAAAAAAAATAGAGCTATGAAAGTTAGCATGACAAAATATAGAGCTATGAAAGTTAGCATGCAAAGAACATTAACAAGATATAACATTCACAAAACTAAGAAACTGCTCATTGATGTAGTACAAGGTAGGAGAATCCAAAATGGAGATATCGAAGCCCCAAAAAAATAACCACACAATGGAATATAAATAATAACACAAGATTTGATACCAATTAATAACTCTTTATTCATCAAAATAACTAATTATAGTCAATGTGTCAGGTTGTAAGGCCTTCTCGACTTTGGCTAGATACAAAGCAATTACAATAGTTCTTCAAGATCCCTCAAGATCCAAATCAAATCCTAGCTAGCCCATATCTATAACACAACAACAATCTAGTAGAAACCTCCAAGATCTGAACTTGTGCTCGCAAGCCACCAAGCAACCTCCTTGTTTCTAAACCGCAACCACTAGCTCTTCTCCAAATTTTCTATCTCAGATACTCTATTGATGATATTTAATCCTCCAAATCATGATCCAAAATAATTCCATAATTATTTCTACATCGACAAAAGCTCCTTATATAGCCAGCTAAGACATAAGTTGGCTAGTCAAGTATTTAATTACAATATAGGTCCACCTTAGAAGAGTAAACCAAAACTATAACAAACATGAAAAAAACTAGATGACAAGTTATATTTAGGTCCAAACATGAACCAATAATATGTCCCTATATTAAAAAGATCCCATTTCCTCATAAAAAATTGTGCAAGATGAAAACTCCACACATTTCTATGAAAACTAGCCAAAAATTGATACTCGAGCAAAATCGCGATATCTCCTCATTAGGATTGAATCAAGACTTGAAATCTTAACTCAAAATAGTATCTTAGATCCTATACAAATCCTCAAGTGCACAAAGGATAATTCACCAAGGATAAGTATTGGAGGATGATTGTGGAATATGCTTTGGAGGATTCTATATCATTAGTAGAGGAGTAGCTGAGATAGCGAATTTGGAGAAGAGCTAATGGTTACGGTTTAGAAAAAACAAGGTTGCTTGGTGGCTTGCAAGCACACGTTGAGATCTTGGAGATTTCTAATAGATTGTTGTTGTGTTATAGATTTGGGCTAGCTAGGAATTGAGTTAGATCTTAAGAGATCTTGTAGAACTATTTTGTAATTTCTTTGTATTTGGCCATAATTGGGAAGGTCTTATAGCCTAAAAAATTGAATATAATTAGTCTTTTTATGAAGAGGGAATAAAGTATCATCTTTGGTTAAGAGAACAAGTCTTGATTCAATTGGAGTGAGGAGATATCATGATTTTTCTTGGGTATTGAGTTTCAGACAGTTTCACATTAAATGTGTGGAGTTTCATCTTGCACGATTTCATATGATGAAATGGGATCTTGTTAAGAGAGGGACATGCTATTGGGTCATGTGTGGACCTAAATGTAAGTTGGCATTTTTTTTCATGTTTTTTTATAGTTTTGGTTTACTCTTCCAAGGTGGACCTATATTGTAATTAAATGCTTGATTAGCTAACTTGTGGCTTAGTTGGCTATTTAAGGAGGGCTTGGGTAGTGTCTTAAGAAATTAGAGGAAGGAAATTCAATTCAATGTGGGAGCTGGAGAGAAAAGATTCAAGTTGGAATTTGAGATAGTGAATTTGGAGAAGAGCTAGTGGCTATGGTTTAGAAACAAGGAGGTTTCTTAGTGGCTTGCGAGCACAAGTTCAAATCTTGCAGGTTTCTACCAGATTATTGTTGTATTATAGATCTAGGCTAGCTAGGAATTGAGTTGAATCTTGAGGGATCTTGAAGAACTAGTATAATTGCTTTATATTTGGCCATAACCAAGAAGGCCTTATAGCCCAACACATTGACTATAATAAGTTATTTTATGAATAAAGAGATATGAATTGGTATCAGATCTTGTGTTTTTATTTATATTCCATTGTGTGGTTATTTGGTGGTGGTAAGGACATATCCATTGGGGATTCGCCTGCCTTGTGGCTAAGTTCATTCTTATTGATTATGAACTTGAGTTATTTTAAGAAATTGTAGAATCTAAAATAGAAGGATATGACTATGAAAGATTATGCAGAGGAGTTTTACAAGTTGACTATTTGGTCTAGACATAGAGGTTGTCACAAGCAGTGTGGGAAGGATTTGGTGTTGAGGGTTTGCAAAGATGTTGGAGATGGCTCCGAGAGAATTGGACCTTGGGATGATTGTGAATCTTCATGATGTGGTGGAGAGGTTATTTTCTGAGATGTCTACTCGATTTGAAGCTGGTTTGGTTGATCAGGCTAAGGAGGTGTCTACTCAATTAGAAGCTAGCTTGGCTAATTGAATCAAGGAGGGGATGAGGAAGGCATTCCATAGATGTTTTTAGAGTTTGAGTTTACTGATCTAGAAGAAAGTTATCTAGCTGGTTAGAAGACTTGTTCAAGAGAGAAGATAGCATAGCAAGCTTGAGGTGGAAGTTGGTTTTGTTGATTAGTTTATGGAGTCTGATGTGAAAGATCCAAAGAAACTTGAGGTTGTTGATGAGGATATTCCTAACCTTGTTGATGCTAGGATGGACATTGGTTTTCATGATTAGTTGGTTGAGTTTGACATGGAGATTGCAGAGCACTCGATCGTGGATGATCCGGTTGCTGTTGTTGGTGACTTGTATGTTGTAGAGCATCTTGTTGTGATCAATCGGATAGCTAAAATTGTTGTTTATGATGATTTATCCATGGATGAGGATTTGCATATGGTTGTTGATATAGATATAAATTCATATATTGTTGCTGAGTTGATTGAGGATATGGATGTTTCTATTAATGTGGAGTTTGATGTTGCTAGTGTGGATTCAGTAATAGCTAATTTGGTTTTGGGTCTACATGATGCTACAGATCTGTATGTTCCTAATTTGTCTAAGGTTGACATAGTTGAGGATTTACATGTTGTTCCTATTGGGAATTTGAACTTACATGTTGCTAACTTGGTTCTAGAGTTACATGATGTTTCTAACATGGAGTACATGTTTTAGGATATTGTTGTTGTTGGTTGTGATCAGTTGCAGAGATTCTTGTTGAAGCATTATGTTATGTTTGTTCCTGGGAGGGAGCATGCTGATTGGGTTGTTGAGATTTATTTGTTTCTAATTTTTTAGTGGATGAAGAATAGATGGTTTATTTTCAAATTTTTTCTATTGACTTTGATGAAGTGGAAGCCTTTGTTAAAGATGAAGTTGGTTGGAGATCTTTCTTTGGGCATCAAAGTATGAGACATACTTTTCTATTTACCTGGGGAGTCTAATGCATGAGAATAAAGCTTGGTTTTGGTTGATTTATGATTTTCATGGTTAGGGATGTTTTGGATACACATTGGGGAACCTTCCCTCATGATTGCATAGAGATTGGAGTTATGGTGTTGAAGTTAGAGCCAATTTACCTTACTGTTGGAGCTATATTTTTGGGTTTCTACATGCCTATTGTAGGTAACATAACTAATTTTATGTAATGATTCATAGACTTAAAATTACAAGGATTGAATAGGGCCTAGATTAATATCTCTATTTAAGAGCACAAGTCTTAATTCATAATGAGTTGGGAGATATGACAATTCTCTTGGAGTATCAATTTCTACAAGTTCTTGCAATGGGTTTTTGTGTGTGACTTTCGGGATGGATGCACACTTATCCTTAGTGAATCAGCATTTCAAACTTAAAGGGTTTTAGAGGACCTAAATTACTACCTTCGGTTCAAAAAAAAAGTTATAATTCAGTCAAAGCTAGGAGATATCATGATTTTTCTCAAGTATCAATTTTTGAACAATTTTCATGTGAAACATGTGGAGTTTTCATCTTGTGCAATTTCCTCTAATGAAATGGGATCTTATTAGGAGAGGTACATGTTTTTGGGTCATGTGTGGACCTAAATTTAACATGGAATTTTTTTTTTCATGTTTGTAATCGTTTTGGTTTACTCTTCCTAGGTGTACCTATATTGTAATTAAATGCTTGACTAGCCAACTTGTGGCTTAGCTAGCTATATAAGGAACTTTTGTTGATGTAAAAATCATTAGTGTAGAGATGATGGGATAAGTGTGGTTCACTAGAGGATGATTGTGGAACATGCTTTGGAGGATTCTATATCATTAGTAGAGGAGTAGTTGAGATAGAGAATTTGGAGAAGAGCTAGTGGTTGTAGTTTAGTAACAATGAGGTTGCTTGGTGGCTTGCAAGAAAAAGTTGAGATCTTGTAGGTTTCTACTAGATTGTTTTTGTGTTATAGATTTGGGCTAGCTAGGAATTGAGTTGGATCTTGAGGGATCTTGTAGAACTATTTTGTAATTTGTTTGTATTTGGCCATAACCAAAAAGGCCTTGCAACCTGACACATTGACTGTAATTAGTTGTTTTATGAAGAGGGCCTAGAGTAATATCTTTGGTTAAGAGAATAAGTCTTGATTTAATTAGAGTGAGGAGATAGCATGATTTTTCTCGAGTATCAACTTTTGGACAATTTTGCATGAAATGTGTGGAGTTTCATCTTGTGCAATTTTGTATGATGAAATGGGATCTTGTTAAGAGAGGGACATGTTATTGGATCATGTGTGGACCTAAATGTAACCTGACATTTTGTTGATGTTTCTTTTAGTTTTGGTTTACTCTTCCAAGGTGGACCTATATTGTAATTAAGTGCTTGATTAGCCAACTTGTGGCTTAGTTGGCTATTTAAGGAGGGCTTGCGTAGTGTCTTAAGAAATCAAAGGAAAAAATTCAATTCAGTGTGGGAGCTAGGGTGCAAAGATTTGAGTTAGAATTTGAGATAGTGAATTAGGAGAAGAGCTAGTGGCTGCAATTTAGAAATAAGGAGGTTTCTTAGTGGTTTGCGAGCACAAGTTGAGATCTTGGACGTTTCTACTGGATTGTTGTGTTATAGATCTGGATTAGCTAGGAATTGAGTTGGATCTTGAGGGATCTTGAAGAACTACTGTAATTGCTCTATATTTGGCCATAACCAGGAAGGCCTTATAGCAAGACACATTGACAGTAATTAGTTATTTTATGAATAAAGAGTTGTAAATTGGTATCAGATCTTGTGTTTTTATTTATATTCTATTATGTGGTTATTTGTTTGGGGTTAGGACATATCCATTAGGGATTCTCCTACCTTGTGACTAATTTCATTCCTAAAATAAGAAGTTTTCTAGATTTGATTGTGTGTGTTTATTTATCATCAACGTTTTAGATCATGTAGTGTAATGTTGATGATAAATGAACACACACAATCGAATCCAGAAAACTTCTTATTTTACAAATGGATTGTGGAAATCTATTATTGTTAATTTCATTCTTGCTAATTATGAACTTGAGTTATTTTAGAAATTGCAGAATCTAAAATAGAAGGATATTACTATGAAAGATTATATAGAGGGGTTTTACAAGTTGACTATTTAGTCTAGATATAGAGGTTATCACAAGGAGTGTGCAAAGGATTTGTTGTTGAGGGTTTATGAAGATCTTTGGAGATGGCTTCAAAAGGATTGGACCTTGGGATGATTTCAAATCTTCATGATGTGGTGGAGATGATGTTTTCTGAGATGTCTGCTTAGTTTGAAGCTAGTTTGGTTGATCGAGCTAAGGAGGTGTCTTCTCAGTTGGAAGCTAGTTTGGTTGATTGAGTCAAGGAGGGCAATGAGGAAGGAACTCCATAGATATTTGTAGAGTTTGAGTCTACCGATCCAGAAGAAATTTGTCTGCCCAGTTAGAAGATTTGTTCGAGAGAGAAGATGGCATGGAAAGGTTGAGGTGGAAGTTGGTTTTGTTGATCAGTTTGTGGAGTTTGATGTGAAAGCTATAGAGCAACTTGAGGTTATTGCTGAGGATATTCCTAACCTTGTTGATGCTAGGATGGAGATTGGTTTTCATGAATAATTAGTGGAGTCTGACATGGAGATTGTAGAGCACCCAGTCATGGATGATCTAGTTGTTGTTAGTGGCGACCTGTATGTTTTAACGCATCTTGTTGTGACCAACGAGATTGTTGATTATGATGATTTACCTATGAATGAGGATTTGCATATGGTTATTGATATAGATATGAATTCATATGTTGTTGTTGAGTTGAGTGAGGATATATATGTTTCTATTGATGTAGAGCTTGATGTTGCTAGTGTGGATTCACTAGTAGCTAATATGGTTTTGGATCTACATGATGCTACGGATTTGTATGTTCCTGATTTGTCTAAGGTTGACATAGTTGAGGATTTACATGTTGTTCTTATTGTGAATTTGAACTTACATCTTGCTAACTTAGTTTTGCAGTTACATGATGTTTCTAACATGGAGTACCTATTTGAGGATATTGTTGTTGCTGGTTGTGATCAGTTGTAGAGATTCTTGGTGAAGCATTATGTTCAGTTTGTTCCTGGGAGGGAGCATACTGATTAGATTGATGAGATTTATTTGATTTTGATGTTTTAGTGGATGAAGCATATATGGTTGATTTTCAAATTTTTTCTATTGACTTTGACGAAATGGAAGCCTTTGGTGAAGATGAAGTTGGTTGGAGATCTTTCTTTGGGCATCAAAGTATGGGACATACTTTTCTATTTACCTAGGGAGTTTGATGTAGGAGCATCGAGCTTGGATTTTGGTGGATTTATGATTTTCATGGTTAGGGATGTATTGGATACAAATTGGGGAACCTTTCCTCATGATTACATAGAGATTTAGTTATGGTGTTGAAGTTAGAGCTGTTTTACCTTGCTAGAGCTATATTTTTTGGTTTCTACATGCCTGTTGTAGGTAACATTACTAATTTTATGCAATGATTCATATATCTGAAATTTTAGGGATTGAAGAGGCCTATATTAATATCTTTGGTTAAGAGTGCA
The DNA here is from genome assembly GCA_028749045.1 of Cupressus sempervirens. NCBI lineage: Eukaryota > Viridiplantae > Streptophyta > Pinopsida > Cupressales > Cupressaceae > Cupressus > Cupressus sempervirens. Next base: position 80,587,102 of record CM053790.1, on the reverse strand, counting down.
AGTCTTAATTCATTATGAGTTGGGAGATATGGCAATTCTCTTGGAGTATCAATTTTTGGTAGTTTTTGGGATGAGTTTCTGTGTGTGACTTTCAGGATGGATGCACTTCTCCTTAGTGATTCAGCCTTTGCACACTTAAGAGATTTTAGAGGACTTAAATTACTACCTTTAATTCAAAGAAAAAGTTCTAATTCAATCAAAGCTAGAAGATATCACAATTTTTCTTGGGTATCAAATTTCGACCAGTTTTCGCATGAAATGTATGGAGTTTTCATCTTACATGATTTCGTCTAATGAAATGGGATATTTTTAAGAGAGGGAAATGTTTTTGGGTCATGTGTGGACCTAAATTTAACTTGGAATTTAGTTTTGTTCATGTTTTTTATAGTTTTGGTTTATTCTTCCTAGGTGGACCTATATTGTAATTAAATGCTTGACTAGTCGACTTGTGGCTTAGCTAGCTATATAAGGAGCTTGTGTTGATGTACAAATAATTAGTGTGGAGATGATGGGATAAGTGTGGATCATTGGATGATGATTGTGGAACATGCTTTGGAGGATTCTATATCATCAATAGAGGAGTAGCTGAGATAGCAAATTGTGGTTTAGAAACAAGGAGATTACTTGGTGGCTTGTGAGCACAAGTTGAGATCATGGAGGTTTCTACTAGATTTCTATTATGTTACAAGTTTGGGCTAGCTAGGAATTGAGTCAGATCTTGAGGGATCTTGTAGAACAATTTTGTAATTTTTGTGTATTTGGCCATAATCGGGAAAGCCTTACAACTTGACACATTGACTATAATCAATTGTTTTATGAATAAAGAGTTGTTAATTAGCATCAGTTCTTGTGTTTTTGTTTATATTCTATTGTGTGGTTATTTGCTGGGGGTTAGGACATCTCAATATGGGATTCTCCTGCCTTGCATTGCATTAGGTGGTATTAGAGCTAGGTTCATTCCTAAGTGATATAGTGCATGGCAAGAGAATCCCTAATGGAGATGTCCAAGCCCCAAAAAATAACCAAACAACAAAATATAAACAATATCACAAGATCTGATACCAATTAACAACTCTTTATTCATCAAAATAACTAATTATAGTCAATGTGTTAGGCTGTAAGGCCTTTCTAGTTATGGATAGATACAAAGAAATTAAAATAGTTCTTCAAGATCCCTCAAGATCAAATTAAAATAGGGCTATCTGTTAGGATTTTTAGTGTTAAAAAAAAATTAGTTGTTAGTAATAGTAAGTTATTTTGTTTTAATAATAATATTATATTAGTCAAGTTTTATATTTTGGGTGTTAATATTTTTATTTGGTTAGTAATATTTTTGAAAAGGATTTTAAATGGAGATAATGCTAGTTAGGATTTAGTAAAGACTGATTATTAATTAAATGTTAAGCTAGTTGGTAAAAAGTTAAAATTAGTTAGTTATTTTGTTTTAAGTAATGTCTTAGTTTAATGAAGTGTCATTTTGTTTTATTTGTCTATTTTAATTATATTGTTAATGTTAGATATGCTTATTTTAGAATAGGATTGTAGATTTAAGTATTAATAGTTTTAGTTTTAATTTATGTTTAGTAGTTAGTTAGTTTGTAGATATAGCATATTGTTGATTAATGTATGAAATATTTTAAAAGTAAATAAAATTAATATTATTTTAGATTAATTTAAATTTAATTAAAACATATATAGTTTTTTATCAAGCAAGATTTAATTAATATTAGTAATGTTTAAAATGCAATTGACAACATTAATCTTATTAATATTAATATAATAAAATTTAAGATTTTATTATTTAAAATGTAGAAAATAAGTTAGTATGTTAGTTAAGTATTAATTGGATTAGTTAATGTTCTATTTATAGTTAGTATATATTTAATGTTATTTAATTGTGACAATGTTATTACTTTATTTTAAAAAGGTAGTAATACTGTTCCTTTATAGTTATTTATGTTTTAACAAAGAGGGAAATAACAACTTTATTTACATAGGACTTTAAATTTCTATGATAAATAGATTTGATAATGTTAAATTTAAGACTAGGAACAATAATCTATTGGAATAAGACCAAGTCAGCTTTACATTCATGTGTTGAATTAACTTATGAAATGGAAGTCACGAATAATCTAATATTCAATAGTTAATGATTTTAATTAGTTAAGAAGTCATTTTTAACATTAGGAGCAAGCATCAAGGTAACTTAATGAACGTCCTGAAAGGATGTAACTTGTTCAACTAGGAGATAGAATCAAAAAACATGAAATGGAATTTGGAACTCTAGAAAACCTAAGGTGACTTATGTGTGTCTTTAGTCAATTGGTATTAACATACTAGATTTATTAAACTTAAAAAAAATAAAAAAATTCCTAGTGTTTTTGCCCCATATTTTGGGCATGACATCTATCAAATATAAGGACTTAGAGAAGTGGACATTTTGTGTGTACAAATAAGAGTATGTAACGTTGACATATGAAAAGATAGGATATTCTCATGCATTCACACCAAGCTACCAAGAGATGAATGAATCTCATAAAATTGAGTAAATAGACTGAAAGGACTATGAAATTCCACCATTACAAAAGAGAACACAAACTTCACATATGAGAAGTAAGAAATAATGATTGATGACACATTGGAGACATATGACTAAATGCATTCATCTTTATTCTTTTGAAAATAAACAAGTTCAAAAGCATTTTTGTAGATGAAGTGATCTAAAAGAAATTCTCTATAGTTTCCCCTTTGTCCAAAATGTTCCTCCCTTTCTACCTAACAAATGACCTTGTATAAATAGGCTCTCCTATTAACTACTTAAGATAACTTTCTAACCACTTTATGTAACTAACTTGAATAACCTCTTAAGATCACTATTGAAGTAATTACCATAGAAACCACCTAAGATAAATACCCAAGCGATCACTTTTCATAACTACCTAAGTGGATACCTATAATAAATATCCATTTACAAATGAGTTAGAATTTACCTAAGTTTTGTAAATGTTGAACCCAAAATTAACTTTACTTAAAATGGATGACAGAAGTCACTTTTAAAAAAAGGCAATTAACAATCTCACAAATTTAAAATAGAGCCAAGGTGTTGGTAGGTTTCCACAATAGGTCAAGATAATCATACCACTATTCCTCTCACAAGGATAGTGTATCCATTTTAAGGACTATCTATTCCATTATGAAAATACATTTAAATTGTCAACCCAGGGACGTAAGACTTGAAATGGGTCAACACAGTATGTACACTAAGTTCCTTTAAGAGTCTTAAAACCTATGTTGTAGGAAAGTAAAATGCATGAAAGGAATCTATACTACTAACACAGAACAATAAACACACTTAAACTATCTACAGAGAACCATGGAAACTATGAAAAAGAGAATTCTAAACTAATTAAAAATTCAAACATCCACTATGATCATTTTCCACAAGTGTTGTAGGAACTTTCATAGTAATTATGTTGCAAGACTAGTACAATAAATCTATCCTAAACATGAAATTGCAATAAATGAATCTACTCTACCTAAATCTATTCCACCTCCCAAGTGGGCCCCCTGGTTGGCTTCAACTAACTAAGAACACAACAGGTAGTCCAAAATCACTTTTTCATTAAAATTCTTCTTTTTCTACATGACTGAATAATTCATAGAGAATAGAAAAACAAGTTTAGAATCCTTTTTCAACTAACTCTCAACTTTTTTCTTTTCTCTCATAAATATAGAGGATTGGAACTTATTACAAACATAGCATAAAAGAAACTGGGAGCAAACATTGTCAGAAGAAAAAGGCAGAATGTCAACCATGACTTCAAAACATTGATTAAGCAACAAAATAATGGTCTGCAGATACTGTAACAAGTTGGGTCTCCTTGAATAACTCCCCTCATAGATGCGGCTTATCACCCAGAGCTGACCTGTGCTTCTCATGCTATGACCAGTCTTCATTACTCCTTTTTAAAACAATGTTTTCCACTCTTTCTACCACTTCTCCATTTCTTGAAGATTAGAAACATTTGAACCATATGCATGAAAATATTTCTACTCTCATTCAAATATTTAAACATAGCTTAAAACATGTATATGAAATACTGCACTTTATATATAATATTAAGCAAGGTATGTTACATCCACTATCCATAGGTTTAATAGGTTTTGGATGCATTCAACATAAGTTCACAAGACATTTAAAAAAGATATATTGCAAATGTATGGCTTAAAGAGTAAGTTTAGAATATGTAAAAACTCTATCAAATTTGAGACATTAATATGCCTCATCATCTGCCCCCCACTAAGAAAATGCTTGTCCTTAAGCATTTTACTTCTTTACCATTGCTTTGAAATCTCCTACTATTGTCTTCATCTATTTCCCACTTCTGAAGGTGTAAAAATATCCTCTGGATCATCTCTAATGCTCACCCAAGTGTTCTTCAACTAATGGATCTAACCTAGTAGCATTGCTTTCATACAAGGACCAGATAAAGGTAGGAGGTTGGAAGGTTAGTGCCATCCATAACTCTTTCTTGAATTGCCTTCCTAATTGCATATATTTAGCCACTCTATTTATTGCTGCCTCAAAATTAATAGGGCTATGTGGTTCAACCTTCTTGAAAGATTCTGGAAATTGGCTCCATCTATTTCTAAGCCCTGTAATTGCTCTCTACTATGTGAAATTAGGAAGTGTCTAATATTCTCTATAAAATTTTTCCCTCTCTTCAAACACTTTCTCTCTAATTTTTGATTTTGGCCTTCCACAAGTTAATTTGAACCAATCTCTCAAGAGGTCATAAGGCTTATGGGATTCAACCTGGAGTGGTAGTGGTTCAGACTTTTCAAGGTCTCTATAGGTATCCAACTGTCTATCATAGATTGTTTCATTGTGCATCCATGACATTAGGGCTCTTAAGTGAACATCCCCTATGTAAAGAAGGGGAGTCCACTCTGTTTCTTATGGAATTATGAAGTTATGCAAATAGAGTTCACACAACAAGTTCTTTTTCCATAAGGGAAAAGTTTGCTACACATTATAAAAATCTCGAGCATTCTGAAATTCATAATCAATAATTCTCATTGTCATCATCAACTGGAATAACAAAAATTATTCTTTTAAACACATAGAATACACCCTTGGGGGTGGTCTACATGCCATAGCGTGATCAACTAGCTTTAAAGCTTTATTCATTTGTTGCTTCTACTTTTCTAGTTTCTCTTTTAATGATTTAATTTCCTCATCTCTATCAAATATTTCCTTTTGCATCTAGTCTCTTTCTTGCTTCCATAGGGCTTTCTGAAAAATAAAATGATTGTATAGACCAAACAATATTGACTGAATTGTTAATGATGAAAATTCTCAAGTTTTAGATTTCATCTTTTGTTCTCTAGCAACTTGTTGGAAATGCTAGGTGTACTAGGAAGATTTATAAGGTATAAGAGAGACATCAGAATATTCAGGGACTAATGGCACAATAGGTTGATCATTGCTAGGTGCTTTTTCTAGAACAACAGTAGGATTTGATTTGCATATTTCCTTATTCTCTTGCGGTGTCTCCTTGACAGGCTAAGGTTCATGTATTTCTACATTTTGGGGCTCTAATTGCATAGGAAAATCATTTGGGACATTTTAAACTACTGACTTTGTATGAGACTTTGGAATTGGGGCATTTGTTTTTTCAATAGAAGCTAGAGATACAAAGCCTCTCATTCAAGGGCTTCTACGTACAATAACTCCTTCAGCTTCAACCATTTTGTGGGTTGCTAACTCTAGATATGGAGGTGGAAGAGAAAGTCTCTTGCATCCTTGTTTTGTAATGTCTAGTTGAGGGTCACCTTGCTAAGTGAACTGTGCCCTTGAAAACCTGGCATCATGTTCATTTGGATAATGTGCCCCAATTGCCAGTAATCTTGTAACCTCTTCTATTCTTTCCTTGGTAGCAACCACTCTTAATCCCCAAACTAAGGCTTCCCCTTCATTAGATGTCATCATGAACTCCATTGCTACTTCTTCATTAAATTCTATTAGTTGTAAGAAGTAATCGAGCCATCGACAAGCATGAAATCACCGAACTACTTCAATGTTCACAATTAAAACATTATGAACCACTGGCTCATACCTCTTTAGCTATCCTCCCATCTTCAAAATGTATGGCTTCCACTCTTGCTACTGTGATAATTTTTTCCTCTCTTAACTCTACAAATTCCCTCTTTCTCTGAACTTCAAAACTAATCTTTATGAAAAATGACAAAAATGCCCTATGCCGTTACCATTTCTCGTAATTAGGACCCCTTTGTTTTTGGCATGTAGAATAATGATACACTAATGATGAAGGACATTGAGACTTACTAAAGATGTTCCCATAATAAATCTTAGTCTTTTCAATCATACCAAGTATAGGAAATCTTTTCCCAAAAATCACAATAAAAGGTACGATAGATACAGAAGTATTTTTAAAAATTAATGAAATGAAAACTATCAGAGTGCCACCAAAGTAAATCCTTTAATACATGACTACAATATCATGGAGATGACATTTGAAAATTACTACACTTTCTCAGCCCCCCACTAAAATTTGACAAGTGTCCTCACTTAAATTTTTTTGGCTTGAGAAGGAGAAATTGGCTTAAGTCTTATATTATATATATAATGTAGTATTAGATATAAATATCGAAACCTATATTCCAAAAATGAATAAAGAGTAAAAGAAATTGTTATACCTAAAAATTTGAGAGTGTAAATTTGCATGCAAGTTGATTAGGTGGCGAAGTTTGATGACCACAGAAAGTGTTGATGGTTTCATTTATTGAAAGCAGGAAAAATAGTGTGTGGTTGACATGGAGTGTGGGTGGATGGTAGATAGAGAAATGAGATGGGTTGATATGAAGAAAGAGAAGAGTGAATGGAAGAATGGGGCCTCATATTTAAATGAGGTTTTATTATGAAGGTTCCTAAAATTTTGATCATTGCATGGCTACAAGAAGAAGACTTTCATCTTCTACTACAAGAACTGTGTTCAGAAGAGCTGGTGCACTGGTTGGTTGGAATTGCTACAGGAACTATGCTTTAGTCTGTGGCTTATGATAGAGACGTAGCCTATGGCCATTTATAAATAACTTAAATTTAATAGGATCAATGGTTGTCGGTTGCACTACACCATTGTCAAATACATGTTAAATTTCATAAGGCCCTAACCATCGAGTCTGCAATTTCCCTAGATTCTCTTTGAAGCGAGAATCATAGAGGAGGGCCAAATCTCCTACTTAGAATTTTTTATTCCTGATATGTGCATCATGCCACTACTTTTGTTTCTATTAAATATTTTATGTTCTTTCTAAAGCTCTCTTTCATATTTCATCCAACAAATTCAAATGGAGGAGTCTCTCTTGTTGTGCTATAGGAAGAGTGATGTTCAACTCTAAAGCAATGCGCAATGTCTTGTGTTCAAGTTCAATGGGAAACATTGCTGCTTTACCATAGACAAGCTCAAATGGAGTGAATCCAATTGTTGTCTTCCATGTGGTCCGATATGCCCAAACAAATTTAGTTAATCTGCTTGTCCAATTCTTCTTATTTATGTACACTATTTTAGTTAGAATGGCTTCTAGTTCTTGATTTGTAACCTCTGCTTGTCCATTTGATTGCGGGTGATAAGGACTAGATTTACAGTGCCTTATGTTGTATTCCTTCATAACCTCAATGATCAAGTTTGATGTAAACTAATCTCCCTGATCTATGACAAGGTCTCTAGGCACCCCATAATGGGTGAATATTTCTTCATACAGGAACTTAGCTACTTTCTCATCTCTGACATTTTTCATTGCTCTGACTTCTACCCATTTAGTTACATAATCCGTACATACTAAGATGTAGGATTTTCCACTTGATGGTGGATCAATTGGACCTATGAAGTCCATGCCCTACTTATCAAAAGGTGTGACTACAATATGTGGAGTGAGTGGCATCTCATCAATTTTGATTGGTCAACCCATCCTCTGGCATTTGTCATAATTAGTTGTATATGTCATTGCATCCTTATGTAATGTTGACCAATAATATCTCATTGTAAGTATCTTTAGTACTATTCTTTTCCCTACAAAATGGCCACCACATGGTTCATCATGAGAAGCATGCAGTATATCATATATCTCATCTTCCTTGACACATATACTCATGAATTGATCTAGTCCTACATAGAAGAGATTGTTATCTATCCAGGAATATTGAGAACTCTTCTCTACTAGCTTTCTCTTTTGTTTATGAGAGAAGTGTGGGGGCATTCTGTTTGCAACAAGATAATTGGCAATGTCTGCATACCATGGTGTATGAGTTGCTATATGGAACAAATGCTCATCTGGAAAGGTGTCTTCAATTAGAGTTGGATCTTCATCAGCAATGGTCAATCTAGAAAAATAATCTATGCTTATGTTGGCTTTTCCTAGCTTATCAATTATGGTAATATCAAATTCTTGTAACAACAAGAGCCATCTTGCCAATCTACCAGTAATAGCTGGTTTGTTCATTAAATACCTTATAGTTGAGTGATTAGTATGAACAAAAATAGGATATCTAGTCACATAATGTCTGAATTTGTTCAATGCATAGACTACAACTAAAAGTTATTTTTTAGTTACTATGTAATTTAGCTTGGGTCCATGCAGTCTTTTACTAATATAGTAGATAGCATTCTCAAGATTAGCAAGCTTTTGTCCTAATACAACTCCTATGGCATAGTCTGATGCATCAATATGAATATGAAATGGAATTGACCAATCTGGTCCCCATAAAGCTGGTGCCATGGTGAGGAGTTTCTTAAGCTATAGAAAGGCTTCATTACATTCAGGTGTCCAAATAAATTCAGCTTCCTTAGTCAATAATGTGTACAAAGAACTAGCTATTTTACTTAAGTCTTTTATGAAATGCCTATAATATCCAACATGACCTAAAAAAGCTCTTATGTCTTTTGGTTTTGTAGGCATGGGCAATGTTAGAATTACCTCTATCTTAGATGGATCCACTTGTATTCCTGCAACTAATATGAAATGACCAAGTATCACTCCTTCCTGCATGAGTATGAAACACTTTTAGCTATTAAGTGCTAGATTATGTTCTTTACATCTGATGAGATCCTTTTCAAGATTCATCATGGCTTCTTCAAAGGTGACTCCAAATCTTGTGAAGTCATCCATATATATTTCCATACAATCATGTGATATATCATCAAAGATTTTGATTACATCTCATTGGAATGTTGCAAGGGCATTACACAGGCCAAATGGGAAAACAAAATATGCAAAAGTACCCCATGGGCATGTAAATGTGGTTTTGTCTTGATCTTTAGAAGCAATACTTATTTGATTATAACCACTGTACCCATCTAGAAAAGAGAAATACTTCTTTCCAACTAGAGTGTCCAAAACTTGATCAATAAATGGTAAAGGAAAGTGATCCTTTTTGGTTGCCTTATTTAATTCTCTATAATCTACAAAAATTCACCATTTCCCTCCCTTTTTAGGTACTATTACCATGATTGACAACCATCTACTATCGGATATAAGATAAATAAAACCAACATCAAACAATTTTTGCAATTTAGTTTTAACTATTTCTCTAAGGGCTAGATTAATCCTTCTCTGGGGTTGACAGAGTGACATGCACCCTTCATTGATGTATATTCTATGAGTACATAGTGTAAGACTCAACCCTTTCATATCCCCATAATCCCATGCAAAAGAATTTTCATGTTTTTGAAGCAACTTTGTTAATTGTTTCATCTGTGTGGAAGATAATTTGGAATTGACGTGGAGATTATGACCTTTTGACAGCTCAATAGTAGTTGTAGACTCAATTATAGTAGCTTCAGAGATTGGACTTGTATCTAATTCACATGGTAAGGGTTGATGAATAATGTTTGGCTCTTGAGCAGAATACAATTCTCATTACATTCTTCATATGTGGTTAATTCTAACACATAACTATCAGACACATCTTTTTCTACCACACAAGTGTTAATAAGAATACTCTGAATGACTAAATCCTTTTCTTGCAACTTTAGAAAAGATTGTCTATTTAACATCATAAGCTATGCTATAGAGTTTAACTCTTCTTCTCCATCCCCTAAATTTGGCTAGACAAATGTGCTTAGATCTGGTTGTGGTTGTGCTGGAGGATATAAATCAAATTTCTTTATTGTTTGACCATTAGATATGGTCATATTCCCTAACCTACAACTTATATTTGCATTAGTTGTAGCTAACCATGGTTGTCCTAAAATGATAGGGTAACTAGATAAATTGACTTTGGGAGAGAGAATCATGAAATCTGTAGGGTACTCTAGAGAGTCTATGGTTACAACTATGTCTTCTATCATTCCATCAAGAATGATAATAGAACTATTTGCAAGTTGCAAGATTGTTGGAGTAGCCTTCAATCCCTCTATTTTCAACTTCTTCATAGTATCCTTAGTCATGATATTTATAGCAGCACCAAGATCAATTAAAGAATTTTTAATAGACTAACCATTTATAATCACATTCACAATTGGACTTCCTGGATCAGAGTATTTAGGAATGATTAGTTTTCCTAACATAATGTTAGTCAATTGTCCTACAACATGGACTGTAGTTGGGTCATTTTTCTTCCTCCCAAGATATTTTAGGTAGGGTTCTTTGATGGCTTTTCCATAGATAGGAACATCTTTAATAGCTTGGAATAGGGGTATTTGGACATGCATGTTCTTTAACTAATCAATAATCTCAAAAGGTTGTTCCTCTGTTTGTGTAGGCTTACTTTGTATGAGCTTCTCTAGAAAAGGAGGGTCAATTGCTAGTTGGGCTTGAGCTGAGCTAGTGACATTAGTTGGTTCAACCTCTTTAGAAATTTTTGATTCTGATGCTGCAGGAATATCTAGTATTTAAGTTATAAGAGGTGGTTTAGGTGGTGGTAGGGTTGTACCATATCTCAAATGTATGTTTGCAACATTTAGAGCGTAATCAAGATATTGCTGAGCATCAGTAGAGTACATGGGTTGTTGTGACAAATGGTTTTTTGGATTTAGCTGAGGTTGTGTAGGTAACTGGGTCTACTTTTGAGGTCCAGGACTTGCAGGTGGTGGCATTAGTGTAGGGTGTTGGACTGAAGGTGGTAATTGTGGTAATTGTGGATTACTAGTATTTTGGTTAGGCCATTGTTGAGGTCCTCTCCATTGATTTGTAGACTGCCAATTCGCCTAGGGTGGTTGCCATTGGTTCTATTGATTCTGCCATTGATTATTCTTTTGGTTTGGCTAGGAAGGTTGGGAATTCTAAGGCCATTGAGGCTGTTGTGGATTATTTTCCCAAGCATTATTCTAATTAGGTTGACTATATTGTGGAGGGCCTTGGGTATTACAATTTGCCATTGATTACCATATAGATTTAAATTTTGCAAAGGGTCATGAGACATACCTTGACATTGGGCCCATGGTCGGTGTTGAGCAACAAAGAATACTTTCTCATCATCTCCATCTATCTTGATGTACTCAGTTAGAAGATGTTGGTTTTCCACACTAGCGACCAATTTGAATTGGCAATCTTTCTTCTACTTCGACAATGTGGGTAGTACTCAATTAATTGTACCTTAGATTTTGCATGTTTCTTCTTTGTAGTCATTGTGTCGAGATGTGTAGTGACATCATTTATAATTTTTTGCTTGAAATCTAAGAGCATATTAGATATCTTGAGCTTTGAAATACCTTAACTAATTCCTTTTGTGGCTGTAGTCCAGTGTCCTCTTCCTTTCTTTATTGTTGATCTTGAGTAATTAAGACAAATTTTCTTGAGGCCATCCCAAGAAGATTGATATACATCTCCTCCAGCCATCAAGTCTAATGCTTCTAGACAACTATCATTCATGCCTCTCAAAAAGACTAGCTTTTGCAAATCCTCAAACAACACATGCTGAGGGTTCTTCTACAGTGTATACAAGAAACGTGAAATGTAGTCTTCCAATGTCTCTTCCTCCTTTTATGATATTCTAAAGATATCATCTCCTCTTGAATCATTTGCTTTGCAATACTCTTTATATTTGTCCAGTAATAGAGTTTTCATTTCATCCCAAGCACCTACTGCATTGGCTCCTAAACCCATGAACCATCATAAAGGTGACTCTTTCAGTGTTGCTGGAAATAATTTGAGCTTACGAGTATCAGTGTTGTAGTCAAAGATACAATCAAGTATGTCAAGCTCAAACAAGAAGGTATCAAGATCTTTAGTTGCAAGGCCATAAAACTTTGGAAGAGCATTTGGAGGTATATTTTTAAGATTAACATTGGTACAAGACTTGGGAGAGGAAATAGAAAAGTAGGTTGTGCCATTATTGGAGGTATTTTATTATGAGGTTGTCATTGAAAAGGAACATTGGGCATTGGATGGTTAACAACTAGTGGATTTGGAGTAGTACTAAGAAAACTAGCCAAAATTTCAGCAAAAGGTTGAAGACCACTTGTATCCAAAGGTTCTGCTCTTGAGGAGATTTTGTAGGAAAAATAGGGCTTCCATCTGAAAAAAGCAAATCAGCTTCTTCTTCAATTTCTTCATTCAGATTAACTAGTTCTTGTGGAAGGAATCTCCCATATTCATCTCGTTGTCTACCTCTTCAATGCATGCAATTGAATTGGTGACTTGTGAATTAAGCATTGAATCTTGTGGTTTCTAACTAACACAATAATCTAAAAATAGAGGACTCATGAAGGTTCCTAGTTTGACACCATCCTTGACAACGGTACCAAAAATGGCAGGTTTCCAGAATAGTTCAAGATAATCATACTACTATTCCTCTCACAAGGATAATATATCCATTTTAAGGACTATCTATTCCATTATGAAAATACATTTGAATTGTCAACCCAAGGACGTAAGACTTGAAATGGGTCAGCATAGTATATGCACTAAGTTCCTTTAAGAGTCTTAACACCTATGCTACAGAAAAGAAAAATGCATGAAAGGAATCTATACTACTGACACATAACAGTAAACACACTTAGACTATCTATAGAGAACTGTGGAAACTATAGAAAAGAGAATTCTAAACTAATTAACAATTCAAACATCCACTATGATCATTTTCTACAAGTGCTGTAAGAACTTTCACAGTAATTATGTTGCAAGACTAATATAGTAAATCTATCCTAAACAAGAAATTGCAATAAATGAATCTACTCTACCTAAATCTATTCCACCTCCCAAGTGGGCCCCCTTGGTTGGCTTCAACTAAATAGGGACACAACAGGTAGTCCAAAATCACTCTTTCATTAAAATTCTTCTTTTGCTACATGACTAAATAATTCCTAGAGAACAAAAAAAACAACTTCAGAATCCTTTTTCAACTAACTTTCAACTTTTTCCTTTTCTCTCATATATATAGAGGATTGATACTTATTACAAATATAACATAAAAGAAACTAGGAGCAAACATTGTCAGAAGAAAGAGGCAGAATGTCAACCATGACTTTAGAACATTGATTAAGCAACAAAATAATGGTCTGTAGATAATGTAACAAGTCAAGACTCTTAGAATAACTCCCCTTACAGATGTGGCATATCACCCAGAACTGACCTGTGCTTCTCATGTTATGATCAGTCTTCATTTCTCCTTTTTAATACGATGTTTTCCACTCTTTGCGCCACTTCTCCATTTCTTGAAGATTAGAAACATTCAAACCATATGCACAACATCATTTCTACTCTAATTGAAATATTTAAACATAGCTTAAAACATTTATATGAAATACTACACTTTATATATAATATTAAGCAAGGTATTTTATATCCACTATCCATAGGTTTAATAGGTTCTAGCTGCATTTAGCATAAGTTCACAATACATTTAAAATAGATATATTGGAAATGTTTTTTTTTTTTCACACGACTTAAAGAGTAAGTTCAGACTATGTAAAAACTATATCAAATTTGAGACATTAATATGCCTCATCAAGTGTTAGTTTCATTGAGATGATCTCTGTGTCTTTTCTCAATCCATGGGTTACCTTTCCATCACCAAGTTCAATTTTCAAGGAAGTTTATTCCACTTGCATTGAGTAGACATATTTTACTTTCTATATAGTCATATCCACCTTTAAGAATTTCCATTTTTTTTCTTTCCCACCTTTATCATCTTCATTTTCTTGTTTATCTTCAGTTGCTTCTTGTTGAACTTTTAATCATCTCTTTATCCAATACATATATTTTCTTCTTGACCATTCACATTATAAAGTAATCACTCACCAACACTTTTCCTTCATGTATACATATTGTATTCAAATCAACCAAACCAAATTTATTAAAATATTTCTCTCCATCAATTGTCTCTGAGAAGCTTTCACCAATGCAATATATCTAATATGTGATAAACACTTCTTGTGAATCCTTGGAATTAAATAAATCAAAACTTATCACAAGTCATACATACACAATATATGTATATGAGACTAGCATCATAGAAAAGAAAATACCACCATTTAGAGAAACCAATTTAGGTATTTCTGTGCATAAATGTTTTCACCATATCCATTTTACTAAAATCATGTTGTATCATGCCGCTAAGGAATCCAGGAGATATTAACCTAAACAATGCAACTAAGTTTACGAAATAATTTTTTTCTTAAAAGTTTACAAACAATAACAAAGTAACGACAATGCAGAAGCAAGTAACCATAAGATAAAACATGAATACATTATAACTCCATACATACATTAAAAATCTCAAGGGTTCCATAATGTAGAATTTCATACATGTTGAAAACCATTAAGTACAAATAATAAAATAAAACTCCCATAATCATATAAAAATCTTAAAGTTACTTATTCATAATCCAAATACACATAACTTTACATCCATTGGACATGTTTTAGGGTATGTAATACAAATTAAGTACATATACAATAATCAATACACAAGAATAAGATAAGAAGACAAAATGAATCTTCTGTTGGAATTACAAATGGGAAACATGTACTTCTGAGGGGGGGGGGCGGGGGGGTGGGGTGAATTAGAAGTTCAAACTTCAGCTATTAAAACTTTCAACATTCATTAGATGCATGTAATTTATGAATTGAAAATAACATGTAAAGCACATACATCTAAATCATGTAAGCGTATAATCAAGCATACACACTTAACACCAGATATGATTAACTAGAAACCCTCCAAATGAGAGGGTAAAACTAGGGTGTGGATGACACCCACAAATCTTCACTATTGCAGCAATAAAGTGTAGCCAATTAAGGTTACAATCGCTTGTCCATGAATCATGATCTACCTATGAAAGGCTTGCCCTGTTAAAGGCTTACAAAGATCGTTAAGTGGCACCTTGTTAGAGGATTTCAACACCCTGTTAGAAGTGTGCCTGGTTAAAGGACTTCTGATCATCCACTTGGAATGTCACACTATTAAAGGATTTACTACAACCTGTTAGGACTACTCCACCAAGGATATTTAACTAAAATCACCTGTTAGGATGTTTCAGCATAGATCTTGTGATTGGCTCTGGTTACTTAATTAAAGATCAAATTTGTATAGTGTCCTTCTTGATCCTCTTCGATCTGATATAACAATTGTTGTATCCTTCTGTTCTTTGTTCTCGTCCAATTGATTCTGCAATTCACTCTCATTGCTAAGTCACCTTGAATGCTCTGTAAAAAAATTTAATCATTCACCCCTTGTTATCTCCTATAACATGATCTCTTTCACTCTCTCGATTCATTATAATTATGGGGGCTTCATCTTCCTTATAAAGACTTTGGTGGTTTAGGGTTAGGTATGAATATATGGTTGAGATTCATTCTTTTTGCTACTTAATCCTTCCTATTTTCTAATTGGCTGCATGCAAATACATAGGGATTCTGCAAATAGATTAGTCTTTATCTTTAAAGAATCAAAATCTAACCTTAGGTCAGATTGAAAACATTTTACATAGTTGTTTGTGCAATCACAAACAAATATGTCCAATCTATGTTACTCAACACTTTAAGTTACTGATGCTTGGCACATACTATAATTTTGTTTCTGACTCGGCATCTGAACTTCTTGGCATTTACTATTTACTCAACACATGAATCACTTAGCATGGTCTATCTGCTCAGCACTTGAGTGACTCGGCACATGAGTGACTCAGCACAGTCTTGTATTTACATATTATACTTGACCTGCATTACTAGTTCAACATAAACTAAGTAAATGCCTTAAGTGTGTTGATACTCAATTGTCAAAACCAATCTGAGATCAACATCTTCAAGATGAGTTTAAATGATACAATTGCTACAATGTTCATCCAACATTAGTATAGGAAGGTGACACATTTCTCAATAGTAAAGGTGACATTACCTCCAAACCTCGTGGAACCCAAAAAAGGCCCACTTCTTCTATGTTGAGGTTGTGTTGAGGAGATAATAACCAACTCCAAATAGATATAAAATCATAAAACAATCTCACATAAAAAAGGATGGAATCCTAAAAGGTTATCTAATCTCAAGATCAATATTCAACCAAATAGATAGGACACAATAAACCATAGGCAACAACACATGTAAGAAACCTAGAATGTATATAGGGAAGTGTCATTGCATACATCTAACCCTTGAGTTTTATCCTGGCAATCCCTCTCTTGAACCTAACACTCAAGTGACCATATGCGGCATGGCTAAACCTCTCATACAAACAAGGCTACTAACTATGCCTTCTCCCACTCTCATCCTAGCCAAGACCTCAATCAAGTACGCAAGATGGGCGAGGAACATGTCTTATTTTCTATCCTTTTATTTTTTTATTAAGTTACCACTTTATTTAGTTACTAACAATAAGGGATCCTGACAAGCACTTGTAGGCCCTAACACTTATTGCAAGCCACCCCCATCCATACATCTAGATAACTTACCCTAAGATCAACGCAATGAAAAAGTCTCATGAATCAGATGATAATCAAGTATGGTTCCATAAGAAGGTAAAATGAATATACACATTTGTCCTCAAACCATGATTCTCATATACATGTGTCCTCAAACCACAACATAATAAGATTGGTCCTCAAACCATCACATAACACATGGGCTTAAAACATAGGTTGGGAAAGAATGATTGTCACCAAGAACATCACATAAACACTTCATATAAAAGAAAACATAAAAATAAATACTTCCCAAGCCTCTGTGTACAACCCTACAACCAACTAAATCCCCCACAATAACTCACATCAAGGGAATAATAACACACATGTGGCATAAATGAATTATGATGTCTAGAGTTAAAATGTTATCTAGGGTTTAATTGACTATAGATGTTTTGTTTAAATATTCAATAGTTTTCTAATGTGGAGTTTTGACAAATTTCCATTTAAAATCTATATAATCAGAACCCCCACTTAGTCTCTTATTTAAATAAATGGTAAATAAATTATTCATTCATTTAAATCTCGCATGACACTTAAAATCATTTTCATAAATATTCTAAAAGTTTCTTAAATATTTATCATTTAAAAGATCTTAATCAAAACTAAAAAAAAATCCTAATTTAGTTGAATGTTATTTAGCTAAATAAAGAAAAACTCATTTTTATTTTTAACAAAATCTATTTAATGATATATTTCTATTGACATATATATTATATTAATATATTTACTAAATTTAAAACTTAATTTTTATAATGTAATTAAAAAAATTTAATATATTTTTTTCTTTTAACAAAATAAAATAATAATATAAAATAGGTAGGAGAGTGGGGGTGGTGCTACAACCTTATCTATCCCCTATGTTGCATTAAAGCAGTTGTTGCTGTAGGCAATGTTTTGCTACTATGGACAACAACTTCCAAGGCAACCTATTGTCATAAACAATGATGCATTGCTATGACCAGTAACACTAGCCGCACTGTTGGCGATAAAATATTTTCTTATTATAAAGATTTTTTTTAATATAAATTTTAACAATATATTTAAAAATATTTACTTGCCTTAATCTAATAGGCTAATTTTTTTTAAGTAGCTAAATTTAGTAATTTCTATCTAAATTGAATTAAAAAGTATAATTTCCTAGGCATAAATTGACATGGTAAATTCTACTCCTCTAATATGATTTTATGTTTCAAAGGTTTGGTTTTCTAATGTCTTATGAAAATGTAGAAAATCAAACTACCAAACATGACCCATAGGAAAACACACAATCGTACATCACAGACAATCTTATCAAACAATAAATTTACATAGGTTTTCCAAACCCTACCTTAAACCACATATAAAACAGAAAGAATAATCGAAGCCTAAACATAAGCCCAAAATCCAAGTCTTCAAAAACAATCTTTAACCTTGTACTCAAAATCAATTCTTCAACCTAATAGATGCAATGAATGACCATAACCCAAAACCCTCAGAGAGACAACCTATTAGGTTTTTCCTAAAAACATAACTCAACTATAAAAATGAAATAATATTAAAATAAACTAATCCACAACATAACTCACTTAAATTGACTCGTTTAAAATTATTTTTTTATTTTAATTTAATTGATTTGCACTTTAAAAGTGTAAATGAGATTTAATTTAAAATTAATATTTTTAACAACTTTTATCGAATAATTATAATTAAATTACAATTAAATTATAATTAATTAATTTGGCCAAATATAATATGCAACTTTATTTTGGAAATTGGTTCACACTAATTGTGCAACTGAATTTAGTTTTTTGATTTAATAATTAAATAAATCTTTAATTTCACAATTAGACTTTTAATTAATTTTTAAAAATTAAATAAAGGTATTAAATTAATATTTTATACTTTAATGTTCTAACATTTAATATTTTAATTATTATAAGATTTATTTATTGCTAAAAATTACTAATCTTAATATTTTGTTTCACCAAGCAAACATAAGGTAAAAATCACATGACTAAACCATGTCACAAAAACTCACAAGACCAACATGCTCAATGCTAGATCATGAATTTACGTCATCCTCATGAATTTGGATAGGTAGACAATTAAATACTTGTCCATATTTTAGGACAATAATGGCTTAGGATAGGATTTGAGTTAGTACACTATCTCCCCTCTTACCATTGAGATATTACAATAGGGCACATTCATCGTGGCAACTCAAGGAAGTCAATGCTCACTACTTACAAACTTGTATAAAAGATGAGTATGTATAAGTAAATTTTTAAACTAAACAAGCAAAGGTGGGAAGTGTTACATCATGTAGATCCTAAATCATAGGTACTACAACTCCCTTCGTCAACCATATCAAATACATCAAGAAGAAATGTAAAAAAATACACACACCATACACAAGTAGGTATAGGGTAAGTAAATTTAAACATAAATATAAAAACATCATCACCATCATGTATAATTAGCAATGTAAAAGTAACTAAGATTGCATAATCATCCACACATGATATCTCATCCTATCCAATAAGTCATGATATAAACCAAAATATAATATAATATCATACATCAATAATCTCCAATATCACTAAAATAACTAACACACATAAAGGTGGCCTAAAAGAGTTTGGCAATATGAACTGAAAAACAAGCTATGGGGTAGGAATTACATCCACCCCCTAGAGCTAGGCTTACTCTTGAAACCTTACAAACATATAGAAATATAAATCCTCAAGTCACTGATGACTCATTTACATGATGCTTTTGGACCCTTGCCTGTTATATGGTGCAAGCTTTGAGGATCATTCGCTACTATAGGAGCACACCATACTACTATAGGTCCCCTACTCATAGACCCATTAATAAAAAACTCGTGTCATGTCGAATGATTATTAGTAGCCATAGATATTTTATGGAATCTACCAACATCCACAACTATAGGCTCAAACACCACCAACCCCTATCTTGATAATTGTGGTGCATGCTAGGGACAATTGGATACTTTTTGACTAGTTTATCCACAAGATAAACAACCATCACCTTTACCAAAACTTCCTCCCAAGGAGGGTGTACAAATTTTTTGAAAATTGGCTCTACTAAACCCTTGAAGTGCTAACCATTATGGAAGCTCTTAGAATGAGAGCCATCGCCTTGAAGAGGAGGATATGATTTTCTCTACTACCAACTCTTATTGACTCTAGACCCTGAGAAAGAGGGGACACTAGATTGAATGCCAATCTACTCACAATGACCTCTAGCCAAATTCTTCTCTACTAATGTAGCTTTAGTAACTGCATTCTTGAGGGTTTTAGGCTAAAAAGTCATGACTCCCCCAATGATACAACTATTGAGCCCTTGAATGAAATGTTGAACCATAAGAGAAGCATCATTACAAAGACTTGCATACTCCTTGAGCTCAAAGAATTGACACTCATACTCCTATATTGACACAACTAACTATCATAAATTATGGAACTCATTTTCACATGCCTATCTCCATTGATTAGATAGGAAGCATTCTTAGGAATTCTCAATAAATAATTTCAAAGTAATTAGTAATGTCCATAATGAGCCCAAGTTTTTTCTCCTCAATATTCCTCCTAGTAGCTGCAAAATTGGAGAGGTACATGGTAGCACACCTTGCCTTGACATTATGTTAGAAGGGATATGTAGAAAAACATCAATCTAAAGTAGTAAGAAAAGTCTCTACCTTAGAACCATTACTAAGACCATCAAAAGAAGGAGGTCGGGTCCAAAGAAGATCTCTCATCTAACTTTCCATAGAGGCTTCCAGATGTGTTGCATTGTTTCTATCCCTAGGAATCCTAGACCTTCACCTATCCTCATTGTCAAAATGGTGTGATCTCTCTCAATCCTCCCTATTAGGAATATGAATACATTCTAGAAGAGTCTAAAGTAATTTACTAATATTAGATTCCTCTGAATCACCATGATACTAACCCCCACTCTCTCCTCTTCTTTCCTCATGAACACTCTCAATCTGGTGACTCACTAAAGTTTTGGGTTGTCTACCCCTTCCACATCCTCTACCACTCCTTACACCTCAACCTCTAACTATAGCTCTAGTCCCTAAAACCATATTTCCTATAAAATTGAAAACAAGAGGAAATGATAACTCAATATAAGTTAAGAATATAAAGACATGATAAATAGTCATAAATAAATGTTTGAAACACAACATAATTTTATGTCTAAATTTTATTTTATGTTTAATTGTTTACACATCTAGTAGGTGTACAATACTCTCAGAGTTCCTAGTGTAGAAACCAATGCTATGATACCAAGTGCTACACCCCACTGGGGAACCCAAGAGAGATTAACCTAAATAATGCAACTAATTTTATTGAATAATTTTTCTTAAAAGTTTACAAACAATAATGCAATAAAAAAGTGAGAACAATTTGAAAGAAAGTAACAATAAGATAAAACATGAATACATCACAAATCGAGACATAGACTACAAACCTCAAGGGTTTAATAATGTATAATTACGTACATGTCAAAAACCATTAAGCACAAATAATAAAGTATAAATCCCATAATCTAGATGAACACCATCTCATATAAAAATTGCAAAGTTATACGTAATCCAAATGCATAGAACTATACATCCACTGCACCTGTCATAGGGTATGTAATACAAATTAAGTACATATTAAATAATCAATACAAAATAATAATACAAGAGGACATAATGAATCTCCAAGATGAGTCACAATGATATAATTGCTAAAAGGATCATCCAACATTGGAATAGGAAGGCGATACATGTCTCAAAAGTAAAGGTGACACTACCTCCTAGCCTCGTGGAACCCAAAAAAAGCCCACTCCCTCCATGCCGAGGAGATAATAACCAACTCCAAATAGATATTAAATCACAAAAAAATCTCACATAACAAAGGATGGAATCCTAAAAAGCTATCTAATCTCAGGATCAATACTCAATTGAATAGGTAGTACAATCTAAACCAGAAGCAAAAACACGTGTAAGAAACCTAGAATGTATATAGGGAAGTTTCATCACATATGTCTAAACCTTGAGTTTCATCTTGAAAACCTCTCTCTATACCTTGACACTCAAGTGACCATATGTGACATCAACAAACCTATCATATAGACAAGGCTACAAATTATGCCTTCTCCCATTCTCATCCTAGCCAAGATCTCAATCAAGTACTCAGGCATGAGCAAGGAACATGTCTCATTAATATTTTTATCCTAGTAAATTTTATTAAGTTATCGCTTTATTAAGTTACTTACAATAAGTGATCTTGACAACCACTTGTGGGCCCCAATGCTTATTGCAAGCCACCCCCATCCATACATCTAGATAACTTACCCTAAGCTCAACACAAATAAACCTTTCATGAATCAAATGACAATCAAGTATGGCTCCATAATAAGGTAACAAGAACATACACATTGGTCCTCAAACAATAATTCTCATGTACATGGGTTCTCAAACCACAACATAATAAGACTGGTCCCCAAACCATCACATAACACATGAACTTAGAACATAGGTTGGAAAGAGTAATTGTGACCAAGAACATCACATAGACCCTTCAAATAAAAGACATTATAAAAACAAATACTTTCTAAGCCTTTGTGTACAACCATCCAACCAACTAAATCCCCCACAATAACCTACATCAAGGAAAATAACACACTTCATAAACAAATTATTATGTCTAGGGTTAAATTGTCAACTAGGGTTTAATTGATTATATATATTTTGTTTAAATATTCAATAGTTTCCTAATGTGGAGTTTGGACAAATTTCTATTTAAAATCTATATAAATAAAAAATAAATTATTCATTCATTTAAATCTCCTATCAGACTTCAAATAATTTTATTAAATATTCTAAATGTTTCTTAAATATTTATCATTTAAATGGTCCTAATAAAAACTAAAAAATACATCTTAATTTAGTTGAATCTTATTTAACTAAATAAAGAAAAAATTATGTATTTTTTTAATAAATTTTATATATTATTATTTTACAAATATATTTGTTGGTGTAATTTAATATTTACTAATTACACTTACTTAAGCTTATTTAGGATAATGCATTACATAATAGTTTGTCATTGAGACAACTAGGAGTTTGCACCTCAATTAAGCACATGGTGCAGGAGAATTCCATTCCAACTAGTGATAGTTGTTATCTCAATCCATCTTTAGTGCACATATAACATTATCACCTCATCATTGTATGTACTTCATTGCATGGTGGAGGATGATCCACTTTTGGTGGACATGTGATTCCACTTTGTGTAGGAGATAATTTATCTTCTTCTTATCATTGTCTCTTATCACCTTTCCTATATAAGGAGACCTATTATGTACATTTCATTCATGTCCATGAATGTCTATATAATCTATTGATGTTTCATATCATTCTTTCTTCTTAATATAATTTTTTTGCCAATCTCTTAAGGAATTTATCTCGGTCTTCATTTGATCCTAGGGGTTTTGTAGAGTCACCTAAAGATTTAACAATATTATATTAATATATTTACTAAATTTAAATCTTAATTTTTAAAATATAATTAACAAAATTCAATATTTTTAAAAAATAAATATAATAATAATAACAATATAAAATATAAAATAGGGTTGGGGGGATTACGACCTTACCCATTCCGTTTGCTACATTAAAGCAGCTATTGTTGTAAGTAGTGTTCTGTTGCTATAGAATAACAACTATCATGGTAGCCTACTGTTGTAGAGACTAGTACGTTGCTACGACCAACAATGCTAGCAACATTGTTGTGATACAACTTAAGCCACTGTGGGCAAGGTCTACATTAATTTTTTTTTAAACATAAATATTTACAACACACACAGATATATTTAAAAATATTACTCTACCTTAGCTTGGTAAGCTAACAAATTTTGCCCAACAAAACTTAATAATTTTCTATCTAAATAGAATTAAACAACATAATTTCCTGTGCATTAATTGACAGGGTAACTTATACTCCTATAATTTAAGATTTTCTATTTCAATGTTTTAGTTTTCTAATGTCTTATAACAACATGAAAATCAAACTACCAAACATGACCAAAAGGAAGACACAATTGCACAAAGTAGAAAATATTTTCAAATAAAAAATCCACATAGATTTTCTAAACCCTACTTGAAACCATAGATGAAAATGAAAGAATAAGCAAAGCCCAAACATAAGCCCAAAAATCTAAGCCTTCAAAAATAATCTTTAACCTTGCACCCAAAATCAATTCTTCAACCTGATAGATGTAATGAATGACCAGAACCCAAAACCCTCATATAGAGAACCTTATTAGATTTTTCCCGAAAACATAACTCAACTTAAAAATGAAATAATAATAATATAACTGAATCCAGAAGTTAACTCACTTAACTTGACTTGCTTAAATTTTATATTTTATATTTTAATTTAATCGATTTGCACTTTAAAAGCATAAATGAGATTTAATTTAACATTAATATTTTTAGCAAATTTAATAGAATACTTACAATTAAATTATAATTTATTAATTTAGCAAACTATAATATGCAATTTGATGCTAGAAATCAATTCATACTAGTTGTGCAACTAAATTTTGTTTTTAATTTAATAATTAAATAAATCTTTAATTTCACAATCATACTTTGAATCAAATCTTTTAAAATTAAATAAAGGTATTAAATTAATCTTTTACACTTTAATCTTCTAACATTTAATATTTTAATAATAATAAGATTTAATTATTCCTAAACATAAATAAGCTTAATGAATTTATTTCACCAAGAAAACATAAGGTAAACTCACATGACTAAACCAAATAACAATAACTCACAAGACCAACATGCTCAATGCTAGATTCACGAATTCACATCATCTTAATAAATTCAGATAGGTAGTTAATTAGATACTTGTCCATATTTCAGGAAAATAATGGCTTAGGATAGGATTTGAGTTAGTATGGTATCTTCCCTCTTACTATTGAGATATTGGGATAGGGCACACTCATCTTCGCAATTCAGAGAGCCTGGTACCTGCATATCTACATAAAAGACGAGAATTTAAAAGTATATATCTAAATTAAACAAGAAATGATAGGAAGTAGTATATCTTGTAAATCCCAACTCCTAGGTGACTACAACTCCCTTCCTCAACCATATCAAATACATCAAATAGAAATATAAAACAAACACACTCAACATACACATGCATATATGGGGTAAGTAACTATAAACAAAAACATAAAATATCATCATCATAATGTATAATTAACAATGTAAAAGTAACTAAGAATACATAATCATCCAGACATGATATCTCATCCTATCCAATAAGTCATGATATAAACCAAAGCATAATATAATGTCATACATCAATAATTTCCAATATCACTAAAATAACCAAGAGACACATCAAGGTGGCCTAAAAGAGTTTGGAAATATGAAATTAAAAAAAGCTATATACGAGGCATTACAAATGTCATGCATGTTAACATGTATTTGATGTTAACTGATTGAATCCTATGCCTTACAACCTGCTCACCTACCTTTTTCTCTTGCCTATTTGTAATGAACATTTACCAATGACACCTACAATTAGTTTATGAAAATGATGAAATCATTGCATTCCATGAAATGACTTCTTCACAAGGTTGAATTTCAACTAATTCATGTCTTGGGTGCATTCCAACTAATATAACTTATAGATTCTTCAAACACGTGATTTCATGAATGCTCATAACTTATCCCAAGCTCCAACCTCTACAATCTAAATAGAATAATAAAAATGATATTTAAGGTACCCTCATAATGATCACTATGGACAATAAAATTATGTGATTGAAATATTTTAATTTTCTATCCATCAATTGAAATCGCAGGAGCTTTGTAATCATTTTGTTTCATTCTTTGAAATGACACCTATGTGGTGATGTGCTAGGCATACCTATGGATCCACATTTTTCATGCATGTCTCTGATATGGAGGTCATTTTTAGTTAAGGCTCTCAAGCTCAACTTTTATGGTTGCCAATTGCATTTGTTTGATAGTGTCTGAAGCTTTTTCAAATAGCTATCTTCTATTGACAGTGTAATGCGACTATTCCATCTTACCATGTTTATCCAAACTATTTTATAAAACCATTTGTGTGCACATAAATCTCTATTTTCTTATACTTCGATGGCTAATGATAACACCTTCCATACTTTTATTTTTTAGTGATGTAGATGACATCATTAGAGGATAGTGGTGGAATTTAACAATATGGTTTCCATGTACAACACCAAAGTCTCTATAAGTCATTCTTGTTAGAGTAAAGGATTCAATTAATTTAATTTTATTAAATTACTTTTACTCCCTTCTTAAGACTTCTATTTATGCACATGCATTCCTATTTAATAATTAAATATCAATTATTAAACATCATTTACCTCTTAGGGTTTCCCTTTAAGGTTTTACGATCTCCTTCTATAAGGATTAATCAATTGTAAATTTCAATCATTCTTTCAACCTGATAATATATTCTTTCATATTTTCAGAGCTAGATCCTTGCCTTCTCTTAACTTTTTCTTCTTTGTGATAGGTTCTTGCATGTAGGTGTTCTACTAGATTTGTGGATTTGTTCTCATCAAATCGTACATGATATCAGAGCCAGATCTATTGTAGCTTGTTCTTATTTGGAGAAAAAGAGAAATGAGGGTTTGATAGAACAAATCTATTTATTTTTAGGTATTTTTGTGAAAATAGGGGGGCCTCTATACTTCAGAGCACTTTGAGCCCAAACATACCTCATGGTTGAATTTAGAGGATGCCAAAACCCCTATTTCCATTATATATATATATATATATATATATATATATATATATATATATATATATAGTGTCCAACATTTCATTCTGAGGCAATATTTTTTTGCTACACATGTCGCATGACCCTTGGCACATGAAACACCATCATTTTTGTTGGAAATCACAATTTAGAAAAAATCAAAAATTTTAATTTTTTTAAAGGCGGCTAGTTATACAAATGTCATTGCACCACTGCGCCACCTCCTAGCCACTATCACACCATTGTGCACACCTGCCACTAGCACTTTACTCACACATCGTCCACATGCCACCACAACTAGCTACCTTGCCCAAGTGCCACTCTCACTTCGCTAGCTCTCTTGTGGTCACATGGGGGGCTTAAGTTTAAGCCCCAAAAGTTTTTTTTGCAAATTTAGGGTACCTAGCGATGTTTTGGCTCTAACTTGAGCATAGAGAGGCCTTTTTGGGCAAACAAGATATTGTCAAAAAGATGATTCCTAGACAAACATGGTGGTGAAGTAATATTTAGGATTTTTTTTCCAATTTGGTACCTACTTTTTCAGTCAAAGTTTGATAATTCTTTCAGCATTTTGGGGGGCATAACTTTCTCATTTTAGCTTCATTTTTTGATGTGAAAGAATTTCCAGAAATCTATTCTTGAGAACTTTCTAGATTCTATATTATTTTTATCAATTTTTTTCAAAGGTACATGTGATTCTTAAAGTGAATTTTTTTCTCTTTGCTTGTGTATGCATTCTTTCTGACCTCTAGGGATCTATTTTTTGTATTGTGGGGTGTATTTTATAATATTATTTCTACCATTTACATAAGTAAACCATAACTATTAAAAAAAACACCTTCTAAAAAAATGGTTGAGACCTCTTCTTGCCTAGAACTTCTAACCCGTCATAGCTATCACACATGGAAGTGCCTAATGACATGACTTCTTTGGTCAAAAGGGTTGTAGTCTTGTTTAGACATAGTGCAACCAAATTTACAAAGGCTTTTTAAGGTCATGCAACACAAGAACAAGATGGATGAGGCAATGAGGTTGATTTCATGTTGGAAACATTCAAGACTAGCTAGGTTACTGAGAGGGGAGGGTTGAATTAGTAACCTCAAAAACTTTACCAAATTCAGATCTAAATTGCAGTAATCCAATTACCATTTAGTTCATTAAATTATATCTAACTACATGCATGAGAAATTGAAAACATAAAACATTCATAACACTTGAACATAATAATTTGGTGACCTAGAAACCTTCCAAATAGAAAGTAAAACTGGGGTGGGGATGATACCCACAAAACTTCAATATTGTAGCATAAAGTTGGCCTATTAAGGCTTACAATGATCACTTCTAATTATCTACCCTATTAGGATAAATTCGGACTGCTAGGTCCACCTTGTTAGAGGTTTTACAAACACACAATTAAGTATACACTCGGTAAAGAGATTTTGAGAAAAGACTATTAAATCCACCTTATCAAAGGATTTGGACTAGTTCACCTATTAGGATGAAATAGTAGATCTCTGACTCACAACTGATTTGCTGATAGAGATTCCTTTAAGTACTAATCACCTTTATGTGATAGATATGGTTTTGCCGCTCCTTTACTGATGTGGCCTTACAATACACTTTGTCTGTTGCTAATTAACATTCACATGCTTCTATTTCACATTACTATCACACTATTATACTTGGATATGATTCAATACATTAAATTTATATATCAATCCAATTTACATAATTATAAAGTCAGCCAATATACAAGTTAGCACAATTATTACAAAGTCGACCCATATGTAGACACTCAAGATCTGAAGACTAACTTGGTGAAGTTCTGATACACAACATCCACTATCATTACTCAGCATCATCATGCACTCAGTAGAAGTAGAAGCTTAGTCCATGATAATCATCTCAGAGTAGTCTCAAACTCAATTTGCATTGGTGACTTGGTAAATACTGTGTAACTCGATATAAACTGAATTACATGTTTACCATGACTACACTTGGTAAACACTAATATTCATACTTCTTGGTTAATACTGACTTCACATTACATTAACTACTAGCTCGGTAGAAACTGCAAATCTTGGTAACCATTGAACTACTCGGGTTGAACTGCTAGACTTCACACTGCTTGATTCTGCTTAGTTTGATCTATTGCACTTCACACTAACTGAATCCACTTGGTAACCAATGGAATGCTTGGTAGAAACTGTAGTGCTTGGTGGCTATTGAATTACATGGCAAACACTGTAGACTGTTCAATGATCTTGGTAGCCATACATAATCTGAATAAGTGTTGTCATTGATTGAATATCAACAATCTCCCCCTTTGGCATTAGTGAAAAAAACACTTATCAACCAAAACTTATATACATCATAGTGTGGTAATGGCTCGGTATGGTATACTATTTTTGAGATTTTTCAAAATTTTTCTTTGTAAGTATATACAGTATACTATATCTGCAAATTCTCTACTATATACACTTTTCTAATTTTTCATGATTCTCCCCCATACAATATACATAGTATAACAAGTATCTCACTATACATAATAAGTTTCTCTCCCCATATATAGCATACTAAGTGTCTCTCCCCCTTTTTGACAATAATGCCAAAGATTTATTCAAAACTTATTTACATGGAGACACCAATATGAGAAAGAAACTTAGAATGTACCTTGAGTATAAGCGCTAGAGTCTTATACTAGTTCTCTTGCAAAACTTTGCATGTATGTAGAGCAATTTACACTTTTGCAGAGAGTTCTATCATGTGATCTACAATAAAGAAGTTTTTGTCATGGATTAATGTTTTTGAATAAGTAATATGCTTCTACATTGTATCCATGATGGGAAGGATCATATTCTGAATGTCTATCAGTGGAGATTGGATCCTTGCTTCTTCTCTCAACAACTCTTCCTGCATATCTAACAAGAATCTGATTTTCATATGATGTGCAGAGCTTGAACTAGGGTCAAGTTGCAATTGCTGTGCATTAGCCTTTATATCTTCATCAATCTTTGTTAGTCTTCTCTTTATCTCCTTTGTAAACTCAATAACATCACATAACTTTCCAAAAAGTGATGTTACATTTGTGCAAGAGGTTTCAAGATTGGTCAAAATTGAGAAAAGCTCCACTTGTTGAATGGAAATTTCCTGAGAAATGTGCTCAAGCACTTTATTATCAAATTTCTTTTTTTGATGTCTCAATCAATTTTTCTTGACCACTGGAGTCCTCATTAAACTTTTGGACTACCTCTTCTAATTGGAACAAAATGTGTTGAGAAGTATCAACATCAACACTTATCACCTCAGTCAAAATGTTCTTGGCATCATCAATGATTTTAAATTCTCTATCTCTCTCCTCTCTCAATTTCTTCTGCTTTGCCTTCTTTTTGAGGAGTTGACTAGCTATATGCATTTGATCTGTAGTGATAATATCAAATTCCCATTTGGGAATCTCAATCTCCTCATCTAGTTCTATATCATCCTCTATCTCCTTACCTCTACTCAAAAATCTTGTACTTGGTTGAGCCTTAGGTTCAACTATCCTTGTACTTAATGCCTTTGAATCTGGAATGGAAACAATTGTAGAGATAGTAAGACTAGCAGTGAAAATTGATATAGTGCCAATAGATGGAATACTAATTGGTATATTTACTAAATCCAAAATTGAAGTATTTATAGAAGTATTCAAAACTGTAGAATCCAAAATTTTACTTACTACAAAAGAATACAAAATTGTAGAACATACTGTACTCATTGTTGATGATGCTAACTCAGGAGCTGAAGAAGAGGGAGGTTGCAGCTTGGTAGATGAAATGGTAGACACTTCTATCATTAATGTGCTGAGATGTGAGGGAGCAAAGAGTGATTGGACATTTGATGTATCTACTATGGTCACAATCAAACTTGTTGAAGCTGTCTTTGAGCTTGATATATCTGTTGGTTGGCTTGTGAGGAAGTGAGGCAATGATTGCAGTTGCTATCTTCATAGTATCAGTCTCCTCATCATCTTCTTTTTCTTCCTTGGTAGCTTCTTCCTCTTTATCTTCTTCAACTTCTTCATTGTCAAAATGTGTGGGCTCAGTGTATGTTTCTTCTTCTTCATCATCACTATCATCATCCTTGACTTCTATAGGGAAGTCACTTTGTTTATGCAAGTGATAAACATTTTTCCACATACTTGTGGCATTCTTAACCACATGTTCTATATCCTTTATCAAAATCAAACAAGTATTAAATCTAAGAGTCATCTTATCTTCATTTTTCTTTATGGACTCTTTTACCTCAACATATTTCATGCTTGGTAGCAATTGCCTCAGGCTTTGTGCATAGATATCTTTTGCTATTTTTATAGAAAAGTCCCATCTTGGCTTTATATTCTCTAATAGTTCATTAGAGATTTGGGAGGCTATCTAATCAGGCGAGTATTTCCATTTTCCCATCTTGGTCAACACTAGCTCTTCAACCTATTTCTTGTCATCCTCTGTCCTGGTTTCATACTTCAATGATTTGAAGTTGGTTATGCTAGCACCTTCTTCCAATTTTTTTAGTTTTTCTTGGAAGGTGGGAGGAGGTTTGCTAAAGACAACTTCACTACATTTCTTCCTTGATCTTTTGGTGAACATAGCAATGGATGGCTTGGGTGGCTTGGTGATGATCACCTTTCCTTTCTTCTTCACTGGTTCTTCTTCCTTTTCTGACTCCTCTTCATCCTTTGCTTCCTCAAAATCTTCTCCTTTTCCCTTGGTCAACATAAGAGGTGTGCTTGTTTTCACTTTGGCTATCCTCCTCTTACCTTTGTTAACTGCCTGTAGAAGCTTGATTTCCAGCTCTATCCTTGCCTTGGCCTCATCATATGTTCTAAAGTGTGGTGCCTTTGGATCAATAGGTTCATTTATCAAGGCTTCAATAGTGTCTTTTGCTTCATCTATGTTCACCTCATAGGGAAGAGGTTTTACCCATACAACTCTAGGTTTCATTGCCTAAATGTAGACTTTGTCACAATCTACCATGAAGCAAACACCATCTTTGTAATCTTCCACCAATTTCTTGGGAATCCTGAATCTATTATTCATTTTATCCTTGAAAACATCAAAACAATTATCCATTATACTAACAAAATTTTCTCCCATTTATGTAATATACTCATCAATTTGATATAACACTGGCACATCCTTTCTCCATACTACCATGCCTTTTGAAGGGAAAAACTTTTGAACATAGAAAAATAAACATGTCAACAAAGAACTAAATTTGCAAGGGTTGTTTTTGGATGTTCTAATACTTTCCATATTTTTGTTGAACTGCTTCAACAACAAATCTACAAGATCATATGATATATTGTTCTTCACAACCTTGTAAGTTAAGTTTGTTGTTTCACATGACACATTGTTTAGATAGCTAGAATTGTAAATCTTGTGGGCTATCACATGTATGCCAAATTTTAGTTCTGCATCAGCTACGCTATTGATCTTCATGCCTCTTCCATCCCACTTAGCTAGGGTTTTCTTTTCTAACTCCATCTAACCTAGGGTTTTAGTAGTTTTGGCCTTGGAGAGCATGGGAAGGTTGGTGATGCGATGACTCATCTTCTTAGTGATCAAAACTAGTTGCTCAAGCCATAACCGATCATTGTGAACTCAACTTAGGATGTATCTAATCTATTTGATTTGAAAATTTTTGGGTAGGTGGGGAATGTGGGTTAAACCCTTGTCTTCCAGATGCTTATGTTCACGTTTAAGAACACCATTCACACACAATCCACCTAGCGCATCATCCATCTCTAGGGTTCTGATTTCTTGAATTTCACACTTAAAATGAGTTTGGATGTCATTAATGAGTAGTACCTTTGGAGGAATCTGTGATTGTACTCTGTTTGGGTTGAGGGTTTCAGCAATCGCCGTCACAAGTTTGAATTTGTTCTACTCCTCGGACCAACATCTCTAACCCTTTCCTGGCCTTGCTACTACTGCTTGATGCTACCATGGCTACATGGTAGGTTATGAAAAACTTTGAAGGGTTTTAGCTGCAAATTCTACTGGAATTCACTTGATTGCAATAACACTTAAAATTATCGGTAAAAATGAATTCAATTTCCTGCCCTTTTGTTAAAAATTCACCATTAATGCTCGGTACGAAGGTAGATGTGATGACATCATTATGCGTGATAGGCTATCATCCACTATTCAATTGATTACTCAGTGACGGCTTCATAACTCGATAATCAAACATGTGTGACTTGTTATTCTTGACCTTGATTAGTAAAGTTTATGACCCGACCTTACTCAATAGAGAAAGTAACTCAGTGATAACTGATATTGATCTTCCTTGATGATCCTTTTGTATCTTGAATACTGATTTGGATCTTTGCTTCCTTTCTATTGGAACTATTTGGATGTGATCATGATAACACAATTCCAGTTCTTCCTTAAGAACTTAGTTGGAAATGGTGGAGTCACCCACTTCTTGAGTGACATGACCATCATTACTTGAATTGGCTTCCTCAGTAGATTTAGGAATCCATTGCTGCCTCATTTGCTTTCGAATTTTATCTACTTTTTCTTTCTTTTCATCTTCAACTCTACTTGTATTCATGCAATTCTTGGCTAGATGACCAAGTTCGGTACAAGTGAAACATCTTATGGTGGTATCTCTATTCCTTTTTTGATGTTTAATAGAGTTCATGCCAATATGTCCATATTCTCCACGATAATGACATCTACACCAAGTGTTGTAGTCCCAACCGAATATTGTTTTCACAATTTGCTCTGTTGGATTGAATGACTTGGTTCTGCAATCTGATGCCTTGTGACCTTGTTTCTTGAATTTGTGACACTTTCCTTCAAATTTTGGTTTCTCTTTACATTCCTTAGCCTTGTGACCATGCTGACTACAATTGTAGCATTTACCATTACTCTAGCATTTGTTTGATGTATGACCTATCTTACCACAATGGTTGCAAGTAGGTATTTGAATCCTTTGAGCACCTTGTTTGGAGGATTCACCTTCTTCTTTGTATCCAATTCTTGCTTTACTTTATTATCTATAGAGATTCTACTCATTTAGCTGATTCATATCTACTTGGGATTTCATCATTCTTTCATTGATTTGCTTTTCAGTGTTTAGGTCAATTTTCAATCTTTCACTGATTTTCTTTTCAGATCTCAACTCATTTCTTATTCTTTCATTGATTTTTCTTTCCAAATTTAGATCATTTCTTAATCTTTCATTGATTTGTCTTTGGCTCATGATTTCCTCATTTGCATTGGAGATTTGATCCATAAGATCTACATGTTGAAGGGATTGATTCTGGATCTCATTGTTTCTTCCATCCATTTCTTCTTTCATCTTGTTCCTCTATTCCAAGATTTCACATAGCCTTACTAACTGAATTTCTTGTTCTCTTTTGAGATTTCTTACTTATTCTTGTAGGGAACCATTTTTCTCTAAAAGTTCTTTGATTGCATCATTTGCTTCATCTGAACTACTTAAAGGGAAAAAGTCTTCAATCTTTTCCTCAATGTACTGATGACCATTCATTTGATTTGCAAGTTCCTTCCTTCTTTTCAGGGATTGGGAAAGTTGATCCTTAGCTTTCTTGAGTTGTACAATGGAAATCTCTAGATCTATCTTTTCATTGTCAATGGCTTTGTCAAGTCTAAATGTCTCCATTGTCCTTGATCTTTGCTCAAGCTATCAAACTTTATCCTGAGAACCACAAAGCTCTGATACTAATTGTTGGAAATATTCAAGACTAGCTAGGTTACTAAGAGGGGAGGGGTGAATCAATATCCTCAAAAACTTTACCAAATTCAAATCTTAATTGCCATAATCCAATTACCATTTAGTTCATTAAATCAGATCTAACTGCATGCACGAGAAACTGAAAACATAAAAATTTCATAACACTTGAACACAATAATTTGGTGACCCAAAAACCTTCCAAATAGAAAGTAAAATTGGGGTGGGGATGATACACAAAAAAATTCAATATTGCAGCATAAAGCTAGCCTATTAAGGCTTACAATGATCACTTCTAATGATCGACTCTACTAGGAGCAATTAGGACTGCTAGGTCCACCTTGTTAGAGGTTTTACAAACACACAATTAAGTATGCATTCTGTAAAGAGATTTTAAGAAAATACTGTTAAGTCTACCTTGTTAAATGATTTGGATTAGTTCACCTGATAGGATGAAACAATAGATCTGTAACTCACAACTAATTTGTTGATAGAGATTCCTTGAAGTACTGTTCACCTTTATGTTATAGATATGGCTCTGCTGCTCCTTTACTGATGTGGCCTTACAATACACTTTGTCTACTGTTGATTCACATTCACATGCTTCTATTTCACATTACTATCACACTATCATACTTGGATATGATACAATACATTACATACATACATACACACATACATACATACATACATACATACATATATACATACATACATACATATATACATATATACATATATATATATATATATATATATATATATATATATATATATCCAATTTACACAATTACAAAGTTGACCAATATACAAATTAACACCAATATTACAAAGTCAGCCCATATGTAGACACTCTGGTTCTGAAGACTGACTTGGTGAAGTTTTGATACACGAGATCCACTATCATTACTCAACATCATCATGCACTCAATAGAAGTAGAAGCTTGGTCTATACTAATCATCTCAAATTAGTCTCGAACTCAGTCTGCACTAGTGACTTGGTAAATACTGTGTAACTTAGTATAAACTAAATTACATGTTTACCATGATTTCACTCGGTATACACTAATCTTCATACAACTCGGTTAACATTGACTTTGCTTTGCATGAACTGCCAGCTCGGTAGAAACTGAAAAGCTTGGTAACCACTGAACTACTCAGATTGAACTGCTAGACTTCACATTTCCTGATTCTACTTGGTTTGAACTATTGCACTTCACACTAAATAAATTCACTTGGTAACCACTAGAATGCTTGGTACAAACTGTAGTGCTTGGTGGCTACTGAATTACATGGCAAACATTGTAGACTATTCAATGAGCTTGATAGCCATACAAAATTTGAATAAGTGTTGTCACTAATAAAAAACTTGACTGAATGTCAACATTTCTTTATAGGTATCTAATAGTCTACAGTTTCATCTTGATGGATGTAATACCCCTCTATCTATGTGGACCAAGCTTAACGACTTGTTTGCTACAATGAATGAGTTTAGGGTACTTTAGGTTGAGGTAGATCTTACCTCTCTTGTACCATATTCTTTTCACTACTTTGAGGAATTCTTGATGAATTTCAAACAAAAAAGATCTTTATTGTAAGATTGTGGGAAGATCAAGATTGAGACTGACTGCATTTACTTGAGTCTTTCTAAGATTCATGGAAACTTTCATATTTTTGCTTCTACCTTCTATTCCACCATGGATTTTTTGGATACTAGATTTACCATGCCATCCTTTAAGGTTTTTGTGATCATTTGACTCAAGAGAAAGATAAGCTCTTAGTTGGATTCCCTCATAGCTTCAAAAACTTATGTATTGGTAGCTGAGACATCTTTTGGAAAGAAGGAAAAGAAACATAAGTCACATCCTACAGAGTCTTAGATTGATTCTAGCCCTCACATCTCATTAGGTCCACCTCTTCCTAAGGGTGATAAATAAAAGCCAGATAGAATGAAGAGTGCTTATTGTAATAATCCCAATCATGATGAATCACATTATTATGAGAACAAGTCAAATCACTATGCCAAATAGGTTTCAGTTTTGACAATTCTCCTTCAGAAGAGCAACATTGATATTCCTTCTTATTCTTCATCAGATCATTTCAATCAGATGGTAAAGACATAGGAAAGAGTCATGCACTATGTGCAACTACTACTTTGCATTCTTCTAGATAGCTATTTAATTTAGGTGCTTCACACCATATGACATCTTCTTAAGATTTGTTCTCTTCTTTTGAGGCTTCTCCTACTCCATACATTTTGATGGTGAACAACATTATCATGACTGTATGTGGGGAAGGTTCTATTGACATTGATGATGTTACATTTCATGATGTACTATGTGTTCCATCTTTGTCCTCTAACCTTCTCTCTATTTATAAAACTACATACAGTAGGACAGGGGAGATAGTTGAGTTTGCACAAGACTTAATGTACATCAAAGATAGTGAGACATGCACTATTGTTTCTATAGGGATTTTTGATCATTCTTCCTGCTTATACTCTTTCTCTCATTTCGGTCCACCATTTCCACTATCAAAGACTCACTTTCCTTCTTCATGATATAATATTAAGGTGAAGTTGGGTCACTTGAACTTATATGTTGTTCTTGAGACCAATGTTGTGATTTCTACACCTCCACCTCTTGTTTAGATTCCATCTATTGCACATGATTAATCTTCAACATTTCCTAACATTGCAACTCTATTCATTAAGCCACCTAGTGTAATTATTGAGAATATATCAAAGGACATACATCTCCTCTTAGATGATAGATTCAACACACCTATTATCCCACCTCCATTGGAGATTCCATTTCAAGATTATCATGTATTCTCCTTTAAGCATTAGCTAGGACTTCCAACTTCACCTTACGTTTAGGGGTTTCATCCTACTTGTCTAGTGGTTTTGTTTCTTTTAGATTAGATCCACATTGGTATGTTCATCAACATAGGAGTTCTACCATTCTAGGGGGGCTATGCAGTTTCAAGCCTCTAACATGGGGGGTTTCATTGTACTTATTATTTTGAGAGAGTCTCTTGAGACATATCATTTGTACTTTTTCTTTCTATCTCTTTTTGGAGTAAGGTTTTTTTTCCACTATGTTTTCTCTATTTTTCTATTTCATAGAGATTGAATGGTTGTGATTGGGCAACTCATCAGGCCTTGTTACCAGGACCCAAATTTGCTTTCAAAATTGTAGTTTCCTTACTTTTTTCATGCATTATTTGTAGCTGCATTGTTTCTCATCTTAAGGAGGGGTGTTAGAGTAAAGAATTAATTTAACTTAATTTAATTACCTTTACTCCCTTCTTAAGATTTTCCTATATGCACATGCATTCCCATTTAATAATTAAATATTAATTATTAAATGTCATTTACCTCTTAGGGTTTCCCTTTTAGGATTTATGATCTCCTTCTATAAGGGTTGATTAATTGTCAATTTCAATCATTCTTTTAGTCTAATAATATATTCTTTCATATTTTTACAGCCAAACCCTTACCTTCTCTTGTATTTTTCTTCTCTATGACAACTTCTTGCATGCATGTGTTCTATTGGATCTATGGATTTGTTCTCATCAAATCCTACAATTCTCAACAAATTCATGTCCCTTATATACTACTACAAAGATGAAAATCTTTTGCAATTTGATGCGACAATTAAACACCAAGGCTTAAACATTACACACTAAGATTTGATTCCTAGACTAAAAGTGTTAAATAGTCAAAGTTGATTTCCAAGATTAATTTCTTCCTTAGTATATGAAATTTAAGAATGAACCAATTAAAATAATTAAAAACTTTAGTTTATAACAAGGGCTTTGTAAAGAGACTGATGAACTAGTGGGTGATGATAGAGTGATGGAGAAATGGTTTCTTGAATAGGTTTGCATATGGTTTCAAAAATCATAGAAGAAATAGTCATAGCAGAGGAAGCTTAGAGTAGTTCAAGAGGCATGAAGACTTGAACTACTAGGGAAAGAGAAATGGGAGATGGCAAAATGGGAGTTGAAACTTTCAAGGAAGTTTTTAGTGGAAAAGAGTGGGACAAAAAAATGGGGGAAAGTGGTAGAAAGAAAGTGAAGGACTCAGGTTTAGGGGTCAGAGAAGTCATCCAATGTAAAGATTTACATCAGTCAATCTAGGGGGAAAGGTGGTTTTTGCTGTCATGTCCAAATTATGAGGGCAAAAACACACCAATTTTTTTTTTAAAAGATAATAATTAAACTTACTAGGTTCACTAGGGTACAAGAGTTTGATATGCAAGTTAAAATAATCAACTCACTCAAAACATAATCTTCATCTAATTAGAAACATATGAATATTAGCCATTTAAAACATTATTGAGCAAGATATTATTGAATGATATATAGTAATTATTCTAATATTGATTGGGTGGAGTATAAGTCCAATTGTTTCATAGCATAGGAATCAAGAACTAATTTCTACTATATCATGTAATATAATAATCCAAACTATAATTAAACTTTATTCTAAAACTAAATACATTTAAAATTTAAGATTTATTCTAAAATAATAAAAACATTAATAATATAACTAAAATTGAATAAATTGAAATCTAAACTAAATCATAATAAGATAATTTATATTTAAAATGTTTATATTAACCAAACTTATACTAACGTTACTTATGAATCTAATATTTATTACAACTAACATTTATGAATATATTTAAAAAAGAAATTATTACTAACTACACTTTAACTAAAAATAAATATTAAAACAACAAAAAAGAAAAAAGAAAAACTAAATTAGAAAC
The DNA here is from genome assembly GCA_028749045.1 of Cupressus sempervirens. Lineage (NCBI taxonomy): Eukaryota > Viridiplantae > Streptophyta > Pinopsida > Cupressales > Cupressaceae > Cupressus > Cupressus sempervirens. Next base: position 80,547,832 of record CM053790.1, on the reverse strand, counting down.
TCACTACAAATCTAAATGATACTACAAACAAATTCTAATATCTAACCAATACTAACACTACATTTATAATACTAACAACTTAATTGTTATTACTAACTTAACCCTATACAACTAAACTTTACATAAAAACAAATAACTTTAAACAAAAACACTAAACCATTTCTAAATTAACTTAAACATACACTAAACTAAAACTAATCCTAACATTAATACTGACCTAACCTTAACACTAACCCCCCACACCCAACTTGCAATTAAAACCAAGGACTGGGGTGCGCTGCCCAAGTGCTGACTGGGCGCACTATGGGCAAGCGTGCCCCACTTAATGATGCACATGAAACTTTTAAAAGTGGCAACCAAAGGACAAAGGGGAAAATTTGCATTCAACCAATGCAGTCTCCAAGACTCAAGGAAACCACTAGCGCTTCCACCCATGATTTTCCTACTGCAAAAAGATAAGGGAAGTACAGGGGTGATGTTACCCAATGAATGTGTTTTTTTTAACTTTGTTTTAAACTTTCTCATGCCCTTCCTAAGAGCTGGCGCCAAGGGGAAACAAGGTAGTTAATGCTTAAAGTTAATTTGGTAGGAATAGATATTAGTTTAGCTAGGATATTTGTGATGATATAACTTATTTAAATTTTGTAAATTTAGTTATTGAATTTTGTTTTATAACAAATGATTTTTTTAAAAAAAAGCATCTCTAAAGAATATTCTCTATTGCACCAAGGGATTTAAAGTCTTTCCCTATATAAAATCTAGAGAGTATTTTACTCTTGGGGGGAAATTTTTTTTTCAAGTCCTTATTTTTCTAAGTATAGATTTTCAAGTTGATTTATTAGCCAAGGGGATTATAATTTTTTTTTTTAAAGTTAGATTAATCATAGAGTTTAATGGTTTGCTATCATAATAAAGCAAGAACAAAAGCACAAAGCCAAATCAAGTTCCCAACATAAATTTTTTTTTGTCTTAACATTTTTATATGAAAATTAAAATTTAAATAATTGCACATCACCATTTTAACTTCTTTTTTTGATACACATACATATAACTGTAAGTATGAAAACCTCAAAAGCAATGATATTACTCAATTCATCAATTTATTAACCACCTGATTCAAGGCTCCACCAGGAAAGAATCAAGAAGAAAACCCGACATCATTGCCACCTCAAAAAAGGTTTAAATTACATTTCTACATAGGATTTTAATTGCTAACATAATTGAATTTCAACAAGAAATTTAAATTTCCTTCATGACCCTTATCAAGGGATCCATTTCATTTTTTGTAACACATTGCTGAGGTCGTGGAGGGAATGAAAACTGACTAGGTGACAAACAAACATAACAAGGAGACAAAATCAGACATTCATAACCATACTAGGTTTTCACAACAGGATTCAACATTGAATCAAAACTAGGGAAAGGTGGAATTTTCCAATAGGAGATGTTAGACACCACCAAAATAGGTGCCCAATCAGGGTTATAACTCAAGAACTTCCATTCTTCTATTCTTACATGCCAAAACTTAGACATGGTTTGTGCTGACAGGTAGGGGCCCATAAGACCCTACCCTCTCTCCCTCTTCTCGTCTTGAGAAGAGACTCTACAATGTTGGAGTCCAACTAAGTACCTTTCCCAAAATTGGCCACTTCTGCCCTATCCAAGGGTGAGTAATGCCAAAACACCCATACAAGAAAACTTCAAAATTCAAGCAAAACATGAAAGAAAAGCATTCAAAAAAACATGGTTTCAATCCTTCCCAAGCATACCCAACATACATACAAGCATACCAATAAAAAACACAATAACATAAGCATGAACCAAGCATGAAACATCATGAGCAACATGAACAACATGAACAAGGAGATGAAGAACTCCTACCTTCACAAAGAGGTTATGGTAAAATGAACAAATTGAGAAGAGCTTTTCCTTCCTTGCCTTCAATCTTCCAAGACTTCTCTCTAAAAGTAGAGATTGGGTAACAACCACAACTACTAAAAAAGGGCCCCTAAATAAGATCCAAACTCAACCACCAAAAAGGGCAATAACTTCCCTCACTCATCTAAAAATCTAGAGGTTTCTAACTCAACCAAACCTAAGGTTAACCTCTAAGTGGAGTTAAGGTTATTCAACTCATGGTAACAACTTTCAATTTTCGCACTAAGGCAAAAATAGACTTTTTGAGTGACCTCAAAAGTCAACAAAAGGGGCTAGGGGGGTGGAAAATGCGCCCAACCCATACGCATACCCCTTGGGTATAAATATTTCATGTTTTAATGCCTTAGGAATTGATTTGGGACCAAACAAATGCTAGAAAAATTTAGGACCACCTAACAACTCCAAAATGCAGATTAAGCACTAATCTAGATTAGGGGTAACTAAACTCGATTAGAAACAAATTAGCAAAAATGACACTAAATTAGTCCAATTTAGGTCCAAAGGTTACACAATTAACCCTAACTAGCATGCTGGAATGCATATACAATTCATGAGTGTCAAGTGACACTATAAGAACACAGTTACAAAACATTAACATTTAATGATCACGAAAAGATACATTCATACATCTCACAATACAATTAAGTTATGAACAACAAGGTTTCCATGAATGGGACATAGGGATCAGTTCCATTCCTTCGTCAAGTTTCTCGGCTAAAATATCCTGCACACTCATTGCACACATCAGTAGCCCCATAAAATCACATGCACATATGTATATACGTATCAAGGAATCACATAAATTAAAACATACATCTTTCACTCAATTAGGGTTTTTCTCGTCCTACTCATATTCTTAATCATTACAATTTCATAATCAAAGTGTTAATCCTGTATTTACTTACTTCATCAACATACATGTTCATAAAGCATTAAATGATGAACTCAAATATCTGAAAGTAAACATCACACAACATAAAATAATATAATATGTTCAAGTATCTAATAATGTCTCGACATCTCGAGTCGTGAGTATCAAAATAATAATAATGTATCAATATGCTATGATGGTTCGAGGTGAGGCCTCACATTTTTAAAAATTTCTAAGAGACTTAGGAAACCGCAAATTATGGAAAACCAATAAAAATAGATGATAGAGGATCAACAAATGACAAGATGCATAGTTGAAAGAGTGATGCTTGATATGGGTCCTCTGAAGGAGAAGAACTATTTTTTAGAAATAATTTTTTTTTCTTGAAATAGGGAGGACCATGGCCAATAATAGGTAAGATAAAAACATGGTGTGATGAAAAATGGGGAGAGGTGAAAGATTTCAAAACTTTAGAAAATGGTTTCTGCATGGTAACTGTTGAAATTGCCCACGATAGGGATTGGATTCTAAATAGTGGACCATATTTTCTTAATGGGTTTGGGTTTTATATGAAATAGTGGGTCCCAAACTTTGATCCTATAAAGGAAATAATAAAGGAATTCCCTTTATGGGTGGGATTGAGAAACCTACCTCAAGAATATTGGTTGGAACATTGTTATAAAGTGATTGGAGATAAATTGGGAACATTTATTAAGGCTGTAGAAATGGTTGATAAAGAAACTCTTCAAATGTTTCCACAAATATGCATAATGTGGAATGATTTCCATCCATTACCTAAAATGTTTGATATCTATAGTGAGGGGGTGGTGTGGAGACAACCAGTGTCATTGGAAGAGGGTTTGATGGTGTGTGTGCAATGTTTGTGTGAGGATCATGATTCAGAAAGTTGTAAGCAAGAAGGTTGACATAAAGGTAAAGTTGAGGAAAATTTATTCAAGAAGGTGATAGAGATAGCTCGAATAAAGGAAAGGGAGAAGGGAGAGTCTACAAAAAAATTGAAAAGAGCTAATGCAGAAGTGGAAAATACAATAATGTTGGAAAACAAAAGCATTAAAAGAAAAAAGAACCATTGGAAAGATAACATGTAAAAAACATAAAGCGCAAATAGGGGAAAGCCAAGAAAGGGGGAGAAGAACACTAAATGCACTAATCCAAACTACAGCAAGTGTAAGAGGCTAAAGAAAATTGAAATTGGGAAGGGGGAAGAACCCCTCCTAGAAAGGATGAAGATCCTTTCATGGAATGTTAGGAATTGTAATGCCCTCAACAAGATGCACCTAATCAAGAGAGTCGCCTAATGTTTATGTGAGGATCATGATTTAGAAAGTTGTAAGTACGAAGGTTGACATAAAGGTAAAGTTGAGGAAAGGTTATTGAATAAGGTGATAGAGATAGCTTGAATAAAGGAAAGGGAGAAGGGAGAGTCTGCAAAAAAATTGAAAAGAGCTAATGCAGAAGTGGAAAATACAATAATGCAAAAAATTAAAGCATTAAAAGAAAAAAGAACCATTGGAAAGATAAAATGTAACAAACATAAAGCCCAAGTAGGGGAAAGCCAAGAAAGGGGGAGAAGAACACTAAATGCACTAATCCAAACTACAGGAAGTGCAAGAGGCTAGAGAAAATTGAAATCAGGAAGAGGGAAGAACCCCTCCTAGAAAGGATGAAGATCCTTTCATGGAATGTTAGGAATTGTAATGCCCTCGACAATATGTGCCTTGATCAAGAAAAAATAGATGTGATCTTAGTGCAAGAAACAAAGATAAAGGTTTGTGGATGTCGAAGGTGTAAAGAGGAAGTTTGGAAGATGGCATAGTGATTGGGTAGCTATAGATGGAGCTTTTGAAGGGTTGAGTGTCTTATGGAATCTAGATACAATGGCTAGGACAATAATGCAGAAGGAAAAGAATTGGCATTACATTAAGGTAACTTCAAAACAATTAGGATATTAATTTAATGTTCTTAATGTATATGGACCAATCCAAAGTCAAGAGAAAAGAGAATTATGGAAAAATTTAATAGAAATTTTAAAAATTCTTCAAGATGAAATTACAATATTGGGAGGGATTTCAATGCCATTCTTTACTTGGAAGAAAAAAAAGGGGGCATGGGTTGGAAAACTACCAAACATGAGGACTTTTCAACCTTTGTGATTGATAATGGTCTAATTAACATTCCCTTTAAGTAGGGAGAATTTACATGGAACAATAGGAGACTGGAGTTTGTTAATATAGCAGAAAAGTTGGATAGGTTACTTTTAGGGGGAGACTGGACTATGGTGGATTGGATGGTTGAAGCTAAAAATTTACCAATATATGGTTTAGACCACTTTCCCATTAGTTTGAGAGTTTAGGAAGAGTGTGCCCTTGATCAATGTCCTTTCAAATTTGAGACAATGTGGCTAAGAGTGGGTGTGTTTAAAGAGATGGTGGATCAGTGGTGGAAAGAGGCCCTGGTATGGGAAGGAAACAAAGGCTTTAAAATATTTAAGAAGCTACAACATATAAAAGGAAAATTGAAGGTTTGGGATAAGGAGTCTTTCCAGGATATTTTTAAGAGAAAAGGAGAGCTAGACGAATCTTTAAAAAATTTGAATGAAGGAATTATTCAATAGGGAATGAATGAGATGGTTTTCCAAGAAGAAAGAAAGATATAAAAGGAATATGAAGAAATCCTTCTAAGATAATTTTGGAGGCAGAAATTAGGAGAAACATGGTTGAAAGAGGGGGATAGGAACACAAATTTTTCTCACAACTCAGTTAAAATTAGAAGAGCTCAAAATAAGATTTTCTCCATAAAAAATGTGGAAAATGTAGTGATAAATGACCTAAAGATGATTAAGAAAGGAGTAAAAATTTTCAAAGAAAGAGGGAGGATTGAAGCTGAAGGGGAGGCTTTAGAAGATGAGGTGTTGGAGTGCATTCCATAATGTGTGATAGAAAGGTAGAATGTGATGCTGAGTGTTATAGTTGCTAGAGAGGATGTTAAATGGGCTCTATGGGGATCAGGAAAAGATAAAAGCCCAGGGCTAGATGGTTTCATAGGATTTTTTTTCAAATTTATGTGGGAATGTATAGAGGATGAAGTATTGGAGATAGTTGAGGAATCCAGAAGAGGGGGTTTTGTTTTAAAAGATTTAAACAATACTTTCAATGGTTTAATTTCAAAAAAAAGAGTGAAGGACCTTTGATGATTTTAGACCAATCTCTTTGTGCAATATCCTGTATAAAATCATCTCAAAGGTGATTGCTAATAGGCTAAAGTTAGTCCTAAATGAGGTTATTTCAAAAGAACAAAGTGTATTTGCACCAGGAAGATCTATTTTTGAAGGAGTGATTATAGTTCATGAAATGATTTATTCTATAAGAATAAAAAAACTCAAAAAAGTGATGGTGAACTAGATGTAAGAAGAGTATATGATGAGGTAAATAGAGATTCTTTGTTCAAAGTTTTAGAAAAGTTCAATTTCAATGTGAAATGGATAAAGTGGGTTAAAGATTGTCTAAGTTAAGTAAGATTTTCTGTTCTAGTTAATGAAAGCCCCCAAGGTTTTTTTGAGTTAGAAAAAGGCATATGACAATGGTGTTAGAAACAACAGTCAACCAAGATTACTGAGAGGGGGGGGGGGGGGGGGGGGGGGGTGAATTAATTATCCAATAATTATTCAACCAAAGTAATCAACAACCATAACAAGATGCACATATACAATTACACCATATATGTTAACTAGGAAAACCCTTGATCAAAGGGAAAACCCCAGTGGGAATGATGCCCACAAGATGATGTACTAATATAAATATTCCTTGTTAGAGGATGAACCCTGTTAGGAGTCTATTACAACATTTAGTACATATGAGTCCCTGTTAGGAGACTTTGTATCCCTATTAGGATATTCCAACCTTGTTAGGAGTTGTGCCAACCTTGTTAGGAGTTGTGGAAGATAGAAGGACCCACTATCCAAACAACTTATGGGGCAAGACCATTAAACTCATTGTCGAACTAATCTCTCAACTATTCCTTATAGAATAATTGTCTATACTATACTTTAACTTCTTTCCTTAGTCCTATCAACTAGACCAATCACTGTGAGATCTTGTAGACCAAGTCACAAACCTCGGATCCAAGTATCAAACTTTAGATCACACAATAAAGCCTTGACAATGAAGTTTCCTTCACCTTTGCTTTGCTCTGCTTAACTTTGCATTCCGCTCTTTATGCTGCTTACAATAATTTTTCATTTTCCACTTATGGTAAATGAAAATGTCCTTCCTTTTTATCAAATCCATTAAACAATTCCCTAATTCAGCTATTATACCTTCTCAATTAATTATTATAGGACCACATTAAGAACACATTACACTTAGCGATAACATTAAGCTTTCACCTTGTGACTCACATAACTTTTTGTACGTGTAATATTATGATGAATGAGATTAACTACAACATCTCCAGAATGTCTTCTTCACATCTATAACTTCAGCTTCTCAGAATAACAATTCTACTAAGAGATATAACAAGTTTACCAGAACAAGCTTCTGTAAACTCTATCTCAGAATAGTCTTCACTGAAACTTGCATAACTTCTTCTAGACTTAATATCTTATTCTTCTAAGGTTATCTACATATAATAGGAACTTAGTATAATCTCCTTTTAACCTCACTATTGAAAGTACTCAACGATATGTCTATACCAACTTGATCTTTATTGTTGTTCTTCTGTTAGATACCATAGAAAACTGCTATGTTGACATCAATGAAAAACATAGTCATGAATGTAATATATCACCATGATAATGATCTACTCATGTTTCTACAATACTCCCCCATAGAATTATCATCAGCATTCATACTTCAACAAAGGGGACCCATTATCTCCTTTCCTATTTATTATTCCAACAGAAGTTTTGGGGAGATTGATCCAAGAAAAAAGTGTGAGAGGATTGTGGAAAGTTGTTAAATTGGCAAGAGGAGTGGATAGTATATCACATTTATAGCTCATGGATGACACCTTTTTAACTAGGGAAGCATCAAAGCAAGAAGCTAGACTAATGAAGAAGACTTTAGAACTCTATGGAAAAGTCTCAGGACAGAAGATCAATTGGAATAAATCTGAATTTGTTTTCTTCAACTCCCCTATTAATAAAAGAATTTCAATAGGTAGAATTTTAAATATTAAATAGGGTTCATTTTTGAGTAAGTATTTGGGGATACCTTTATTTTAGAGGAGAAACAAAAGTGAAGTATGGAAGGGTCTAGCTGAAAAGTGTTTTAGAAAAATGGATGGTTGGAAGGGTAAATGGTTGTCTTTATCAAGGAGAACTTTGATGCTAAAATCTATAGTCTCAACAGTGCCTATTTTATCAATGATGTGTTTGAAAATCCCTAAGACAGTGATTAATATAGTGCAAAAATAAATTACAAGATTCTTTTGGAGTAGTGCAGGGGAGGACAAGAAATGGCCATTACTAAAATGGGAAAAAAATTACAAACCAAATTTTTTTGGAGGTGTTGGCATTGGAGATTGGAACACTATGAATATTTCCCTAGGTGCTAAGTTGGTGTGGAAAATGACAACCGATGGTGATCAATTATAGATGAAGATTCTAAAGGCCAAATATTTAGATTCAACTAAGAATATAAGGATCTTAACAATCCAAAAACCAATTAGGGGTTCATCAATCTGGAACTTTATCTTGTCTTGTAGACATGTCATAAATAACTATATCTCATGGGTTATAGGTGATGATAATCAAGCAAAGTTTTGGGAGGACTCATGGAATAGTTATAAATATCTAGATGAAGAATTCTTGGATAGAGAGCTAAAACAAAAAATCTATGATTTATTGGGATGGAATGTAAAGGACTATGTTATGGAAGAGGTTGGAACCCTAGGTAAAGTATGGGAATGGAAGGATTGGAAGGTTGAAAGTCTTACAAAAGGACAACAAAAATCTATAAGGGAGATTTTTACTAGAATAAAAGTTTTCATTATAAATAGGGTGGAAATGATTACTTGGTGTGCAACATCCTTAGGTAAGTACTCAGTTAAAATTGGTTATGAATTAATTGAAAATAAAGAGGAAGTGCATTTTGAGGCTGGGGACTTATGCGAAATAAAGACATACTTTCAAAGGCTGGAACCTTCTCATGGCTAGTAATTCAAGGTAGAACCCTAGCAAGGGATAGAAGAAGGAAATTTGGCTTCCAAGGTCTGATAAAATGTGTTATGCATGGAAAGGAGGACAATATTGACCATTTGTTGCTAAATTGTGAAGTAGCAGTTAAATGTTAGTGTCATGTCCAGGGGAAATTGGGATGGTTTGGACCATGGTTCTCTTATGGCTTTATTTATTTTGTGGCCAAGGATGAGGAAGAAAAATTTGCTAGAATGTGTGTTGAGGGTGAGTCTCTCAATTGTCATTTGGGAAGTGTGGAAGGAGAGGAATAGGAGGATCTTCTAGGAAGTGATAGAAACAATAGACCCGCTATTGCAAAGAATCGATCTCTCAATAGAAGAAGTTGTTAGTGCTACAATGTTTAAGAAAAATATGTCTAAGTGTGTGTTTATGAGTTGTGACAAAGCTATTCGGAAAGAGTGGCCAAGGATAAGAATTGGAATGGTAGGAGCTAAAGGGAAGAGTTCTTCTAAGGTAAATAAGAGGGAAAGTGCAAAATAGGAAGCTCCAGATGAAGGCTAGATTAAAGTTGATTCTGATGGGGCATCAAAGGGTAACCCAGGAAAATTAGGTGTAGGGTGCATTATTAGAGAACATTTAGGTGAGATAGAGGCTTTTGGTGCAAAGAGATTACTTCATGGAACAAACAATGAAGCAAAGTTTCAGGTTGCACTTATGGCAATAAAATGTGCAAAGAAGGTGGGAGGAGTTAAAGTGATTCTAGAGTGTGATTCTATGATTATAGTGCAAGCCTTAAGAAATAACTCAATATCTACTTTGCACTTAGGAAATTTATTTTATTGTGTAAACAAAGAATTAAAATGAATGATCGATTTTGAAATTTTCCATGTTTATAGAGAAGCTAATAAGGAAGTAGACAAACTTTCAAAATGGGCAACAAAAACACTTTTGGATGGTGAGTCAAGTTTTTAGTGTTGTAGTCGTTAGGAAGGATTAGATGATAATGAATGAGGTAAGAATAAAGTAAAATTTTAAATTAAAAGGTGTGTGAGCATAAGTAAAGTGACATCATAAAGGACTATCAGCAAAGTGAATTAGCAAATATGGGAGATCTGTAATAAATGACCTCATGATGAAAGGACCCACAAATGAGAGAAACTAATGATTTTTTAAAGTGGCGTTGGGAAGAATTACAAAAAAGGAAGCCACTGCATATAATAAATAGAGGAGTTAAAATGGTTGTTTTAATATGGTGAATAGTAAAGTAAAATATTGGTGAAAGTGACAGTAATAAACTAGAAAGGATGGAAGCTACCTTTACATTTAAAATGCCCAAACAACAGAAAGCTTTGTTTGGCTCAATCCAGAACCATAGGTTGAAGCTGTTGTAGAAATGCCATATGCAAGGAGTTGTTGATCCCATGAAGGAAATAATAGGAGAATTGTTTCAAAACTCTTCACACCATTGGAAAATTAATTTTGACATAGCGGCAATGGTGATGGCTTGGGGCCTAGAATTGGCATATCTAGTGGAGGAGGTTGAGTGGGTAATGAAAATGTTGTTCCCTAAGGACCTAATAGTGGGGATTGACTCTCTATTGGAGTGGGCATGGTTGGGATATGGATTTGACTACAATGAATGTTTTGAGAACATAGAGGAAGGAAGAACTTGTGAAAAATTTGGGTTTGTCTGGTGGGCATTGGGCATTGACAAAGACACTTATAAAGTCAAAATTAAAATAGCATGGGTGAAGATGGTGGAGGAAATTGGAAAATTTAGAGAGATGAATGGAAGAAAGGTGATGGGGTTCCTTATTACCCATCTAAAGTGGAGGATAAGTGTGGGAAAGAGGAAGAGATGTCAGGTGGTGCATGTCTAATTCCTGGTAAGGGTGGAGGATTAAAGGGAAGCCGAGGCAAGGAGAAGCTGAGGAAAATTTGTTTTTCGGTTGTTTGGTTCTTGTCAACATGCCACCCAGGTGCAAATAAGAAATTTGCAAATGGCAAGTGGTAAATGAGAAAATCCTTCAACAAACTCCTTTTTGATAATTCTAATTTTGTGAAAGTTTTTGGAAAGGATGCAAAAAGGAAAAGGCAAAGTTGGAGAAGCCTTTCATAGAGGATTAAGGTGTGGAAAAAATGATGAATGTGTAAGTGGAGCCTAAAAAATTGATGATGTGAAGCAAGTGGGTTGTAGGTGGCGTCAACGAGGAATGGAAAGGATAGGTGTTAGTAGGGAAAATGACTCTTTTTGTAAAGGGTTAGATGAATATAAATATCTTGTAAGTGTTATAGAGGGAAAAGTTTGTAAGAATGTATAATGTTAGTAGGGATATAGGAAGGAGATGTTTAGTATAACTATTAAGGATGGACAAGGCTAACAAATGGAGCTTTTTTTGTACTTATGTAAAAACCTTTTTACTAATAAAATGAAAAATTATTATCGATAAAAAAAAACAAGGGCTCTACAGACCCTGAGTCCCTGCCTTATGCAAGGGAAGTAAGTAAGACACTAAAAGAGGATCTATGGAAACATTTTTGACAACTCGTTTAAAATAGTTTTCAATACAGTATTAATAAAAATAATAATTACAAATAAAACAAATATTTCATAATATTTGGAATCTTGGATTGAACAGTGTTATCATTGACCTTAATATGTGACATAACATACTTGTCTTGTTAATAAAATTTAGATATAATCAAACAATCCAAAATATTATAATAAATAATAATAAAATAAAATAACTAGAAATTGAAGAAGGGAATGTGAAGAGGCTTTGGAAATAAAATAACCAAAAATTAAAAGAATGGAATGTCCATACTCATTAATATTGATGAGGTGGAAAAAAAATACAAAAATTCAAATGACTTAATGTGGACACTTATTGATAATGATGAAGTTTTGAAGTCCATTTCACTTATGAATAAATGAAAGAAACATTGAATTATTTTGTGTTTGTGGTTCAACAAGCCCAATTATATACAAAAATGAAAGAAAGATTTAATTATTCTATGTTTGCACTTCAATATGCCCACTTAAATACAACATAACATACATGAACCCATGGGATGCTTTTATATGCAAACGTATGCAGATTCAAGTATTGCAATGACCCTTTTTAACTTAAATTTTCCTTTAATACTTCAAAATAATCCTTCATGAATAGATATTTTAACAACATTCAACATATTTATGTTTTCCTAAAAAATGAAGGTAATTGAGGAGCATGCTTCAATTCAATGTAGGAACTCATTCACTTCATATTGTTTGATGAAATATTCCTAGAAATTAGTTATGTCAACCTTTTATAATGGATAGTGTTATAAAGAATTCTACCCCTTGATGATATTCCTTTCATCTTTATGCTTATGAAAAATTTGTAGGACACCAACATCAAGATCAACACCTTCAAAATAGGGAATTAATCATAAGATAAAGTTATAAAAATAGTTTAAATGGTTTTCAAATTTGATATTCTCTAGATTCCAAGATTTTATGTTAAAATAAAATGATGATTAGTAAAATTTTATAAATAAAAATTTATTAAATAAATTTTCAAGTTAGTCAAGACAATGCTTGAACACAAATTTGTTTAGTTTCATGAAACTTGATTCAATAATTAATTTTATTTTTGTGATATCACTAAAAAATATGACTTTAGAAGATACAAATAAATATGCAAATTGATAAACAAATTAAAAAATTTGGTTATGATAAATATTGAACTATAAAATAATAACTATACAATGATAATAATTAAATTCACATTAAAATCAATTTCAAAAAGTTAGGTGCGTTGTGATGATTAGCAATGCACAAAATTTTAAAAATTCATGAAACCAACTTGCAAATATTATTTAAATTCTAATTGATATAAGAAACAATAGTTTCATCTTTTGCTTTCATAAATTGAATTAACAATAACTTAGATTGCAATATAACTATCTATTTTTACTACAAATATATTTAAAAAATCCCATGTCTTATCATAGTTATTCTAATAACTATATAGTTCTATAAGGGGAAAAATAGTTTGAAAAGTCTAGAACTAATTTATTATAAATTTGTGTTCACGGTTTAGTAAATAACAAGGCTAGTACTTGCACCATGACAGGGTGAAGTGTATAGTGAATAGCTGTGGTGGATAGCAAAGCAGGTTTAGGATTATAAAACTAGTTATACAACTTTTGAAAATTATTTAATGTGGTAAATAGATTTCTAAGCTCTCGAAATTGCTTAGAGATTGAAAAGAGAGATGATGTTTGTAAGATTTCTAATAATTGGGTTAGGACCCACATAAATATTAATTATGTGTCAAGATTGAGATGGAGACTATTTCCATTCCTAAGTGGTGTAATGCTACCAAAACCAAAAGAAGAGGAGAAACGTCATTGCATACCATTACTATAGAGTATGCACAAAATAGATTTAGCGAAAATGCTTATAATATTTCATGAAAATGCAATTAACAAGTCAAAACCTAGATGCTACCACTTTCACCCTCATGCTTTGTCCCACCCATATGGCTAACTCAATATTTTTTGCATAAGTTGAGCATCAAATATAAAAGAAACAAAAAATGGTAGCTAGTTTTACTAGCATGACCCTATTCAACTTGGGAAGGAAAAAATGTCAATTAAGAGTGAAAAAATCAAAGCCAAATGTGATCAGATTGAAGGATTAATGTGGATGATTTAGTGCCCCTCATTAATCTAGATGGTTTACTGACCCTCTTTTTTGGGCAAACTCAGTTAAATTATATATGGTAGTTTTTTACATTAGAATGTAGTTGCTCTCTCTGCTTGCACAACATATATTCTTGGAAATATATATTATATTTTAATAGTTTAAAAAAAAAAAATGTTATTCCATATTTATATACTTAGCAACTTCAGGAAGGGTATCAATCCAAAATGACATAACTCACTTTCAAGATTTAACAAGTGTTCAGTTTAACTGTACATAGCGTGGGAGTCCATTGTGGGAACTCTTATGGTGGAGGTGGAGGAAGGCATGATATATCTAGATATGAGAAGGCATGAGTCTATAGTGGACAACTATATCTGATTCTTATAATATGATAAAAATCCATACATGCCCAATTTTTTTGTTTTCACATAAATACACATGCGGGACACATGTCTTCAAAACCCTATAACACATATAATGAAATTTCCCTTATACATGCAACACATATAACTCTCACAATAACCAATAGAAGAAATAATATACTCTGTAATTACTTTGGAAAAATAAACATTGATAATAGGGAGCTCGAATTGTACTATGTTGTTCTATAGCAAATTAAGACAAAAATTGATTTTATTTCAGTAGATACTAAGGTCCATGCTATCTCTTGTAAATAGATGAAAAAACTAAAATGACCATTCAAAGGGAATGAATGGATCTCCCATCTTCTCTTGTAATTTTTAATCTAGGTTTTAGGGATGTTGAAATTCTCATAAAGAGTCTTCTATCCTAATACTTCAAAAAACAAAGCTTTCAAATTTTCTTTGAACCCAAAAGCATGCAAAATCATAGGGGTTAAAATTAATCATCTCTTCTCAAAATTTGATGGTACAACTGTGTCTGTCCATCTTTCAAATCCTAAAATATGGTCTCTTCTCTCTCAATGATCTCAAAACTTCTATTTAAGTTTTGGCAAAGATTTTGCATTGCAACCCAAAAAATGATAACACTTGCTGAAAGTGAAATTTATTTGAAGTAATGTGTGTTCCCAACCATTGGAATTGGAATTTTCTAGAACAAATGGACATGAAGAGTAATGATGTTCAATATTCACATATTTTATGGTGAAGATGCACTCAAAATGGAAACATTGCTCTCTAATATCTCCCACAAATTTCTTCAAAATCATTTTTTTGGATCTTGGCAATTTGAAATGGCTTCGTATATAATAAATAGACAAGGTAAGTAGTGAGTAAGGATTGGTGAAGTTCCAACAGAAGTAGTGAGTAAGGATTGATGAAGTTCCAACGAAAGTAGTGTGTAGACATTAGGTTGCAAGGTCCATGAAAATCCATTTATTCATCTATTATATTTTTCTCATCAACCTAAAAATGTGTCTTACACATTATGTCACACAATCTAGGTAATTTCAATTGTTAAATTTGAATTTTAGTCATGGCAAGCAGTGGAAACACATAACAGAGAGTGCCAAACCTCTTAAAGATCAATTTTTTCTATAAATACACCTCTCATACTTTGAAATATTCACAACTGTCTTCAAAAGAACTACTCAGACTCCATGATTCCCCTAAATTAAGTACTCAAGCACCAATTTTTCTACAAGACCTTTAAAAAATCAAATATTTTTTATAGTAGATAATCTATAACTCTATAGTAAACCTCATCAAGATAAGCTCTAAACAAATATAATTTCTCAAAAGAGAAAGTCAAAACTTGTATATTTCCCTAAAGGAATGACTAAAACTCTGAATCTTACCAATACAAACCTCTCAAACTCTAATTTTCTAAAAAGATTTACTCTAAATCCCTTATCTCCACCTCTCAAACTCACTATTTTCTCTCAGAACCAAAAGAACAAAAATACCTAGCCCTAGAACACAAGTACTTCTCACAAATTCCATAAAGAAAAGCTTTCCCAAAAGACTACCCCAAAATAGAAGATTTTCAACAAACAATGAAAGAGTTGAGAAACCCAAATATGGGCTCTTGTCCACTCAACATAGAAATAAAACACAATAAGTAGATTATTCTATCCATAGTGGACTGGGAACTATTAGCAATATATTGTTTTATCCTTAGCTCACTCTACAATGGAACTCACCATTGATCGCTCATGGATTTGATACCGCTTTGAAGGGGTGGGTGGAGTGATCAATATATCATATGAAAACAATAGCACAAAAGCATATTCATACTCTATGATACTGCATAATAAACTTTTATATTATTATTATTTCCTTCTTGAATGCATCAATTATATTTGACTGTATATATAGAGGACAATGTAAATTTTTGGAAATAGTAAGCAAATGTGAAAAATGTGAGAACCATCTAGAAAGATAGTGGTTGGCGGAAGACTATAGACATATCAGTTAATGCAGATAGTGGGATTGGTGGTAGAAATTAATATCTATCAACAAAAAAGAAAAAGAAAAAACAAACCAACCCTAAAATCCTCAAATTTTCCAGCAAGCAATGCTAAACCACCAAAAGTCCCTCAAACAAAGATCACTCCTTGAATAAGAAGCAACAAGAACCATGTTTTCACAAATTTTCACTGGCTTTGAAATCCCCCAACATACATCAAATTTTTCACAAATATGAGGGTTGTTCTACTACTAAGAGCACAACTGAGGCTAATGAAGTCCATTTTTAAAGCTACAACTATGTTTGTGGTAAGCACATTTGTAGCCCAACAAGCGATTAGTTGACAAGTATGTAGGCAATGCCTAATAGCTCATTCCATTTTAATCTTACCAATGATTAATCTAATTTTTTCCACACAAGTAGCAACATGAGAAAAATCCAGCGGGTTCTTGCCTATTTGAAAGTCTATTGACTAATAAATTTATATTCATAGTTTAGTAAATAACATCCTTCCAATGTTCTGAATAAGGGAATGACATACTTGTTTATATTGTTCCTCATAATATCTATTTTCAAAAATTTTAATTGGAATCATACATACTAATAATTAGGCACTATAGGGAAGAGGCAAGTCCTTGAAATCATATTTAAAAATCAAAAGAAAATAAGATATGCGTTTATTTTATCAATATAGAAGTGTTACCAATATAAATGAGTGTGATCAATATGGAAGGATCAATTAATTTTCCCATTTGTTTATTGGGTTAAAATTTTGTGAGAGTATATTAGAAATAAAAAGATATCCAATTAATAATTATGATAATTTGTATAGAGATTATACAATCGATATATGCCTATCTAGAACATTAAGCATGAAATAATTGATTTAATTATTAATCTTCCTTTTTATTTATACAATTATAGAAAGTAGATGTAGAAAAGTAAAATCTAATCAAACCAGACAAGAAAAGCCATATCCCAATATTGGACAAGGCAAAGCCACATATAAACATTGAAACATCTATTCTATGATAGTGCAACCATGAATCAAATCATCCAATGTGAATTTCCTTCATGTTAGGAATGATACAATGAAAGCACCTCATCTATAATGTACCCAAAATTCTCTTTGTTACTTTATGATTACGGTTATAATTCCTTGAATTAAATATGCATTGATAAAATCCCTTTATGAGTTTTGAAAGAGAAGAGGAATGCAACCCAATATAAAGTGAAATGAGAAACTTTAGATAAGATTCAAGGAATGTACACAGTAATATATAATGGAGTGATAATATCAAAATCTACTTTAAAGATAAATATGTTATCTTACCACTAGTTTAATTCTTATCCTATACTATCAATTGATTCAATGTTCAAACATTTAGTTTTTTGTCCTATTTTTATAGTCTTCCCCCAAATCTCATCATTCATCACAAAAATAATATGATTGAAACCCTAAAATAAGGTCACATGGTGAACAAATTTAACCTTGTTGTGAGATACATTGGAATAGTTTGATTGTCCAACAATAGACATAAGTGGACTAAGAAAATAAGAATCACAATAGAATAGTTCATAAACCACTGATGCATGAAAAATTGTTAGTCTTGTCTACCTTGTCTAACTTATCTACCAACTAATGCTTAATGTTCTACCCATCAATCATTGTTCCTTCCTTGCATTACATAAATAACTAGGACATAAGGATTAATGTGATAGAATATACTCTTTAGAAATATAATTACCCTTAGCAATATCTAAATTATCAAGGTGCTATCTAAAAGAAACATTCAAGAGCTTTTTGATTCAATATGTGAATTTTTTTATCAAGATTTAGCCCCCTGGAGTATTGAAATAATATGATTTAAAGATTGAAGACAATATTGACAAATATGTAGATCATCTTTTGATGACATAGATTTGATTCAATTTTTATGTTCAATAAAATGAAGTTCTCTAATTTTATGCTTCTTATGATAATTTGCCTATAATGATTATCTTTAGAATTCTTGACATGTCATATGAAATATTTACTATATAAACTAAATATGATCTACTAAAAAGATTAATAATTTCAAATTTAAATATGGTGATTTAGGTTTTTAAGATCAATTTTATCTTTTAATGATTGAACTAGATAAATCCTACATTATTTTAATTTGATATGAAGAAAATTTCTTGATTTATGATGTAGATATGGAATAAACACATTGCAAATCAAAAGGAAATTCTAAAGGTGACACAGTGAAAGTTAGTAGAATCACCACAGGAGATGTTCTAGCCCCTAGCAAATAAATACACAGTAGAAACACAACAAAAATGCAAGATCTAATACCAAATTATAATAATTTATTTGTAAAAGTAATTGTTACATGCAATGTGCTGGGCTGTAAGGCCTTCTTGATTATGGCCAAATATGAAGCAATTACAATAACAATTCTACAAGATCTAATCCAAACATATCCTAGCTAGCCTAGATCTATAACATAACAACAATCTGGAAGAAACCACCAAGGAAATCTAAAATTGTGCTCACGAGTCCACCAAGCAATCTGCTTATTTTCTAGTCGTAGCCCTAGCTCTGCTCCAACTTTATCCAATATCCAAGTGTAAACTACCTCATATTCGATGCTTTGTCCACACACTCACAACTTCATCATAATCCTATTGTAAACTGCCTCACATTTGGCACTCTGTCCACAAACTCTAGAAAAACTCACTCTTTAGCTATTCTCCATACTCACTCCTCCTCCTCCTCTGAATCACTCTATGAATGAATGAATAAAAGAATCCACAAGAACACCTAATTATACCCAAATAAGCCACAAGTTTTCCTAGCAATTAAAATTTTGATAAAACTATTATTAAATATTTGAAGAGCCACAAGTCAGCCTCCAACGACAATTAAATGTCCAAAAATTGATAAATTGATACCCAAGAAAAATTGTGATATCTCTTGGCCCTGATTGAATTGGAACTTTTGCTTTGAATTGAAGGTAGTAATTTAGGTCCTCTACAATCTCTAAAATATGAAAAGGCTAATTCATTAAGGATATCTGTGCATCCATCCCAAAAGTCATGTACATAAACCCATCGCACAAGCTGCTAGAAATTGATACTCCAAGAGAATTGTCGTATTCCCCAACTTATAATGAATTAGGAATTGCACCTTTGAAAAAATGAATTACTCTAGGCCCTCTTCAATTTCTAAAATTTGCATCCTCTCATTCATTAAGAATAATTAGTTACACGACTCACAATAGGCACCCAAAAACCAGAAAATACAACTCCAACAAGGTAAAAATGGCTCAAACCTCAACATGATAACTCCAATCTCTATGAGCACATAGGAAAAGGTTCCCCAATGTGTCTCCAACACATCCCTAACCATTAAAATCATCACACCACTAAAACCCAATCTTGATGCTCTTGCATCAGACTTCCTAAGTAAATAGAAAAGTATGTCCTATACTTTAATGCCCAAAGAAAGATCTGCAACCAACCTCATTTTTACCAAAGCCTTCCACTTCATCAAAGTCAATAGAAAAAATATGAAAATCAACTATCTAATCTTCATCCGCTGAAACATCATAATCAAATACATATTAGCAACCCAATCAACATGCTCACACCCAAGAACAAACTAAACATAATGTTTCATCAAAAAATCCTCATCCACAACAACAATTAGTGAATCCACACCAACAAAAACAAACTCTACATCAACAAAAATATGTAGATCTCCATCAACACATTCCAAACTCACAACACCAGCAATCTCATTACTGACAAGATGCTCTACAACATACAAGTCACCACCAATAGCAACCAGATCATCCA
The DNA here is from genome assembly GCA_028749045.1 of Cupressus sempervirens. Taxonomy (NCBI): domain Eukaryota; kingdom Viridiplantae; phylum Streptophyta; class Pinopsida; order Cupressales; family Cupressaceae; genus Cupressus; species Cupressus sempervirens. The sequence continues at coordinate 80,527,942 of CM053790.1, read as the reverse complement.
CGACCAAGTGCTTTGCAATCTCCATATTAGACTCAACCAACTAATCATGAAAACCAATCTCCATCCCAACACCAACAAGATTAGGAATATCCTAAGCAAAAAACTCTAGTTTCTCTATAGGTTCTGTATAAAACTCCACAAACTGATCAAAAAAACCAACCTCTTCCACCTTGACCTTGCAATTCCATCTTCTCTCTTAAACAAGTCTTCTAACCAGCCAGACAACTCTCTTTCAGATCGGTAGACTCCAACTCCAATAGCATATAACTTCTAACCAGCCAGACAACTCTCTTTCAGATTGGTAGACTCCAAATCCAATAGCATATAACTTCTTTCTTTGATTCCTCAACTCTTTTAGAAAAAGTAGCATCCACAACAACATCCACCTGAGCTATTGTCTCATTAATCCTCCTCTCCATAATATCATAGAAACTCATAATCATCCTAGGGTCCAATCCTCTTAGAGCCATCTTCCAAGATCTTTGCAAACCCTCTACAAAAAATCCTTCCCATGCTCCTTGTGATAAAACCAAATTGTTTGGAAGTTAGATCACAACCTGCCACCTCATACAAATAATCAGGAACCAAAACACAAGTCCAGGAACACAGATCTGCAATCATGCCTCAACAAGATCAATCTTCCATCTTTGCAACCATAGGTCAATTTGCATGTCCTCCTAAGGTCCTCGTGCAAACTGCCTCAACTTCAGCGATTTGTCTACACACTCAGGAACAACCTTTGCTCTGATACCACTTGACTTAGTGCAAGGTAAGAGAATCCCAATAGGAGATGCTCTTGCCCCTAGAAAATAACCACACTACAGACACACAATAACAATGCAAGATCTGACACGAAATTATAATAATTTATTCATAAAAGTAATTGTTACATGTAATGTGTCAGGCTGTAAGGCCTTCCCAGTTACGACCAAATACAAAGCAATTACAATGACAATTCTATAAGATCCCTCAAGATTCAATCCAAACCTATCCCAGCTAGCCCAAATTTGTAACATAACATCAATTTGGAAGAAACCACCAAGGAAATCTAAACTTGTGCTCGAATGCCCACCAAGCAATCTCCTTGTTTTCCAGTCGCAGCCCTACCTCTGATCCAACTTTATCCAAGATCCAAGTGAAAATTGCCTCAAATTTGGTGCTCTATCCACACACTCACAACTCCATCATAATCCTATTGTAAACTACCTCACATTCGATGCTCTGTCCACACACGCAGGTAAAACTCGCTCTTCAGCTACTCTCCAAACTTGCTCCTCCTCTAAATGAATCACTCAATGAATGAATGAATTAAAGACTCCACAAGACCCCATACTTATACCCAACTAAGCTATTAGTTGACCTAGCAATTACAAATTAAATAAAACTAACATTAAATACTTGAAGAGCCACAAGTTAGCCTCCAATAGCAATTAAATGTCCAAAAATTAATACTCGAGAAAAATTGTGATATCTCCTAGTCCCGATTGAATTAGAACTTGTGATTCAAATTAAAGTTAGTACTTTAGGTCATCTACATATCTTGAAATTCACAAAGGCTGATTCATTAAGGATATCTACACATCCATCCTGAAAGTCATGCACAGAAACCTATCGCGCAAACTACCAAAAATCAATACTCTAGGAGAATTGCCATATCCCCCAACTTATAATGAATTAGGAATTTGTGACTTTGATAAAAGGAATTAATCTATGCCCTCTTCAATCCTTGAAATGTGCATCCTCTCATTCATTAAGAATAATTAGTTACATGACCCGCAATAGGCACCCAAAAACTAGAAAATATAGCTCCAGTAGCAAGGTAAAAATGGCTCTAACCTCAACATGATAACTCCAATCTCTATTTGCACATAGGAAAAGGTTCCCTAATGTGTCTTCAACAAATCCCTAACCATGAAAAGCATCACACCACCAAAATCCAATCTCGATGCTCCTGCATCAAAAGGCAAAAGACTATGACACAATTAGCTTGTCCAATTCTGTGAGTGCTAAGTTATCACTAGGCTCTTGGTCGACTAGTTAAGTTGAAAGAATCTTCAACAACTCACTTGAAATCAAGTATTTTGTAGTGTAATACTACCACATAAAAAGGAATGTCCAACTCTAGGCTACAACTTGTATAGAGAAGCTAAGACTAAGACCTTCCATTTGCTAGTGCAATGCACTATACTAATAGAGCTATAGGCCCATTTTGACCATCAGATTGTTATTCAAGTGTTGCATATTTCCAACACTAATTGTTGGTCTAGGTTCTTATAGCTCCTAAAATAGCTATGATACTATATGTTGAGCTATAGCTGATGTGAAAAACTTTGTAGCATATTTCTAACACCCCTAAGCCACACTAAAGGTGCTTGGAGCTCCTAACCAAGATATTGATGTGGTCTCACAACACACACCCTATTTTGAGTCACAAAATGGAGACCCCCTAGCTTTAAAATAATTTTAGAGCACTTAGTTAGGTGCCTCTATCATCTAGGACCCTCCTTTAGGTCTAGTTTAAACCTTGGTCTTTGGTTAGCCAATGTTGAGCAGGTCAGACATAGTTAGAAATCAAATTTCTTGGGTTTTAAGTGAAGAAGTGCACACCTACACACTCACCTCCTTTAGAGGATGCACACATGTGCATGTGTGCACCTTCAAAGGTGCTCACTCACCTCCTTTAGAGGATGCACACATGCACATGTGTAAGGCTACCCTTGACTTATATAAACCCCTCACCCCCCTCTTCATCTTCACTTGTCTTTGCTCCTCTGCTACTACAACACCTTTGTACCCTCCCGTGGTCCACAACTCTACTCCTCTATAAACTCTGCACCTCCCAACCCCAACCTTTGCTAAGGTAAACCATCTATTGAGGTGCGCACATGTGCATGTGCATACCCTCAATAGGTGTTCAAGTGCACACCTAAAACAAACAACACACTCCCCCCCAAAAAAAAAACAAACAAAAAACAATGGTAACAAAAGAAAATATCTACATGTGTGTAGTTGTGCACCTTGTGCAAGTGTGCAATGTGTGCAACTAGGCACATTGTTTTAAAAAGTGCAAAATTACAAGTGCACTTACACACATTGTCCACTTGCATAGGTGCGCTAGGTGCACAAGTGCTCATTCCAAACACTTAGAAGCATTTTTGTCTATTTTTGTCTATTTTTGCTAGTTTCTGGTTAGTTTGGGTCTTGTATGAGTGTCATTATGGTTTTTCAACATTAGGATACCAATATTTCTTCTTCTTGTTAGATATAATGGCATTATCCTCATCCTCCATGGCAACAAATATGACACCAAAATCAATGGCTTTCAAATACTAGGGAGCACTAAAGAAGTCCCTATTGCAAGATAAGATAATGGAGATTTAAGACACCGAACTAGGGCACATTGATTGGAACATCTTCTTGACCCTTTGCAATAAATCTAAAGAGAGGTCATCCATGGTGTCAACCCTGATCCAAAATGGTTTGGTGAACATTTCTTCTCATGCAACATTAGTTCAATCACCTGCGTTGATCATGACATTGGCCCAACACTATGTACTTGAGGAGAAGGTCATCAAGAGTGGAATAGGGGAGATAGTCCTATATCTCAAGTCATGAAATATCGAAAAGGTATTCCACCTTCAATGAGAAGATCAATACCTTTAGATCTCTTATGAGGGTGTAGATAGGTAGTATAGGGAAAATGAAATAGAGGCTAAGGAGTTGGTACTATCAAGGTACCTAATTGACAAAAATCCCTTGGGATGAAGAGTAAGAAAACTTGATATGACACATGAAGATATGATTGACAATATCGACTACTCGATAGTTCTCTTGAGTAGAGCCATGGGCCTTCCCATAGTGAGTGACTTGGAAAAATGAATGGTACACTTTATAGAAACAATTAGGACATAAAAGATGCCTATTGATTGGGCCAAAATTCTCAGTGACAATCTACACAAGAAATTGAGCTCATTAAAGAATGACCCTCATTTTTATATGACCTCATATACAGTGTATCTCTTGGTAGCAAGGACTAAGGATTATCCTAGATTGTATAGAAAGGGAAGCATGTAGGATGAAAATGCTTGGCCTTATGTTGTCTACCCACAATTGCTAAAAATGAAGCTCCCACTAGAAAGTGTGGAATACAATGTCATCAATGATGGTTTAATATTCACCATCATCAGGTGGATTATGCAAAAAGAATATCAGTTGAGGTTGCAACATGAATAATAAAGGTTGGTGCTTACTACATCCAATTTAAGACCTTCACTTTTCTTTGGGTAGCTAGTACTCTCATGTCCTAAAAAGCTCCCAAGATACCCACTAGATAGGCTTATACTATTGGAAATAGCCTAAGAATTTGCCTCTGTATATGGCAGGGTCATAAAAACAATACAAGAAGACCTGGGTGTGGTTGATCACCATCAGAGCCTTCAAAATGAAATAGAAGCAAAAAATTGTCACATTTAAATAAAAATGGGACCAATAAGATCTTGAGGAGTATCAAGCACCCCTCCCATATTTCAATAACATCATGATGGTGCAACAACTAGTTGGGAAGAAATTTGTACTCAAAGAAGCCATAAAAGACCATTGGATGAACGTAGTAGATGACTATGATGTTCATATTAGGAACTATAGTAGGACGAGTCTACAACTTGTAAAAAAGGGCTAATTATGGAGATTCCCCTTAAGGCCCAGAACAAGGATGTCCTCAAGATAATGGATCCCTTGTATGATAGGGGCAAGATCTATGACAAACCCATTATGAATGCATAAATTGGGCATGGGGAGAATTATGATATTAATCATTGGGGTTGACATGTGGTTGAGTTGACAAGGGAATAGATTAGGAAACCTGTAGGTCATTTTTTTCCCCACATTTAGCCCATCACTGATAATCAATCTAACAGATCTTCAATGGGTTGGATTCTTGTTTTGGGTTAACACACTAAGGTTGGTAGCTAAGTTCATGTTAGCTCAGTCCCTTCATTGATTGAGTTGACTCAGTTTGTTCTTAACCAAGCTGTAGTTTCTCAATTGATCGAGTGAACTTGGTTTATTCTTAGTCAGGTTGACCCACACAAATGAGATGCAAAAACTCAAGTGTTTTCATGAAAATATTTTCTCATCCTCCCCAAAGTGTGAGATGATGCTGCACATCACCATTCTAATATGTCTTCATATTGTGGAGTCTTTACAAGGCTCTAAGGTCTGGAATTATGCCCTGTATGTTGAGCACTCCAAAAAAGTTGGCTATGGTGGGTCTATGGATGATAGAGTCTTGTTTTCCATGATTGGTCCACGTGCTTCCATATCAAGATCAGTTGGTGAGGCCTAGAGTTTCATACACATGCAGACAAGATGTTGCCATACATCATTATTCTAGCCTTTCCTGATGTTGTGAATGTTGGAATTATATGTGATAGGCTAAGTTACTAAGAGGTGAGGGGTAAATCAATAGCCAATAAAACTTAATCCTTAATAGCAATTAATCCTTCACGTGTATTTTGATCTAATTGCATGCATGAGAAATTGAAAACATAAAAACGTTCATAACACTTTTGACACACAATTTGGTGACCTATAAACCTTCCAAATAGAAAGTAAAACTGGGGTGGGGATGATACCTAGAAGGTTTAGTATTGCAATATAAAGTTGGCCTATTAAGGCTTACAATGATCACTTCTAATGATTTTCCCTATTAGCAATAAGGACTACTAGGTCCACCTTGCAAAAGGATTTACAAACATACAATGAAGTATGCACTCGGTAAAGAAATTTACATAAGACTGTTAAGTCTACCTTATGAAAGGATTTGATTGATCCACCTATTAGGATGAAATAGTAGCTGATATCTAATCTGCAACTTGGTTTTCTGAATAAGATTCTTTTGAATGTAGTAATCACCTTGTTGTGGTAGATAAATCTTTTTTGCTCCTCATATTGTTGTAGGCTTTGCAATTTTCTCTTCTTCTCTTCTCTACTTGTTACATTACTTTTCTATGTTCTTTTGATGTGATACAATACATTACATATATACCAATCCAATTTACATATTACAAAGTCAGCTACAATACAAGTTTACACAAAATACACAAAGTTAGCCCAACTATAGAAACTTGAGTTCTGAAGACTATCTCGGTGAGGTTCTGATACACGACATCCACTGTCAATTATTAACATCACCATACACTTGGTAGACATAGAAGCTCAATCCATACTCATCACTTCCAAGTAGTCTTGAACTTGGTCTGCATTGGTGACTTGGAAAATACTGTAAAACTCGGCATATAAACTAAGTCACTTAATTCTGACTGCATAGCTCGATCAATGTTATCACTAAAATCATGGTATAAAATTAATCACTTAGTTAACACTTAGTAGCTTGGTTAACACTAGATTCACATTATAGTAATTGAAAAGTTGATAAGCATTGCACAACTTGGTTTGCACTGAGAAACTCAGCATACACTGAAATGTTTGGTTTACACTATTGATCAACAACTTGGTGGAAATTGCTCAGCACAAATTGAATGTTTTCCCTTGGACTCGATAGCAACTATAGAACTCAGTAGAGTCTGAAATGCTTGGTTAACATTTTTAACTATACAATATTCTCAGTAGATACTTACAATCTGAATAAGTGTGTGTTACTAATAACAAACATGACTGTAATGTCAACAGTGGAGTCTCTGCAAGGCTTCAAAATCTAGAATTATGCCATGTGGTGGAGGGTCCATCTTTGACACTTATTTTTAACATAATGTGCATTGTGTAGTTTGGAAATAGAGATTCAATGAACTATTATAAGATTGCCATCTATTTTGTCAAATGGCAAAACATAAGATGCTTCCATGCATTGCCATCTAGTGTTTCCTCATACCGTAGTGTCTTTGTGAGACTCTAAAGCCTAGAATTGCACAAGATGCTACCACACATCATCATTTTGACATTTCTTCATGATGTGAAGTCTCCATAAGGCTCCAAATTCGGGAATTGCATGACAACCATTGGATTTGGCTCATCTTGGAGTCTCCTCTCTACATCTTAGCTGTCTTCTGGAAATATGTTTTCCTATCTCTTTCTCTGATTCTTTGACAATAGAATTCTATGCTCCAGAGTTGTAAATTACCTTTCCTTGCATAAATATAATCTTTTGGTCTACCTTCTTCCACCATTAATGTTTTACATGCCTTCTTGCCTTCTATTAGTGTTGCTTTTTATTTCTTCAAGTTATATGTTGTATCTACTGTGATTTTGTTAATGTTATCTTGTGAAGCTTCTTCTTGGTAGTATTTCATCTAGTTCTTAATCTACATATGAGTTGCAAGGGGTAATTAAGGTTGGGGAGTTGTGTATATTAGATCCATATTGATGTGTAGTGAAGCCTTGGGCAGAGATAAGATAAAATGAACTATTTGGTGCATTACCTACTTTTATTCTAGTTTTAGGTCAAGTAGTTTTTCTCTCCTTTTCCTTGAATGAAGTAGTTTAGTGCACCTTGATAGTAAGGAAGTTTTCCTTCTCTGGAGAATCAATCTCATAGTTCAAGTCCCATATCTTGGAGGTTGTTTCCATGCTTGACAAGGTTGCCTTTAGGTTAAACTATAGGCAAGGGTGCAATCTTTTGTGACAATAATTTTTGATGCACCCAGTGGGACATATTGAGTTGCATAAGTCCACTGGTCAGCTAATTAAAATCTATGCATTAAGAAATTGGTTATTTTTTCTCAGTGTCATAAGCCTTTAGAGGCATTCCATCAAACACCATGGTGACTCTAATGCAAATCTACTAGTTTCAAGATCAAACAATGTTGGTATGTGATTTTTAAACTTTTCTATGAAATTGCAACTTTTATGAAGCTCTAACCATGGACCCATTTCATAGAAATAGCTACTATTCCCCCTGTATCATGAAAATGCTATTCCTCATCCCTCATATTGTCAATTTCAATCTCAGCCCCAAGTTGTTTATAGCCAGTATGCTCAAAATGCTTACTACCCTCTGACCCTTGCTCCATTAGACCTAATATCTCAAATGATGAAATCAAGACCATTGAATATATGATGGCTAAGATGAGTGAGGAATTGTTGGGCCTCCAAATAAAAATAATTAAAAGGAGTAGGAGAATGGACTCATGGTTTCATGAGAAAAATGAGCAATTTCTGGCATGTAATAAACAACTTGATGAGATTGCAAGGTGACAAGAGATTGTGAGGCAGTGAGAGGAGATGGCATACCAGGCCTATCTCTAACAAGAAGAAGAAGAAGAGACGGAGAGACAAAGAAATTTTGAAGAGAATCTTGCAAGACAAGCTGCTGCAACAAAAGAGCAGGAAATGAGGCTCCAGTTAGCTCATTTTTAGACCAAAGAAGCAGAGGCAACCCCTTCTCCAAAATATGTCATTCCTAGCTTTAAGAAGCCCCCTCTATTACAAGAGCCTGATATTGTAACTTCTCAACTCCTCGTGCAAAAAAATGGCCCCATGAGCCATTGATATCCATTACCATTTCACTCTTTGAGGGTGGATTGGTTGTATAGACTTTTGATGGTCCAACCATGGAATTTTGGGAGAGTGTAGTAGAGTCCAAACCATTGGAGGAGTTGCAACCTGCTGAGGAGGACATGAAGGTCAAGATGGAACAAGAGGAAGAGGATCTAATCCTCTTATTTGAAAATATTCCCTCCTTTGTTGAGGAAGAATAAGGAAAAGAGGTTGTTTGTTCTTTTGAGGAACAAATAATGGCTTTTGAGCCTTTACAAGAAGATGAGGATCTGTTGCAAGTCAAGCAAGAAGAAAATTATTTGTTGTAGAAGAGAGTCCTCTATGATATGGAGGATGAGATGGTTCTTATCCTTGAGGAACCAAAGATAATTGATCAAGCTTGAGATGGGGAAGATAGATCAAACCTATTGGACGAACAAGAAAAGAAAGATCATGAGTTGCAATAGGAAGAAAAGCATGAGTAGAAGGAAAAATAAAAGAGAAATGCAGCTTATGATCTGGAGGATGATTTTTCTAGTATCATTACAAATTTTTGTTCAAGGCTTGACACCATACCAGTAGCTCCCAAGGAGGTGGTTCATGAACAACATGAAGACAAGGTGGATACTTTTTCTTTCACAACAAAAGGAGGAGCCATTTTCAAACCAGTTGGATACCAAGGTTGTAGAGTAAAACAACATGGTCAAGGTTGATTGTTTAGACCAAGTGTCATCAAGAGGATGCCTAATTAGGCATCTATCTCTACAAAAAATCATCATGTTTCCACCGGTCGTGCTTACTTTTGAGAATGAGGGTGAATTTCAAGAGGAGCAAGTATGTCTTGCTCAAAAAGATGGTGTCCCAGTGTTGGAGAGCTTCATTATTTTTAGAATTGGGAAGAGGGTTTTGCATGCAGTAGTATGTTCATTATGCTTGTTGCTATTTTTTGTTGCCCACATGTATGAAAGAAGAAATCAACTTGTGATGAAAGGAAACTGTTTCAACAAGCTAGTTAATGGCTTTGTTTCATCATTTTGTTATAAATACTTGTATATATTAGAGTAGGAGTTTCCAACTTTCCAAGAAGTGCACAAGCACAATTATTCCCTCCTAGATATAGAAAATTTTGTATTTTGTTGGTTGTAGAGGTAGGATTTTGTGAACTAGCAGGTGGAATGGTGTCTCATTCTTTTTGGTGACTCTATGCTCAATGGATTGCTTAAGGCCACTAATCTATGCTTAGCAGACAAGCATCCCCTCACTGATAATTGATCTAAGATATATTCAATGAGTTAGATTCTTATTTTGGGTTAACCCACTAAGTTTGGTGGTTAATATTTCATGTTAGCTTGTTCCCTTCATTGACCAAGTTGACTTGGCTTGTTCTTAACTGAGCTACAATTTCTTCATTCACTGAGTGAACTTGATTTATTCTTGGTTGGGTTGACCCACATAGATGAGATTTGATGGCTTGCATGTTTTCATGAAAATATTTTCCCATCCTCCCGAAAGTGTGAGATGCTACTGTGTGTCACCATTCTGACATTTCTTCATACTATGGAGTCTTCGCGAGGCTCCAAGGTCCAACATCACATATGGTGGGTGCTCCAAACAAGTTGGCTCCAGTGTGTCCATCGGTGATAGAGTCTTGTTGTTTGTGATTGGTCCATGTACTTCCATATCAACAATTGGCAAGGTCTAGAGTTTCATATGCATGCAGACGAGATGATGCACGGTGTCACCATTCTGACATTTCTTCATGTTCTAGAGTCTTCTCAAGGCTCTGAAGTCTAGAATTGTGCCATGTTGTGGAGGGTCCCATCTCTAGCACTTCTTTTTAACACAACATGCATTGCATAGATTGATGACTAAGATTTAATGAAATACTATAAGATCATCGTCCATTCTGTCAAATGAAAAATACAAGATGTCACTACACATCACCATTCTAGTGTTTCCTTACTCCATAGTGTCTTTGTGAGACTCTAAAGCTCAAAATTGTGTGAGATGCTACCATGTGTTGCTATTCTCACATTTCTTCATGCTACAAAGTCTCTATGAGGCTTCAAAGTTGGGAATTATGTGACAACTGCTAGATCTGGCTAATCTTGGAGTCTCATCACTACATCTCAGCCATCTGTTGGAAATAAAGCTCATCTTGATCAATGACTTCATTTTAATCTCTTGTTAAGGGAGATTCTCTTACATCTCAACCATCCATATTGAGAGGAAGATCTGCATTGATGGCAATGACTTAATATATCATTGGGGGAGATTCTCACTGCATCTCATTCATCCATCTCAAGGGGAAGATCTTCATCAATGACCAATTTTTTTTTTTGGGAAAATAATATTCCCCTTGCCCCCCATGGTCAACCTTGAATTTTGTGGGTGGATTAACTTCTCACAGCCATGATATGCTAACAAGGCCTATTCTTCAATGCTGAGTGACTTCTTGGGTCTTGTTTCCATGATGCCAATGCACTCCATACCTCTTTAATGCATGAAATGATTAGACTTAAGTGATTTGATCTCTTATAGATAGCTATACTTATTTTTCTCTCTTCCTATCACTTCTAGAAGAAATTGCGCTTCATGATAAGATTTTTTTCCAATTCTTAGTTATTTCTCTTCTCTACAACTCAACTCCACCTAGTTGGGGTTTGAACTCAAATTAAACATCAAATTTATTCTTGAACTCTATAAAGGAAAGTTGTAAATATGTTTTCCTTTCTCTTTCTTTGATTCTTTGACCATAGCATCCTATATATTCTCTTGAGTTGTAATTTCCTTTGCCTTGCATAAATATAATCTCCTAGTCTAACTTATTCCACTATTAATTTTGTGTATGCCTTCTTTCATTCTATTAGTGTCTTTTCTTATTTCTTCAAGTTATATGTCATATCTACTTTTCTTTTGTTAATGCTATCTTGTGAAGCTTCTTCCTGGTAGTATTTCATCTAGTTCTTGATCTACATATGAGTTGTGAGGGGTAATTGGGGTTGGGGAGTTATTTATATTAGAGCCATATTGATGTGTATTATATTCTTCGACAGAGATAAGAGAAAATAAGCTATTTGGTGCATCACTTCCTTTCACTCTAGCTTTAGGTCAGCCAATTCTTCTCCTCTTTTCCTTGAAATAAGTGGTTTAATGCACCCTAATATTAAGGAATTCAACCTTCTTCGAAGACTCAATCTCATATTTCAAATCCCATGGCTTGGAAATTATTTCCATGTTTTACAAGGTTGCCTTTAGGTTAAAATTTAGGAAAGGGTGCAACCTTTTTTGAAAATAAAACCTTTTTGGATGGATCCAATTCCCCAAGCCCTACCTCTCCAATTTATAGCCTAACCAAAGAGAGGAAAAGGAAAAAAGGTCACAATACCAACCTACCCTATTAAATCACCAATGAGGCTAGAGATGGTACATCACCATGAGAGGGAGGTTGAGTATTTTGAGGCACAAAAGAGTAAGGGCAAGAAGACAAAGGAGACCCCTAGGAGAAGAGAAGAAGAGGAAGAGGCTCAAGCAGAACTGGTTGTTAATCTTAGATTGATTTTGAAAATGTAGTGACAAAACACTTGGTCATTATTCAGTAAGGTAAAGTGCATGTCAAGCATAATTTTTTAGATAGTACATGTCAGGCAATATGATAGTTAGTACCAAGCACTAGTATGTGTCAAGAAGTTAGTGTGCGTCAAGACATTCAGGTGCTGAGCTAACAAAGGGAGCTAAGTAAATAGTATGTGATGAGTGATTTTGGTGCCAAGTAAACAAAGTGTGTTGAGCTATTTAGAAGCTGAGTCACAACATTAAGAGCATAGTGAAGGCCAAGCATTAGAGCCTTTGGATGCTGAGTGAACAATTTATGACATAGATGTTTGTAATGGTACAAACTTCTATGTAAACATATTTTTGGGCCGACATAATCATATTTTACAATTATGAGAGATAAATATGGAGCCATATCATGAGTCCCTATGCAATACATGCAACCAATCAAAATGAGAAAAGCATTAGGTGACAATAAGGATCAACCCCAGTCATTGATTCATACCTAATCCATCACCACCAATATTTATTTAAGAAGGATAAAACCTAATAATTTGTGTGTGTGTGTGTGTGTGTGTATGAGGAGATGAATGCTAAGATTACTTCAAAGGGTATTCATGGTGGTTGAGATGGCTATGACAGAGTTATGCATTGTAGAATCAATTTGAGAATAACAGAGCAAAGAAGTGAAAGGACAAAGGAGACATATCTGGTTAAGAGGATCAAGGTTTAAATAGTAAGGAAAAGATTTGACATCAAGAAACAAGGTGCTAACCAAAGGATCACGGTGTTGAATCATTCTAACATGTGATATAGAGCAAATCTCTTAACCGAGTAGTCCTAACAAGTTGTTGTAAATCTCTTAACCGAGTACTTTCTCTATTGTAAGTTTAAATCCTCTAACAAGGTGAGACCTAATAATCTTTGTAAGCCTTTAACAAGGTACACCTCTTATAGGGTATATCATAGATTATGATCAAACACATCATAGCCATACTAGGCCACACTTTACAACTGTAGTAGTGAAGATTTGTGGGTGTCATCCCCACCATAGTTTTACCTTCTCATTGGAGGGTTTCTGGGTAATCAAATTTATTGTGTTATGTGTTATTTAATTAATGCTATGGATTTGATGCATGTTATGTTATTTTAGTTTACATGTTAAGTTATGAGATGGATGTTGGTGATATGTTTTAAGAGGGAAAAGTTTTAAGAGTTGATTTACGCCCCCCCGAAGAACTTACTTTCCCATTGTTATTTCCAGCAATTGGTATCATAGCTTTGTTCTCTAGAAAGGAAATTTTTACAACATTGGAGGTAAGATCTTGAAGATGGAAGTCTAAAAGTTGGGAAAGACTATTGAGAACTAGAAGATTGAAATATATCTTGCCCTACATCAACTCAAGGAGGCAAGAGATGAATTGCAATGCTCATTGAAGAGAAGCAAGGAATTAGATATTCAACAAAATGACACTCAATACTAAGAAGAAGAAACTACTAGATTGTTTGAGGATGGAAACTCAAATGAATTTGATGCAGTAGTTGTAGATCTGATGGAAAAGAACAATGCCCTAACTGAAAAAGTTAGAAATCTCAAAAGAGAACAAGAATTACAATTAGTATTGCTATGTGAGACAACTAGAATGAAAAAGAAAGTTGAGAAAGAAAAAGTCATGATTGAAGAAGACAAAAGAATACTAATAAACAGACTTGAAGAGATGACATCAGATGTGTAAAAGCTTGCTAACATGCAATTGGATACAATGAAATAATTGATGCTTGCAAACCATGAATTAAATGGAAAGGACATTGAGATCACAACCCTAAAATCATAGAATGGTCTATTGAAAAATGAATTAAGAGTAGAAAAGGAATTCATTGAAAGATTCAACAAACCAAGTGTAGCCATAAAATACTTTGAGAAATTGATGGAATCACCAAGACCTCATAATGATACTTCTGGATTGGATACACTAATATTGAGGAAGGAAAATAATCTAAAAGTGGTGAGAAAGAGAATAACAAAGGTAAGAACTACAAACCCACTTGTCATAATTGTGGAAAATTGGGTCATACAACAAATGCTTGCAGGAGCAAAACTATCAACCAGAACCCCAAGCAGAAATACAGAGGATAATGCTACAACTGCAACAAATAAGGACATCACAAAAATGAATTCAAGACCAAGACCATAAGCACTTAGAGATTTGAAGGATATTGTTACAATTATCATAAGTATGGACACAAAGCATATTAATGTAGATCTAAGACCAAGTGGACATCAAACAAATAGACAAAGGTACACTGAAATGGAAACTCCTATGATTAGGATTACAACACAAGGTACAATTGTCACTATTGTCCAAAATATGGACATGTTCTTGAGAATTGCATAAGAATGCAATTCAAAGGAAATTACAATAGATGGTTGAGTGAGATTATATGCTTTAGTTTTCTCAAGACTGGTCATGTTAGCAGAAATTGTCCAACTAGGTCACCAGTGCCAAGAAATGAAACCAATAAAGGTAAAGAAAAGGTCAATATTGAGAAAGTGAAGTTGTAGATGAACAAGACATGGAAAAAGAAGGAAGATTGTAGTAAATCAAGTTTAGATGAGGTCACTACATCTGATGGATTAGGTGATCACATTACCCCCAACTAGGCAATAAAAAATATAAGTGGAACTGACATTTAAAAATTTATATTATGCATCAATTCCAAATATCTAAGATCTAAAGATAATAAATATGCATGAATCAAGATGCAATGAAGAAGTTAAGAATATGAGTTATTTTATAGATATGTTGTTTTATATGTTGTTGTCAAGCATGGAAGAAATTGTAGTTATTTTTGAGTGATGAAGTCAAGGCTAGTATGAGTTGAGCTGACTATGTATGTCAAACATACTAGGAATTCTATGTTAGTTGAATGGGTTGAAAATCATATATTGGATGAGCTTACAACTATATAAGCACTAAGCATTTATTGTTGACTTTGAAGGGTCATATAGTCAATTTTTGACTCATTTGCACTTACCAAATTTTAAAGAGCATGAAGAGCATGAAGGAAAATTAAAAAAGGAGATTCTAGTGTTTGTTGATCATATTTAACCTTAGTTATCGGATTTGTGAATCAGACCCTAGATTCAGATTTGGGTCTGATCCGGATCCACTTCGCATGTGGATCTGTGAGGATCCGAGCAGGGTCCATGATCTTGCCTGTGGATCCGTAAAAGATCCGTGGCCCAAGGATCCTGATAGATCCATAGGTAGAATCAAGGATCCTGCTCGTATCCTCAAGGATCCAAGCACGAATCCTGAGGATCCAGCACGAATCCATGGCAATACAAGGTCAGGAACAGAACCTAAAGGAAACCAACTAGAGGGTTAAAGGTGGAACAATGCTGATTATATCATTGTATTTCCTTGTATCTTTATGCTGTGTAGTTCTGGTTACAAGATGGATCTCAGTAATCCTGTTGTGAACCAAGTTGTAGTTAGTTGTTGGTGCAAAAGTTGGGTTGAAAGTTGAAACCCTATGTCTGAAAATTGACAAAATTGTATGAGAAAACTTCCTCTATTAATTTTATATTTGAAAATTTCAAAAGATGAACACAAAATCTATGTTGCAGGATTTGGCAAGTTCCAAGGATGAACCTACTTTTAAGAATTTTCATATGGGTCATATCTTAGATATGTTTGACTCAATCTCTTTTGCCTCCTGTGACTATGGACAGGATTTGGGGGAGGTCTCCTATCCACCCAAAGGCTGGCAGCCATAGGCCAATGAAGTTGTTTGATTACATACATAACATGAGATGAGTGTTGCAAACTGTTTAGAGTATGGTGTACCACTAGATGGATGACACAGTTCCCCAACTCTACCCTAATATTCTTTAGGTGTAGCCATTATCTTAGGGTCTCAACCTAAATATTAGCAAGGCAAACAAAAATATATTCAAAATAAAAAATTTCAGCACCCAAAGAAAAATCTTCTGTGCTGAAAGTGATGTTAAGTTCCATAGATTTTCTATCCATAAATGTTTGCAATTTCACATTCTCATTACTGTTTCCTAGGATATAGGCAAAATGTAATTAGAAAAGAAAAAAATGACATTTTTCAACTTCTTCAAATGTGTACCCATCACCTTTGCCTGTGTAAAATTCATAATAAATAAAAAGGATGACAATCTTCGTAAAATAAAGCTTTGATCTTGATTTCTAAATACAAAGAATGAATGCATCTAATAATTATTGATAAATTATGAAAACCTAAAATCATGAATGTGAATGTTCTAATTTTCTTTATAATCATGAAAATAGATCAATTATCAAGTATACTAGATTCATAGATGCATACTAGAATCATAGATTCATACTATGAAATAATTTCTCTTAGTTACATATATATATATATAGACACACACACACACACATACACGAATCCTCTACGAATCATTATTGGGAAAAAAAAAATCTCGAATCCACGGATCCGATTTGCATGCCCGAATTGGATTCTTTTCACGAATCGGAAACTAAGTATTTAACTGCTACTTGACATCAATCATTAGATTCAAGAGGTATTTAACTAGTGTCGAGTTACATTGTTTGGTTTTCACAAATCCTAGGAGTCAAAAATGGCAGCTAGTTCTTCATCAAATGTTAGAAAAGAGGGGAATGAGTTTTTCAACATTTATTTGATAAGTAATGATATTAGGCAACCCCCATTCTGAGAAATTCCTAAGATTTCATACAAGGGAGATCCGACTGGTGCATTATCTATGATACCACCAAAGGTTCTCATGATCCAAGATGTGAGATATTGCTATATTGGAAAGATTAGAGAGATAGGAGACATGGAGATAAGAAAAATTTACAGTCAACTATGTGATAATGGAGTTTTGAGGGAAGAGAATAAGATCGTTGAATGAAAAGGGTTAACATGTGCCATAGACTTTCTTCAAATATTTAAAATTGAATGGATTTAGATTGTTCTATTATGTATACATGACAAACAAATGTGGTTAGAGGGTGGACCAATCAGGATTTATAAAAGGATTATGCATAGGGTAATAATGTATCCTACCCTTGATAGATCAAAGAGCATGCAAAGTGATGCAAAGGAGGTTACAGAAAATAATATAGGTGTCATGTGGAATAAGAGAGCGATATCAATAGACACTATTTCAAATCCCATTGTTTCCTTTGCAGTCAGAGTCGTTGCCCATATCTTCTTTCAATCAAGCCAACTGAACAATGTTTCATGTATGGCAGTAGACTTAGGTTACAAAATTTTCAAGATAGATCATTCCTATGACCTTGTTGAGTTACAACTATAACAGTTATCAAAAAACTAGGAACCCATTAGGAAAGCCAAAAGTGCATTTTGAAAGTTTGGTTCTTTGATTTTTTGCATATTTTTCTATGTGCAAAAAATATTCTTCACCTTTGGCAAAGTTTCTTGGAAGACCAACAGGTCAATTACTCAATAGATTTCAAAATTCATTGAGAAACTTGGAGATAATTTTGAGTCAATTATGACTAGTTATTTTGAGGACTTTAAGCAATCCATAAAATAAAGATTGAGGATTCCTGTGTCATTAGTGGAACAACACTACAATAATGTGTGTTTCCTAGTTGATGCAGATCATACATATGTGCAAGCAACAATACCCAGGGTCAAATGGTTAAAACCCTTTCCATATGATATTGATATGGATGAACCCTGTACAATAATCACAGCATTACTGGTAGAAGAAATTGATAAAGATGCTACGTCTTTTGGAAACTATGATGAAGCCAAATCCAAAATAACCATTGATTTGAAAAAAACTACAGTTTTGAGGAAGAAGATTAAACTTGTCAAAAATTTGAGGGAGAGATTTGGTGAAGGTGAAGGTGAAGGTGAAGAAGAAGAAGATGAAGATGAAGAAGAGTAGGTCCAAGCACCATTGAAACTAACACAAGGCCTAGGTGAAGATGTTGAAGGTGTTGAGGATGAAGAAGCCAAGGAAACACTCAAGGAAAATGAGAAGAAAAGGAAAGAAGAGACTCAAATAGTGGAGAAACTTTAGAAGATTGTGAAGAAGTCACAAAAAAAGCCAATTGTACTTATAACTAGGTCAAGCACAAGGGCAACCATTGTAAAGGTTAAAGAAGTGAGACAAGATAAAGGAAAGAGAGCCATCACTAAAGCAGAGCAAACCCAACTTGCTCTAAAGACATTCAAGTGATTAAGAAAGAAGTACACACCTCACAAGGATTCAAATAAGGAGAAGATAGAGTAGAATGACTTGAGTCAATACAAAGTGGTAAGCCACAATCCCTCTTCTAACATTGACAACTTGTATGAAAACATTAAAACCAATGCAGATTTGTCAAGTTTTACACATGTTGATTTTGATAAGCTAGGGAGTATTGATAAAAATAAGGTTGAAGAGGCCATATATGACATGATGACTACTTTCAAGACCACTCCTCTAGAGATTTACAACTCTCTACCTAAAATTCTTTATGTTAGAGGTGAGAAAAAGTGGCAATTCAACTTACAAATTGAGAGACAAATCAGGGAAACACCACTAGCCCAAGTCATGCCTAAATTAGATAAAAATATGATTGCCAAAGCTATGGAGAAGAATAAAGGGAAAATTTCCCCCAAATACAGAGCTTTCCATATTTTGAAAAAGAACATAGAAGATGTGGTAACCAAAAGTACATCAATTTGGAAATCTATTTATGGGCTATCCACTAAAGAAATTACAGAGAACGGTGAACATGACAAGAAAGAACCTGAGAGGAATGAGGAAGAGATAGACAAAGAGGTTAACTAAGTCAAAGAAGTAATGTGGAGAGTACTAAAGAAACAACAAAGGAGGCAACAATTGAAGAAGAGCAGCAAGATGTGTAGGATACACAAATGTCAAGTACTAGACTCTCACATGATGATCAAGAGAGTCAACAGGACTTAGTCAGCATCAAGGATGTTCTTGATACAACAACATAGAATGTCGATCCTTTGAAAAAAGATGACTTGAATAAAATTCTACAAGACTCCACCAATGCAACACTTTTATGTAGTAATCCTATATTAGTGAGAGTGGATGAAATTCAATAGACAAAAGTTGCATCTGCAGAGGAGATACAAAAAGATACATCAATTGTGCCCCCATCTACTATAGAGATTAAGGATAAGGAAACACTGGATCTTAAAAGTGATCAAAGTGTAACCCCAGAATAGAAGGATGATACAACTGAGACACCATCTCTTATGTCAACAATTGTCATTTAGATGAAAGAGGTAGAAGCACGAACAACAGATATATCAGTACCAAGCCTAAACAGTTTAGGTTTACAAGTTGTAGTGGCTATTAAGAAAGATAGAATTAAAGTGCATATGGGTAAGTAAGAAAGTCCTATACCTATTCCACCATGACATGGTAAAGTTCAAAAGGAAGGGAATAAGACTAAAGAATTCAAGCTGACTACTAAGCCTGAGGAACAAATTGCAATACAGACTCTGGTTACTATACCAGTTTCTACATCTACTCTTAGTAGTCACACTCTTTAGAGGCTGAGTATAAATGTCATACCATTACAAATCTCAAGGTTGAGTTCCAGCACACCCAAGAGTGTTGAAGTTACATTATTTGAGGATGTAAATTTAGATGAAGTGATTAAGTTACCAAAGTTTGATCTAAATACAATCACAATTGAAGAGATGAATATTCTCTAGGAATCTCTACAAAGGAAAAAGAGGCAAAAAATCTTAAGGAGAGAGTATAAGCAAAATCTAGTTTTGCATAAAATTAAAGATATATTCTTTAATTATTTTAGTTTCCCAAAAATGAATGAAGATAAGCCTATAATAGAGAAACTTATCACTATTGTGGACAAGATAAAGGATGAAGACATGTATTCTAATGTCAAATTATTAGAATGGTGAGAAAGAAAGTTTCATACAAAGGTTTTAGAAAAGATATCTTGTAGTGCCTTTTGTTATTATTGCCAAAATCTTTTAGGCTAGTTTATGTTGGATACAATTGTTCAATTGTGTGTTGTCTTTGATGTTACACAAAGTTCATATCAGTTATCAGTTAGAGTCTACCAAGCTTAGTTGGTCAGCAAGGGAAAAGACAGAGCCTACCAAGCTTAGAAGGTTAGCAAAGAAGATTTACAACATCTATCGAGTGTTCCTAGACTTTACCTTGTGTAGATAGTTGTTACTGAGCTTTCAAGGTTAGCAAAGGAAATTCAGTGTCTACCAAGATTACTCGATTATCAAAGGAAAATATGGCAAAGAACAGTTCTTACCGAGCTCTCATGGTCAACGAAGGAGATCCAGTTCTTACCAAGTTCACTCAGCAGCCAAAGGATTTTGCAAAATTTGTAGTACTAACCAAGTTGAGATGGTTAGCTTGGGAAATTATTTTTGGAATAGTGTTTACCGAGTAGGTTCAGCCAATGAAGGATTTCATTATTTTGGGAAATAAAGTTTATTTGTTTAAAGTAATATTTGTAGTCGACCGATGTATGGTTTATTGGTAAATGTAACTTGTAATAGAGCTGACTTGACAATTTGTAATGTATAAATAAAAGGTCAAGTTGTGTATTCTAATTGCAAGGAAGGACTATGCAATGAGTTGATTGTGTGAAAAAGGTAGAGTAAGCAAATTTTGAAGAAGGATCAGATATCCTTGAGGAGAAACAGAGTTGTATTTGATCAATGAGGATCTATTGAAGCAAAATAGAGATTTGTATTAGCAAAGTTTAGTTGCATCTCATTCAGGTCACTTATTGTTTCTTTCTCACCATTGTAACAATATTTTCGAAATCTCTTAATAGAGTTGGTTTAACAACCATTTTTGTAAATCCTCTAACAAGGTGGGCAGTTCAATTGAATTCTTCTGAAGACATCTAACAAGGCCACTCCTAGCAGGGTGATTAAATCCTCTAACAGGGTCACACCTAATGGTGTGTTTTGTAACCTTTAACAGGGTTGGCTCCTAACAATGCTCACTTCAAAAGAGTGAAAATTGGTAGCTAGTTACTTGGTGGTTTTTCCCATATTGGATTTCCACATTAAATTTGGTGTCTCTAGTGTTCATGTTATTTACTATTGTATGCATGTTAATAATTTTGAATGCTTAAAGATTAGTAACAAGTTAATCTATCAAGTTACAACATTTTATGAGTGTTTACCAAGTGGTAGTAGTAAGTAACTTGATAGACAAGAGCTCTGTCTTCTTCCTCAACACTCCTCTGGAGAGGCATAGGAAAATTGCTCAAATTCTGGGTTGTGGCATTGGGTCCCTGCCGGCGACTTATCTTGGGCTTCCTCTAGGCTCCAAACCCTGGGACTCCTTTTGGACAAGCATTATCGACAACTTCATCAAGAAACTTGCTGGTTGGAAAGGGGCCACCCTCAGTCAGGCAGGTAAATGCACCCTAGTTAACACGATTCTCCAGAACCTCCCCACCTATGCCCTCAGTCTCTTTGGGATTTCGGTTAAGTTTTTGGATAGAATAGAGAGGATTTAGAGGGACTTTCTTTGGACTGGAATTGATGACCACAAGAGATACCACCTGGTAGCCTAGGACCAGGTTTGCTTGCCCAAAAGCCAAGGAGGTCTTGGAATCAGGAAAATTTCTCACCTTAATCAATCCCTCTTAGCTAAACTCCCTTGGCGCATCTTTCAGGGCACATGGGTTTGGAGGGACATCTTGGCTAAGAAGTACCTGGGAGGCCTGCCTCTCTCCTCCATTTTCCAGGGGGCCGAGCTTCCGTTGGGTTCTAACATTTGGAATGGTATCTTGAAGGCCCTTCCCCTTGCTAAATCTAGGGCCAAATGGAAAGCTAGAATGGGAGACAAAATCCTTTTTTGGTAGGACAGCTAGATTTTTCAAGAACCTCTCATTAACCATCCTTCATTCGATAGGTGGGCTGATCAGGAAATAGGCAGATATGGTATGTTGGTTAGGAACTACAGAAATGGGAATGAATGGCACAATCTGGCAGAGCTTTCGCAGGATCTCGAGCCTTTGATGGCCTCTTTGAATGCTATCAACATCAACCAGATAGGCGATGCCTTAGTCTAGGGAGACTCTTCTATAGGCCATTATACTGTAGCCTTAGGCTATCTTTCCCTTGTGGGCACAGGGGAGAAACCTATTTGGGCCAAGGCCTGGACCCTTGGATTAACACCCAAAATAAACATTTTCTTTTGGCTTCTCTTGTAAGACAAAATCCTTACCCTAGATAATTTAGCCAAGAGAGGCCAAATTATTCCCAATAGATGCTACCTCTGTAAGCATGACCTGGAAATGGTTAATCACATTTTCATTCACTGCCCCTTTTCCTCTAGAGTGTGGAGTCTTCTGACTTCCAATATGAACTTCTACTGGTGCCCGCCAGCCAGTATCCAAGAATTCTTCATACAGTGGAGTAGCAACCATAAAGGCCTGAACTCCCAAATTTTGAGTTCCTGGATTATCCCACACTTTTGCTGGGGAATCTGGAAGGAGCACAACAACAGGATATTCAAAGACAGAGAAGCTCCTAAGGGTATTATAGCAGAGAAAATTGATGGCCTCATGAAAGAGAACTATTCCACAACTAGAGATGGAAACATAAAGGACGGAGGGAAAATTAAGACTAGAAAAGAAGACAGGATCAAAAGAAGACAACAGGCTACTTGGTCCTTCCCCCCCGAAAATTGGCATAAAGCCAATTTCGATGGGGTGGCTAAGGGGAACCCTCGTCCCGTCGGATGCGGTGGAAGCATAAAAAATAGCTTGGGAGGGGGCATTGCTACTATCTCCTCCCCTGTTGGTCACCAAACCAACCATTTGGCTGAAGCCAGTGCGGCCAGACTCAGTGTTAAGCTAGCCCTGGACTTAGGGATTGAACAACTGTGGCTTGAAGGAGACTCCCTAAATATAATAAATTGTATTTTAGGAGTAACCAAACCATCATGGACCATTGAAAGCATAATTGAGGACCTAAAAATGGACTTGAGAAAATTTAAAAATTACCATGTCAGCCATGTCTACCGTGAAGCTAACGTGGTTGCTGATTGGTTTGCAAATGCAGTGGTCACATTCAATTCGGTGATGATGTGGGGAAACAATAATCATTTTTTGGCGGCGGCTATGGAGCTCATCCGAAAGGAGCAAACTCAAGGTACCAACTCAAAATATTTTTTATTATGATGAGACATGCTAAATCATGTTTTAAAAAGGGAATCATTTGGAGTTATGCAGAACCCCCATCATTTCATAATAACGTGTATGGATTACACGAGCAGAAGAAAGCTAGAGTTAAACCAAATAACACGTGCATTAAAGCTCTCGTCCTTAGCAATTTTTTCATCTTTGAGCTCTACAATTCTGTTAAGGGTTTAGGGTTAGAGAGGCATAATATTGCTATGGTGGGAGAAAGGATTAGAAGAGAGCCATGGGGAGAAATGGAGAGCTGGAAAGAAAAAGGGAAGGTTTGGAAAAAACTCAAGAAGGGTGGCATAACCAGCTTCATGGAGAGGCTCCATGGTTTCGACATAGGGGTTACACAGATTATGGTTGAAACCTGGCACAATAGAAAGGTCAAAATTGATGGTGTCTCCCACCAAATCATAGAGGGTCTCATTGCGGAGGTGACAGGCTTCTCCCAGGAAGGCATGAGCTTCTTCAGGGATAAGAAGATATCCGCCAATGCTGTCAACGCTTTTGTCAAGAACAACAAGGAGAAAAGCAAACTGGTAAACATGGACACCTACTATGACATTGAGTCCATCAGGAAGATCTGGGGGCATGTTCTGAGGATCATCATAGAGTATGTCACTTTGGAGCCCAAGTTTGATAGAGTTAGGACCCATCATTTTGTTTTTCTTAATCATTTTAGACATAAAGTGAAAATCTCCTTTCCTTTCTATATTTATACTTCTATGACTAAGAATATAGAGAGTTACAAGAAATGTCCTATCAAGAACCCTGCCCTTCATGAAGGTCTTATGCTCCTCATTTTTGAGTTTTTGAAAACCCAGACAAGAGTCAAATCCATTGGGGTTTCGGGTGGCTCCTTGGAGGACACCGCCAGCTCAGACTCAGGGGAAGTGCGCGTTGTGAAAACTGTCGAGTCTGAAACCCCAAAAACCAATCCCTCTCCCCGCTTCCCTAGCAGGAAGAGGCTCAGGTTCCCTCCCCCTAACCCCCCTTCCCCTCATCCTAAGGAGTCTAGTGATGAGTCAGATACAGAGTCAGAGGAGGAAGATTCGGTGGCAGAGAAGGAAAGTGAGTTGGAAGACGACAAGGAGAAAGATAATGACAAGAAGGAGGTGACCCCCTTGGTAACCTAGGATAACCCCAAGAAAAGAAAATTGGACCAGACCCCAACCCATGATCATCTCAGTGACCATGTCAATTTTCCCCCCAGCCCTACTGCGCCCACCTCCCCCCTGGAGGTCCCCATTTCACCCCCAGATGAGATGATAGAAATCATGGTTGAAAAGGGGGGGGAGGCCATCAAGAAAAATAAGAGAAGAGCCTAGAGGAATTTCAATATGGATAGGGTCAGTATGGGCATTGTCAGAGAACCTGCTAAAATCCAGGTGTTGGGGGATCTCGATAGTAGCACCCACTATGACGAGCTCCTTGACCCGACTCTTCTAGTTCTCTCTGACAATGTTCGTCAAATGGGTTTCAACTTTCTCAACAATGCAAAGAACAACTTGATTGATAATTTCTGCTCCATTAAGTGGCTTTTTAAGGAAATTGAGACTCTAAAGGATAGGTCCAACCAGACCAACAACAGGGGGGATGTCAAGGATCATGAGGCCAGAGGTAGTAAAGACTAGGTGGGCAGCCAGGAAAAAGACAAAAGCCAAGACCCCAGAGACAATCAGGAGGAAAGAATCACCTGGCTTGAGCAGAAGGTCCAAAGGCTGGATTTTGTCCACTAGATTGTGACTAAACAAATTGTAGATACCCTCCATACCTTGAATGGAAACATTGTTAATCTGGGGGACTATTTGACCAATGTTGGTCTTGTGGGGAATGTGGAGCAGAGTACGGAGCATGGAACTAGTCGAAAGATCCTCAAAAAGAGACTAGAATCCAAGAAAGTCAGGGGGACTAGATGCATTTCCTCCCCACGATCTAGGAGGAAGAGGCCAACCAGAAGGAAAGTGACGTTGCAGAAACCCTACAGGCAATGGGAAAGAAGGGACACTAGTTTGCCTGCCAGGCTCTGTTCCTGGCCTTTGTTTCTCAAGCTTTGGGCCTTTTTGTTTTTGGCCTTTTGAGGCAGCTTTTTTTCTGTCTTTTCTACTTTAAGTTGTTTTATGCTGTAAAACTTTGGGTTTCAGGATCCCTGTAAAACCTGTTTTCCTAATCAAAAATAAAAACTTGTTTGACATCTAAGGGATCTATGGATTCATTTTTGTGATAACTAATTCACCCCCCCTAGTTACTCCATCTATAATTCCAAAATTGGTACCAGAGCTTTTGGTGCTTGCAAGAAAATATTTCAAGGATCATGAGATATTTGAAAAGCACTGCAGATTATGGATTATGGTATAAAATTGGAGGAAATTTGGATTTAAAAGTGTTTACTAATGCAGATTAGGTAGGAAATATTGATGATAGAAAGAGTACAAGTGGAGGAGTTTTCTTTCTTGGAAAGAAGTTGGTTACTTGGACAAATAAAAAGCAAAATTGTACATCCCAGTCCACAGCAGAAGAAGAATATGTTGTAGCAACAGTAAACTGTTCAAATATTGTTTGTTTAAACAATTATTGGAAGGCATGAAGGTAGAGATTAAAGAACCAGTTGCCATGTTTTGTGACAATACAAGTGCAATTAATATATCCAAAAATCTAGTGATGCATTCAAAGACCAAGCATATTGCTATATAGTATCACTTTGTCAGAGAATTGGTGCAAGATAAGGGGATCAGATTGGAATATGTCCATACAAAGGAACAAATTGTTGACATACTCACAAAGACTTTACCTAAGGATGCATTCTTGTATCTAAGAGGTAAGTTAGGGGTCATTCCCCTATCTGAAGCTCACTAAAATACAGTTTTAGTGATGCATCAATAGGAACAGAATTGAAGATCTATTAGTTGATGCAGCAAAGTAATGAAGAAATTGCATATGAATCGGTACTCAAGGTACATTAGAATTCATTTGAGTTGTATTGTCTTTGGCATATATTTTCAAAGAGGGAGAGTTTACTATCATATATTTTTGAAATTTGCAAGAAAAAGAGAGTTTATGCAAGAGGGAGAGATTACTATGAAAGAGGGAGCTTTCTGTATTTGAGGAGTTTTGTGGAATGAAATATAAAAGGGAGAAACATTCTGTCACAAAAGACTTGTTTTCAAATTTCATTCTGCTATGACATGTTGTGTTGCATCAATGCCAAAGAGGGAGATTGTTGGATACAATTGTTCAATTGTGTGTTGTCTTTGATGTTACACAAATGTCATATCAGTTATCAGTCAGAGTCTACTGAGCTCAATTGGTCAGCAAGGAAAAAGACAGAGCCTACCGAGCTCAGAAGGTTAGCAAAGAAGATTTACAACATCTATCGAGTGTTCTTAGACTTTACCTTGTGTAGACAGTTGTTATCGAGCTTTCAAGGTTAGCAAAGGAAATTCAGTGTCTACCAAGATTACTCGATCATCAAAGGAAAATATGGTAGAGAACAGTTCTTACCAAGTTCTGATGATCAGCAAAGGAGATCCAATTCTTACCAAGTTCACTTGGCAGCCAAAGGATTTCACAAAATTTGCAGTATTAACCGAGTTGAGACAGTTATCTCAAGAAATTATTTCTAGAACAGTGTTTACCAAGCAAGGTCAGTCAATGAAGGATTTCATTGTTTTGGGAAATAAATTTTATTTGTTTAATGTAATATTTGTAGCCAATCGATGTATGGTTTATTGGTAAATGTAACTTGTAATAGAGCTGGCTTGAAAATTTGTAATGTATAAATAAAAGGTCAAGTTGTGTATTCTAATTGCAAGGAAGGAGTATGCAATGAGCTGATTATGTGAAAAGGCAGAGTAAGCAAATTTTGAAGAAGGATCAGATATCCTTGAGGAGAAACAAAGTTGTATTTGATCAACGAGAATCTATTGAAGCAAAATAGAGATTTGTATTAGCAAATTTCAGTTACATCTCATTTAGGTCACTTATTGTTTCTTTCTCACCATTGTAACAATATTTCCGAAATCTCTTAATAGAGTTGGTTTAACAACCATTTTTGTAAATCCACTAACAAGGTGGGTAGTTCAGTTGAATTCTTCTAAAGAACTCTAGCGAGGCCACTCCTACCAGGGTGATTAAATCCTTTAATAGGGTCACACCTAATAGTGTGTTTTGTAACCTTTAACAGGGTTGGCTCCTAACAGGGCTCACTTCAGAAGAGTGAAAATTGGTAGCTAGTTACTTGATGGTTTTTCCCATATTGGGTTTCCACATTAAATTTGGTGTCTCTAGTGTTCATGTTATTTACTTTTGTATGCATGTTAATAATTATGAATGCTTAAAGATTAGTAACAAGTTAATTTACCAAGTTACAACATTTTGTGAGTGTTTACTGAGTGACACCAGTAAGTAACTTGTTTGACATCTAAGGGATCTGTGGATTTTTTTTTCTAGTAACTGAACACCCCCCCCCCCCCCCCCCTCAATTACTTCATCTATAATTCCAATAGTTGATGATTAGTAGCATTATATTTTAGATTATCATATATTGTTTCACACTTGGTTGATTTTATGATGAGACTACTTGGTACTATTTACTTCTTGTATACATGATTATACCTTGATGATGATTATTGCAGTAATTTCAATTCCTTGATGATGATTAGTTCGATGGATTATCTGTACATGTCTTCTTATAGATACTTACCCCATACTGTATGTGTATAGTGTGCGTGTATGTTTTCTTTATGTATGGCATTTCTGATGTGGTTAAGGAAGGGAGTCATAGTCACCTACTAATCGAGATCTACACGATGCACCACTTCCTACCATTGCCTATTTAGCTTAGAATATATGTGTTTTTACATGTGTGGATTTTATGTAGATTGCAGGTACCGAGTATCAACTTTCTTGAATTGCCAAGATGAGCGTACCCTATCACATTATCTCAATGGTAAGAGAGGGAAGATAAATTCTTGAGTCCAAATCCTAACTTTTAAACCCATCTGTCCTAGAAAATTAGGACAAGTATCTAAGATGATTACCCTTCTAAATTCGTCGTATGACATAAATTCGTGATATAACCTTTGAGGTTGATCTTGTATGTGGTACTTTATGATGGGTTTTCATTTTTCGTCTTATTGGTCTTTAGTATATTTCTATTAATTAAGTCAAATTAAGTGATTAAATTAATCATTAAATTTAATGGAAAATTATTATGATGTTTTTAATATTTAATTATATTTAATTAATTGGAAAATTAATTAAATAAAAATAATTAAATTTAAAAGAGAAAATTATAATCTATTTTGAGAGTGTAATAATATTTAATTAATTTAATAATAATATATTTAGGAGATCATTTCTAAATAAATGCTAAATATTATTATTATTTAAGTTAATAAATATTATATTAAAAACATTTCAAAAATTAATAAGAAAGAGTAAGCAATTATTTAATAAAGTTTATTTTAGTTAAATTGCATAAAATTTATGCATGAGATTAAAATATAATAAACTAATTAAAAAGAGAAAGCAAATAAATTTAATAAAGATATTTTATATTGCAAAAAGCGTGCATGATAACATAAAAAAAAAGATAATAACGAGTTAAAGGGTGGTTATCAAGGAGTTCGCTTAGGTGATCACACAATTAGTGCCCCAAATTTTTGAGAGAACTCCTTATCAGCAATTGAGAGTTCTTTTTTCGAGGGAAGTTTTGGGAGGACTAGGAAATTTTGGAGAAGGATTTTTTAGAGAGAAGATTTAGATAGAAAAGATTTCTCTCACAATATTTTGGGTAATTGCGATTTTATCATTAGAACTAGGTAGATTCTTGTGTTTTGTTCACCCAGTTAAATTGCGTTATTATCATGTCTTCTTCATGATTGTTGAATCATTTATCCAAACTTCATTGTGACGAATCTTTCACTATTGTATTTTTGAATTACTGATGTGCATGTTGATTTCGTCTGTATACGGGAAGATTAAAATATCATTAAAACCCTCGTTCTGTAGATTCTAAGTTGTAAATTAAACTAGAAAGGGTTTGAAATGAAATCAAAATTCTAGAATATAGATTTGATAGGTTTCCCATATTTTCCCTATGAAAATGTTGCAGGAAATTTTATTTTAAAAAAATATAATATAAAAGAAGAATTTATATATTTTTGGGAGGGAGACTATAAATATTTTTATTAAAAAAAATAAAAATAAAAAAAAATATAAACTTGGGAGGAGGTGGGGCCACCAAATCCCCATCTCTTCCCTTTATTCTCCCCATGACTAGGACGACCTGTGTGTGTAGACTGCCTGCTAATTGCAACAACAATATTCAATACTGTTGCATGTGACAACAAGTAGTCTACAGTCACACGACAACTGCCTTTTAAGGCCGACCGATGGGCCTTAACCGCAAGGTAAGGTGTTTAAGTTATTTTAAAAAAAATTAATTTAAATTGTTATTTTATTAATAATTTTAAATATTATTTATTAATAAAAATTTATTAATATTTATTAAATTAATTAATAATTAATAAATATTATTTATTAGTTTTTTAAAAATAATTAATAATTATTTAATTTAGTAATTTAGATTATTATCAAAGTTAATTTGAATTAATGATAAATATCAATTAATAATGTTTAATTACATTTATTGTTATTATTATATAATAAATTGGTTATTAATGGGATTGCGAATATTTTATTTAATAATCAATAATTATTATTTTAATAATTTTATAAATAATTACCTTTAAATTATTTTTGAATAAGGGTAATTGTGCATTTTATTCAAACATCAGAAATGGGTTAAATTGTAAGGGTAAACTGTGAATTTCACCTACTTGAAACATACATGGAAACAAATACTTAAACCTTACTATTAACTCAATTACATGTTTTCAAATCAAACCAAACTATGAAACCTACATTGTTATCTATGTTAGGATAAACCACAGAGAGAAATAAAACTACATGCAAATATAACCAATAATAGAAAATAATAGATCACACAGAAATGAACACAAGGCACCAAGATTTAACGTGGTTCACCCAATCCGTGGGCTACGTCCACCAAACAAAAAATCCAATCTTATTACAATCCAGTGATTACAACCTGATTACAATCCGTAATCCCTTACAGCTCAATACCGCCACAAGAAGCAATTTCGCATCACAACATAATGAAAAATACCTAACCCTAAACCCTTTTATACAAGTATTTTATGGCATTTTAGGGTTACAAAATGTCAGCCATATGTCGGCCATAACTTTAGTGGCGAATCTACGAATGGCGAATAGTACCAAAAAAATTTCTACGAATGGCGAATAGTACCAAAAAAAATTTGAGGCGATGCCTCGAACCCCACTAATTATGAAGTATGTACAGTACTTTCCTGATCAGTCACCATAATCTAACAATCTCCCACTTGGGGACTGATCAGGCTCCACACTCAACAATAATCTCCCACTTGGAGACTGATCCTGTAGCAATACCACTACCACATGGGGCTCCCACTGGATCAAACCACCCTGGACTCTACTGTGCTTTTATTCATGTTCATTCTAAAAGACCAACCAAAGCTGAAGATGAGTTCAGCTTCTCCCTTGTTAAAACCTTTGTCAACATATCTGTTGGATTGTCATTGGTATGTATCTTCTCCAGCTTTAACTGTCCATCCTCCAAAACTGACTGAATGAAATGGTATCGCAACTGTATGTGTTTGGTCTTAGAATGCAGAGCTGAATTCTTTTCAAGATGAATGGCACTCTGACTATCTGTAAATAAATAATTATCCTTCTGAGGATGTCCCAATTCTTCCAAGAAGAACTAAAGCAATATCATCTCCTTGGCTACCTCTGTAGTAGCAACATACTCTGTCTCTGTAGTGGATAGAGCATTAATCTTCTTTAACCTAAAAAACCAGCTCACGGCTGCCCCACCAACAGTAAAGACATAACCTGTAGTACTCCGCTTGGTATCAATATCCCTTGCCAAATCTAAGTCAACATAGCCCTGTAAATCAGTAGTAGAGCCCCCAAAGTGTAAACACTTATTGGATGTTCCTCTCAAATACCAAAGAATCCACTTGATAGCATTCCAATGGTCAAATTTTGGATGACTCATATACCTGCTAATGACTCCCACTGCATGGGCAATATTTGGCCTAGTGCATACCATAGCATACATCAAGCTTCCCAGCTGAAGCATAGGGTACCTTGGACATCTTATCCTCCTCTTCTTGTGTCTTAGGGCACATCTCCTTAGTCAATTTCAAATAACCAGGTAAAGGTGTGTTGACAGCTTTAGCATTCTCCATAGAGAAACGTTGCAACACCTTCTCAACATAATCAACCTGAGATAGCATCAATGTTATGTTCTTCCTATCTCTACAAATCTTCATACCAAGGATTTGTTTTGCTGCCCCCAAATCCTTCATAGCAAATGCATGTGCTAACTGGCATTTCAGCCCCTTAATATGATCCATGTTAGACCTAGCTACAAGCATATCATCAACATATAAACATAAAATAATGTAGCTATCATCATCCAACCTCTTAAAATAAACATAATAATCTGAATGACACCTGTTATAGTCATGCTCATGCATAAACCTATCAAATTTTAGATACCATTGCCGAGGTGCTTGCTTCAAGCCATATAAACTTTTCTTGAATTTGCACACTAAGTTATCCTTACCTTTGACCTCAAATCCGTGTGGCTGAGCCATATAGATTTCTTCATCCAAATCACCATGAAGGAAGGCTATTTTAACATCCAGCTGCTCTAAATGCAAATCTTTAGTAGCCACAAGACTTAAAATAGTATGGATAGAAGTCATGTTAACAACAGGAGAAAATATCTCATCAAAATCAATTCCCTTTTTCTGTGCAAATCTTTTTACAACTAACCTGGCCTTAAATCTTTTCTTACCTCCTTACTCTTCTTTCAACTTGTAAACCCACTTATTCTATAAAGCCTTTTTACCTATAGGCAACTTGCACAAATCCCATGTCTTATTCTTCAGCAAAGAGTCCATTTCATCTTTCATTGCAGACTCCCACTAAATCTTAGTATCCACCTGCACAGCTTCATCATAACTTTCAGGTTCACCAGCATCAGTAAGTAAAATAGAATACAAAGAGGGAGAAAATCTTTGTGGAGGTCTAATTTGCCTCGTTGACCATCTAACATTCACCAGTGTGTGTGGTATTTGGTGTTGTAGTTGTTGCACATCATGAGAAATGGCTGGAACATCAGCTTTTGGAGTATCATCCAGCACTACATAATCATCTTCTTTCTTCTCATGTTGCTGCAACAAATCTTTGTACAACACTTTCTCATTGAATATGACATCTTGACTTCTAACAATTTTATGATTTTCAAAATCCCAAATCCTATAACCAAATTTATTAATTCCATATCCAACAAAGACACATTTCTTTGATTTAGCTTCTAGCTTGGTTCTATTTTCAGAGTCTATATGAGCAAAAGCTTCACAACCAAAGGTCTTGAGAAAAGAATAAATCACCTTCTTACCAGTCCATGCCTCCTCTGGAATACCATAGCCCAAAGGAGTAGAGGGACCTCTATTAATCAAATATACTATAGTATTGACAGCTTCTGCCCACATGTGTAAGGGCAACCCAACATGCAACCTCATGCTCCTTGCGCGCTCCATTATAGTCTTGTTCATGCGTTCAGCCACTCCATTTTTTTGTGGAGTCCTTGGAATATTTTTCTATCTATGAATATCATTAGTGGAGCAATAATCTTCAAATTCATGACTGCAATACTCACCACCATTATTAGATCTGAGACATTTTAATTTCTTACCGGTCTCATTTTCAACCAAGCATTTCCATTTCTTAAAAGTTTGAAATACATCAGATTTTTGTCTAAGAAAATAAACCCATACTTTTCTAGTTGCATCATCAATAAATGTAACATAATAATGAGAGCCACCAAGGGAAGATACCTGAGCTGGTCCCTATACATCTGTATGCACAAGCTCTAATTTCTCCTTTTTGTTTTCCTTTCCAGTCTTTACAAAACTCACTCTCTTTTGTTTTCCATACACACAACTTTCATAGAAATCCATATTAACACATTTCAGACCTGGTAAAACTTTCTTTTAATGAAGTACTTTCATACCTTTCTCACTCATGTGCCCAAATTTGTTGTGCCATAGCGTTGTATTAGAATCTACAACAGCTATTTGTTCTCCCTGCTCAACTACACCACTTGTTCCTGAACATTCATTTTTCTCTGAAACAATCAAAGTAGAAGGAACAATATGTTTGTACAAAGATATAAGGTGCCTACTTTCACACCTTTTGCTACTACAAGGGAACCTTTTGAAACCTTCCAATTTTTATCATTAAAAGTAACTACACAACCCTCATCACTGAGTTGCCCCACTGAAATTAAATTCCTACTCAGCCTTGGAACATGTCTTACCTCATGTAGTAGCCAATGATTTCTATTCTGTAACTTAATCTTAATTTTTCCCTTTCCAAAAATCTGATAGGGTTCATTATCCCCCAAATAAATAAGCCCAAAATCCCCTTGGACATTATCAGTGAAATAACCTCTATGAGGTGTAGCATAAAATGAAGCACTAGAATCTAAAACCCATGAATCATCAACACTTTCTAAAGATAGAAGCAAAGCATCCTCTTCAGATTTGTTACCTCGTTTGCCTCCCTATCTCCATCTGATTTATCTCCTTCATTTTTTTTTGATTCCAGTAATCTTTCTTTTTGTGCCCTGGTTTCCCACAGTACCAGCAATCGTTTGGTCCTCTCGATTAAGACCTCCTCCCCTTTGAATTTCCTCTTGATTTCTCACGATTTTTAGAGTTACTTCCTCTCTCAGTCATTCAGCCCCTGATTTGTGCATTCAAAGCACTTCCTGATGTAGATCCACCTGAGGATTTTCTACGAGTTTCCTCACTCAAAACAACATCGATCACATCATCATATTTTAGGGTACTAGATCTAGGAACAGAATTACTCACTGCCATTACCAAGCCATTCTAGCTTTTAGGCAAAGAACACAAAATCAAGAGAGCCCTAATTTCTTCATCAAAATTAATACCCATAGAAGATAACTAACTAGTAATAGTGTTAAACTCAGTTAAATGATCTGCAACATATCCACCTTCTGCCATTTTCATATTAAATAAATGCTTCATGAGAAATACCTTGTTTGAAGCGAAGGGCTTTTCATACAGTGTCGCTAGGGTTTTCATCAAATCTTCTGTCGTCTTTGCTTTTGTAATATTAAATGCCAGTTCCGATGGTGCCAAGCATAATCGAATGCTTTCGAGTGCCTTTCTATCTAAAAGATCCCATTCAGCCTCTGACATAGTTCCCTGATTCTTGGCTTTTCCTTCCAACGGCTTCCATAAATCCTTTTGATATAGTTAGTCTTCCATTTGCATCTTCCATAATTGGAAGTTCTGCCCATTAAACCTGTCAACCCTCAGCTCACCCTCATCTGCCATTCCTCCCACTCAACCGTGAGACTCCCACTCAACTATGAAACTTTCCTACATAGGATAACTGAAAAACAACTAGGCTTTGATACCACTTGTTGGGATAAACCACATACATAAATAAAACTACATGCAAATATAACCAATAACAAAAAATAATAGATCACACATAAATGAACACAAAGCACCAAGATTTAACATGGTTCACCCAATCCCTGGGCTACATCCACCAAACAACAAATCCAATCTTATTACAATCCAGTGATTACAACTTGATTACAATCCGTAATCCCTTACAACTCAATACTGCCACAAGAAGAAATTTTGCATCACAACATAATGAAAAATACCTAACCCTAAACCATTTTATACAAGTATTTTATGCCATTTTAGGGTTATAAAATGCCAGCCATATGTCAGCCATAACTTTAGTGGCAAATCTATGAATGGGGAATAGTACCAAAAAAACTTTTGGGGTGATGCTCTGAACCCCACTAATTATGAAGTATGTACAGTACTTTCCTGATCAGTCACCATAATCTAACAATCTATATGTTGTCTATGTTTTGGGTTTGAGTTGACTAGAGTGTTGACTGATTTTAAGACATCTACCAAAGGCTTGGGAGTTCTGTGTTTGTGATATTATGATGAACTGATCCTGATCTTTTAAACTCAACCATGGTAATGTGTTTGGTATGATGTATGATGAGTTTGGTTATATCATTTGTTATTGCTTTCCAATGTTCTTGTGTGAAACTGAGGTGAATGTTATGACATATTTGACTCAACCTTTTTGAGTCTTTGATCAGTATTTTTGGGATGCTTTCCATTTACTTGTAAAGAATTGATGTGTAATTGTGAATTATCTTTTGATGTTTTTTGGTCACTTGTATAGCGCTGAGGTGAAATTTGTGATTCTTTGATTTGTGATTTTATGAACTTAGGGTAGATTATCTATTTGTAATGTTGGGAAGTGGCTTGCAATGGAGGTCAGGGCCCAAAGTGGTTGCCAAGGTAACCCATTGTAAATTGTTTAATAAGTGATAACACTACACTAAATGGGAATAAAATGAACCAAATAAGATTCTTTGTATGTTCCTACCCATGCCTCAAGTGCTAGTACATACTAGGATGGGAGTAAAGAGAACACTTGGTTGCAACCATGCATTGTTAGTATGCCTTGTTAGTACAAAAGGATACTAGTGCCGCATAGATTCACTAGGGAGCCAAGGTCAAGTTAGACTAATAGGGTAATTCTAGTGTTGATTCGTGTGACGATACTTGCCTGCTTACATAGTAGATTTCCTACATGTCTGTGTTTGCGTCTAGGTCTAGATGTTGATTTATTTTGGAACCTTTGAGTTAGATTACTTTTAGGGTTTCCTAGACATTGATATTACTTTTGATTTTTGGATTGTTATCTTGTGTGGGACTTGAGACTATCTCCTCAATGCAGTGGGAGTGGACCTTTTTGGGCTACCACGAGGACTTTTACCATTGAGATCCATCCATAGATGTCATGGTTGGAGTTCCTTGTTATGCATTTCCTTCCATTCTATCTTATGTATTATGATTGATGGTTTTATATATATGATGGATGATTTTATATATTGTATTGTACTTTATTTCATGGATCCAAAAGGGATGATGTAATCTATTTTTATAATTGTATATTCTTTCAGCCTTTCATACCTTGTGACATGTACAGTGGATGATTGTCCATTTCAAATTTTATTGCCAAGTGGCATTCAAAAAAAATGTATATTATTTAAATGGACTTGGACTTGTAGTTATTCTTTTATGTGGATGTGTTATTTATTGAACTTAGTATTATTTAAATTTATATGTGAGTCAACGTCTTGGGATCCTTAAGGAATGTAATCTGCTATGTTTGCTTATGTATGATTGTATGTCATTGCTTCCACTAATTTATGATTTTTGTACATGTTATTCTTTAAAAAAAAATGTCTAGCAAACTTAGTAAAACTTTAAGTTAGTTCTTTTGGATCCCTTGGAGGGGTGTTACATATCTAGTGCTATTGCACTAAGACAGGTTAATCTTGCAACCAAAATGGAAAGTGTAAAGAAGGTGTTAGAGAAAATTTTCACTCTCTACACAAAGCTATGCAATTTTGATCTATTTACTAAGGAATATCAACAAGCTACTGACCAGCCACAAGGATATTTGCAACTCATAGGTAGTATGCTAAAACTATCTCCTAGTAATAGTCAAATTCACTTTCAAAAGTTACTGATAACTCAGAGTAGGCTTGTCAAGTTGCAAGTAGCAAATGCTAATATAAGATCTACTCTAATCAATATCTAGTCAATGCTAAAACCTTACATGGAAGTGTTACACAAGGAACTAGCCTTTATAGATAATTTGATGAAGAAAGATTCACAATTTTCTACACATGAAGGCTTAGTTGACCTAGCTGCTAATCTTGAAATACATATTCATTCATTAGATGCAACATGTGATAACTGGGATGTAGTGTTGAAGATTATCATGGAGCTACACAAACCATTCCTGGATAAACACACTATAAGTGTACAACCCAAATGACATAAGTGTCAAAAGGGGGAAAATGAAGTTTTGGGATATTAAGTTTTGAATATCTACTCAGCAGGAATAATGAATGAAGAAATAAAAATGAAACATTTACTTAGGGGGAGTAATGGAGTAATAAGGGATGAAGGATATACAACAATTTTGCAATTTTTTAAATTTTGAAGGTTTCTATTGAAGCTGAGTAACGAAGAAACATTATCTGACTTATGCATTAGATAAAAATATATATTCCATGACAAAGTGTTTTTGCCACTCATGTTAAAGGGTGAGATTGTTAATCTCAGATTGGTTTTGACAAAGTAGTGATGAAAAACTTAGTCATTATTTAGTAAAGTAAGGTGCATGTCGAGCATAATTGTTCAGATAGTACATGGTGAGCAATATGACAGTTAGTGCCAAGCACTATTAGGTGTCAAGTAGTTAGTGTGTGTTGAGTCATTTAGGTGTTGAGCCAATAGAGGGAGCTGAGTAAATAGTATGTGCCGAGTGATTTTGGTGTCTAGAAAATAGAATGTGTCGAGCTATTCAGAAGCTAAGTTACAACATTAAGAGCATAGTGAAGGTCAAGCATCAAATCCTTTGGATGTCAAGTGAACAATTTATGGCATAGATCTTTGGAATGGCACAAACCTCTATGTAAACCATTTTTGTACTGACGTAATCATATTTTACGATTATGAGAGATAAGTATGGAGCCATATTATGAATCCCTATGCAATACATGCAACCAATCAAAATGAGGAAAGCATTAGGCGATAATAAGGACCAACCTCAGTTGTTGATTCTTACATAATCTATCACCACCAATGTTTATTTAAGAAGGCAAAACCTAAGATGTGTGTGTGTGTGTGTGTGTGTGTGTGTGTGTGTGTGTGTGTGTGTGTGTGTGTGCATGTACGTGTGCAGACACGTACGAGGAGACAAATACTAAGATTACTTTAGAGGACATTCATAGTGGTTGAGATGGCTGTGAAAAAGCTATATATTGTAGAATCAATTTGAGAAGAATAGAGTAAAGAAGAGAAAGGATAGAGGAGACATATTTGATCAGGAAGATCAAGATTTAAATAGTAAGGAGAAGATCTAACATCAAGTAGCACGATGTTAACCAAAGGATCATGGTGTTGAATCATTCTAATAGGTGATACGAAGCAAATATCTTAACCAAGTAGTCCTAACAAGCTATTGTAAATATCTTAACCAAGTGCTTTCTTTATTGTAAGTTTAACTCCTCTCACATAGTGAGACCTAACAGTCTTTGTAAACCTTTAACAGGGCATACCTCTCATAGGACAGAACATAGATTATGATCAAACACATTGTAGCCATAATATTCCATACTTAATTACTAGAGTAGTGAAGATTTGTGGGTGTCATCCCCACTCTAGTTTTACCTTCTCATTGGAGGGTTTCAAGTAACAAAATTTACTGTGTTATGTGTTATTTACTTTATGCTAAAGATGTGATGCATGCTATGTTATTTCAGTTTACATGTTAAGTTATGAGATGGATGTTGGTGATATTTTCTAAGAGCTGATTAACACCCCCCCCCCCCCCCCCCCCCTCGCACTCAGAACTTACTTTTCCATTGTTATTTCCAACACTAGTTGTTCAACAAGAACAAGCCCAACTAAAGCCAAAAAAAGCTCAACAAGAGAAAGAACAGGTGCAACTGGCACAAGAAGAAATTCCACCACCTTGAGACTTAGTAGAAGAAGCCTCCCTATCAGTGCACAAAAGAGCTTGAACAAAGATGAAGGTGGTAGGTATGAAAAGGAGGATACTAAGGAAGAAGAGTACTCCCTCATCTCAAATACCAGAAACCATTACTGAGGTGGAAGATGAGGATAAAGGGGAATAAATTTTGTTTGTACCATTGAATAATAGGACTTACTTAGCTACTGTGACTAAAGAAGAGAGGAGAAGAAGATTGAATCAAACACCACCTTTTATTCCTAGGGAGCCCATTCAGGTTAGGACCTCCAAAGATGAGTCATAGAAATGGATTGTAGAAATGGAGGGGAACAGGGAAAACATTTTTGACCTCTTGGATTTTGTTTTCATGCCTAAAGGCACAGAGATGATAGGAGAGAAAATAAAGGATAGTCCCACAAATGAGCCATTAGGAGAGGATTGGAATCAATTATGTGCTCTACCTCATGGACCTTTGGGCATTCCTCCTCCACAAATATAGGACATGATAGTGGTAATGGATCAAGGATCAATGGCTCCACCTCCACTAATGATTAAATCTAAGAGTTAAAATCTAGAGGAAGGTTAATATGTATAATTTCATGCCAATGAAGTATCTAAGGAAGGATTTATAGTAGAAGAAAGGCAACAAGCTTCTCTAGATATAGAGGCTAGGTCCCCATCCCAACATGATACAAAATCCCTCTCTAAATATCTTCCTTGACATGAGAAGACTCCAGAGAGCACTAATAAGGGAAAGGAACCTGTAGTAGAGTTGACCTCTTTAACAAAATATATGTCACTGTATCATCGTAAAATGGAAGCACTTCTATTTAGGATTGGTCTAGCCCTCTGAATAGGTAGTTTAGGGTCATATCAAGTGCCTTGAATGGGTCCTCGACTTAGATCTAGATTTTTACCTTGATTCTGCCCCCTTTTCCACTTTCTTTTTGCATTTTTCTAACATCCTAGATTGAGATCCTAAGATTTGTGACATCAAGGTCAAGGTTGATCTTGAACCTAACCTAGGTCAAAGTCGACCTTGACCTTGACCCAGGGTCCAAATTTCAAGGTTCCATGATTTTTGAATGTTAGGTTTTGGAAAGAATTGTTTTCCCACTTTCGGGTCAGCTATTTTAGTCTCTGAAATGGTAAACTCTTAAATTGCATTTAATTTGGGTCCATTTCTAGGGGTAAGGTCCCAATGGGAATTTATTTCTCATATGTCAGCCTCTCTAGGAGTTTGTGCCCTAGATCTCTATAAAAGGAATCCTTCTCCTCTCATCTCCTCTATCTCTTTTGGAGGATCTCTTTTTAATCTCTCCATCAAGTTTTGGAATCAAGCATACATCTTCAAGCATTCAAGCATTCAATTCATCAAGGAGATCCTTTAGTAGCCATTGAAGGATTAAAGCTCTATGGAGCCCTCTTGTTGAAGATTCATCCATTTCCATTCAAGCCTCTTCCTAATCTAAGATCCATTCAAGATTGGTGTTGAAGATTTAAGACAATCTATTTGATACATCCTACATCCTATTCTACATTCATTTGGAGCATCCATACTTGTGGATTCAAGGATTTGAATCCTCCACAAGGGTTTCATCATAAGCAAGGTGAATTGTTCCATTTACTTTGTTTATTCCAGCAATTTCAATTCAATTTCAAGGTTAATTCCTAAATTGGGGTTTGAATAAGGCAAACCTCTCCCCCCCCCCCAAAAAAAAAAACTATTTTTATTGTAGGTACAGGTGCAATAGAGAATATCAGTGCAAATTTGGATACCCTTTTCGTTAAACTTTCAGGGTCTGCGAACAGAATTTCCGTCATAACAATGCAATTCAAGGTTGAATTTTTACTTCAAGGTCAATTTTTTGGGTCAAGGTCGACCTTTCCCAGAAAAGAAAAAGATTTCTGGGTTTTTTAGATCTCACATTTTTGGTTTAGGATTGCAAAAATCAACAGTTTCTAAGATTGTCTGATAGGGTTTTCAACTGACTCTTTTTCAGAGGTAAGTACCTTTTTATTTCTTCATTTCAATATTAGTCTCCTATATTTACATCCCATATCATAATAATTTATATGTATGTGTAGAATATTGGTTTAGGGTCTCTTTCATGTGCCATCTTCTCAACCCATTCTTCCTCCTCCAACCCATCTTCCTAGCAAGGAGTATGATTTGATAAACCATTTGAAAAATACCCCTGCCAAGATTTCTTTATGGGAGTTTCTTCAAAATTCACCTACCTACTATGGAGTTTTGCAAAAAGCTCTAGCAACTCTTCCCACTCAGCCTCCTAATCAAGAAAACATCAATAACTTCTTACAATGCATGCATACTACCCTGAGTGCTCCTGACATTGTATTTACTCAAAAGGATTTACCTTATAAAGAAGTTCAAAATCAATATAATTCTCTTATGGTGGTTGTTACTTTCCATAAAAGTATCATTCATAGGACCTTGATTGATAATGGATCTGGGCTTAATGTTTGTAGCATGGACATGCTCAAAGCAATTAAATCTAATCTTTCAACTGTTCAACCTAACAATGCAAACATATATGTGGCTTTGATGACATTGCCAAGAACACTTTGGGAATCATTACCTTACCTATCAAAGTAGGTCGAGTCATCTTGAATACACCTATTCATGTTATGCCTGGACCTCTCAATTATAACCTTCTTTTGAGTAGACCTTGGTTTCATGAGATGCATGCTATCCCTTCCACCCGTCATCATAAAGTCAAGTTTATACATAATAGCATGATGTATATACTTCATGCAAATGATGCACCAAATCCTTGTCTGAATATTCAAACCCACACTACTCCTAT
Organism: Cupressus sempervirens; assembly: GCA_028749045.1. Taxonomy (NCBI): domain Eukaryota; kingdom Viridiplantae; phylum Streptophyta; class Pinopsida; order Cupressales; family Cupressaceae; genus Cupressus; species Cupressus sempervirens. Next base: position 80,486,088 of record CM053790.1, on the reverse strand, counting down.
TTCTAATAGTAATCCTTCTTCCTCTTATGCTCTTCTTGGTGATGATTGGGGAACTTTGGATTTTAATACTACCTTTATTGGAGAGTATAAGGTTTCTGATCATGATTTTATGAAGCAACAAAGAGAGTTTGAACAATGAGTTTTCACTTCTAAATCCCTTTGTAAAAAAATTGTCATTGCTTCTATCCACAGTGAAATTGTCAAACCTATTAATGATGACATAGTGACTACTGAAGTTCCATTGACTTGTTTTGATATGGCTTCTCATTATGGTCATGTTTATCATTTCCTAGTTAAACAAGGATTCAATGGTCAAGCATGTGGTAAGCCTAAACATGGAATTTAAATGCCCTTATAGAATGGGGGGCATGAGCATTCTTATGGATGGGATTTAATCCTCAACAAAAAATCAATGTTAACATCTCAAATAACACTTCAAAAAATGATAAACCCATCAAGGAATTTGACCAAGAAGTTCTTTTTCCTAAACTCCTTCACTCTAAGATGATTACTAGACCTAAACAAAAAGAGAAACATAGTCCACACTTGAAGCCTCTTCCTTTTTGTTTACATCATAGATTTCATGATCACTCTACCAATGAATCTCAAGCTTTACATTAAAAGATTAGGCATCCCATTGATGGTAAAGTTATTTATCTATCATGTAACAATGAGTTGTATTTCAATCCTATTGTCTACAAATAACATTTATGTTCCTATTATGAAGCTCCACCTTATGTAAACAATGTTAGCCTAATCTTGGGGGGCTCGTTGTCTTGTATAGTGTTATGAGAAACATAATAGGTCCCCTTCCAACTTCATTCCTATGCTTGAGGGGCAAGGATGCCATCTGTTTCCTTTCTGTCTTTCTTGGATCCACTTTTCCTTGGTTAAGGAGTATCTATCTATTATGTGATATCCAATCATACATGAAAATTATGGTTTGAATTAAGGATCTCTGTCCTTAATCATAACCTATTTCGTTGTTTGACATTAGGTTTCCATGGTTGATAAATCTCTCACCTAGGAAGCTGAATAGCATGCTATCCCTCACAAGGGTTACTTTTTCTCTTCTTACATGATATCTCTTTGCATTCATCTCTTCCATGGCCTCATAGGAGTTGTGACTATTGTGGCTTAGACTGGGTATTGTCTATGGATATTGTCTTGATGTTGAAGAAGGCTTTATCCTTGTTCTTTTCTTTCCTTAACATGTCTAAATAGTATGTATTTTTGCCATCTTAAGGAGGGAGCCATATATATAGCCTCCCTCATTCTTTATTATGTATTTTTGTTCTAACCTTTTATTTTGCAGCATTCTAAATACTCAGAAGGTAACACACATAAGTTGCTAAATCCTGAAGAGACACACATTTCCAATTTTAAATATGCTAAATCCTTGGAGGGTAATGCACATAAGTTGCTAAATCCTAAAGAGATACACATTTTACAAATGTATTCTATGGTTTTATGAGAATATGGATCCATGGGTACTTTATAAAAGTTGTCAAAAGATGCACTACATACATGTACAAAGCCACCAAAAGGCACACAACTTTATGAGGTGACTATCAAGTGTTTGTTTGGTGGGCCATCCTATCCTTTTGTGGTTCACAGTGAGATACACACATCTTACTAGGCAAGCTAGCCACTCCTCTCTCCTCCCTCTTCTTTTTTTCTTCTAGTGATGTCTCTCTTATTATAATCTTGGAGTTGAAAAAGACTTCAATCCCTTGGGGCTTGAAGATCACTTTGTCCCTTCGATTTCAATAATATTTTATGTTTCTTTGTGATCTCCTTTACCAAGATTTTGCATCAAGTCCATACTCTTACTAAAGTGGGGGCTAAATGTATCATCGAAAAATGGAACCACTTCCATTTAGGACTGGTTTGGCCCTTTGAGTTGGTGGTTTGGGTTCATTTAAAGCACCTTGAATGGGTCCTTGACTTAGATCTATCTTTTTTCCTTGATTTTGCCCCCTTTTCCACTTTCTTTTTGCATTTTTTAGCATTCTAAACTAAGATCCTGAGATTTATGACCTCAAGGTCAAGGTTGACCTTTTAGGTCAAGGTTAATCTTGATCTTGACCTAGGTCGAATTTGACCTCTACCTTGACCCATGGTCCAAATGTCAAGGTTCTATGACTTTTGGATATTAGGTTTTAGAAAGAATTGTTTTCTCGCTTTCGAGTCGGCTTGTTTGGTCTTCAAAATTGTAAACTCTTAAATTATGTTTAATCTAGATCCATTTCTATGGGTAAGGGCCCAATGGGAATTTATTTCTCATATGTCGGCCTCTCTAGGAGTTTGTGCCCTAAATCTCTATAAAAGGAAGCCTTCTCCACTCATTTTCTCTATCTCTTTTTAATCTCTCCATCAAGTTTTGGATTCAAACATCCATCTTCAAGAATTCAAGCATTCAATTCATCAAGGAGATTCATTAGTATCCATTGAAGGATTCAAGCTCTATGGAACCCTCTTACTAAAGATTCATCCATTTCCATTCAAGCCTCTTCCTAATCCAAGATACATTCAAGATTGGTGTTGAAGATCTAAGACAAGTGATTTGAGACATCCTACATCCTATTATACATTCATTTGGAGAATCCATACTTATGGATTCAATTATTTGAATCCTCCATAAGGGTTTTAACATAAGCAAGGTGAATTGTTCCATTTACTTTGTTTTCTCTAGCAATTTCAATTCAATGTCAAGGTTAATTCCTAAATTGGGGTTTGACTGAGGTAAACCCCTTCCCCCAACAAAAAAAACTATTTTTCTTATAGGTACATGTGTGGAAAAAAAAATATTAGTCTAGATTTAGATACCCTTTTCGTCAAACTTTCAGGATCCACGAACATAATTTCCATGAAAGTAGTGTAGGTCAAGGTTGACTTTTTAGGTCAAGGTCAACTTGTTGGGGTCAAGGTTGACCTTTCCTAGAAAAGAAATTTTTTTTTGTAGTTTTTAGATCTTAGAGTTTTGGTTCAGGAACACGGAAATCAATAGTTTCTAAGACTGTTTGATAAGTTTTTCAGCAAATTCTTTTTTGAAGGTAAGTACCTTTTTTATTTCTTCATTTCAATATTAGTCTCCTATATATAAATCATATATCATAAGAATTAATATGTATGTGTGGAATATTGGTTTAAGCTCTATTTCATGTGCACTATTCTAAAACCCTATCTAGCCCCATATTTTACATATTACAATCACCAACAAGGAAAACACCATCATGGCTTAAGAAAGAGGTTATGTTCAGACAAAAGAGGTAGATGGAATTGACAGAAGAGGAGGGAATGATATAATTAATAAAAATAATTACAAAGCTTGAGCCACCCAAGGGTGATGCAAAAATATTGGCCTTTATAATGAAGAATCAAGATCAAGACCTTCTGGCACACATTGTCATTCCACCCTCTAAAGCAGATACAAAGGAATTGACTCCAAAGGACTACCAAAAGAGGTAGTATTAGTGAAAACCATTGTGGACACAACAAAGCTTCTAATCACTATAGGTCTCAAACAAGTGTTCACACATTTGGCCAAAGAAAAATCAAAGATTTTGATGATGAGGAAACATAGTGAGTTGTTGAGAGGATATTTGAATGAGGTAGTAGGACCGTGTTGGTACCCAATATAGACCCAGTATTTAAAATTCTCAATGTATGGAATCTTGAACTTGTTTGAACTTAGGTTCAAATCAGTTTGGAGTGGTTGGATAGTTTAGATGGCTCATCTTGCAGGTCTAGTGTAGAAGTTCAATATTGTGAGATTTCTCATGATTTTGCTCCACATTCAAGTTCCAAATGTCATTCAAAATTCATAACATGCTAACTTAGACTCAAGGATTCAAGGTTAACTTCTCTAATTTTGGGTTCGAGGTCAAATCCAAATGTTCACAAACTCAGAGAACATAGAACACTTTTTTCATTCTCGCATATGTAAAACCTAAGTATGGAGGATGTAAATCAAACATTTGACAAAATGTCACTTCAACATGAATGTTCAATAGTTGTGAAGATCATCACCAAATTCATGGACATCAGCACTCAAAGTCTAGAAGGTAGAAGTTGGGACAAATCATAGGTTATACATAGTGGTCTGAAGCATGTGAAATGCTTGACAAAATGCTTGTGACAACTAAGGACGAGTCTAGTTCAAGATAATAGAAGCAGTTTGATTTAATGAAAAATTTGGCATTAGGTAGATACGAGAATCCAAGTTATGTATCACACAAATGTTAAAAGAATCAATATCATTGATGGTGGCACCAATATAGAGTATGTAGACATGGAGATGTAGAGAAACCTCTTCATCTGATAACAATATTGGTTCTCAACTCCAAAGGATTGTGCCATGCATGAACATTGTGTAAGTATCTAAGAAGGAATCCGTGGATAATGAGTTTGAATATAAGCATGGGAAGTGAAGTCCAAACAAGATGCAAAGTGTCCTTATTTCCTATAACTAATTGACACACACACTTGATGAAGGAAATGTGTTGTTTAAATGGACCATCCTAGTCGTGGCCCTTTGTAACAGAATAAGAGTTGGTGGCGCCCTTGGTGGAGTGCTCACGATGCAGCAGTATAGATGTAGGGAGCTTATTACTCCTTTACTTGACTATGGCAATTTGTGCATGTGTATACCATCCATTCTCAACCCAAGCCCCATATTGTGTTGAGGAAGTTGAAAGAAATAAGGAGAGGCCAATTGAAAATAGCGTTAGAACTAAAAATTGCTCTTCACAAAGTCCAAGTCTGAGATCACTCAATAAAAGCACTTAGAAGCTGAGCTTGGGATAGATGTCAACGAGAAGTCAAACACCTAGGCATGTACTAATTAGGATCTTTACATGGCATAACAAAAAATATGTATTGAAGGTGCCACATCGAGCCTCTCGAAGAAGGTTGGCATCATCAGGTCCCTTTTCACTCAATACAAAATGGTTCTCAAATATCAATGAAGTCTTTCCCTTCACCTATACAAAACATTGATATAGTTGTACTGAGTGGTTAGCTATTTATGAGGAGAACACAGGTCATGAATTTCTACCAATAACATTTTTTCCAATCCATAGGCTCACCATCAATGGCATGGCATTCGTTATGATAAAGTTGATCAAACTTTGTTGTGTTGCATGCCAAATGTTTGAAGATATGTCTAAGATGTACCATATGCAGTGCTCCACCATTTACATGCACTCATCAGTGAATAAACCAAATGGGTATTTCCTATTCAAAATTATATGGAATGGAAGTGAATCATAATATTCACATGTCACAAGCATTTTAGACATCTTCCAAACCCACATAATTATGATGGATTCATTGTAGAAGCAACAAAAATATTGAGTGAATGCACAATCAGGAAGATATTGATGGATATGTTGGGAATAGTTGTAGATGCTCAAAGAGAAGAGATAACAAGTATCACTAAAACTAAGTCAGTAATTAGATAATGGAAAGCATTGGCATTGAGTATTGGACTCGCAGTCTAGAGTTTGAGAAACAAGAATATCAATAGATCCTGATCCATCTCAATATTCACAAATCATATGTGAATGAATAATATGAAAGTGACATTTGATTGCCTCTCTATAGAATACATCAAACCCGGTGAAAGAATAACTTAGTGCTCAAAAAGAGAACATATGAGCATGGGTCTTTTCAAAAAAGACACATGGAGGCATAGATGGTGTATGAAAGTTGTTTGGTGAAAGACCATCGATACTCATTCATATGCAAAGGAAGAGTGATGTAAGATTTTAAAAATGTGGGTTGGAGTCACTAAAATCTAGGGACTAAGTTTATAATTTGCAAACATGTGTTATAGACTCCCACTATAGAGACCCAATATATATATGCATAATGATTTAGAAGGATTGCAGAATTGACTCGCAGGTTTTTTAAAAGAGACACATGTTCGTCTATAACGGGAAGTCTTAAATGTCATCATGTGAAATACTACATCGAACATATTGAGAAGGAAAACAAATCCAAAGAATATGAGAGTCAATTGTCATAATTGAAAAGTAATTTATTGGGAAAAACCAAGTGTTAAATAGGCCAAAGAAAGATAGGGTCAGGGTTCTAGTTTTGGTCCAGTTTTTCCAGTCCTTCAGAGGGGGAAAGAGAGAATACTTTGGGTTGTGGAAGAGCAGAGTTATTATTTTTATTCTAGACTATGTGTTAGGAAAAGGGGGAATTTTTTTTTAAGCGTAATGTAAGGGATGAAATTTATGTTTCTTTTAGATGGTGATTATGATGCAATATGTAATAAGATTTGTATAATCTTTTATATTTTAGAGAAGGGAGATTTGGAAGATAGTTGCACACCAAACTTTGAATTTGGGTAGTTTTCTTTCCACTGATTGTGATCTTTTTATAGCTTTCAATTTTCTCTAAACACATTTTATTATCACTATTTTCTGAACACGTTTGATTTCAAGATGTCTTTGAAGCTTTGATTGTTCGCTTTCTCAAGTTTTCATTCTCTTTGTAATGCAGTGTTCAGGTGAATGAACTTTGTGTCATTTACTATTTATTTCTTTCCAATCAGATTAGTTTTTTTCGCATCTATGTCATGTTTAGAAATAGATATTTGAAAACCTTTTGTGCTTTCTAGCTAAAAGCATCTATATTTTTATTTCTATGAATTCATTGTAAATCTTACATGAGGAGTTGTACCTGGATAAATTTAGAGGGCACTTACACTCTTTCAATAGTGAAGTGACCCAACTTTTAGTTCATATTCAATCTTCCTACTTGGGATTTTGTGGTTAATTTGTATTTATTTCTTCAAAGGACAATTTGTTCACTAACAAACTGATAAACCCTGCAAATCTTGAAATTGCTCTTGGAGCTGCATTAGAAAGGAAGGAGGCATAACCACAAATGGATTCATTTTTGGAAGATTGATAGAAGTGGCATCATAATCTTGAGGAAAGGGGAGTGCAAATAATATAATGTAATTTGAACCTTTTACACAACATCTACACTAATGTCAACAAATTGATTGCCATTATAAACCAAGATTTTGGGCTAACAGATGAGGTATGTACCTAGGCCAATGATTTACAAGCACTCAAATCTATTAAAGGACAAAGGTATCAAATGCTTATGGAGATATACTCAATGGAGGAATTAGATAAATTAGATGAGTGGATAGAGAAAATATCTTCTGGGAATAAATTCATGGAAGGACTACATGAAGATATTCAACAAATAAAGAATAAGACTCAAGAGAAATTTTTGGAATTAGATAAATACTACAACGCCGCTAGCCTTGAGATTTTTGAAGATGAGTTGAAGACTAAGATTTCCTCAATGAAAACAATAGTTCAAAAATTTAGGGATACATTTGAAAATGCTTCATCAGAAGATGATGTAAGACAAGCATACAAAACTAAAGAAGCATTATTAGAACTAGATTCTAAGCTTGAGGATTTTGTAGATACAAGAATAGAGGTGAGCAACTACTATAAAGTAGTTAGAAATAAGTATGATTTGTTAGATTTATCAAAGGCTAACAAAGTGGTAGAGATAATAGAGAAATGTAAAAGCAAGCATCTAGACATCATTTTGGTATAAAGTGGAAGAAAACCTAGATGCTGGAAATTAATTCTTAATACTTAGAAGAGTTTTTTGGATTTTTGGGTCCTATCACCAAGGTGCACTTTTTGAAGGGGAGCTTCAATGAGGTGTACTTTTTGAAGGTGTGCTTCACCAAGGTGCACTTTTTCAAGATGTGTTTTTCCAAGGTGCACTTTTCTCATAGGTGCATCGACAATTTTGAAGAAGACCAATTGCTATTTTAGAGCATTCCATGCATTTGAAAAACATTTTGATGATAGTTCAACTCCTAGAGACACCCAAAGAAGGTAAAGCTTCCATTTTTAGAGCTCTAAGTGACTCTGAGATCATCTCATGGATTCTATCTTCTTATCTCCTCCTTTTATTGTTTTAAGTCATGTAAAGGCTCATGCACCCATTAATAGATATAAAAAAGGGTGGATATCTACTTAGAACAATTTAAAGAGTTAGTTTGTTTGTAATTAGCTTTATTTTAATAGTTTTTTAATGAATTTTCATTATAAGAGCTCTCACTTATAATACAAAGGGAGGAGAAGATTTATTTTAAATACATAGATGCAATATGTACTCTAAGCCATTATTTTGATGCAATAATATATGCTACTAGTGCTCTCATTCTGAGTGTAGTGAATCTTGCCAGAGTGCGCTATTTTTGTGAATGCATGTTCATGAATAATAATGGAGCTAATGGTTTTATTGTGTTGTTATGATTGTACAATATTTAAGTTCTAGTGTTTGCCTTGTGTTAATGAATTCCACTATTGTGACAAATTGGAGAGAGGATCACTATTGTTCTTGCATAGCATTTTGTCTCATGTGAGTGCACTTTCTATGGCCTCGTGATTTGATGAAACATGAAACATCTTTTGGTTATTATTGAAGTTCTCATTAATGATTACATTAGTGGAGTTGAGGAAGTGCTACTCCTAATTTTATTGGTTTCCTAATAGATCCTTTTGATAAATTAATTCATAGACATGTTGTTACTTTGGCTTATGTCTGTTAGGAATTTCCCTTTTAGTAATTTGCTTCATATCTCTCATTACACTATCTTTTTTATTTTATTTTCAAACACTTGGTTAAAAAAGGAATTCATATAGTTGCATTGATTAGAAACTGCATTCATCATAAAATAGAAAATAGAAAATTATATTGGTTTTGTTGTTACGTTTCAACAAAGTTGTGTAGATTGGTAGGTACCAAAAAAGGTGTCCTTGTGAACATTCACATTTATCTTTAGGGTAAGTGCACCAAGTTGTGGTGCCAAAAGGGGGGTATAAGTGGACACCTTTTTCCTGAAATCTGCAAATTTTGAACTTCAACAAGAATTTGAAGATAGTTATGCTCAAAATTTTAAGATATGACAAAAACAAAAGTTGTAGTCTTTTGAATCTAGTTTCTCAACTACTATTTTTTTTTCAAAATGGTTTAGTTTTAGGTCCTCAAAAAAGGGGGCCACAAAAAGTGGTACTGTTTATTCCAAAAAAAAATAACACAGTACAAAGTGTGGCCCCCCTAAAATTTTAACTTTTTTTTTTGAAATTCTTTAATCGCTTTGGTCAAAAGTTACTTAACACTATGTAGTTTATACCAAATTTTTCAGGTAATTTTATAATGTGTATTTTTTTTTTAATGAATTTTTTAACTAGACACATCCCAAAAATGTGAAATATCTGTGTGCTCCCCCTAAAAATAATTGAAAACTAATCTAAAATCAAAACTTTTTTTTTCAAAGTGTGTAGAATGGACTCTAGTTTCTAAAAAACTAAGTTGTTGCAAACTTTGATGAACGAGCTAAAATCTATAGCCCAATTAGTACATGGTGGTTTTTGACAAAAAATGAACATACATTCAAAAGAAATTATAGATGAAAGGCTTGAAATAGTTCAAATTAAAAATAAATTATATGGTTAGATAGCTAACACAGAGACCTATAATGCTATGTAACTTGATCTTATCGATACCCAACCACGAGGAATCTTGAAGGGGAGAACACAAGAAAAATCAATCATTTTTGGTTTGTTTGCTGGAAAACACGTCTCAGACATGTTTATAAACTCCAAACCTTTGGGTTGGATCTCCAAGGAAAAAAAAGCCTTAGGAAGCATTGAATTCTCAGTAGCACATGCGCGCTATAGGGTGCACACACTATTGAGGCCTAAATTGCAAACCAAGATCAAAAGAGAGTTGGGTGGGGGGGGGGGGGGTAGGGGAATGGCTGTGTGTGTGTGTGAGAGAGAGAGAGAGAGAGAGAGAGAAAGAGATAGAGAGAGTAGGCAGTGGGAGACAAAGTGGGAGAGGAAGAATGAGAGAGAGGAGGATGGGAGTGCATGTGTGTGAAAGAGAGAGTATGGAATGGGAGAGGGGGAAGATAGAGTAGCTAGAGAGAGAGTAGGGGATGGAAGGGAGAGTAGGCAATGGGAGAGGGAGAGAGAGTGGGGATAGACATGTGTGTAAGAGAGAAAGAGAGAGAGAGTAGGGGATATGAGAGAGTGTGAAAATGTAAGAGAGAGTAGGGGGTAGCAGAGAGAGAGAGAGTAGAGAGGGAGAGTGAGAGAGAGAGAGAGAGAGAGAGAGAGAGAGAGAGAGAGAGAGAGAGAGAGAGAGAGAGAGAGAGAGAAGGTGGTGGGAGAGGGAGTGGGATAGGGAGAGTGAGTGACAAAAAAAGTAGGGGATGGGAGAGGAGAGAGGGGGGATGGGTGTGTGTGTGTGAAAGAGAGAGAGTAGGGAATGAGAGAGGGGAGAGAGAGATAGAGAGAGTAGGAAATGGTAGAGGGATGGGAGAGAGAGGGAGAGAGTGAGAGTGAGAGAGAGATAGATAGTAGGTGTGGGAGAGGGAGCGGGAGGAAGAGAGAGGTGGAATGGAAGTGTGTAAGAGAGATAGAGTAGGGGATGGGAGAGAGTAGGTAGTGGGAGAGGGACTGCGAGAGAGAGAGAGAGAGAGAGGGAATGGGAATGCATATTTATTTATAAGAGAGATAAAGTAGGGGATGGGAGAGAGTGTGAGAGTTTGAGAGAGAGTAGGAGGTGGAAAAGAGAGCTCGTACGGGATGGGGGCGAGAGAGAGAGAGAGAGAGAGTAGGGGATGGGAGAGAGTGTGAGAGATAGGGGATGGAAGAGAGAGAGAGAGTGAATGTAGGGGATGGGAGAGAGAAAGTAGAGAGGGAGAGAGAATACTTGAGAGAGAGAGATAACTTAGGTAGTGCAAGAGGGAGTGGGAGAGGGAGAGAGAGGGGGGATGGGAGTGTTTGTGACAAATCTAGAGTGTAGGGGATGGGAGAGGAGAGAGAGAGAGAGGGGGGGATGGGAGTGTGTGTGTAAGAGAGATAAAGTAGGGGATGGGAGAGAGTGTGAAAGTGTGAGAGAGTAGGGGATGGGAGAGGAGAGAGAGAGTAGGGGATGAAAGTAGGTGGTGGGAGAGGGAGTGGGAGAGGGAGAGAGAGAGGGGGGGATGGGAGTGTGTGTGTAAGAGAGACATAGTAGGGAATGGGAGAGAGTGTGAGAGTGAGTAGGTGGTGGTAGAGAGAGCTCATACAGGATGGGGGAGAGAGAGAAGAGAGAGGGAGAGGGAGAACTTGAGAGAGAGAGAGATAGTAGGCAGTAGGAGATGGAGTGGGAGAGGGAGAGGGAGAGAGATAGTGGGGATGGGAGAGAAGAGAGTGGGGGGATAAGAGTGTGTGTGTCTATGAAAGAGAGAGAGAGAGTAGGGGATGGGAGAGAGTGTCAGAGTGTGAGAGAGAGTAGGGGGTGGCAAAGAGAGAGAGTAACGCGATGGGGGAGAGAAAGTAAGAGGTGGGAGAGGGAGAGAGAGAGGGGGAATGTGAATGTGTGTAAGAGAGACAAAGTAGGGGATGGGACTGTGTGTGTAAGAGAGATAGAGTAGAGGATGGGAGAGAGAGTGTGAGAGTGAGTAGGTGGTGGTAGAGAGAGCTTGTACGGGATGGGAGAGAGAGAGTGAGATTAGGGGATGGGAGAGTGTGAGAGAGAGTAGGGGATGGGAGAGAGAGAGTGAGAGTAAGGGATGGCAGAGAGAGAGAGAGAGTAGAGAGGGAGAGAGAGAATGAGAGAGAGAGAGAGAGAGAGAGAGAGAGATAGTAGGCAGTAGGAGAGGGAGAGGGAAAGAGATGGGGGGATAGGAGTGTGTGTGATAGATGTAAAGAGTAGGGGATTGGAGAGAAGAGAGTGGGGGGTAAGAGTGTGTGTGAGAGATCTAAAGGGTAGGGGATGTGAGAGGAGAGAGGGTGATAGAGGTAGAGAGAGTAGGCGGTGGGAGAGGGGGAGCAAGAGAGAGAGTAAAGGATGGGAGAGGGAAGAGAGAGAGTGTAAGGGATGGGAGAGGGGAGAGAGAGTAGGAAGAGAGAGAGGGTAGGGGATGGGAGAGAGAATAGGGAGGATAGAGAGTAGGGAAGATTGAGAGTGATGTGTTTCCACATAGTGCGTACGCACTATGTGAAATCACCTAAAAATGGACAAAAAGAAACTTTGGGGCCCATTTTATCCATTCTCTACTTTTGGTTTGTTATGCACTCTGTTATTCCGACAAAAATCATGGGTATCAACGTAGCAAACACTATTTCAACACTTTTGGAAGCTAGCAAACACCAAATTCAATTATTGGATATGTGATTTGAAGACTTTTTGAATATTCTTTGTATAGAAAAGGTTAGTGCAATCTATTTTAAATATTGTTTGTTGATAAATAGATACAAATTTGATTATAATTTGACATGTTGTTTAATATATAGTGAATTCATTGAAATTTGTATGTTTGAATAAATTGTTATTTCGAAATGGTTAAAAATTTGACAAGTCGTTTGATATATATTGTGTATTCATTCAAATAATTATAATTTTTATATGTATTTGAATAATTTTTAATTTACACATTTTAAGTAATTTAGATGTTTGAATAATTTGACATGTAGAAATCATCATCATGCCAAGGAAGAAACCAAAAACTCAAACAAATGAAGATAGAGAGAGAGATTGGCAATTAAAAGAGATAAAATGAAATTACTACGTGAGCAAAGAAAATTGCAAAGCAATAACGAAGAATTGAATTTCGAAGAGGATCAAGAACCATCGGTAAAAAGAAACAAAGAGGAAGAATCAGAAAGACAAAGAGAATGAATGAGACTGTTACGCTCAAGAAGACAATTGAATTGTGAAGCTACACCATCTTCCAATGTTGGAGTCATATCGTCTACTACACCATCTTCCAATGTTGGAGTCATATTGTTCGCTACACCATCTTCCAATGTTGGAGTCATATCGTCCACTACACCATCTTCCAATGTTGGAGTCATATTGTCCACTACACCATCTTTCAATGTTGAAGTCATATCATCCTCTCATGTTGAAGAGACACTAATTTGTAGATCTGACGATATACACACTCCATCATGTCATGTTGAAGGCACAACATCAACACATCGAGTAGGTGATATTCCATCTTTTGCATCTTATTGTCAAGGCACATCATCTTTGAATCAAGGTACGCAATACACTCGACCTTATGTTGATGTTCAAAATATTGAGGGAATGGAAGAGATTATAACACCTTCTAGAATTCATTTTAGAAGACTAAAATATTTGATTGATATTGATACTAACATTTTTAAATCAATGTCTGACAAGATTAGCAAGCGTACTTGTAAAAGAAAAGTTAATCGTATGTGAAAATTATTTTTTGAAGAATTAAATACTACAGGTCAATGCCAATTATTTGTTGAAATGATGAGAAATTTGAAATTTAGGCCTATCATGAAGATTCTTGGGCTAAGAATGATGGACGATTCAAATGAAAAAAATATTGTAAAGAATCTAATGAGTGCTTATGACAAAGTGGGTTCTAAATCACACACAAAAGATAGTAATATCACAAAATGAGTACTTACATTGACAATAGTAAGTAGCCAAATAAAGAAAGCTCAACTCATGAGAAAGAAAAGCAAAACATTAAAAATTGGTAGAGGTACTCTAAGAAGAGCCATGCTAAGGCATGAGAGATTGGAAGATCCAACAAAAAATGAGTTATGGACATTTAGCAGTAGACTACTGCGAAAGGATAAAGAAATTAGTGAAGCCTTGAAATCATTGATTTTAGATTTTTGAAAAAATAACACACATGTTTCCCTAATCAAACATATGTTGTAAGAAGGAGGATTGGTAGCTAAAATCGCGACCCACATGCGAAACATTTTTTGGACTCAACTCAGACACAATTTTTTTGCAAAATTTATTGGTATGTATCCTCAAATTCGAATAAATCAAATTTTTTTTGACATGGGTAAACCTTTTTATGTGAAGATAAATAACACACGCACAACTTGTTGTAGGATACATATTGTCTAACCATTTTGATGTTTTTAGGAATATATGCAGAGTTTTGCATTCTTAGTTTGTTTTGTAGGATTGTGACATGAATGAGCCACCAAGATCTTCAAGGGAATTCATATCCAACATTTTATGTGAAATAGAGGATGGCCACAAATTTTACAAGACATCATGCTTGGATGGTACGTGCTTATTTTGTGGTTCTTTGCAACTTTTATCAACTAGTCAACATATGGATAGTACACACGCAATTGGAAATGAAATAGTAAATTATGAAAAATTTAAGATAGTGACATATGCTCTAAAAGATGGGAAACATGGTAAAAGATGTGATTTAGTCATTGAAAAGATTTCAGTGTATGAGTTCCTGAAGATTTTTCATGAAAATATTATTTACAAGTATGCAAGGCATACCCATAGAGCTCGATGGTTGGATTTGCAATTCAACTTATGCAAGGATACATTTCCACTGGATACCATTTTTTTGGTTGTATATTTCACAGAGAACTACACACTACAACCACAAAATGAGGTGCAAGCAAAGTATTAGACTTCTCAACAAGTTTTCATATTTGTTCACATAACATTCATGCATTCACCTACAAGAACAGAGGATGACAGAAAGATTTTGAGGGAGTACCATTTTTACATCAACGATGATCGATCACATTCTATGGAGTTCGTACATGGTTGTTTTCAACTATTTTATGGAGATTTGGCTAACAGGGGCATAACATATCGTCAACACATTATTTGGTCAGATAATTGTGCATCTCAATTCAAGAATGCATGGACGTTCTATTGGTTGAGCAAGATGCATAGGTTGTGTAGAATTCAATATATGTAGAATTTCACAGAGGCTGGTCATGGTAAGGGAGAGCACGATGGTGCAAGCACATGCATTAAAAGAGCCTTGGCTTGTGAAGAACTGAAGTACAAAGATGGAGCAATATTGATAGATGCAAAATCCATCATCCAATGGTGTAATGCTACAATGGGTCCAGGTAAGGAAGGTGAGTCTACAGTTCATAGATTTTTTTGGTTGATAGATAATACTAACATTGCACCATATCAGAATTGTTGCACACTAACAGGATCTAGTGAGTTACACTCTTTTAGAAGCTCTAATGTAGGTTCATGAAGTATCCACACACAAAAAATGGCATGCTATTGTCCATCATGTGTAGAGGAAAATTGGGATGACTGTGAGTCAACTAAATGGGTGGACAAATGGGATATATGGGCTTTGGACCCAATTGACACCTATCATCCCCCACAAGCACTTAAAATGGTAGAGATGGACTCGTCTATTGACTTTGACCACTTATTAGATCTAGTGCAACTTGGTAATATATTTATTTATATATATTTGTAATTTCAATATGTAAGTTTATAACTTTTACCCAAGTATTTTTTGAATTAATGACCGGATTTTGTACATTTGTCATTGTAGGCCATGTTTTTGTTGTTATTGCACCTGAAGACAATGAAGATGGGACATATTAGTATTTTTTTCATTGTGTTGAAGCCAAAAAAAAATTGGATCACTCAGTTATAGATGGTGAAGGTTTAGAGTACCATGTCAGTGCGGTGGTTGTAATAGGCACATGGCTTAGACGATATTCTATGAAGAACCCTAACTTGTGGTTATTCGAGGATTAGCAAACAGAGAGGAAGATTCTTCATTATTCAAACCTTGTTGTCGCATCAAATTTCCACTTGATAAAATATGGTGGAAAACCACATAATAAAATTCTTTGGAAAGTTCGCAAGTCAGACCATGAGGCAATACTTGAGACATTAAAATGTCGAGCAGATCTAGTTGGCTCATTAGATTGAAAAGGGAGAGAGGGAAAGAGATAAAGAGTGATCAATTGGATCCAAATACAATGTTACAACCTCTTCCCCAAGACTATCCATATGACTAAGGTGGACCATATTGTTATGATGTGTAAGTGATGAGATTTAGTTTTGATTTGTTTAGAATCTAGATACATTATTTGAATTTATATTATATTCTTTAATAGGACCCATTTTTAGATTAGTCGTTTGAATAAGTGAAAGTTTAAATTTGTTGTTTAGATCAAAATGTAATGAAAGAACATGAATATTGTTAGAATGTGAATGCTTTGTGATGTAAATTCATGATTGTGTGCATGTAACTACAAACTTCAAACTAGTGAAAGCAAGGATACAATGGGAGAAGTTTTCAATACTCATCAAGCAAGGGTTATCATATAACTCAAAAAGCAAGGATTTCTACAAATGGATAATTCTTAATGACAAGCCAAACTCAATTTTTGTCATTCTCTAATTTTAGTGGATTAATCTTATCTTAGATTTTTTACTGTGCTAATTCTTCATTTGCAAGTCACCAAAGAAGAGGGCTAATAAAGTTGATGCACAAGTGATAAAGGGTAAGATACCAAAATCATCTGCGAAATGGTATTATCAATTCACATCCTCAATATTTATTAGTGTTCTTTGTTCAAGTACAATTTTATGTTAATCATCTTATGCCTGGAATTGCAGAGGATCAAAATCATCAAAAAGTAAGAAGGAAAATAGGTTTTGATCTGATGATAATGGGGTAGTGACAGATATAGTTCTCTCGAAGGATAATGTTGATCAGCCAATGGCCATTTCCCTCTAATTTATAGTCCTTTTTCACAACACTATTTCTAACATGGTGTTGTTCAAGTTCATGAATGATCACAACATCTGTGACTATACAACAAGTGTGTGTTTCATACAAAGCCCTCCTATATTCCCCTAGGAACCACAACTCAACTCTGGGATTCTCTTGTATTCTTGGAATCTACCCAAGGAATTAGACTCTACTAGGGTCCAAGAGGAGGTCTCTGACTTGTTAAAATCTTCCTACAACCATGTCTAAGAGGTTATAACCCAAATCTTCAATTTGTCTTCTAAACACTCACATTGTTCACCATGCACCTAGTGTACCCTGGTGCCTCCAACATACCAAAACTCATCCTTGGCTTCATACCATGACCCCAACACCTTTTATCATCTCAAAACATCCCATCTAACATGTTCCAACTCCTTGCACACTCTTAGCAACTCATCTCTTACACTTTCTCAATTTTGCCTCTTCTAGGCTTGTTCCAACTAGCCCTTGCCAGTCACTAATTTGTTGTTTTCTCCAAAATTTCCCATAGAAATTCCTAAAATATTGGGTGATTAAAACACCCTTTTCCTCACTCTAAAATATACTCCAAAACCAACTATACTTGTTTTGTAAAATATCACTCAAAACTGGCTATTTCAGTTTGCCAACTAGGCCTAGTTTAAGGCCATTTGCAAAGCAACTCACAATCCCTTGACTTTTGGAGCTCCCATGACCCAAAAAATTCTTAAGAGATGACTCAAATTCAAGTATTCTTCTATTTTTTTGATCTCATGATTAAATTTACAATGGTTTTTACAAAACCCTCCTTTCTAGCCCCTTTACCCTAGGGCTTTCTAGAAATCTTACTTTGCAATGTCTCTAGAACCCCAAAATGGTTGAAACATGTTCACTTTGGTTATATTAGATGACTTCCAACATAAAATGCAACTATTGTTTGGAGAAAACACTAAATCCACCTTTGGAGCAATCACATACCCCTTTTTATGCACTCAAATTTTAGGGAAAACTGTACATTCATTGCTCAAACTTCAAAACTCTTACATTATCAATCAATTTTGACCATCCAAACTTGTCTCCCACACATGGAAATGAGGTTTTAAACTCATTTATACTCTCAAAACCAAATGAAACCTCCCTTTGGACCCATTACATGACTCGATTAAGCCCATTTTGGCTTATATTATTTTACAAAATATTGCACTTTTAGTGCCTTTTACATCTTTTAGAGGCTTTCATAGCCTTATTACATTATTCAATACATTTATAGGTCTTTTCTATCCACCCCTAACGTAGTATCAATCCAAATCCATTCCTAGTGTCCCCTAGGTACCTTGTAGGCTCAATAATGCCATTAAGGCTTACATTAATGCTTTGATTATAATATGATCAATCTATGATCAAAACAAGATCACATTTCCATGATTAAACTCATTACAAGTTTTAATGACCTTAGAAGGCCATTTTTCTTCCAATCCACCTAAGAATTTCTCATCTTGCCTCCTACTTGTGACCTTGGCGCTCCTGCACCAGTGTTGGCCAACAATTGGAAAATTTGTGTTATCGATTGAGCTGCTAGATCTTGTCATTTTTATTTTTTGCCTTGAGCAAATTCGTACACTTAGCATAGCTACTATCTTTCAAAAGTTCTTCCTTATCCTTATAAATATTGGATTTGAGTGTAGTTTCAATATTTGGTAGCTTATTACCAAGAGTAGTCATCTCATAGAAAAAAAGTCTTCCAGCCTGATGCAGAGGATAGGGTGATGGACCCAAGTAACAACCCAAAATGAGCAAATTTGTAACAATGTGCCAAGTGACCCTTCTAGGTCCTGATGGGAAAATCCCAAAAACAGTCAACTTTGGATTTTTTTAGGCTTAATAGGTTTGTTCTAGCCTATCTAACATGTTCCCATCAACACCTTTCAATTTCCATACCCTGCAAGCCAAAATGCATAATTCACCCAAATGTTGTCAATGCATTTTCATAAGTCTGTGACAGCAGCAAGACAAAATGATGGATAACTTTTGATTTTTTCAAATGATTCCTTGAATAAATGACCTTTCCAGATACCTTTTATCCTTGTCTAAAACATATGTAAGACTTAGATTCAACTCCTTTAGAAAATATCTGAGATTCTACACACTGCCCCTATTTTCATCAATGAAGCAATTATGCATTTACAAAGCAACATATAGAAATACTCAATGTATGGACTTCAAACTTTGCATAGGCTCCTAAAATGACTTCAAATAGAAAAATCCACTCTCAATTTCAGTCTATGGGTTCCCTAACCCCAAAAGCCCCAATTCACCTTCTCAAAACCCTTGTTCCCAGGGCATCACAAATCTCACACATGCGAAGCCTTCTTGGACTAATTCAAAATTAAAACATCTATGTTTTATAACCATAAACATGAATCAACTCACAAAGACTTCCCTCCTTAAGGAAAATCTCTTCCTAATTGACTGTCCCCTCCAACTAATCCTTGTTTTCATAACTTTACTTGATATGGTGGCCACCAATCTCAAGTTAAATCTTCATTTCATGGTTAGAAATATTTGTAGAAGTTATATAAATGGTATTCATTAAAGAAAAAGTGAGCACTTCATGGAACGACCATGATTAGATGCAAAAAACTGTCAAAATGCTTAGAAATAAGACTGCTACAACCAACAATATAGAAATTTGATGAACAAAACTTCAAGTTTGAATGCTAAAATGAGTAAAGAATCTCAAAACATGTCGACTAAGATGTTACCAATCATTCCAACACATGAAAGCACTCAGAAAGAAAAGATATCTTGAAATTACTCTTGAAACCAAGCACTTTCCTTCTATTTTTCTGAGACAATCTGTACAATCTGTGTTTACAGTCCGTACAAAACAAATATTTATAGACTTGGGAGATAGAAACTAACCCCCTTAACCAACTCCAACCAGTTTCACTTCCTATTCCTTCATAAAATTTAAACTATGGAGTTTCCCTCCAAAATGCCCATGTAATCGTTACATTCAAGATTTAAATTTTTTAACTATTGAACTATGTTTTTAAAGACCTTTTTGAATATTTTAATTTATCAAATGACATGCTAAGGTTATGATAACCTATAGGACCCTATCAAAGGACTCTCCTACCCTATGAAATCCCTAGATCCTATTCAATGGCTCAATTACAACTTTTCCAACATTGAAATCCATCAAGACATCATACAACATTATGACTTTTTTATGCTTTCAAAAGCCATGATTGGTTGAACGATTGCCTAGTTGACTCTAGGAGATTCTCCATGACCTCTGTGATGACTTGGACCTGTAAAGTGCCTCTAATAATCATATGATGATCCTGCATCACAGCCTAAGCTTCTCTTGAAACTTGTTTTATAGTTCTTAATTTCAAAATAGATACGACTTTTTCATTGTAACATGTAGGCACAAATCTCATAATTTTACTCATGTTCATCATCATTGCTTAATGGTGTCAGGGCACCAAGGTCATTCTATGAAGATACATTCATTGAAGACACCAAGGACTAAGGATCCAATGGACTTCTAATACAAGGAGACTCTACCTTGCAAGTGGACTCCACTTCACAAGCCCAACCCTCAAACTTAGGGTACTCAAACAACTTGGATCAACACTTAGGAACTCCCTGCCACCAATAAGCCTACAAAGGCAAATACTTCTTAAATGGTTTCAAAACTTGACTTTTTAGATGGAAATGGTTATTATAGACTCAAACCAACAAGAAAAATCTCAAACTTGAGGTTTCTCAACACTCAACAATCAAATTTCAAAACTGTTACCAACACTTCCTACCAGGACAATTTCTAGTTTTAATGGTCAAAATCCCAAACCATAAAAAGTACCCCCTACTATTTTTTCATTTTTAAACACTCTTCAACATCCCCTAAGAGATTCCAAAATATTAACCAACAACTTAGCTCCAGCATCAAGTTATGCCCACTTTGTGTCACAGTCCTAAATGGCCGGTTTAGGCTGGGTTACAAGGAAAACATAAACAAATGGGTTCAAAGACTTGGTTCAACCCCTTGGACCTCTGCTATATATCAAAATTTTCCTTCTAAACCCTTCAATTTGGTTAGATTAATCAGTTTATGAGCCTAATCCTTCTTTTTCCTTCAAATCTAGACCAGACATAAGATTATGTTCAGTTTAGGGCTTGCTGCTAAAAATAGATGCCATGCTCCTACAGCCATGAATCTCTTCCATCTCAAATAACCCTCTCATAACTTGTATTCCATAAAGTGACATTGAAATCCCATGGTGGGTTTGCAAGTTAGGATTCCATCTTGCTGAAACTCTCAAATTTGGAGTAAATCTGACCTACCTACACTAAAATTGATACAACTTTTTTTTTGTATACAGGATAAAGACCTCAAACCAATTTAAATGGAATCATAACTCAACCCTCTATCCAACCATATAATACTTGTACCACCACCGATCCTTACAGGCTGTACATAATTGAAAAAATAGTAAAAAAGGCATAAAATCTGAGTTCTTTATTGACCAATGTTGTCCACCGTCCATATATGGCTGTGATCTTTGACGGGGCATATCTCAGAGCTCATGTGAGGTATGGATGAAATTATAGTTCCTAAAAGACCGTGTTGTGAAGACCTACAATAACCTCTCTCACTTTTTGGAGATCACACTCCATTTTTATTTTACAATGCCATCTCAAGTGATGCTGAAACTTGCAGTGTTGGCTAGTACAAAGTTGCCAACTGCCAAATCTCTCTCACCTTTCATTGTGGGATCCAACTATCTACTTTGTTAGCTCTAGGTAGCTGAGTAAACCCTATTACCAACCTCGTCTTGTCCCCTTCAGCGCTCGAACGTTCTCGGGCACGCTGAATCGAAATGTCCCTAAGGGTCACTAAATGCCATAGGGTTGTGATCTTTGATGGGGCATATCTCAAAGCTCGTGTGAGGTATGGATGCAATTCTAGTTCCTATAGGACCTTGTTGCAAAGACCTACAATAACCTCTCTCACTTTTTGGAGATCACACTCCATTTTTATTTTACAATGCCATCTCGAGTGATGCTGAAACTTGCAGTATTGGCCAGTATAAAGTTGCCAATTGCCAAATCTCTCTCACCTTTCGTCATGGGATCAAACTATTTCCTTTGTTAGCTCTAGGTGAGTAGGAAAACCCTATCACCAACCTTATCCTATCCCCTTTAGCGCTTGAATGTTCTCAGGCACGCTGAACTAGAATGTCCCTAAGGGTCACTAAATGCCATAGGGCTGCAATCTTTGACAGGGCATATCTCAGAGCTCGTGCAAGGTATGGATGTGATTCTAGTTCTTGAAAGACTATGTTGGGGAGACCTACAATAACCTCTCTCACTTTTTGGAGATCATACTCCATTTTCATTTTATGACGCCATCTCGGGTGATGCTGAAACTTGCAGTATTGGCCAGTACGAAGTTGCCAACTGCCAAATCTCTCTCACTTTTTGTCGTGGGATCAAACTGTCTACTCTGTTAGCTCTAGGTGGTCGAGTAAACCCTATCTCCAAACTCATCCTGTCCCCTTTAGTGCTCGAACATTCTCGGGCACGCCAAACCAGAATGTCCCTAAGGGTCACTAAATGCCATAGGGCTGCGATCTTTGATAGGGCATATCTCGGAGCTCGTGTGAGGTATGGATACAATTCTAGCTCCTATAGGACCGTGTTATAGAGACCTACAATAACCTCTCTCACTTTTTGGAGATCACACTCCATTTTTATTTTACATTGTCATCTTGGGTGATGCTGAAACTTGTAGTGTTAGCTAGTACAAAGTTGCCAACTGCTAAATCTCTCACACCTTTCATCGTGGGATCAGAATGTTTGCTCTATTAGCTCTGGGTCGCCAGGTAAACCCTATCACCAACCTCTTCCTATCCCCTTCAGCGCTTGAACATTCTCAAGCACGCCAAACTAGAATGTCCTTAAGGGTCGCTAAATGCCATAGGGCTGCGATCTTTGATGGGGCATATCTCAAAACTTGTGCAAGGTATAGATGTGATTCTAGTTCCTGTAGGACCATGTTGGGGGGACCTACAATAACCTCTCTCACTTTTTGGATATCAAACTTTATTTTCATTTTACGATGCCATCTTGGGTGATGCTGAAACTTGCAGTATTAGCCAGTACAAAGTTGCCAACTGCCAAATCTCTCTCACCTTTCATCATGAGATTGAACTATCTGCTCCATTAGCTTCGAGTGGCTGAGTAAACCTTATCCCCAAACTTGTCATATCCCCTTCAGCATTTGAACGTTCTCGAGCACGCCGAACCAAAATGTCCCTAAGGGTCACTAAATGCCATAGGGCTGCAATCTTTGATAGGACATATCTTGGAGCTCGTGCGAGGTATGGATGCAATTATAATTCCTATAGGACCATGTTGTGGAGACCTACAATAATCTCTCTCACTTTTTGGAGATCACACTCCATTTTTATTTTACATTTCCATCTCAGGTGATGCTGAAACTTGTAGTGTTGGCTAGTACAAGGTTGCCAATTGCCAAATCTCTCACCTTTCATCGTGGGATCAAACTGTCTACTCTGTTAGCTTCAAGTGGTTGTGCAAACCCTATCACCAACCTTTTCCTATCCCCTTCAGCACTTGAACATTCTTGAGCATGCCGAATCGGAATGTCCCTAAGGGTCACTAAATGTCATAGGGTTGCGATCTTTGACAGGGCATATCTCAGAGCTCATACAAGGTATGGATGTGATTCTAGTTCCTACAGGACTGTGTCTAGGAGACCTACAATAACCTCTCTCACTTTTTGGAGATCATACTCTGTTTTCATTTTACGATGCCATCTTGGGTGATGCTAAAACTTGCACTATTGGCTAGTACAAAGTTGCCAACTGCCAAATCTCTTTCACCTTTTGTCGTGAGATTGAACTGTCTACTCCATTAGCTTTGGGTGGCTGGGTAAACTCTATCCTCAACCTCGTCCTATCCTATTCGATGCTTAAACATTCTTGGGTATGATGAACCAGAATGTCCCTAAGGGTCACTAAATGCCATAGGGTTGCGATCTTTTATGGGGCATATCTCGGAGCTCGTGCGAGGGAAGGATGCAATTCTAGTTCCTATAGGACCATATTGCGAAGACCTACAGTAACCTCTCTCACTTTTTGGAGATTACACTCCATTTTTATTTTGCAATGCCATCTCGGGTGATGCGAAAACTTGTAGTATTGGCCAGTACAAAGTTGCCAACTGCCAAATCTCTCTCACCTTTCATCACGAGATCGAACTGTCTGCTCCGTTAGCTTTGGGTGGCCGGGTAAACCCTATCCCCAAACTCGTCCTATCCCCTTCTAATGCAGACAAAAGTATGATGAGCCTTTTAAACAACCCAAAATGAGCAAAAGTGTAGAAGTGTTCCAAGAGACTCTTCTAGGTCTTCATGGCCAAAATCTACAAATAGTCAACTCTAGGACGTTTCAAGGCATCAATAGGTTTATTATGGCATATCTAACTTGTTCCAATCAATACCATCTAAGCCAAAATGCTCAATGTACCAAAATGTTGTCGATGCAAGTTTTTCTAATTTTGTGACAACAGCAAGGCAAATTGATCAATAACTTTTGTTTTTCCCAAAAGACTCTTTGAAGAAATGTATTTTTTGGATACCCTTTATCCTAACACAAAACATAATAAAACTTAGATACCCTTCCTTTGGAAAATATTAGAGATCCTTCATGTTGCTCCTATTTCCAACAATGTAAGCATGATGGAATTACAAAGCAACTGATAGGAAGACTTAAGATATAGTATGTTGATATCAAAGGTAAATTTGGGGCCATAAGTTAACTAAAGGAATATGTTGATTGTATCACTTCATATGTACTTACGAAGAATATCATACGTATAAATTGATATAGTGGTATAATCCATTGATTCAAGAGTTTGATTGAGGAATTGTTAGAAGCATTCCAAAGCTTGTGATGCCCTTTATCAAGCTATACCCCACTACACTAATTACAAACACTTTTGAGTTGTTTAGGAGTCTTTAAGACCTTCAAAATTGACTTGTAACTTTTTATGCCAACTTCAAAAACAAGAAATTTTATTACATTAAATCTAGGCATTATCTTTCAACAAAAAGTTATTAGCATTCTTATTTAGCCCCATCCAAAGTTTCGAGAAAGGTCTAGGAATAATTTGTGCTGAAATGTAAACTTAATTTAAATAGTAACCTTATGCAAATTCAAGGTTGACATTGTCCATGAAAAAATCATTGCTCAATCAACCTTGTCCTCTCCAATTTGGAGTTCTCCCTTGTCTACCAAATTAGTCTAGAAAAAAACTCAAAAAGGTCTAATCATTCTCAAATTGATTATGTTTGAGAAGGGTACATTTAACTCACCTTCAAGGTGTGAATCTCTTTGTAATGATAACATTGCTCTCACAAAAGCCATAATATTGAAACCCAATGAATGCATGAAAATACCAAATTGTAGGTCATGTGTCTAATGGCTTCTTGTTTACTCATTTTTTTAATATTCATTACACATCCAAATTGTCACCAACTCTGTAACTCTCTATCCTCCACTAAAAACATCAAATTGCTAGAGGCAACTCATTGTTTTGTGTTGTTTGTCATGACTAGGGATGATAAGAGTATGAGTAGATATAAAATATTTTGTACAAAATATAAATATATTCCTATGTCACAATGGATAATCAATATTGATTAACTTTAAAGATGTTAAGAAAAGGGGAAATTTAGTTAAAAACATTGGAAATTTAGTTTAAAATATTGATAAATTGTTAATGAAGATAAACTATTGAATGGACTTATATCAAAGGTAGTGATTTAAAAATAGAAGATATGAGTCAAAGGGGGAGAAATGAACTATTGGTGAATGCTACTCAGGGAGAGAAGTGTTATAGTTAAGATATGAGTCAAGCAGAGACATGAAGTAGAGAAGTGTTGCAAGGAGGAGATGAAGGGTTTATTAGTTCTATGAGTATTTTCATAAGGGGGAATATATAATAGAAAAAAGTGGAAACATTATTGTGTTTCATCATAATTTGAAGATGATAAATATTGGTGAGTAGAGGAGGTCTGAGGCCATGCACCAATTCATGCACAATTATCTAGTAATTACTTTGAAAACCAAACCTAGTGTGACCTTATTAGGTCTATGTACTTTACATGGGTTAGGTGCTATAGGAATGGAATTGGGAATCTAAGCTTTGGAGTCTTAAATAAATTTGAAAAGGGTGTATGAATCTACCCATAAAATAGTTAGATTTCAACCTAAGAGGAATTTAAGTCTACAAAATTAGAGTAGGAGACCTATAAGGAATTCTATGATAGTCAACATTTTGTACTGTATGACAATTGGAGGGTTAAACCAAGAGTTGATTCTCAATCAGTTCAACATAAGGAAGGTGTCCCAATAGAAACTTGGGGTTGGTGAAGCCATTGGTGAAGAGTTATAGTTATTGGCTTGGAATAGGGCTAGTATCCCTAAAACAAAAAGGTGCAAGATCTTGATTGGAGAAGTACTCACCTTGGAGGAGTTCACAAATGACCCTATCACTTTGGATAGGCCACAAATATGATATCCTAAAGGAGTAAGATATTATGAAGGCCACAAGTTTAGTTTGGTAGATTAGGAAGAAGAAAGTGCTTAACCCTATTTTCTTGCTCAACATCTTTGCATTAGTGAGGGGGAGATGAAGAGGATAGATGGCTACATAGATATGGAAAAAATAGAAATATAAAGAGGGGGGGCGGGAATAAGAGAGAGTGAGATACAAGGATAACATGAGCCAAAACTACCAAATTGCAGTGCTTGAATCCTTCATTAGAAAATTGACACCCAAATTTGAATCCGAGTCTACAAAACAACATGTTCCTTCCACTTGTCATACTCTTTTATTTCCTTTTAAAGATGCTCTATGATTTTCCATAACATGCATTGTAAATTTGTTAACAAGTATAGCTCCCTCCTACAAGTATTTTATGTGTCATCTTAGATTCGTCCCCCTCTCATGTGAGATATCTCTCTTTCTTATACATCACAACTATTTATTGAAGCTGAACAAGCTAATTGTGTTTTTTCTTCTTGTCTATATTCTTTTTGTAACAATGATTTTTTCTTCTACACAAACTTTGCGATCACTTGTGATCAAATTTTTATCTTATTTTTAACATAAATGTTTAGAGAACTTTTGATCTAATTTTGTTGGATAGAGTAATTTCAAACTATTGATTTCTTTCATGGAGTTCCTAATAAATCTCAAGGTTCTCATTTAGGTGATCAATTGCCAGGAGGTCCACAAATATTTCCTAATAAAGTTTATTGCCAGGAGGTCCTAATCGATCTTGACTGATAAAGTTTATTGCAAATCAATATTGTATCGAAAATTCAAACTAATTAGGTATTGAATTAAACTTGATAACAAATGATAGAAAAGGAAAACTTTAAACATGAACAAGATCATAAATCATATGACGATGACATATTGCAAATGATTATCTTATGTTTAAACAGTGATAAAGTTTATTATTAATCAATATTCTATCAAAGTTTCGAACAGATTAGATATTGAATTTAATGTCATACATAAACATATCTAATTTAATGTCATACATGCACATATCTAATTTAATTTCATACACGAACACATCTAATTTAATGTCATACATGAACAAACATATAATATAAAATGATAACCAATAATGTCATGTACATTAACAAACACATAATATATTATGATAACCAATAATGTTGTATATGAACAAACATATCATATATTAACCAATAATTTCATAAGTCGAATAATGTCATACATCAAATATAGAATGTCATATACATCAAATGTGTATTGAATATGTCCACTGATGCCTATATATATACATGTCTAGATCAACTATATATTTTCCTTCCCACGAGGGGAAGGAAACAAATCTCTTGACGTCTTCTGTTGTCGTATGGAGGGAGATGGTGGAGACGACGGGGTCCTCTTGACATGCTCACTCATCCTCTTGTTGAGGCTCTTCTCCAACTCGAGCTGATACAAACAAAGTAGATATGAATCAATATTTATTATACGTTGAAATCAAATATATGTACACACAAAATCAATTATTTTCTTACCACCATCAAATAGTCACTCTGCAAGTCCACCTCGAAGGCTCGTGGACAATTAGGTGTGATGAGACCCTACAACAATTCAATAAATATAATAACTTATAAATAACATTAGAAATTTTGAGACTAACTATTATAAACAACTAAAATGAAGAAAATTCTTTCATGCCTCAGTCAATGGCTATGAGCTAGCCATAGCTGCGGCCACTCCACGATCAACAGACTGTCGAAGATGAGGAGGTGTGTCTAATGTCATGAGCTGCATGTCATACAATACACATTACATGTAACATGAAACATGAAATAAATATAATCAAATGAATTAAATTAACATGAAACAACTATATCTGTATGAAGCTCATACGATGTCTATGCTCCGAGTCTGTAGTAAAGGTTGAGGGTCCTGTGGAGAACTGATGCACATGCATAATTTTTTTTGTCAATCCTTAATATGATTACGTAATATATATATATATATATATATATATATATATATATATATATATATATATGTATGTATGTATGTATTAATTAAAATGATTAAATTGATACATACCTCTGGACTTGTGGAGGGGACAAAAAATGGGCCTAGAGGATCGCTGCTAGGCCCAACAACACTCTGACCCTAAATTTTGAACAATATCAATAGATGCTAATTAATTAATCATTCACTATACATATGAAATTTCATCAGATTAGTAAATTATAATTGTAATTTACCTGTGTGTCAATGCCAAATGTGTCGTTCAGGAACTCATCAGTGACGAGCCCATCATCCTCACCATCTCCAGTATGAGTGCCAAATGTGCATAGGGATCCACATGAAGTGTACATGTGACCATGATGCACAAAAGGCTCCCCCTCAACTAATGGGCTCATGGAATGGATGAGGGTCTGCGTCAAAGCATTAACGGTCCTTAGAGTGTTGGCCTCTACATGTTCCTTCACAACTAAAGGAATAGTCACATGCTCATGATGTGGCTTGACCACAGGTGCCCTAACTACATTAGGGTCACAACATGCTCTCGGCCTCTCAAATGATGACCCCCCACCTCTACCTTGGGAGTCTAATATATCAAAATAATTGGGGATCTCCCCAAGGACAAACTCACAATATAATTTCTTCAAAAAATACATGGGGACCTTGTGATTGTTGCAAGGAGGGGCATCAAAAACCATCCACCATCTATCTCAAAAATTATTTCTAATAGCATCATGTATGCACCAATGGATGGGGAATTGTTTAGTACCCTCTCTAATAGTATTTTGCTCACCGGGTTTTCTAAATAATGCACATATACTACCTTTTGGTATTTCTTTTTTTTTAACATCTTCATATGATAATTTATTTGCATAAAATATTTTTTGTTCATCCCTCTTAACCCTCCAAATATCTAACTGACCACTAAATGAGGCTATTTGGGTTTTAATGGATTTGAGGGATGATGCCAATTGAGCCCTCATTGGATTGGTTTGTCCAGATTCTTTCAATCAAGCAATGAGACCTTCTAATTTAGTTTTGCCTCTCTCTATTTCATTTATTATATTTTCTTGTGTGCCTGGTAGAGGTCTTGCAATTGGTTCAGGTTGTAAAATTTGTTGTTCTTCTTGAGGAGGGTTTTGGTTTTGAGGTTGTTGAGGGTTTTGAGGTTCTTGTGGATTTGCTGGTTGATTATGGACATTTCCTGATTAAAAATCAATTGAAATCCAAATAAATAAACAAATCTAAATGAAAACTATAAAAACCCTACAAAACAGTATGAAAAACATATCAAACAATGCAAAGTTAAGTTTAGATTACATATGGCGTCGGCGTGGGTGCACTTGTGATCTCAAATTTTGTCAGCGAGAAGGCATATTGGCAATGGATGGTGCAAAAATGTTGAAACTCCAACCCGCATACATGTTGCTCTATAGGTAAAGGGCAAAAACACTGATGGAAATGATGGGTTGCAGGTGTGTAGCCCATCATATATAAAAATTATGTTTTGCTAATAGCACGTACATGCTATTGAAAACAGAGGGAAAAAAAAAAAGTTGGCATCTTTTTAGCACCACAACTCGGTGCATATGCCCTTCAATTGAATTACCAAATAGGTTGAAAAATAACCATCTAGAACCTTGGAGTTAGTCATTTATTAGATTTTCAAGAGAGATATTTGAAAGGATTTATATCATTGAAGCATTGTGCAAAATGACCGCTCAACAACTATGATACCACATCTTGAGTTATAGTTAGGACTTGAACATAGGAACTTCAATTTGATACAAGAGTGGTCTACCAAGATACTACCTTCTTTTGGCTAGTAGCCATCAACATTAACTTATTTCAACAAATTTCACTATCTGTTATATTTGTCCCTCTTAATCTTGTTGAGAAACTCATGTCTTCTATAAAGTAAAAATTTTAAAAAATTCTTCAACTATGCTAACAAGATTATCTCACTTAAAATGCTAGTCAAACCCTAACTCTTATGAAAATTCTATAAAACATGGAACATATAGAATAATTGTAGATCCCTCAACTAAAATTCATTAGTTAATAATCATTGCTTGCTGGGATGCACATGACCTATTATAGAAGTCACAATATGTCATATACATAATGAATTAAAATTACGTATTAGTTCAAGAAGAGACATCTCATCCAATCAACCTGCTGCTATCAACTAAAAAGAAGACCATCTATTATAAGTGCCCCTTACCACCAAAGCATGTGATTTATGGTATTCAACATGTAATATACATAGTTTAACCCAATAGGGTTCATGCAAGTAGCTTTAAAATGTTCATCTTATTAACCAAATTTGTATTTTATTTTGAATCTTCATATGATTTTTTAGACGTTAAACATATACACAATATTTTCTTGTGTCGTATCTCATTTCCTGGATAAATTTTGTAGACCTTTGGCAGTTTTTCCTTGATTAAAAAAAAAAAAACCCAAACCCATTTTGCTTACTACAAATCAAAGGAAATTCAACAAAAAAAATTAAAATTCTCAGTGAACACAAACAGTCACCAGCAGCTCTGCCTCCAATTTACCTATGTCCAAACTAGTAATAGCTGTCAAAAAACAAACTAATAAAAAACAAATACTAATAAAAAGATTTAAAAAATGAAAAAGAATACAACACAAGTATGTGTGTACCTTTTTTTTTCGTTGATTAGCTCCACCCATTAATTGTTGGAAATGATTGAAATGATCATAAGAAAAGTTGTTGGAATAATATATGGAACTGGTAAAGAATGTCCTCAATCATTATTTTATCATTGATGTCAAACTTGCTACTTGCAGGAATGACAATTGCTTTAGTGATCCAAATACTATCAATTAGTTGATTGTCAAGGAGGAGTCAATCAATAAGATGTAACTAGAACACCTAGAGAAAGGTTGAAGTTATGATGTTGTAATGAAGTACAAGGATCAACTAAGCCACTGATGAAAAAGTGTATTTGATGACATACTATAAGATACAAAGAATGGGCACACTAAAACATATCAAAGATTTAAGGTTTTAGCTAAGTCTTTTGTAAAGCTCAACTAAGTTCATTAGAGAGAAGGAGTCGAGCAAGCTAGTAAGAGCCGAGAAAATTCCTAGTTAATGCCGAGTAAACTTCAAATATCGAGTAAACTTTAGATGCCGAGGAAACTTCAGATGTTGAGCAAGTTCAGATGTCGAGTGACATAGAGTTTACCAAGTGTCGAGCAGGTATAAGTGCCGAGTAACACAGAGGTGTTGAGTAACATAGAGGTGTCGAGCACCAGTAACTCAATAATGCCGAGTTGCTGCATTATTTTGGAAATCAAAGATTCGCCAGATCTAAGCCAACAAGGTTGTTATCTAGAAATTTGTGAATTAAAAGGAAGATAAGAATGATAAGTTGGTGGCACAGAACACCATGTAGAACATTTTTAAGGATACAACTGGAGAAGTTTTTAGAAGAGAACAAGATATGGGGTAGATACATTGTATCCTACCTAATCCATTTTGAAACCCTAAAATTTGAGAGGGAGAATTGAGTGGCAAAGGCAAATCAGATTTCTATTTAAGAAGACATAAGTTAATAAAAAAAAAGAGAGAGGTGGTCAAGCATAAAAGCATGAAGTACTGAAGAAGGTGCTAAGGAGAAGAAAGCACAGGAACTCTGTTTGGATAGACGACCACAAGGATGATTGCATTGGCAGAATGAGTAAGAAGACTCAAGGAGACAAAGCTTGAAAGGAAGACAAGTAGTCAGAGCTAGAGTGATTGAAGCCAAGCATAAGGATTGAATTGAAAGTGTGATATGAAATTTGCAAAGTATGTTGTAAGTTATATCAAATCAAAAGACCATTATCGTTACTTTCTAGCAATTGTAATAGTAAGTTTAAATCCTATGGACTTAGGTTGGTTTAATAGCCATAAGATAAATCTTTTAATAGGGTGACATTCCAAGTGAATGTTCTAAAGACCTTTAACCAGGCCCATTCCTAACAGTTTGGTGAAATCCTCTAACAGGGTCACATTTAACAGTGTGTTGTAAGCCTTTAACAGGGCATCACTTAAGAAGAGTGAGAATCAAGTAGCATGTTACTGGTGGTTTTTCTCAAATTGGGTTTCCACATAAATCATTGTGTCATGTGTTGATCTGGGATGTTTTATCTTTGCATATTGATTTACTATAACTTGCTTATATGATTGATTTAAGTTTGGATGGATGAAAGGTGTGTGGATTCATTAAATGTAGTAAAAAGGTATTAATAGGGCATTTGGACCTTGGATAATTGATTCACCCCCCCCCCCCCCCCCCCCTCTTAGTTATTCTAAAGAATTCTAACAATTGGTATTAGAGCCTGACTGCTTATTTAGTTTAAAGGGACTACAAGCAGAAAAGATCAAAATGCAAAAAAGAGAAGTTCCCAAGCTGAACAAAGACAACTTTGTTGCATGGCAAAGTTTGATGAAGCTACATCTTAGATCCATAGGAGATTATGCCCAAAATTCAATTTTCACTGAACATGTAGATCCAACAGGTGCTCCTACTACAGAAGACATGAAAAAAAAGCAAGAACACAATCAGACAATGCTGGAAATTGCCTTTGCACTCAGTTATGCTGAATTTGATGATATCAAAGGATGTGACACTGCATTCAAAATGTGGAAAGCCCTATTAGACGTCTATGGAGGAGATCAGAATGTACAAAGAGCAAAAAGAGAAAGTCTCAGAGGAAAGTTTGATGACATGAAAATGGAAGAAAATGAGAATGCTGCTCAATATGGTGCAAGAATAAAGGAAGTGGTAAGTGCAATAAGATGCTTGAGTGGTTAACCGGATGAAGATACTGTTAATAATAAGCTCTTAAGAACTTTTCTCCCTATCTATGCTATTAGGGTATCAGCAATACAAGAGCTAAGATGTATACCAGGAAATAATCTAAGTTTTGAAGGTATAATAGGTAGACTCACTGCATTTGAGTTATCTAACTTTGACAACTACAGACTTGAAAATGTTGAATATGCTTTTAAGGCCAAGTTATCACTGAAAGATGTTGAACATGTGAAATCAAAGAAAGGAAGAAAAATGAAGTATGTATCCAATGACAGTAGCACTGATGAGGAAGATGTGGAACAATTGGAAGCATTGCTCGCTAGAAGATTTCACAGGGGCAAAGGAAAATTCAAAGGTAAGATGCCTATCATTTGTTTCAATTACAATGAAGTAGGTCATATTGATGTAAGGTGTCCACAGAAAAAGGATTCCAAGGAAGGCAACAAATACAAGTACAGAAGAGATGATGACAAGAGAGATTACAAAGAAAAAGGTAAGAAGTGTTATATTGTTGAAGAAAATTCTAATGACAATGATGATGAAGTTGTTTATGTAGCCATGAAGGACCAATCTGATGAAGAAGAACCCACAACACTGGTAGCATGTATAAACAAGAATGACAGATGGATCATAGATAGTGGATGCTCACATCACATGACAGGAGATAAAAGTGAGTTTGTTAACTTTACTCAGTATGATGGAAATAGTGTTAGATTTGGTAATGATGCTCCATGTCAAATCAAAGGAAAAGGTTCAATTAAGCTCACAGAACAAATTTCATGTGACAATGCATACTATGTTGAAGGATTAAATTACAATTTACTGAGTGTCTCACAGTTAGGCAATATAGGTTGCAAAGTGGAATTTGGAAACAAAACTGCAAAAATCTATGATACTGATGGTAAACTAATAGAAAAAGGAGATCAAACAAAGAGTAATTTGTTTTACCTTGATATGGATGATGTTTCTTGTCTATTTGAAAAATTTGATGATGAATGGTTATGGCATAGAAGATTATGTCATGTCAACTTTGACAATCTAGTCAACATCAGTAAAATGAAGAAAGTCAGAGGTTTACCAAAATTGAAGAAGCCTGATAATATTATGTGCAATCAATGTCAGTTAGGAAAGATGACAAAGTCAAGTTTCAAAAGCATAAACTATACATCTAAAGAGATACTTGAGTTAGTTCACACTAACTTATGTGGTCCAATGGAAATACAAAGCTATAGAGGAGATAAATACATAATGCTATTTGTTGATGACTATTCCAGGATGATGACTGTTATGTTCTTAAAACAAAAATCTGATGCTTTTCAAATGTTTAAGTGGTATGTGGCTAGAGTTGAAAAGGAAATTGGAAAAATCTTGAAATGCCTAAGATCAGATAGAGGTGGTGAATTTACATCAAATGAATTTGAGATATTCTGTAATGATAAAGGAATCAAAAGACAAACGTCAGCTCCTAGAACTCCTCCATAGAATGGAATTGCTGAGAGAAGAAATAGATCTGTGATTGACTATGCCAGAACATTAATGATGGAAAAGATTGTTGCTCTAAAATACTGGAGAGAAGTGGTAAGTGTAGCTATTCATACACTGAACCGAGTACAAGTCAAGAAAGGTACAAATACAACACCTTTTGAATTATGGTATGGTTACTCACCAAATGTAAAACATTTCAAAGTGTTTGGTTGTAAATGCTTTATCCTTAAAGATGCTAGAAATGGAAAATTTGATGCAAAAATTGATGAAGGCATATTTCTTGGTTATTCCACTAGAAGTAAGGCATATAAGTGCTTGAATACTAACACTAACAAAATTGTGAAAAGTGCAAATGTAAATTTTGATGAGCACATAAAAGTTCAAGCTGAAGTACCAAAGAAAATGGAAGAGTACAGAACCTTTGTGTATTCTTATGAAGGAATGACTGTTGATAAGGATGATGTCAATCAAATTGAAACTCAACAAAAAAATTTAGTCTCAGCCGAGTCTCAACCAGTGAATGCCAAGTTGCATTCAGAAGTCGAGTTCCAGAATGAAGGAAATGGACAATCTAATTCTGAAGATAGTACACATAATGAACAACAACCTGACAACGAAGTGCATAGTGATCCTGAATCTGGAAGATCAAACATGGAAACAAGGATAGAGCCAAGGTTATCCAAATATGTAAAAAGACATCACCCTGCTGAA
This sequence comes from Cupressus sempervirens, assembly GCA_028749045.1. Classification (NCBI taxonomy): domain Eukaryota; kingdom Viridiplantae; phylum Streptophyta; class Pinopsida; order Cupressales; family Cupressaceae; genus Cupressus; species Cupressus sempervirens. The sequence continues at coordinate 80,450,847 of CM053790.1, read as the reverse complement.
AAAATAATTGGTGACAAAGATGTAAGACCAATGACAAGGAACAGACTAAGACATGAATCATGTCTGATCAGCAAATATGAACCCAAGACAGTATATGGTGCATTACAAGATGATGACTGGTATAAAGCTATGGAAGAAGAAATTGATCAAATAAGAAAAAATAAAACCTGGAGTTTGGTTCCCAGACCAACTGACAAGAATGTGATTGGCACCAAATGGGTATTCAGAAATAAACTAGATGAGAATGGTGAGATTACCAGAAATAAAGCTAGACTAGTATGCAAGGGTTATGCTCAAGAAGAAGGAATAGACTATGGAGAAACATTTGCCCCTGTTGCTAGAATGGAAGGAGTAAGAACTTTACTTGCATATGCTGCCTACAAAGATTTTAAAGTCTATCAGATGGATGTAAAATCTACCTTCTTAAATGGTATACTAGAAGAAGAAGTCTACATTGAACAACTAGAAGGATTTGTTGATGAAAACAATAGGGATATGGTGTGTAAGCTACATAAAGCACTCTATGGTTTGAAACAAGCACCTAGAGCATGGTATGAGAGACTTCACAAGTATCTAGTGCAAATTGGATTTGAAAGAACTAATGATAACAACAACATGTACATCAAAGCAGAAGAAGGTAAAGACATTATTGTATCTGAAATATTTGTGGATGACATAGTGTTTGGTGGTAAGGAAGTACTTTGCAAAGGCTTTGCTGACAAAATGAAACATCAATTTGAGATGTCTATGTTTGGAGAAATCAAATTTTTTGTTGGGTTGCAAGTACATCAACTCAAACATGAAATATTTGTTACACAATCAAAATACATCAAATAAATTCTTAAAACGTTTGGATTGGAGGAATCCAAACTAGTCAGCACACCAATGGCAATAGGAAATAACCTGTCCAAAAATGATGAGTCAGCTGAAGTCAATCAAACAATGTACAGATCCATGATTGAAAAACTACAATATGTTGTACATAGTAGACTAGACATAGCATTAGCAGTTGGAATAGTGGCTAGGTTCTCTGCTAATCCTAAAGAAAATCATCTCATAGCAGTAAAAAGAATAATGAGATATCTTAAAGGAACTAATAACTTTGGTCTATACTACAAAAAGAATAGAAAATTTGAGCTCAATGCATATACAGATGCAGACTGGGGAGGAAACATTGATGATAGAAAAAGCACAAGTGGAGGTGCATTATTTCTAGGCAAAAGGCTAGTCACTTGGACTAGCAAGAAACAAACATGTACATCCCAGTCCACTGCAGAGTCAGAATATGTGGCAGCTGCAATCAATTGCAAAAACATTGTATGGCTCACACATCTATTGAATGGAATGAAAGAAGAAGTAACAAAACCTATGATATTGTATTGTGATAATACAAGTGCTATAAACATATCCAAAAATCCAGTGATGCATGCAAAAATCAAGCATATTGCAATCAAGTATCATTATGTCAGAGAATTGGTAGAAGACAAACAAGTAAAGTTGGAGTACATTCACACAAAGGAATAAACTGCAGATATCTTCACCAAACCATTGCCCAAGGATGCCTATGAATATCTTAGAGGCAAGTTGGGGGTAATACCCCTAACTCAAGCAGTTTAAGGAAACAAGGAAGCTGCCCTGCATCAATAGGAATAAATCATTGAAATATTAATAGGTTGATGCAAAGGATGACAGCAGGAGCAGAAACTCCAAATCAGTCACAAGCATGGTGATAGAGGGAGAAAATCAACAAGAAGCCAAAGCTTATATTTTGCATGATAAAGATGCTACATCTTTGGCATTTATGTCAAAGAGGGAAAAATATGCAGGAATCTGATCAATACAAAGAAAGAGGGAGATATATATGAAAGAGGGAGATATATGAGATCAATAGTAAAAATGAAGCAAGACAATGTATACAATCTTGGTGGTAACTAAGTTGATTAATTGATCAGTTTGGTTTGCCATCAATGCCAAAGAGGGAGATTGTTGGAAATGATTGAAATGATCATAAGAAAAGTTGTTGGAATAATATATGGAACTGGTAAAGAATGTCCTCAATCATTTTTTTGTCATTGATGTCAAACTTGCTACTTGCAGGAATGACAATTGCTTTAGTAATCCAAATACTATCAATTAGTTGATTGTCAAGGAGGAGGCAATCAATAAGATGTAACTAGAACACCTAAAGAAAGGTTGAAGTTATGATGCTGTAATGAAGTACAAGGATCAACTAAGCCATTGATAAAAAAGTGTATTTGATGACATACTATAAGATACAAAGAATGGGCACACTGAAACATATCAAAGATTTAAGGTTTTAGCTAAGTCTTTTGTAAAACTCAACTAAGTTCATTAGAGAGAAGGAGCCGAGCAAGCTAGTAAGAGCTGAGAAAATTCCTAGTTAATGCCGAGTAAACTTCAGATGCCGAGTAAACTTCAGATGCTGAGTAAACTTCAGATGTCGAGTAAACTTTAGATGCCGAGTAAACTTTAGATGCCGAGCAAGTTCAGATGCTGAGTGACACAGAGTTTATCAACTGTCGAGCAGAACCAAGTGCCGAGCAGGTATAGGTGTCAAGTAACACAGAGGTGTCGAGTACCAATAACTCAATAATGTCGAGTTGCTACATTATTTTGGAAATCGAAGATTCGTCAGATCTAAGATGACAAGGTTGTTATCTAGAAATTTGTGAATTAAAAGGAAGATAAGAATGATAAGCTGGTGGCACAAAACAACTGGTGAAGTTTCTAGAAGAGAACAAGATATGGGGTAGATACATTGTATCCTACCTAATCCATTTTGAAACCTTAAAATTGGAGAGGGAGAATTGAGCGGCAAAGTAAAATTAGATTTCTATTTAAGAAGACATAAGTTAATAAAAAAAAGAAGAGAGGTGGTCAAGCATAAAAGCATGAAGTACTGAAGAAGGTGCTAAGGAGAAGAAAGCATAGGAACTCTGTTTGGATAGACGACCACAAGGATGATTGCATTGGCAGAATGAGTAAGAAGACTCAAGGAGACGAAGCTTGAGAGGAAGACAAGCAGTCAAAGCTGGAGTGTTTGAAGCCAAGCATAAGGATTAAACTGAAAGTGTGATCTAAAATCTGCAAAGTATGTTGTAAGTTATATCAGATCAAAAGACCATTATCGTTACTTTCTAGAAATTGTAACAGTAAGTTTAAATCCTATGGACTTAGGTTGGTTTAATAGCCATAAGATAAATCCTTTAACAGGGTGACATTCCAAGTGAATGTTCTAAAGACCTTTAACCAGGCCCATTCCTAACAGTTTGGTGAAATCCTCTAACAGGGTCACATTTAACAATGTGTTGTAAGCTTTTAATAGGGCATCACTTAAGAAGAGTGAGAATCAAGTAGCATGTTACTGGTGGTTTTTCCCAAATTGGGTTTCCACATAAATCATTGTGTCATGTGTTGATCTTGGATGTTTTATCTTTGCATATTGATTTACTGTAACTTGCTTATATGATTGATTTAAGTTTGGATGGATGAAAAGTGTATGGATTTATTAAATGTAGTAAAAAGGTATTAATAGGGCATTTGGACCTTGGATAACTGATTCACCCCCCTCTCTCAGTTATTCTAAAGAATTCTAAAATTAATCATGTGTGGATTCATTTGTTACACAAGCGATGGAAAATAATATGCATGCACAAACACTTAAATGCTATGTAAGGAGATGGAGCTCACAATAAATGACATCTATGGAATTATAAGGCACATTACAATAGAAGATGGATTACTCTTGTGGGCTTCCATTTGTCCCATGATCTTCAAATATGTGGAGTGTGCACTTTTGTACAAATGTCATTCTTGAAGCCTGTAGAACAAACATCTTATTTTTTCCTTAATATTTGTATGAAAAAATAAAAAGACTACTGGAAAAATATAAGCATAGCCAATAAGAACCCAGAAATAAAAATTATAAAATTTCATTTTAATAGTATGATTTACACAAACCATAGGATAAGTGAAATTATAAGCAGTCTAGTTATTTTCTGAGGAATGAATTAATAAATAAAAGAAACTCAAAAACCTTAGTCTCCTGCCTTATGAAGGGACTAATAATGCAACTTTTGGCTTGCCCAATTCTTTAGTAACTTTTATAATTTGGCTAACTTGCTGATGAAGTAAGAGGGAAAGATATCAATAGTATATTTTACAAACTTGAGCCATTTCCCAATGATGTCTCTTTTGCTTCTTCACTCAACATTCACTTCTTTCACTAAAATAATGACCCCCACATAACATTGATTACACGAAATAGATGTTCATTGAATCTTGAAGAGGTGATGACTCATCTCCTTACCAAGATATTAGACTCTTAAAAAAAAATTTCAACTTCTTTAGCCATCCTTACACCAAGGAAGAAATTAAGATTGAAAAAATAAGTCAACTTTGACTATTTAACACTTTTAGTTTGAGAATGAAACTTTAACATGTGATGTTTAAGTTGTCCTTCAACTACTGAAGCCCACTCTCTTTCTTTCTTCCATTGTGTAACATTGATCATCTTCAAGTTATTCACTTTTCCTAATTATCAATCCATTATGTCTTTGTGGATGCTTAGAATCACTACATGCTAAGAGTTGACATCTCTATGTGGCCTCGTTCAAGCCACATGTGTTGCATGGTGTTCGTGTAGATTCTTCTTAACTCCTTAATGGTTTACATGGAGAGAATTGGTGAAAGTTGGTGGCTTCAATATTTCAATGAGGCACCTAACTAATTCAAGTTGTGAGTTTTCTTATTCATTTCATACTATGCATGCTTATTTACCAAAGCGAAATATATATAATGCATGTGGCATAGGCATGAAGGATGTTGTTGTTGATAAGTTGGGAGCCTTGGTGAATATTTAAATATACTTCACAATCTTTATAACTTTATCTAAACTTACCATTCACTTGTATTTATCGGGATTTGTGTCAAGGTGGCCAACTCTTCAATAAGGAGAGACTTTGTTTTTGAACTCCAATTTTGAAATGAATTCAAAATACAATATATTACTAACATGGCACTAATAAGATGATTTCCTATAGCTACCAACTCTCCTCCGAATTGATAGGATTAACCTAAGATGGAAATAACAATTACATGCAAATATAAACAGTATAAGAAAATAATAGATCGCACAGAAGAGAACATAAGACACCAAGAATTAATGTGGTTCGCCCAAACCCTGGGCTACGTCCACCAAACAACAAGACCAATATTATTATGATCCATTGATTACAACATGATTACAATCTGTAATCCCTTACAACTCAATACCACCACAAGAGGCAATCTTTGCATCACACATAATGAAACAATCCCTAATCATAATCCCTTTTGTACTAGTATTTTTTTCACTTTAGGGTTAAAATTAATTACAACATATCGGCTATAAAATGCCAATAAAGTAGCCCCAAAAAAAATTTGTATAGTACTTCCTGATTAGTCACCACAAACTAACAATCTCCTACTTGGGGACTAATTAGGCTCCACACTAAATAAAAATCTCCCACTTGGAGACTGATCCTATAGCTATGTCACTACTCCATGAGGCACCCACTGGATCAAACCATCCTAGACTCTACTGTTAATTTATTCTATTCAGTCTACAAGATCAACTAAAGCTGAAGAGGAGTTCAACTTCTCCCTTGTAAATACCTTTGTAAACATATATGCTATATTGTCATCTATATGTATCTTGTCCAGCTTTAACTGTCCATCATCTAGAACTAACCGAATGAAATGACACTGCAACTATATGTATTTTGTCTTTGAATGCATAGCTGAATTCTTTGCAAGATGAATGACACTCTAACTCTCTATAAACAAATAATTATCCTTCTAAGGGTGTCCCAATTCTTCCAAGAAGAATTGAAGCCATATCATCTCCTTGGCTACCTCTATAGCGGCAACATACTTTTCCTCTGTAGTGGATAAAGCATTAACCTTATGTAATTGAGAAACCCAGCTTACTATTGCCCACCAACAGTAAATACATAAACTGTAGTACTTCACCTAGTATCAATATCCCCTCCCAAATCTAAGTCAACATATTATTGTAAATCAGTAGTAGAGCCCCCAAAGTGTAGACACTTACTGGACATTCCTCCCAAATATCTGAGAATCCATTTTACTGAATTCAAATGCTCAATTCCTAGATGACACATATACATGTTAACAACTCCCACTGCATGTGTAATATCTAGCCTTGTACATACCATAACATACATCAAGCTTCCTACAGTTGAAGCATAAGGTAACTTGGACATCTTATCCTCCTCTTCTTGTGTCTTTGGACACATCTCCTTAGTCAACTTCAAATGACTAGGTAAATGTGTGTTGAGAGCTTTAGCATTCTCCCTAGAGAAATGTTGCAACACCTTTGCAATATAATTAGCCTGAGATAATATCAATTTATAATTCTTCCTATCTCTGCAAACCTTCACACCAAAGGTTTGGTTTGCAACCCCAAATCCTTCATAGAAAATGCATGTGCTAACTGACATTTCAGCCCCTTAATGTGATCCATGTTAGACCCAGCTACAAGCATATCATCAACATTTAAGCACAAAATAATGTAGCTGTCATAATCCAACCTCTTAAAATAAACATAATGATCTGAATGACACCTACTATATCCATGCTCATGCATAAAACTTTCAAATTTTAGATACCATTGCTAAGGTTCTTGCTTCAAGCCATATAAACTTTTCTTCAATCTACACACTAATTTTTCCTTACCTTTGACCTCAAATCCCTATGGTTGTGCCATATATATCTCTTCATCCAAATAACCATAAAGAAATGTTGTTTTAATATCAAACTGCTCCAAATGCAAATCTTCAATAGTCACAATACTTAAAACAATGTGAATAGAAGTCATTTTTACAACATGAGAGAATATATCATCAAAATCAATGTCCTTTTTCTATGCAAATCCTTTTATCACTAACCTGGCTTTAAATCATTTCTTACCTCCATCCTCTTCTTTCAACCTATAAATCCATTTATTATGTAAAGCTCATTTACCTGAAGGCGACTTGCATAAATCCCAAGTCTTATTTTTTAGCAAGGAGTCCATTTCATATACCATTATAGACTCCCACTAAATCTTAGTATCCACCTACACAACTTCATCATAACATTTAGGTTCACCAACATCAGTAAGTAAAATAGAATACAAAGAGGGAGAAAATCTTTCTAAAGGTCTACTTAGCCTTGTTGATTGTCTAATATTCACTGGTGTGTGTGGTATTTGTTGTTGTTCATTGTTGTAGATCATGAGGAATTGTTGGAACATCATCTTTTGGAGTATCATCCAACACTACATAATCATCTTCTTTCTTCTCATATTGCTGCAATAGATCTTTGTACAACATTTTCTCATTGAATATGACATCCCTGCTTCTTACAATTTTACAATTTTTAAAATCCCAAAGCCTATAACCAAATTCATCAATGCCATATCTAAAAAATACACATTTCTTTGACTTAGCTTCCAACTTGGTTCTATTTTCAGAATCTATATGAGCAAATGCTTCACAACTGAAGGTTTTGAGAAAAAAATAACTCACCTTCTTACTAATCTGTGCTTCCTCTAGAATACCACAACCCAAAGGAGTAGAGGGACCTCTATTAATCAAATATACAATATTATTAAAAGCCTCCACCCACATATTTAAGGGCAACCCTACATGAAATCTCATGATCCTTGCACACTCTATTATAGTCTTGTTCATGTGTTCAACCACTCCATTTTTCTGTGGAGTCCTTGCAACAATTTTTTGTCAATGAATACCATTAGTGGAGCAATAATCTTCAAATTCATGACTACAATACTCATCATCATTATTATATTTGAGACATTTTAATTTCTTACCAATCTCATTTTCAACCAAGCATTTCCATTTCTTAAAAGTTTGAAAAATATCCTAGATTTCTATCTAAGGAAATAAATCCATCCTTTTCTAGTTGCATCATCAATAAATGTAACATAATAATGAGAGCCACCAAGGTAATATACCTAAGTAGGTCCCCATAAATCTATGTGCACAAGCTCTAATCTCTCACTTTTCTTTTCCTTCCCACTCTTCACAAAACTCACTGTCTTTTATTTTCCATACACACAAATTTCACAAGAATCCATATTAACACATTTCATACCTAGTAAAACTTGCTTTGAATGAATTACTTTCATACCTTTCTCACTTGTGTGACCAAGTTTGTTGTGCCATAGCACTATATCAAAATCTACAACAACTATTTGTTCTCCCTGCTCAACAGCAAAACTATTCCTAAACACTCATTTTTCTCTAAAATAATCAAGTAGAAGGAACAATATGACATGTACAAAGATATAAGATGCCTAATTTCACACCTTTTGCTACTACAAGGGAACCTTTTGAAACCTTCCAATTTCTATCATTAAAAGTAACTACACAATCATCATCACTAACTTACCCTTTTGAAATTAAATTCCTACTCAGCCTTAGAACATGTCTTACCTCATGTTGTAGCCAATGATTCTCATTTTACAACTTAATCTTAAATTTTTCCTTTCCAACAATTTGATAGGGTTCATTATCACCCAAATAAACAAGCCCAAAATCCTCTTGGACATAATCAATAAAATAACCTCTATGAGGTGTAGCATGAAATGAAGAACCAAAATCTAAAACCCATGAATCATCAACACTTTCTAAAGACAGAAGCAAAACATCCTCTTCAGATTTGTTACTTACCACATTTTCCTCCTTGTTCCCTTCTAGTTTATCTCCTTTATTTTTCTTTTGAATCTAGCAATCTTTCTTCTTATGCCCTAGTTTCCAACAGTACCAGCAATCATTTGGTCCTCTCGATTGAGATCTCTTTCTCTTTTGACTTTCCTCTTGATTTCCCACGATTTCCAATATTGTTTCCTCTCTCAGTCATTTTGTTTGGGCTTTGTGCATTCAAAGAACTTCCTAATGTAGATCCACCTAAGGTTTTCCTTCGAGCTTCCTCACCCAAATTAACACCGGTCACATCATCATATTTTAGGGCTTGTTTGGTTGTAAGCGTAGGAATTGAGAATTAGAATAGAAAATTTGAATGAGAATGGAGAATGAAGAATAGGAATGGAAAAATGCAATCCAATCTTGTTTATCCCTTGTTTGGTTATGCACGCTTAAATTCGAATAGGGTTAACTTGCAATCGGCGCCATTTGAAAATATTTTTGAAAATGCAATCGGCGCTATTGGAAAATCGCTGAAATATTTGAAAATATTGAAAACAAAGTTCCAGCGCTCACCCCAGGTCAAAGCGGATTTGAAAATTTAATCAAATTTGAGAAAGCTAAAATGAATGCAAGAATAGCAATTCCAATTATAGATATTTTTTGGAATGGACAAAAGCTCATTTTGGGGCTAAAATGAGAATACATATTCCTATTACATATTCCTATTCCACACACCAAACAAAGAATACAAATCATATTCTAATTTCCTATTTCTATTCCGGTTATATTCTAGCAACCAAACGGGCCCTTAGGGTATTAGATCCAGAAACATAATTACTCAGTCGTTATCAAGCCATTCTAGCTTTCAGGCAAAGAACACAAAATCAAGAGAGCCCTAATTTGTACATCAAAATTAATACCCTTAGAAGATAACTAACTAGTAATAGTATTAAGCTCATTTAAATGATCCACAATAGATCCACCTTATGCCATATTCATATTAAAAAAACAATTTATACCTTATTTGAAGCAGAGGGTTTTTCATACAATTTCACTAGGGTTTTCATCAACTCTTCCATCATCTTTGTTGTTGTAATGTTAAATGTCACTGATGGAGCCAAGCATAATGAAATACTTCCAAGTGCCTTTTAATCTAAAATCTCCTAGTCCTCATATGTCATAATTCCTTGTTTCTTGGATTTTCCTTTCAACGGCTTCCATAAATCCTTCTGATAAAGATAGTCTTCCATTTGCATCTTCCATAATTGAAATTTTTTCCCATTAAACCTATCCACCTTCACCTTACCCTCGTTTTTCATCACTCCCACTCAACCATGAGACTCCTACTCAATCATGAGACTTTCCTACAGAGAATAATTGAAAAAAAAAACCTTACTCTGATACCATTTGTTAGGATTAATCTCAGACAGAAATAAAAATTACATGCAAATATAAAAAATATCAAAAAAAATAGATCGTACAGAAGAGAGCACAAGACATCAAGATTTAACATGGTTCACCCAAACCCTGGGCTATGTCTACCAAACAACAAGTCCAATATTATTATGATCAAGTGATTACAACCTGATTGTGATCTGCAATCCCTTATAAATCAATACTACCACAAGAAGCAATTTTTGCATCACACATAATAAAACAATCCCTAACCCTAAGACCTTTTTTACAAGTATTTTTGTCGCTTTGGGGTTAAAATTAGTTACAACATGTTAGCCATAAAATTTTGATAAATTAGCCCTAAAAATTTTTTGTATAGTACTTCCCTAATTAGTCACCACAAACTAACACATATATCTTGTAGATATGGTACTTCATTTGTTAGGCACAATGAATAGTTATAATACTCTTTGAAATTAGTTATAATAAGTACTCATTCGATTTCAAATTTGGAAGGGCTAAACCAATTTGTCAATATTAGAGCTTCATGTATTATGGTCAGCTAAATCCTTGATTGAGGTACTTTAATTAGTCGATAGGCTATTATATGTGGAGATTTCACATAAAACCTGTTTGATCATACTGGATACCAATAACTGTTTTAATTTCAAAATGACTTCATTCAAAACTACTAAAAGGTCAATAAATGAAATGAAAATTTGCTTTTGAGATTTATGCGCTTCATAGAACTAACCATGGACTGAAGAAACTGAAAGCATATCAGACAAATGTGAACTTCCCTAAAGGTGCACATAGCACTGACATCGATGACGTGGATGTATTGTTAGAAACAATAGTCCACCAAGATAACTAAGAGGGGGGGGGGGGGGGGGGGGGGGGGCGGGGGTGAATTAGTTATCCAACAATTATAACATTTATATTCTTTAAACAAACTTAACCATTCAACCAAAGTAAATAGCAACCATACAAAGATGCACATAGACAATTACACTAGATATGTTAACCAGGGAAACCCTTGATCAGAGGGAAAACCCCGGTGGGAATGATGCCCACAAAATGATGTACTAATATAAATATTTCTTATTAGAGGATAGACCCTATTAGGAGTCTGTTACAATATTTAGTATAATGAGTCCCTGTTAGGAGACTTTGAATCCCTGTTAGGAGATTCCAACCCTATTAGGAGTTGTGCCAACCTTGTTAGGAGTTGTGGTATAATGTATGCAAGAAGAGCCCACTGCCCAAACATGCAATTTCAACTACAAGAAGAGCTCACTGCTCAAACAAGTAATTTACTGGTATCCTCTTCTTTGCTCTATCCTTTCCTTCGTCCTGTCAATTAGACCAATCATTGTTAGACCTTGTAGACCAGGTCACAAACCTTGGATCCAAATACCAAACCTTGGATCACTAGGAAAAACATCAGCAATGAAGTTTCCTTCACTTTCGCACTGCTCTACTCAACTTTGCATTCCTCACTCTTTGTTTCTTTTTGAACATTCACAATTTGCATTCATCCATATCCACACATATCATGATAAAGGAAAATTTCCTTCCTTTATACCGAGTTCATAAAATAATTCCTTGAGTAGGTTGTTAGTCCTTCTCAATTAATTATTATAGGACCTCACTAAGAACATGTTACACTTAGTGATAACCTTAATCTTCCGCCATGCAAATAGAATAACTTTTCGTACATGTAATATTATTATGAGCGAGTTTAGGCACGTCATCCTCAACATATCTTCTACATGTCCTCAACCTCAACCCTCAAGATATCAACTCTAATAAGAGATATAACAAGTTTACCAGAACATGCCTCTATAAACTCTATCTCAAAACAGACATCACCAAAACTTACAGAACTTCTTCTAGCCTCATCCTTTCTACTTTTGACATTAACTATATATACTAGATACTTTGAAGTATCTCCCATAACCTCAGATAGTTATCATGCTCAACTAGTCATTTGTACCACCTTGATCTTTCCATTGTTCTTGTGCTAGATACCACATAAGACATCAAACATGCTATGTTGACATCAATGACAAACTTAGTCATGAATGTAACATGTCATCAAACCAATCTTCAACAATCTTGCCAATCTTCCAAAAATCTCCCCCTTTGGTATTGATGGCAACATAGATGAAAAAACATCTAGTTCCAAGAATACCAACAAAAGAACAAACAGTCTTCAAATCCTCTTCATCAATCATACTCCCCCATTAATATACCTCAATGTGTTCTATATCAAACTGTTATTACAAATTCATGCCTAACTCTCCCCCATACTCATTTTGAACATCTTCTGAGCATAATGTTTTTCATGCCAATCTCTCCCCCATTGACATCAATGTCAAAGGTTTCTGCAACCAATGTCTCTGCATCAAACTCTACAACAACTGATACTTACTAGCTCGAGTGTCAAAAGACACTTTTCAAAACAATATCAACAAGATTCCTAGATGACTTTGTCCATCATAGATACTCACCCATATAGGAAGCATTAGCATCCAATCTAGTCAAATAATGGTGCTCTGTTACCCTAGACTATTGCACTCTTGCATCTTCTACTCTGATGTAGGAAGGGGCATAACCCTAAGCATACCTCACAAATACTCAAAAGTCTCTTTGGGAAGAGTCTTACTGAATATATTTGCAATTTTCTCTTTAGTGCTCACATACTCCAATCTGATTTCCTTGTTTGCAACTTTTTCTCTTAGCATATGATACTTAATAGAAATGTGCTTCATCATCGATTGCAATACTAGATTCTTAGACATATTTACCATGCGTGTGTTGTCACAATGAATAAAAACAAGTTCACTAATTTATATCCTTATATCCTTTAGCATCTGCTTCATCCAAATTACTTTCTTGTAGTTATTTGCTGCTACAACATACTCTGTTTTTGTTGTACTTTGAGATGTACAATCTCGCTTCTTGCTTAACAAAGAAACCAATCTTCCTTCAAGAAAGAAAGCTCCTCCATTGGTTCTCTTTTTTTCATCCATACTGCCTACCCAATTTGCATCAATATAAGCACTTAGAATAAAATAATTAGATCTATCATACCACAATCCAAACTTAGATGTTCCCTTCAGATATCTAAATATCCTTTTCACTGCTGCATAATGGGCTTCTCTGGGATTAGCCTAGAATCTTGCAACAATTCCAACTGCATTTTTTATATCTAGCCTTGTGTGAGTCAGATATTAAAATCATCCAATCATAGATCTATACTTCTTCTACTCAATAGTAGGTGTCTCATCCTTAGTAGATAACTTGTGTCCAGTTACCATAGGTGTTCTAATAGGCTTACATGTTCCCAAACCAAACCTTTTTAGCAAATCCTTCAAGTACTTAGTCTGAGAAATAAAGATTCCTTCTTTATTCTGTACTATCTGTAATCTTAGGAAATATTTTATCTCTCCTATCATACTCATTTCAAATTCCTTCTTCATTTCTTCTACAAACTTCTCACTTTTTTCATCATTTCCTCCAAATATGATATCATCAACAAATATTAAAAAATCATCAAACCATCATCAGTTTCTTTCCAATATAGATTACTATCTATCATACCTTTGCTATATCCAACCTTTTTCAAATGCTTGTCTAACCTTGCATACTAGGTTCTGGGTGCTTGCTTCAATCCATACAATGCTTTCCTTAGTTTGCATATTATGTCCTTGTCATATGTCAAAGGACATCCTTCAGGCTGCTTAATGTATACCTCTTCTTCAAGTTCTCCATTTAGAAATGTTGACTTGACATCCATATGATATACTTTGAATTTCTTCTATGTTCCATAGGTGAAGAATAATCTTACAACTTCTATTCTAGCCACTAGAGCATAAGTCTCTTCATAATCTATTCCTTCTTATTGTGAATAACCTTTACATACCAATCTTGCTTTGTTTCTCACAACTTCTCGTTGCTCATTCATCTTGTTCCTAAATACCCATTTGGTTCCTATCACATTCTTGTCTGCTGGTTTGGGGACTAATTCCCATGTCTCATTCTTTTCTATCTAATCTAATTCCTCTTTTATAGCTTGCTTTCAATAATCATCTTTACATGCTTCATCTGCATTCTTCAACTCAACTTGAGATATCAAGCATAATTCTTCATTCACTCAACTTCTTGTCATCACACCTTTGTCTTTGCTTCTAATGATTTGTTCAGATGGGTGATTCTTTATCATGTTCTTTCCTGAAGTAGGAGTTGCTAACTCAACTCTTGGCTCTACTAAAGGTTTGAGCTTTGTTCCTACCTTTGCTCTCCTTCATTCTACAAATCATTATTAGTCTCAAGAAATACCTCATCATTCCTTGGCTTAGTAACACCGTCATCATCTGAATTGTAATCAACTATTCTCTCTTGTACTCTAAATTTCTCATCAATTGTCACATTTGCACTTTTCATAATAGTCTTATTTCTCTGATTATAACATCTACAATCCTTTCTTTTCAATGAATAACCAAGAAACATACCTTCATCACTTGTAGCATCAAACTTACCAATGTCATCATCTCTCTTTATGTAACACTTACTTCCAAATATTTTAAAATACTTAACTTTAGGTGAGTGACCAAACCATAGTTCATAAGGTGTATTGTTTGTGTCCTTCCTGACTTGAACTCTATTCATAGTGTAGACTATTTTATTCATAGCTTCTCTACAAAATGTCTTGGATCCATCATTCTCTGCTAACATAGCTCTTTTAGTTTCTGTAATAGACTTGTTCCTTCTCTCTGCAATGCCATTTTGTTCAGGGGTTCTTAGATTTGATAGCTGCCTCTTAATTCTATTTTCCTCACAATACATGTTAAACTCATTTGAAGTAAATTATCCTCCTCTATCTAATCTTAAACATTTAATCTTTACACCAGATTCATTTTCAACTCTATTCTTGAATATCTTAAACTTGTCAAATGCCTTAGATTTCTCTTTAAGAAATGCAACCCACATCATTCTAGACAAATCATCAACTAGAATCATAAAATACTTTTCACCATAGAATCCTCTTGTCTTTGTAGGACCACTAAGATTTGTGTGTACAATCTCCAACTTCACTATAGTGGTAAACTTCTTGCTAAGAAAAGAAGTTATGTTGTGCTTTGCCAATACACATTCTTTGCAAATTTTGTTAGTAGGCTTTACAATCTTCGACTCACAATACTATCAAAGTTTATAAGATAGAATCCCTTATGTCATAACCAACTATCATCTACCTTTTAACCAAACATGTCATTTTAGTAAGATTCAACTGAAATACATTACCTCTAGATCTAGTTCATGTTCCAATTACCTTTCCATCTTTGTCTCTGATCATGCATGTCTTTTTTGTAAACAACAACTGATAACCTTTGTCTACTAGTTGTCCAACACTCAAAATATTGTGCTTTAAACCATCAACAAAGTATACATCCTCAATATTAGTTTTACCATCAAGAGTTATAGATCCAATACCTTTTACTTAGCATGTTGCATTGTTTCAAACTCTGGCAATTCCTCCATCCTGACTTTTGAAGTCAAAAAACTTGTTCATATCACCAGTCATATGATGTGAACAACCACTATCAATTATCCAATTAGATTTCTTCTCAACTTGTGATACCAAAGCTACATTCTCTAGAATTTCTTCTTGAATTGCCACAAATCCAATTTCATCATCACTAGCACTTAATGCTTGATCATTAGAATCATTATCCTCATTTGCATACATACAATCTCTATCTTTTCTAGTCTTATGATTTCCCTTATACTTTTTCTCCCTTTTAGCACACTTAGATGCATAATGACCATATTCATCACAAGTCCAACACTTAAAGATTTTCTTACCTCCTTTCTCTCTTCTTACCAGAAGGGCTACTGCTTCATCAATGTTTCTATCTTCCTCAGATCTGCTATTGCTAGCAAAATCTCCTCTAGTGCTCATGCTCCTTGATAGGTTAGGTCGAATATTCAAGGCACTAAAAACTATCTCTATTTTGGTCAATTCTCCAAACTATCTAAGTTCATTCTCAACTGCTTCATTTCTTCCAAGCAATGTCTCCTTAGTGAAATCTTTGGTACAAGATATCAACAACTCTATCATATGAACTGCTAACTTAAATGGTGGAGTTAGAGTCTTCAATATCTTCCATATAACTCATCTTCTTCTTTATTTCCTCCTTGAGCTTTAATACCTGCAATAATTTCTAATATCCTGCCTATATATGTTCTTACAAATTCATCTTCCATCATCTTACCATCTTGAAATGCACAAATACAACTTTGTAGCCTCAACTTCTTAGAATGTGCATCACCTTCAAAACTATTTTCCAGAGCTTTCCAAATCAAATGTGAAGTAGGAAGTGATTTTACTTGATTGTACTCAATTTCAAGAAGTGCAGTCAATAGTGCTTCCCTAGCTCTCATGTCACACATGAAAAGATCTCTTTCTCCCTCGAAGCAACTTTCCAACTCATTTTCTTTGATGATTGTCTTCACTGATTTTGTCAAAGATCCAATATCCCAAACCTATACACAACAAATGTGTCTTCATCTTTTCCTTCCAACTATCATAGTTTGTTCCATCAAACTTCAAACTATCTTTCCTGAACATGTTTGTCATGGATCTCCCAAAGTTGTTAAACTTTTTCTTCAAGGACCTGATGCTTTGTTACCAATTGTTAGAAACAATAGTCCACCAAGATAACTAAGAGGGGTGGGGGCTGAATCACTTATCCAACAATTATAACATTTATCTTCTTTAAAAAAACTTAACCATTCAACCAAAGTAAACAACCATACAAAGATGCACATAGACAATTACACTAGATATGTTGACTAGTGAAACCCTTGATCAGAGGGAAAATCTCAGTAGGAATGATGCCCATAAGATGATGTACTAATATAAATATTCTTTGTTAGAGGATAGACCTTGTTAGGAGTCCGTTACAACATTTAGTACAATGAGTCCCTATTAGGAGACTTTGAATCCTTGTTAGGAGATTCCAACCTTGTTAGGAGTTGTGGTATAATGTATGCAAGAAGAGCCCACTGCCCAAACATGCAATTTCAACTACAAGAAGATCCCATTGCTCAAACAAGTAATTTACTAGTATCTTCTTTCCTTTTTCCTTTCCTCTATCCTATCAACCTGACCAATCACTATCAGACCTTCTAGACCAGGTCACAAACCTTGGATCCAAATACCAAACCATGGATCACTTAGAAAAAACCTTAGCAATGAAGTTTCCTTCACTTCTGCATTGCTCTTCTCAACTTCGCATTCCACACTCTCTATTGCTTTCCAAACATTCACAATTCACATTCATCCATATCCACACATATCATGATAAAGAAAAATTTCCTTCCTTTATATCGAGTCCATAAAACAATTCCCTGAGTTTATTGTTAGTCCTCAATTAATTATTATAGGACCTCACTAAGAACACATTACACTTAGCGATAACTTTAATATTCCACTATGCAACTTGAATAACTTTCTGTACACACAATATTATGATGAGTGAGCTTAGCCATGCCACCCTCAACATGTCTTCTACATGTCCTCAAGCTTTATCCTGAAGATATCAATTCTGCTAAGAGATATAACAAGTTTACCAAAACATGCCTCTGTAAACTCTATCTCAGAAAAAACATCACCAAAACTTACAAAGCTTCTTCTAGACTTATCCTTTCTACTTCTAATGTTAACTACATATACCAGATACTCCTAAGTATCTCCAATAACCTCAGGTGGTTATCATGCTCAACTAGTCATTCGTACCAACTTGATCTTTTCGTTGTTCTTCTGTCAGATACTATAAAAGACATGAAACATGCTATGTTGACATCAATGAAAAACTCAGTCATGAATGTAACATATCATTAAACCAATCTTCCAATAATCTTGCCAATCTTCCAACATGTATTGTTACCAAGTCTATAGAATTTAAATGCCCGATAGCAACCCGAATGTCAGGTGGATGAATTGTCTTCCTATGTGGACTGGAAAAAGGGGATATCAAAACACATTGACAGGGGAGTGTGAAATTTTTTGTCATATTCAATAAGCATTTGGTAGGATTGTTTCCTTATGGGCACACAGATAGAATAGTGGGAAGTCCATCAAGAAATTGGCGCAGAAGATGGATTTGGGTTTGCTTGCTAATATGGTCATAGCTAACATGCAAAATTTTCCTTGTAGATGCTAACAACAACTGGTCTCCAAAGACACACAACAAAGGTAACTTATCATTCATTTTACCAGCCAAGAGTACTTAGGATTGCCATTGTTGAGTAAAGAAAAATCTTCGTGATTTGATTTAGGTAATTATTCATATTTTTTTATGTCAATGCTTGTAGAACATTGTTTTGACACCTTTAGGCTACCAAATATTATACTTTGTTTACTGGATGAAATGACTACAAGCTATGTGAATAAGAGTATTAGATTAAATGTGAGGGGATCCTCATTTGTAGTTTTGTGATGGCCCTGTAGTTCGCCATCACAGATGTTTTTTGGCCTTGATACATCTCCAACGTTTCCCTAGCTTCACCACCAAAAACTCTATCCTATCCAAGTTGTTGTGGCCTATGGAATAGAGAGACATGGAATGGGAAATCTAGTGGAAGCTACACTTAAAAGGATAGTCAATATCCAACCACTTATTGATGGTTGTCGAGATAACATTTCTTAGGTACCTCACTACTATATATGTGGATTTTTTAGCTTGAGGAATTGTACTCTCACATTATTGTCATAATTTTTTCTATTCTTCCCTTGTGGATTCTCCCTTGTAAAGGAAATTACAATTAATTTTTCTAATTAAAATTAGAATTTCTTGTTAAGTGTCAGTGGAATGTTTCTTGGACACCTAGCTCTTCCACAATTCATCTCCCTTTTTCAGTTGGATTAACCTATGAATTTTTTAAGAGAGTAGCTCTAGAAAAGTAAAATTGATAAAAATACTATAGATGTCATCCCTAAGAAGAATACGAATTATGAACTAATATATTTAAAATTTCAAAGATCCTACACAACATTGCCAATTTTGGCTGAATTATATTGGATATGTTTAATTATTTTAAATTGAGTTGCATAATATTATTATTTATTGTGTGATATTATATAAATTAAATCAAAAGTTAATTTAAGATACATCTCATATTAAAGTTAATAATAAATATCAAATCAATGTGTGATTTTCTTTATTTAAGTTATGAAGTTTAGTAGTCTATTGACTATTTTTATTTGATTACTCAAGCGAAAGTGGAGCATTATTAGGTAAGTGTGAATTTTTTGACTTTTTTCTATTGTATTTTTAAGTTGTGAGTACATATTTTATGCAACTTAAGCGAGCTTAAGTGATTATAAGTTTCAAAAATGTCTTTTTATGCATATTAAATGACTCGTAATCTAAAGACTTAAGTTGCCTCCTTAGTTTAATCATTTAAGTGACATGCATTTTAAATGATTTTAACAACCATGTGCTTAAAGACTAAGGGGGTGTGGGATTCAAGGATCCTATTGCCTCATATTAGTGATATTTTTTGGAGCATTTGAATGATTTGGTAGTGGATCAAGGGTTGAGGTTAAATCATAAAAATCTTCAAGGATACTTTTGGAGTGCACTATGCTATTAGTTTTTATATATATTATTGATGCAATCTTTTTCTTAAGATGTAAAAGCCTTACGATATCCTTGGTTTTATAAATAGATGAGCTATCCCTATTTAGAAGGTTGTGTTTAGTGGAAGGGCTTTGGTTTGTATGACTAAACACACCATTTTTAGAGTTGTGATTGTCTATCAAGTTTGAAGGACAATTTGGGGGTGCACATTAAAGTTACATTTAGATTGGATGATATGTAGCAACGTGTCTTCAAATTTCTAATCATTATTTAAAATAACAATATAAAGGACAAGTGGATAGACCAAACACTAGTTTTCTAGGAGTTTTTCCAAGAATAGCTAGGGTTTGAAAATATTCTTGAGATTTCCTGCCTGAACTTGAACACTTATAATCATCCTAATCTCTTCTCACTTGTACATGATAGTCTCCTTTGTGAGATACTTACTCTAATGGAATTTGGGTTACATCTTTCATTACCATCACTCTTGGAGGTACCAATGTTGATGTCACCAGAGGAGGTGGTGTTGAATCTTGACCACATTCTCCCAAGTTGAAAACATTTGATAGCTAAATGTTAATTTAAAAAATCATTTGTTGTCTTGGTAAGTTTACTGTAGTGAAATCATTTCTTGCATGGTCCTAATCTTATGATCTCTCTTGGCAAGAGGAAAAATTCCCTATAGAGCTAAGCTACGATGATAATCACAAAATGTGGGTGGAGGCCAAAGAGTAATCCCTTGCTACTCACTATGAATCTCCTCCATTGCCTTGGACATATCCATTAAATGTTTGTTGCATTTCTCTTGGCATAGTAGTCAGAGTAGGTTAGGTTTCCTAAGATCCAAGTCTTGATTGTTAAAGCCTATGCAGATTTTGACTAACACGTGAGCTTGATTTTTTACATTTTTATGTCATTTCTAATATAAATCTAAACTCTATTTTCCAGTTTTCCTAGATAAATTTAAAATCAAAAATTAAAAAAATCAAATAGAAATGATGACTATTGGTGTTAGCATGTGTATGACATTTACATGAAAACTATCTCCATTGTATGTTTGTATTATATGTGTTTTTTTTCTATTGAATTAGGATAATGGGATGGAGACATGAATTCCATGGAAAATTGGGTATATAGATATACATGCACACACAAGCTCAATCAAAGTACAAAATGATACCATTGAAGTTTCAGAGACAATATCATTTAGGTTAGTTTATGAATCTCTCAAGTACTAAAGACCCCTAGAATTTAGTTTCTAGTATTGACTTCATCTTTACCAACATTTAGCCTAAAAATCATTTTTTTATGTTGGTCATTTATGTTCCTCATAAGAGAAGACAATATGAGGTCTTTTAATAAATTTTAAACAATAGAAACAGAGCAGTGCCACTAGAAGAATAGTATATCAGGTATGAGACAATTAGAAATTTGAGAATGAAAGACAAGACCGTGAAAGTAGAAATTTTGTGAATTTTGAATTATTGTATTCTTGACATTTTGTTTTATATATTATTTATGACGATTGACTAAGGACTTACAACTCTTGAGTAAGGATTCTCTCGCATATTGATACTTTATAAGAATTATTCTCTTTCTACACACTCTATTTGGCATGAAAAAACATTTGCAATTACTTTTTCTATGACATGAGCATTTGACAACTTCTAAACTACCCTTTATTTCCCAATACTTATTTCCATTTTAAGCTTGTGCAATTGAATTCCATTTAGCCTTATGGTTTTCCACATAAGTATAATGCAACTATAGTTTAAAACTTATTTTGGTAATAGAAAAGAGAAACTAAGGAATAAGGTCTAACTACAGAGCTAACTAGGATAATTCATATGGTTTTCACGACAAAATGATTCATGGCACAAGAATGTTGGATGTGAAAAAAGACAAGTTTGTTAGAGGAAGATTCAATAGTTTAGTTTTGGGAACTACACCAAAATAAATTTGTAGACCATATAGACAAAAGGTTGACTATGAGGATATATAAATTAATTCATATGAAAGCCATAATCTATTTTCGAATTATAAAGAAAAGATTGCTTATTTTCTAAAAAAACTATAAATAGTGTGCCACAATATACAAAGGACTTCTGTTTCTATAAGTATAGTAGGCTTATTCATAATAAGGTGGTTTGTTTATGCCAATTTATCTAATCTAGCTACTCAAGTGATTATCAATGCAGAAGTTGCCAATGAACCATATAGTGTTAGTTTATACTTCACAAATCTAACAATAGGAAATGTATTGTACAAATAAAAAATAATCATTATTTTTGTGGTTTGTAAGAAAGAAACAATAATAAATAAATAAAATGGTTAGACAAAAATGATTCTCTTTTAATTACCATTCGATCCCAAAATGGAATCAGTAAACAATATAAAAGGCTTTCATAGTAACTTCCTCCTAATATATAAATAACAATGCCTTTTTTTAAAGAATTGTGTGATCTAATAGTTATTCCAACTTTTATTTTGAGTAAAACATTCAAGATACACCTATTAAAATAATGCACACATTGCCAACGAACCCTATAGTGTTTGTTTACACTTCACAAATCTAACAATTGAAGAGACATGTAGGACAAAAATTAAAGGAAATATATTGTACAAATCAAAATTATTCATTGTGATTTGCAAGAAAGAAATAGTAAAAAAAAAAAGGAAATAGTTAGAGGATAAATAAGCTCTTTCAATAACCACTTGACCCCAAAATTAAATTAGTAAACATTCCAAATTGCTTTCATAGTAACTTCCTCCTAATATGCAAATAACATCACTTAAATTATTTTAAAAGTGTTGTATGATCTAATAGCTATTCTAGCTTTGATTTTAAGTAAAACATCCAAGATATATCTATTAAAATCAATTCAAATTTAAAACATTTGATTAATATACATTAAAATTTCAAAAGTACAAACTACAACATAATAACAACTAATCAATGGACACTCATATTTTGTATTATCATCTTTGGTATTATCTTCTACTTTGAAATATGTAGTCAAATAACATTTTGAAAATGGTGTCATATTTTGACTAAGTAATTAGTTTTCTTTAGGATTTTTCCTATTTTTCTATTAAACTTCTCTTAGAGTGCTTTGTAATTCCATGGTGTGGAAATTTGAAGCAGAAATACAAGATCCATTTGCACAAGCTTGAAAGCTCTACCAAGAAAACCACTAACCATAGTCAGCCGTATACTTAAACAAGTTTGGCTAGTGGACATATGTAGAACAAATGTTACATTTTTCAACAATACCATGTGGCCAATAAATATTGCTTGGATCAAAGAGTTTCTACAAAGCATTCCTAACTTATATTCTCTCTTGATAAAAGTGCCAACTTGACTTGCTTAAATTTTTTCTACAATTCAAATTGAAGAGACTTTATAGATAATACCAGTCAAGCAATGGAGTATTGACTACCAATCATTAACTATTTTAATTGTGACTTGTCATGCAACATTTTTTGTTTTTCTCTAAAAAATTGAGTGCAATTAACTAGCTACATTTAAAGAAAGCAAAAAATAATTCGTTTCTATGTGATTAAAGAAAATATGGATAGATTTGGTGACTACATAACCAAGGGTTTTAGGGATGCAATTTGGAAAGGTTTGTTTGGAATTAAGATCTAACAAGTCCTAATTATTAAGAGAGTTTTGAAAGAAAGAAATTGTTTCTTGATATATCCCATTCGGATAATCAAATAAGAAACCTTGATTGTTTTTAATTTTGGTAATTCTATTGATACAAGTATAAACATTTCAAACATGCTTCACAACATTGATGTTGACCATTGAATTGAGCTATCAATTGATATTGAACAATGACACCTAAGATATATATCATCAAAGAAACCTTGCAAATTACAGTTGCAAATGACAATCTTATGCATTCACCAGAGCTTGAATCCTCTCAAATAAATGGATATAATATTGAGGGACTTCTAGAAATGGCTTTTCCCACACTCTTCTCGAATGGTATTTCATTACAAATGCAACCTCACTATTATCAAGTTAAAATGCATGAATATGTATTACACTTAATTAGATTCCATGACAGAAGATTTGGAAACCACCCTTGAGGTTTAGCTATTTTGTATTGTATCTAATGATGAGATATCACAATCAAGGATTCTCTTGTGTGTTTGTTAAGAAAAATCTAGATGACTACATCCTAACAATCATTGAAAATATTTGCACCCACATACCACAATTGCCCAAATCTCAATTGACTAAAAAATTGATGTATTTTGGATCTTCCTTACAGGGAACCTGAGTGTATTGGAGAAAATTTCTTGGTGGGCTTTCAAATATGATTAACCAACTAGGATCCCCTACTCTATTCTTCACATTTAGTGTCACAGATACTAAATGACCAGAATTTCAATGATTATTTTTAATTGGCCTTCCATCTATCCTTCAAAGTAACAAAAAATACACAAACATTATTATTAATAACGTAGATACCACATCCGTATTATTGTATCAAAGGTTCACAAATTTCCCCAAAGAAGTGATAGATAACTTCTTTTGTATGACAAACTAGTGGTACATATAAGAATGGAAAATGAATTTAAGAATAAACTACATATGTGACCCAACCATTCATAATCATATCAATTTAACCATATTTATTTTGTTATCCTCTTTTACATTTCCTTTCATGTATTATAACAAAAATGATATATGTGGGCAACTATCTTATATTTGCTTGCACTTTTTGTCACTATCGGCAAACCCCTTGCTCCACTGGGTGCAACTGCTAGTTGCAAATTACATTCCATGCTTCTTTTCATGATCATGACCTCTTAAAAGTTACCAAACATATCGATTGCCAAATCATACAAGTTTATGAAGTAGGTTAATTCTCCAAAGACCTTGCATCTTCAATAAGTATTCTGAGGTGCATTTCATACATTGTAACTATAATAATGAGAGATCACATGATGACAATCAATTATTGCTTGTTTTTTCCCACAAAATTTAGCCACGATGACAAGGAGTGACTCTAAGAACAAATGCTTTCATATTGACTGATATTTTGTGAAGAACATCCATGCAAAATAATTTTGTGTCACTCTTAGAGATCTTTGAGTTTAATAATTCTTGTATTTATTTCTTACACATGACTAACATCTCTCTTCAAGATTTGGATTGTGATTTCCATGCATCCCCTTTAAATGTTAGAAGGTTTGCCATTTAAGGATTATTAGAGGTCTTTCAAGCAAAATAGTACTTTATCATGGTTTTTTAATGCAAGAAAATTTAAAAATTTTCAATGGAACGGAGCTGACAATATGGAAACTTGCAACTCTATTGTCTTGATTTTTATGAGTGTATGATCAATAGAACCAAATTTTTGGAAACATATTCTCTAGATTTAGTCATGAGGCAATTTGATCTCTAACCATGTTCTAGTTTGAGATATTTGACAAAGGAAATGCTATGCCTTATGCCTTGTTTTACTTTTGCATTTTCTTACCTTACTTAATGATTATGCTTATTTGAATACTTAGATTTGGTAACAACCCATCACTAGTATTAAATGATGATATAAGAGTTTTCTAAATAGAAGAAAATTATTATATAGAAGATTCAAATAACTTGTATGGCTAACATATATAATAATAAGAAGTTTATGGTACATTTTATTATAGGATCAAGGACTAGCTAAATCCTTGATCCAAATTAAGCAACATGATTATTTAACTATCACCATCTTTTCTTTATTTTGTTCTATTTTAGAAACACGCATTTAAAAAAAGGAAGTAATATATAACTATAAAATATGAGTTCTTGAAGGGGGGCAAACCCTTTACAATGAGAGTCCAAACATCATTGAAAATTCAAAAGGGCTAACAACTTATAGTTGCAATAAAACTATACAAAATTTTGTAATCCATGTGTGACATATTCAAGAATATGGTCACCATAATGACATTTGTATAAACCTTGAAGAATGTGTACAACATAATACTATGTCTATGTAACAACAATACCAACAAAATAGGATTAAACTTATTAATACCTTTGTACTTTCATTAACACTTGTGTGACACTATGTTCACACATCAATTTCTAATTTAAACATGTTGATTGAGACAAACATTATTGACAAGCCATGGTAAGAGTCATCGATGAAAGATAAAATTATTTACTATTGATCCATGCTATAGTAGAGTTCTAAAAACTTTTAAATGTGTACATAATTCAATTAAAGCGTTAGGAAATAATTTAAATATTTAAGTGATTCTAAAAATATCTCATTTATGTCATATAATTAAGGTTGAAAGATACATGTGCAAAATAATGATAAACCTATAAAATGCCAAAATAAAAGTCTACATTCAGATTTGAACATTGATTCTTACCCCTAGTGATGCTTAGGTTTCATTTATTGTATCCTTAGGTACAAAATTTTGGTTGCGAAGGACCTAGTTTGAGTGGGATTTGTCAAGTTCAAAGAAAGCATAAAAAACCACAAATTTCATCTACTAATCGAAAGTTGAAACATGTAGAAAATAATTGAATCAAGAGAAACAAATATGATAACATGTATGTTACAAATATCAATATATGACATAATAGTTTTAAAAAAATTTAAAAATACTCAATAAAATTTTAGTATTATTGCAAACCCTAAAAACTAATCTAATTATTACAAAAAAACAAGGAGCGCAAGCACCAAAGTTCCTGCCTTTAGTGTGGTGGGTTTGAGGTAAGAGTTGAGCGAAGTTGTATATTTGATTAGAAACTTGGAATATAATGTCGGATGTTCATGATGATCTACTGCATCAAATCTACTTTTATAAGTTCTAAGAATCTGTAGATGTCAATATAGATTTCACAATCTAGAATTTAGCATTTAATGCTTACTACCTCTTCTTTAAACATACACATGTTCACTTTTTCCATTCCGCTCAAAGGATTTTTCATGTATATAATTTTTTTATGTATGATGTTGGCAAGCATGTACGTAAACCAAAGATAAATCACCAAATTCTATGAGAAGTGTTGGTTTTACATTGGAGCTCTATCTTGTAGCAGTTTGACCTATTAATGACAATGCGCATGATGTATAAATATAATATTCAAAAATTAATTTCTCAAAATTAGCAAGATAATTTTTTATTTAATACTTTATCATTAACAATAGATAATTAAGATACTCTTTTTAATAGTGATTCTATTTGGGGATGAAACCTTTAAAATTGATTTGGTGAAGGTTAGTGATAAATGTGTAAATTGAGAAGTTGTAGTTTGATATCAACTATCCATCATGCTTGAAAACAATTAAGAATGAAATCTTGAACTTATTCTTGAACCATCCCCCATCACGTAAGTTCAAATGAATTTGATGCCAAAGATTAAATTAAGAATTTGTTGAATTCGACAAAGGCTATTAAATCAATAATTAATTGTCTAATAATGCAAAAACTTTTGTAATTATATTAAAAAAGAAATTATTTATAAACATAAATAGAATCTTTAATCAAACATAGAAAATAATGTACATGCATTTTCTATGTTTCTATATTTCACACATGTTACATGGTATTCTAAAGTTTTGACATTAGTAGGCCATACACATTGCAATGTGGAGCTTCCCATCATGTGGCAATTATCGTGAGTTTGGTCCATTTTTTTTTTCACTTTGATCCCTATAATTCCAAAGATCTTACAAGATACACCTACAATTTTTCGCATTTAGCATACATAGGTACAAATGAATTCACTACTAAAACAATCACATATTCATGAATTACCTCACCTTGTTCGAAATCTTCTACAATAGCAAATGTTGATATAAGACTTGCAATAGCAATTGCATTGGGTTTGAAACGTGTAAGAAGCATTCGATTGAAAAGACTAAGAAAATGTAATAATAAATAATTATAGTACTTATTGTAATTGATCAAAAAATATAAAAATATATTATATTTTGTTATATCATATTAATATTTAAGTTTATATAAAATAAAATCACACATTTAATAGGAAAAATAGTATAAAATTTTAACATGTACTAAAATTTTGCATATGGAAGAAACAATTGTTTCTTCCCAAAAAACAAGTCCCTTATTATTTTTTATTATTTGCACAATTATTGAAGTACATAGACAAGAGTAAAATTCAATAATAAATTTTATAATAATAATAATAATAGATCATTATACTTTTTAAAAATAAATAAATTTAAATTTGTTTGAATTCATATAAATTGTAATTTTTAATTTTATGAATTTAGTTTCTTTTGCTTACAAACTTTTATTATAAAATAGTGATAAATATTATAAACTAAAATAAATCATTAAAACTAAACAATATTAGCACTTCTTCATTAATAATAATAATAACACTTGGAACTCAAAATATAAAATATAAATATAATTTTTTTATTAGAACTTTTTGAACTTGATATTACATCAAGTCTCATATAAATCTCACTTCATTGTTTTCTTAACTGCAATTTTGAAAAACCAAAAAAAAACCAGCTGAAAAAATAAGAGACGCAATGCGTCATAGTTCCTGCCTAATGCATTATGGTTGTAGAGGTGTAGATGAGTGGGAATAAGGTTAAATAGTTCTAAATTAGCATTGCAAATTCATTAATTTTTACCTAGAAATGTGATCTAATAGGATGGCTCATATCTTATTCTTAAGTTAAGTTCTCATCTTATATTATTATATCTTCAGGCATTTAAGCCTAAGAATAAGAGGCCAAAGTCCCCAATATGGCACTAAGTACTTAATATCATACTATGATCAACACATATGCTTTGGACAAATTTGCACCTATCATTAGCATTGGACAAAAACTAGCATATAAATATAGATAGAGATAAATAGCTATACAAAGCAATAACAACATAAACATGTATGCAGAGGAAAAAATGATAGATAATATAGAGGAGGAAGAAGAAGAGAGATAAAATAGCAAGATAGAGCGATACCAACATAAGTTGTGTGTGTGAGAGAGATAATTAAATACAAATTTTTTTCGTAATAAAACAAATAGTCAAAATAAAATCATGGTGAAGGGATTTATTTTAGAGATAGTAATTATAATATGAGTCATGACTGAGATTCTATTTGGAATGTGGAGAAGCGTTGGCTGCCGACTGGGCTAGGATTTTTCCCCTAGCCTGTTCTTGGTGATTGATCTTTATTATTTTTTTGTTCTGTTTGGATTGCTAGCTACTGGACATAATTTGCGTCGGTGTTTTTGGAAATCTTCTGCAGTCAATTTTAGATTGGGGTTTTATTGTTTGCATGGAAGGGCCTGGGATTTCTTCTCCATTGGTGAGAACATATGGTTCTTCTCCAACTATGCATGCAATGCGATCTAAATCGTTTTATTCAGGGGAGAGCTCCAAGCTGAAAAAAGTTAATGGTTGTTTTCCGCGTAGCCATGATCGCCCTGTTCTGGTTATTCCTCCAACGACTGTAATGGAGGACATTGATTATTGGACCAAGCATGCTTTGATATGCAAATTTCTTGGAATCCAGATTTCTCTATCCGCTCTTGAGGCATGGATCCGCCGCTCATGGCAGGTGGAAGGCGATATGGAGATTATGTTGGCAGGGAATAGTTATTTTTTTGTTGTATTCTCTTGCATGTCTGATCGGGATCGTGTTTTTGAAGGAGGCCCTTATTTCTACAACCATGTGGGGTTATTTGTCAAACCTTGGCATTCAGGTTTTAATTCTACTGAGGATCTCCCTTCAACAGTGCCAGTTTGGGTTCGCTTGCCTCGTCTTCCCTTGGAATTTTGGCGTGAAGACATCCTTGGACAAATTGCTGCTTTGTTGGGGAAGCCGGCTATGATCGCACATCAATCCCTTGATAAAAAGGTTATTTCTTATGCTAGAATTTGTGTTGACATTAATTTGAATAACCCATTACCAAATTCTTTGGAAATTTGTATGGGGGATTCTTCTTGGGTGCAACAGTTAGATTATGAATCCCTCCCTTTCCGTTGTCGGATTTGTCATGAGTATGGTCATTTACAGCATCAGTGCCCCCGTAACTCGAGTTTCAAAGGAGTGGATGGTTCTACAGCTGGCAATGCTGGTGGTTTGGCAGATACTACAGGGAAAGGACAATCTCAAATGGCTAATACTACCAAGGGGATGAATTTGCAAGATGCTACAGGTAAGGGTAAGGCTCAAATGCAGGATAAGGATGGATTTACCCCTGTTCGCCCTCGAGCTAAGGGACGTGGTCAAAAGAGGCCTTTGAAAGAAAGATTATCTGATTCAGGTTTTAACCGCTTTGAAGTGCTGGATAGTATGGTTCTAGAGGAGGGTATTCCTCCTCCTATCTCTTTTGATCCAGTTTTCCCAGATGAGAGATCTGTTCCTAAGGATGCTTGTGGGGCATCCCAAGTTGTAGTATATCAGAACTGTGAGGTCCCTGTAGCTCCTGTGACAGAGGCTCTGGTGACTCTTGCAGTATTGGAGGATAATGATGTTGTTTTAGCTGACTTGGTTAAAGATGTGCTACCATCAGGTAAGGGCAAGGGATCTCCTCTCCCCTTGGGGTTGATGTCTCGACCCTTTAAGCGGGCTTCTTCTACTCCCCCTCTAAGGAGTGGGCGCAAAACAGATCAAGAGAAGATTAAACTCACAGGAGATATATTGATTGAGTCTGGTTCAGTGAAACCTTTGGATTCTCATTTTCCCAATTCTACCCAATGATGATTATTCTCTCATGGAATGTAAGGGGGTTGAATAGCATCCCTAGACAAAAGGCTATTCATAACTTGGTGGTTGATCATAGTCCTGATGTTTTTTGTATCCAAGAGACTAAGCTCTTTGTGGAGTCTATGGTCCAACATGCCTCTAGTATTTGGTCTCGTGGCCAATGCCAGTGTGTTGGGGCAATAGGCAGTGCGGGTGGTTTAGCTATATTTTGGGATCCTCAAAAAAATTCTCCTCTTGGCTGGATGTCTTCTCGCTCAGCTCTCTCTATGGTAGCTTCTGCTCTAGACTCAGGAGAGGTAATCATGGTTACTAATGTGTATGCACCTGTTGATCTTGTGGGAAAGGAGGAACTTTGGGAACATATTCAATATGTTAGAAATTGTCATCCTTATCATCCTTGGGTGTTAGCAGGGGACTTTAATTCAGTTTTAAGTTTGGAGGAGAAGCCTGGTGGTTTGGCTAGATTAGGGCCTTCTTCTGCTCTTCTTCGGCAACACATATCTCTTTTGCATCTCTCTGATGTTAAGCCTTCTAATGGTCTCTATACCTGGAATAATCGTAGGACTAGTGTTGCTGCTATCTCAGAATGTCTGGATAGATTTTTTGTTTCTTGCTTCTGGGTTAGCGGCACCCTTACTATCTCTTCAGAAATCCTTGATTGGAGGGGTTCAGATCATTGGCCAATCAAATTTTTCGCTATAGGGGCTTATGTTCTGAAGCATCCTCCTTTTAATTTTCAGTTGATGTGGCTTCGTGACTCCTCTCTTCATGATTTTGTTCTTTGTTGGTAGAAAGATGGTGCTCCTGCATATGGTACTGCAATGTTCTCATTTTCTAAAAGGCTTCAATATGTTAAAAGGCAGCTCAAGATATGGAATAGGGAATGCTTTGGGAACCTTCACTTTATGAAGAGGCTTGCTCAAGAAGATCTTGATGTCATCACAAGGGAGATTAGAGATCGAGGTTTCTAAGAGGATCTTGGCAAGGCTGAATCCCTTGCTTCTAGAGCTCTAGAAGAATGGAAACTTCGAGAGGAAATTTTTTGGAAGCAAAAGGCTAGAGTTGATTGGCTTCAGGAAGGTGATCGAAACACTGCCTTTTTCCATAAAACAGTGCAATCTCACCAGAATCAGAGCACTATCTCTTCTTTGGTTAATTCTCAAGGTATCCAAC
Source organism: Cupressus sempervirens (assembly GCA_028749045.1). Taxonomy (NCBI): domain Eukaryota; kingdom Viridiplantae; phylum Streptophyta; class Pinopsida; order Cupressales; family Cupressaceae; genus Cupressus; species Cupressus sempervirens. The sequence continues at coordinate 80,419,171 of CM053790.1, read as the reverse complement.
TGAATTCCTTGCCAGCTTTGTTCCAGGAGGCTATTTGGTACTTCTCTACCCTCTTCTCTGAGGACTCTCCTCCTGCTGATAATGAAGAAAATCTTATTTTGTCCTGTATTCCTTCCCTTATCACTCAGGAAATGAATGATTATCTCATGCATCCTATCTCTTTGGAAGAGTTGGAGGAGGTGGTCTTTGGCATGCCTAAGGGGAAGGCTCTTGGTCCTGATGGCTTTCCAGTTGAATTCTTTCAGGAATTTTGGGACATCATTAATCATGATTTGTTGGAGGTGGTTAAAGAATCCAATGCTAGCAAGAAAATGCTTCGAGCTTTGAATTCTACATTCTTGACTCTTATTCCTAAGAGAGAGGGTGCTAATCAATTGGAGTTTTTTAGACCAATTGCCTTATGTAATGTGGTTTACAAAGTTATTACTAAGTTGATTGCTGAGAGACTGAAAAGGTGGCTTCCCATTATTATCTCAGAAGAACAAGGTGGTTTTGTTGCTGGCAGACAAATTTTGGATGGGGTGGTTATTGCTACTGAGGCTATTCACTCTATGGCTACTTCAAGGGAGAGAGCCATGTTTGTTAAGCTGGATATGGCTAAGGCCTACGATAGAGTTAAATGGAGCTTCCTAAGGAGTATTCTTCTTTCTTTTGGATTTAGCTCTGACTGGGTGAGTTGGATTATGAGTTGTGTTACTTCTGCCTCTTTTTCTGTTCTTATTAATGGTCAACCTTCTCAACTATTTGGTGTTTCTAGAGGCCTCCGCCAGGGTGACCCTCTCTCCCCATATCTATTCATCATCATGGCTGAAGGCTTGGGCAGATTCATTAAGCATCAGGTGTCCCAAAATTCTATTCAAGGCTGGCGGTGGGGTAATGGCTTACCTTCTCTTTCCCATCTTCAATTTGTTGATGATTCTGCTCTTGCCGGTCTTGCTAGGATCAAGGAAGCTAAAGCCTTTCAACATGCTTTGGATGTTTATTTGGCAGCTTCAGGCCAGAAAGTTAATGAGCATGAATCTTCCATTTACTTTTTTAACACTCCTGATTCTATTCAGCACAGGATTGTTGGTATCCTACGGTTTCAGATAGGATCACTTCCTTTGACTTATCTTGGCATTCCTATTGCTGTTTCTAGGCAGCCACATCTCTTCTGGCAAAATTTGATTACCAAGCTTCAGGATAAGGTAAATCATTGGACTCATAGATGGCTTTCTACTGCTGCTCGGATTACTCTTCTTCAAGCTGTTATCCAAGCTCTTCCTACTTATAGAAGCATGGTTCACGCTGCACCTATTTACTTTCTCAAGGAGTTTGATGCTCTTTCTCGACAATTCCTTTGGAGTGGTAATTTGCGTAGTACTAAATGGAGCTTGGTTAATTGGGCAACTATTTGTAGGCCTAAAAAGGAGGGTGGTCTTGGTCTTCGATCTGCTCTATTGAGTAGTCAAGCTTTGGCTGCTAAACTTTATTGGCGATGGTGCTCTGGACAACATCAACTTTGGGCTCGTATTATCACTCATAAATATTTTCATGGTGCTGATCCTTGCTCTATTTCTGCACTTCCTCTTGAAGGTCGTGGCTCAATGGTTTGGCATACTTTGAAGACAGGTGCGATGTTGGTGAAGAGGGGTCTATTCTGGATATGTAAAGGAGGTTCTCAGGCTTTGTTTTGGTCTAATGCTTGGGATGGATTCCCTTCCATTTTATCCATATACCCTCATCTTCAACCTCTTTGTGACTCTTTTCTTGCTGCTGGATGGGATAAAGTGGCTCATTACAAGACTCCTTATCAATTGGGACCTGTTGTTGGTTACAGATGGAAGCATTCTTCTGATTGGCCTCCAGGAGGTACAGACATGGATCGTCAGGAGCTTTCTCAAATTTTGGCCTCTAGAGAGTGTTCTTCTTTGCTTGGTCCAGATGTTTTGGCTTGGGGCAGTACCTTGTCTAGTAAATATCATGTCTCTGTTGGGTATCAGGAGATAACTAGACAATTATTTGGGGATGCTGAGGTCCCTTGGTGGAAGCAAGTTTGGAATAAAGTTTCTTGGTCCAAGTGCAATTTTTCCATGTGGCTAGTGGCTCACAACCTTTGTCTTACCTGGGATAATCTTTGTAAACGTGGATTTCAGGGCCCCTCTTACTATGTTTTGTGTGGTAATGGAGAGGAGTTTGTCTCCCATCTGTTCTTCCATTGCTCCTATTCTACTCAGATATGGCACCTTTGGTGGAGTGCTTGGGGTTGCTCTTGTTGGCATGCTTCCTCTTTGCCTGAGTTCTGGGCCCGCTTGGATAGTGCTCCCTCCAAGTCTTCTTCTCTCCATGCTGCTTGGATTGCTGGCCCATCTTTCATGCTTTGGCATATCTGGTTGGAGAGGAATCGTCGCATTTTCCAAGATGTTTGGCTTGGTGTTTTGCATCTTTGGTGGAAAATATCACATTCTCTTCAGGAAACTATTCTTGTGAAGTGTGAGCTTGATGGGGGTATGGATCCAGTTGATCTTGCTATCTGTAATCGCCTCAATTTTCATCTGCAGGATGGGGCTGCAGCTCATAGGTTTCCTTCTATGTCCAGGCAGCTTCACCATCAGAGGAAGGGTCGGGTTAACCGGGATGGGCACTGGACTCCTCCTCCCTGTGGAGTTTTGAAAATTAACACTGATGGTTCTTCCCGTGGGAATCCTGGTCCGACTGGTATTGGCGGAGTGGCTCGTTGTAGTTCTGGGGATGTTAAATTTTTCTTCTTAGTTCATAAGGGTGATTATACTAACAATCTCATGGAAGCTTAGGCTATTTTATATGCTATGGAACAGTGTTGCTTGTGGGGATGGAGTAAGATTATCTGTGAGTCTGATTCACAGGTGGTGGTGAACATGCTTTCTTCGCAAGAGCTTGAGGATGTTAGTTAGCAGCTGGCCACTTTTGTTAAGCAGTTTCTTTTCTTCTCTTCCTCTTTTCAGTTCATTAGGTTCACGCATATTCCTCGTGAATGGAATAGAACTGCTGATTGTTTAGCCAAATGGGCTTCTAGTCATGATCTGGGTTGGAATATTAGGGATAGGAGGCAACTGTCCTTTGAGATGGTGCAAGAATTTGATGATCTTGTTGCTCAGGATCGAGCTCCTTGTTGTATTCCTTTCTGTCTTAATAAATTTTTACCCCTCTTTTTGCAAAATAAAATCATGGTTATAATAAAAAATTAAAATATATTATATTTTAATTAATGAAACTAATAATTTAATTTTTATATGAAAACTTACATTTGAGAAAAAATGAAATGTATTGAAATATAAAAAAGATTTTATAAGTAAAACTAATAATTGTTTAATTTTACACAAATAAAGAAGGTTTACTATTTAATGTTTTGTATTTCCAATTTTTTCATAAAATAAAGTAATTTTTAATTATGAAATAATATCTATATAATTTAATATGTACATTTGTAAATAAGAAATATATGCAATAAATAAATACAATATAATAAATAAGAAATAGAATATAACTATTTAATTTTTAATACTAATGTAGATACGACTCCGATACCACTGATGAAGGGCCACACCACCTTAAGTTAGTCCAGATCCACACTCTTGTAAAAACCTCCAAGATCTCAACTTGTGCTTGCAAGCCACCAAGCAACCTCCTTGTTTCTAAACCGCAGTCACTAGCTCTTCTCACAAACCTAATGCAAGATCCAAGTGTAAACTGCCTCACATTCGGCGCTCTGTCTACACACTCACAAGTCCACCACAATCCTACTGTAAACTGCCTCACATTCGGCGCTCTATCCATAGACTCAGGAAAACTCACTCTTCACTTTCTCCTCTTTCTCTTTCACACCTTCCAACTTTCACACATTCAAGCTTTTCCTTCCAAAGCTTCTACTTCCCGAGCTTCTCCTTCTCGAGCTTCCACTTCTCAAGCTTTCACCTTCTTCTCGAGCTTTCACTTCTCAAGCTTCCACTTCTCAAGCTTCTCCTTGAGCTTGATTAGAAATGCTCATATGCCTTTCTTAAATAGGCACTTATCACCCAATGCATGACTTATCCACAACCTTCTAGAATTCCTTCACAACCTTCTACAACTTCCATAACCTTCTACAATAGTCATAACTTTCTAGAATTCTTCCCACACACCTCGATAAATGGAATGACAACAATTTATTTTTTATTTTTTCTATTATGCCACCTATGCACCTCGAAAATAGAAATCCCATTTTCCTTTCTTTTCTCCTTTTTTATTTTTTATTATTTCTCCTCTAATTTTCGTCACTTTCTCTCTCCTCCAAATTTTTTTTTTCAATAATTTTTCCATGCAAGATGCTCCTGCATCAGACTCCCCCGGTAGATAGAAAAGTGTGTCCCACACTTTGACGCCAAAAAGAAAGATCTACAACCATCTTCATCTTCACCAAAGGTTTCCACCTCAACAGGGACAATAAAACCACCATGCAAATCTTCCACATCTGCATTACTCTATCAAACACTAAAATCTCAACCATCCAATCAACATGCTCACTCCCAGAAACAAACTGAACATAATGCTTAATCAACAAAACTTCATTCTCATCAACAACTAGTGAATCCACACTAGTAGCAACAAACCCTGCATCAACAACAAACTCCATATCGGCACCAACATGTAGATCTCCATCAATGCATGCCAAACTCTCAACACCAGCAACCTCATTGCTCACAATAAGATGCTCTGCAAGATACAAGTCACCACCAACAACTAGATCATCCACGACCAAATGCTCTGCAGTCTCCATGTCAGATTCAACCAATTGATCATGAAAACCAAGCTCTGTCCCAACATCAACAACATTAGGAATATCTTCAACAACAACCTCTAGTTGCTCTGTAGGTTCTGCATCAGACTCCATAATCTGATCAACAAAACCAACCTCTTCCACCTTGACCTTCTTAGCTTGATCAGCCAATCTAGCATCCAACCGAGAAATCATCTTAGAAAAATTCCTCTCCATTATATCATGGATTTTCGCAATCATCTTAGGGTCCAATCCTCTTGGAGCCATCTCCCAAGATCTTCGTAGACCCTCTGCAACAAATCCTTCCTACGCTCCTTGTGACAACCAATTTGTTTGCAAGTCAGATCGCAACCCGCCACCTCGCATGAACAATCAGGAACCACATCACAAGTCTAGGACCACGGATTTGCAATCCACAAGCTCTCTATGATCATGCCTCAACAATTTTAGTCTTCCATCTCCGCATCCATCGATCAATCTACATGTCCTCCCAAGGTCCTGGTGCAAACTGCCTCAGCTTCGGCGATCTGTTTACACGCTCAGGAACTCCCACTCTAATAAACTTCACCCAACCAAGATCCCGGTACAAACTGCCTCACACTTTGGCGATCTGCTTGTACACTCAGGGACTCCTTCTCTGATACCACTAATGTAGATACGACTCTGATACCACTAATGAAGGGCCACACCACCCTAAGCTAGTCCAGATCCACACTCTGGTAGAAACCTCCAAGATCTCAACTTGTGCTTGCAAGCCACCAAGCAACCTCCTTGTTTCTAAACCGCAGTCACTAGCTCTTCTCACAAACCTAATGCAAGATCCAAGTGTAAACTGCCTCACATTCGGTGCTCTGTCTACACACTCACAAGTCCACCACAATCCTACTGTAAACTGCCTCACATTCGACGCTCTATCCACAGACTCAGGAAAACTCACTCTTCACTTTCTCCTCTTTCTCTTTCACACCTTCCAACTTTCACACATTCAAGCTTTTCCTTCCAAAGCTTCTACTTCCCGAGCTTCTCCTTCTCGAGCTTCCACTTCTCAAGCTTTCACCTTCTTCTCGAGGTTTCACTTCTCAAGCTTCCACTTCTCAAGCTTCTCCTTGAGCTTGATTAGAAATGCTCATATGCCTTGCTTAAATAGGCACTTATCACCCAATGCATGACTTATCCACAACCTTCTAGAATTCCTTCACAACCTTCTACAACTTCCATAACCTTCTACAATATTCATAACTTTCTAGAATTCTTCCCACACACCTCGATAAATGGAATGACAACAATTTATTTTTTATTTTTTCTATTATGCCACTTATGCACCTCGAAAATAGAAATCCCATTTTTCTTTCTTTTCTCATTTTTTATTTTTTATTATTTCACCTCTACTTTTCATCACTTTCTCTCTCCTCCAGAAATTTTTTTTTTTTTTTTCAATAATTTTCTCATGCAAAATGCTCTTGCATCAAATACACAGTTTATAGAAACTTAATAATAATTTATATATCTTTTAGAATTGAATTATTTCTTTTTTGTGGTTATTTCTTTTAGTATGCTTTTTTTGATATAAAATATAATTATTAATTTAATATTAAAATATATATTTAAGTTTTAAATATATTTAAACTATATGATAAGTTGTTTAAATAAATAAATAATAATAATAATAATAAATGATATAATTTTTAAATTGTAACATTATACATATTAAAAACACTATTATAAAATATAATTAAAAAAATATTGTTTAATTTATTTTTATAAAAAGTAAAATAATAGTAATAATTTAATTACTTTTATTAAAAAATAAAGTTTTTAAAAAATTAGAAATTCAAATACAAAGATACAATATTTAACTCTATATTTGATTAAAATATGTATATTTGAACTTGGGAAGAAAAATAGATAGTGATAATTTATTTTGATTAGACATTCATTTGTGAGGTGGAAGATAAAAAATGATTGTTTTTGAAAAAGTTAATCCACTTGTCACAAATGTAGAAAAGATAAGGTTGTAATGAATGCATTGATAGATTTTTATAAATCAATGTATTTGCAAAGTGTTTTAAAAATCTATATTTATATGTAATGAAAAATAATTTTACTCACTATTTTTACTCCCAACCAATAGCAATAAAGATAATTAACTTTTTTCATATTTTAAAATTATAGATAAATGTATGAACTATAATAAATATATGTCAGCTGAAAAAATTCGTTCATGTGATTGGTTGTTTATAAAGTTTTAATTGCACCCCACAGATGCAATAGTATCCTCCAGGAACTAATAAATAGGCCAAATAAATACAAATGGGTTGGCAACGTAGAAAATTCTTATGCATAAGTATTGGTAGCCATGGATATAATTCTGGAGCAATTTTTTAATAATAATTGCGTATCAAGTTTGTCCACAATAAATCCGCTCACAATGGAGTGCATGTGACATATGCACTTTATAATTTTATTACTCATTTAATGATAGTACTTGTAATTTTAGTGATTTTTATAGTGGGTAAATTAATTAATTCATTGCCTTTTTGATTGAAAGCCAATAGAATTGAAAATAAATTGCATTATAGATAATTGTTAAATATAATAAAATTAGAAAACTTTAATAAACATAAATGAGTTTAAAAATATTGAAATCTAATTGGTACATTTAAATGCAAATGGGATTAAATGAAAACAATAGTTACCTCTAAGAAGATTAGGTCTTTAACTAAGAATTACTTTAAACACATGAAAACATATGAAATTAGTATATGCATGAAAATGACATAGACTCGACTCAATTTAAAATGGAATAGTTGCTAAAATTAGTCACATACCTCAATGTTTTGCACAAATGATGTCCTCTCACAAATTTGAGGATAATTTTTTTTTCCAAATTCAGAGTAATTTCCATGCATAACAAAACACAAAGTAACTTTATACTTTTACAAATTGATCGACCATTTTATAAACAAAGGGAAGTTCCTTCGTGCACTAAACTTATTAGTTACATTCAGCACATATTTCTTTTATTCCATGCACTACGATACTTTTTAATGAAATCCATCGTCCTGGTTCCTCCATTTAAATATGTAGCGTAAAATGTCAGAACATTCAAACGTTTGTCTAATTTATTAAAAAACAAATTCTTTACCAAAAATTTTGTTCTATTGTAGAAAGCCTTCACTCCAAATTAAAAGTTATAATTATCCATTAGACATAAATTTGTCGGGAAAATTTCTCACTCTTTTTACTTAGTTTTTCACTTTTCCGCTTTTAAGGCTGCGTGACCGTTGAACGTTAAGAAATAAAAAAAGTAGTGGACACCCCATTATCTTCTTCTTCATTGTTGTGCGTGCACATAATCCATGAAAATTCTATCAAATCATGTCAATAAGGAAAAGCTAAAGAAAACCGGCACTCTGATAACAAGCAGGCAAATTTCCACTAAAATTTGTAACAGGTAGCCATGGCGATGCTCAATAGCTCTACAATCAGTTCACTCAGCAATTCATTTGTGAGCTACCCGAATATCTCTCTTGCCCACAGTGCCAATACCTTTCAAATTCCAAGATTACCCAGAAGATATTTTTTCCCCAGGTGCTTCAATTTTTTAAAAATCGCAGATGTATGCTATTATAGATCTATCAGGATTTGAAATTGGAATGTGATAAGGAGGAATGTGATGTATAGTTATGTGGAAGCTATTAGTGTATGTATAGTTCTTTGGAAGATTCTTTATATGTTTTTTCCCTAAGAGGATTACACTTTCCAACGTTTCTCTTTGCGTCAGAACATAATTGCTTATAATCCGGCTTGTCTGCAAATCTTAGCTTTGTTTGCGTAAATTAATCTGTACAGAGTTTTGCTAAAAGGAAAATATGGCTATTCTTCTGCTTATTAGTATAAGTACTCTTCATTTACAGTGGATAGCATCTGGGGTCATCCAGGACAGATTCCGAGAACTAAGATTTCCGGTAATTGATTTGCGTTGTCTTGCGTTCATCTGGTATATAGAAAGAAGGCGAAAAGAAAAATTGTCGAAAATATTTATGATTAATTTGATGGGATACGAGATTAGTTGACGTACTTGTTGATGACATTGTTTACATGGTATCTAATTTGGAAGTAAATTTGTAAAGTTTTACCTGACTGTCTTCACTTGAAATTCGTAGGTTAGGCTATGACTGCAAATATTTATGTAATAGATGCCAGGTATCGTTGTTTTGCATGGAGGTGAGCAGACAATTTGTTTCTTCTTCCACTTTATTAGCTTTATAGATAACAGGTTCTATATATAGCAGGTTATTTTTGCCATGAAAAACATGCCGCATAAGGGATCAATCAGTAGCCTAAGTGGCAGCACCCAAGGATGCTGGAAATGTCCTAGGCTCATTGATAATAACATGGTATCGGAACTAGATCAGAATGCCAACCCTAGAAATGTGGCTCGAGGGATGCTTGGTAGAATAACAAACCTCACTCTGAGACAGCAGGGTACCCCACTTTGCCTAGCATTGCCACGAGAAGTTTTTAGGATTAAGAAATATACTTTGCACCTGTAGCAAATCTGACAGTATAGTTATCAGGTTAAAGGATGTTATCTGTTTTTCATTTTTCGACTTCATCTAAGTTACACAACTTATGGATTTAAAACCAACTAGTTTATGACTGCAAATATTTGCTGTCATTATGACTCATATCATCGTATGGTGGATGGTTTAAACTTAGAACTTAGAAGGAAACTTGTTTGCTTTTCAATGCTCCTTACGAATCCTTTGTTTGTAATCAGCTTACAAGGAAATGGCAACTGCTTTTTTTTCCTTTTATAAATTTTGAAATTGGATTCAATTTCTGTTTGCAGGTGCGAGGTGAGTACCGAAAGCAGGACAGACAGCAGGAAATCAAAGAGAACGCTGTTTGACAATGCGAGTAATTATCTGACAAATTTTTTAAGTGGTAGTCGAATTGGATCAATGCCAATTGCTGAGGGGGCAGTGTCTGATCTATTTGGGAAGCCTCTCTTCATTTCCTTGTACGATTGGTTTATTGAGGTCAGTTATATTCCTTTGCATATTTTCTAAAATATAATTTGATTAAAAAATCAGGACCTTGTAGGCATAAATCTAGCTTTTATGTTTGAAGTGAAAATAGCTTTAGTATCATCTGGCTAAAACTTCAATTCCTAGAGGAAATTTGAACACCACCCAAAAAAAGTAAATCTTTATGGAGACAAGATTATAATTGTGGTGTGAAAACTATCACGAGGTCCAAGGGAAAAAATCTAGTACTGCTTTGAATTAGTGGCACCGAATAAAGAAAAAGCAACCCAGTGAGGTCTACCGTCTAATACAAACTGCCAGCAATGTTATAGTAACATGATAGTAGCTGTGGTTAGTTGAACTGTCATCGTGCATTAGCAGTAAAATGAACATTTAAGTCCTTTTGTGATGATTGCCCCTTTTCAAAATCTGTGGGTGTATTGAACAATAAAGGTCTGTGCTAATGGAATTGCTTCGATGTGGCAGATGGGGCAGCTTTCAATAAAAAAGTAATACAATGGCAGTAAGATGAGCTGGTTGATTTTTCTGCTAAATTAGAATACTGAAGATCCCAAGTGTACTGAAGGGTTGGATATCGATTGCTGAGGATGATGTTATGTTTCTTGGTCAGGCCATCCACCAAGGTTCAAATCCATGGAGGTACGATTGGGGCAGGTTGGATCCTTGGGTGATTTAATGCTGATGTCAGTCCTTCCTGTTCAAGGTAGCTTAATCAAAGGAGAGCTTCTGGTTTAGACATATGCTTGCAGATCACGTTGTGATCCACTTAATGTTCTGGAAGAGATGTTGATATTGTAATTCATTTGTTTCTGTAGAAAAAGTAAAACCTCAAGTGTAACAGGAAGGAGACCTGCTCGGCAACTCACCCAAATGATTAAGAGTAGTAGTGCATTCACTGAATTGGTTTCTAAATGTTAAGTCTATAACAGTGATAACATACTGGTCTGAGAGCGCAGATCACACTTAGTCTTCTTCCTTTTAATATCATTCAAGGCATTACATATATGTCTTACATCTCTTGTGATGGGCGGCAATTTCTAGGATATGTTAATGTTAAACTCATTTAACATATTATGTTAGTTTTGTTTATGATTAGACATCTCCATTAAGTCGCCGATTTCTGGGAGAGGAGTATAAGCCGACCTAGAGAGGGTCATGTCCCTTTGAGGGACATGCCCTTTGGTTATGGTGTTAAAGGTAGGAATTATTGTAGTTTGAGGACACACAATAATTACAAGTCTGCTCCCTCAAGCAATATTACCAGTTCAAATATATTGCAGAGATAAAGAACATTCAGATCAGAGTTAAAGGAAGACAATTTCCTCCCTACTTCAGAATTTAAGAAGATCATATTCAGCAAGAAAGGATATTATACAAATCTGAATTATTTAGTACAGGATTTGCAGAAACTTTACATGGTGTCACAGTTCTGTTAGTCGAACCTAGGCTCTGCAAATTAAGTAATCAGACCTTAAATATATCTAGCATCATTCTCCTATCTTCAGTGGCATACACAATCAGATCCGAGGACAGGTTTGATGGGAAAGCACATTTTGATGTCTGGAAATTCAGAATCATGATGATTCTTAAAGAAAATGATGTAAAACAATTTGTTGAATTATCAGCTAGACAACCTATAGTTGAACCTCATAATCCGTCTGGATTAAAAGAAATAGGAAAGCCATTAAGATCATATTAGATGGAGTGAAAAATGATATCATACCCATGCTTACAAAACATCAAATAGCATTTGCTATGATGAATGCACTACTAAATGCATATGAGGTTAACAATGCAACCAGAATTCTAGCACTAAAAAGACAACTAAATCACATACAAATAAAGAAGGGAGAATCGATGAATTCTTGCTTCCTAAGGGTTGCCAGCATAAGAGATGAAATTTCAAGTATAGGAACCATCATTAGTGACACGGAACTAACACTGATGGCTATAGATGGATTACCAGATTCATGAGAAACTTTCGCACAAGGAGTAAGTGCTAGATATAAACTTCTTGACTTGAACAGACTTGAGGGAGATTGTCTTCAGGAAGAATCCAGAAAACTAATGAAAGGAGGGAAATTGAAAATGGAAGATGAAGAACTTCATGTTCTTAATACAAACTCCTAAAAGGGCAAGAAAAAACGTTTCAAGAAGAAAAGGGAAAATCAAAAGAATAACAAATCTAAAAAAGATCTATCCAAAATAAAGTGTTTCAAATGTGAAAAGTTTGGACACTATAGATCTAATTGTCCTGAGAATTCTAAACAACAAGTGAATTGTACAAATTGTTGATGCGAGTTTTGTATCACTTACATAACATATTAGCAATTGAACATTTGATACGGAGTATCAAACATAAAATTCCTCTGTTGAAAAGTTATTGCTCATGGGACATGAGTATAACTCCAATGTTCCTTACACTATTGGATACTCGCTTAGTTTTATCGATGTGATTTGCTGATAATCACGTAGGCGGCCTTACGCTATTCTTTCGAGGATGACTTGGACTTTGGTGGGATGAAGGTGATGTTGGCTCAGTTTGTGAAATGTGCGGGTGGTAGATAATGTTGATGGTAGTGATGATGGAGGGTGTGTCTGCCGATGATGATGTTGATGGAAAGAGGTGGTGGTGGAAGGCGATTGGATGTATTCTAATACTTGACCTACTCCTCTTTCTCTAAACTTTGACTACCCAGCTACTCACTATTCTACTCCTATTCCTATGAATGGAAGGTTGGCAAATGGACGGGGATCGAACCTAATGAGAGCTGACCAGTGGCCTCACTTCCATAGGTGCAATGATTCAAAGGAATGATAAACTAGTTTACCACGCAAAGCTTCCCAACTAGCCGCTAGGATGCTAGTGGTCTAGTATTGATCCCTATCAAACATTTACCAATGCTACCATACAACTATTCATCTACTTTACTCTCACTTAAACAACTTGAAATGAAATTTGCTTCAACAACTTGAAAGGAAATCTAACTAAGTGGAAGTAGAAAACATGCAATAATACTCAATGTTCTTAATCAACATGCAAATCGCAACAATGAAAAAGAGAGCAATTTTGGTATTATCTTCGCAACAATTTCTCCAACACTTTACAAATGAGAGAAAATGGCCTTATATAGGGGCCAAAAATACAATGGACGGTGGAGATCAAAACAAAATCAACGATTCAGATTGGATCCTCCAAACCCTAATTAGGGTTGCCACCCCATCGGCCAATGAGAAGCTGCCACCTCATCAATGGACCAATGAAAAAGGTGCAAAAAGTGGTAACCAATGAGAAGGCACCAAAATGGTGGCCAATCAGAAATAGACACTTGTCCTATTCTAGAAGAAAGAGAAATTGCCACTTAGGCTTACATCAAATGATCTTCTAATATAAATCTTTCATTTTCTTTCATTTTCTTAGCTAAGGCAATGCACTTAGCTAGCCTTTCGTTAACTTCTTCCATAGGAGGACAAGGTGTGTGCTTTGCCCTGAGTTCCACTGACTTCACCACGCTGCTTGTTGCTTGTAGCATCTTTTCATGATCCTTCTCATATTCTTTCGCAAATCCAATAAAAGCACTTAGAGAGGAATGGGTGCCCAAATGCTTTTTCTTGATAGCAACCTTTCCTAACTCATCCAACTTCAATCCAAAATCTATCTCATTGACATCCTCTTTGCCAAGGGGGATTGTCCTTCCTTTAGTCTGTTCTTTATTCGTATCATGTCCATTGTATCGATATTGGTGTTGGTTATTCTCTTCATTTTTAAGAAGGGCGTTTTGGCCATCATATCCTCTTTGTCTTTCTTAGTCTTGTCCGCTTGGGATTCTTACTTGCATTAACATCCTCCATGCTCGTCACCCTATTGCGGGATGGTAGAGTGGTGGACCAGAAGGCAAGTAGAACCAAGGGAAGCAATCTTAAGACTAGAACGAAAGAAGGATGTCAGCTTAAGGACCCCTTACAACTCTAGATGATGAAAATTCACCTTAACCAATAATCTTACAGCGACTTTTCGGAATTAGGACTTGACCTTAAGAACTTCAAATCCCTTGCAAATCAGAAATTTATCATGTAATTCACCTCCAAATAAAATTGCCCAACCTAGGGAAAAAATCGCAGCTCTTCTTGAAAATCAGAATTTTCTCTCCCACAAAATTCGGCTCCCATAAAATTTACCCTCCACAAAATTCGGCTCCCACAAATTTTGGCCTCCACAAATTTCCCCCTCCACAAAATTCACCAAGCAAGACGAGTGCAGATCTGCTCTTGCAAAATTGCCAACGCCTTGAGAAGTGAGGAAGAAATGGGAGAGAGGCCTCCTCTTATACTCAACTTTCTTACTCTCTCCAAGCTAGCCGACTTGGACCCTGGGAGAAAGAAAAACAATAATTAATGCAAAAATTATGGCTCACAATTAAATACTTAGCTAAATATTAATTTTGCTAAAATGAAAATTGCCTTTTAAAATTGCCAATTAGTTCTAAATTGCAAAAATAAATTAAATGATGCCTTGGAGATGTTAAATATTTTCATTTAATGAGGATTTAGTAATTAATACGTCATTAAAATTGGATTTTGGCTAACCAAAAGCCATTTTTTAATATTAAATTACCAATTTCATTAAAGGCAAAAAGTTTTCAAGGCAATTTTAATCTATTAAAGCCAATTTTTTGCAATTTTTACCCAAATCGATTTTGCTATGCCAATAATTTTTTTTTTTGACAAAAATAATTAAAATTTCTTCTAGAGCCAAAAATTGATTTTTTGCAATTTAGCATCATTTCAACAAAATTAAAATTTTCACCAAAGAAAAATTTGAGATTTTCCAAAACTTAAGTTTAACAATTTTTTTTTTTTTTTTCTGAAAGATTATTCAAATTTATATAATTATATCCGAATTTTCAAAGCAAAACGTCTAAGTACAAATTTACAATTTTATCCTGCCAAAGATTGCTCTTTAAAATTTTGTTCGGCCTAAGGATGAAATTGGTTGCTCTGAAAAATCAAGTTGAAACCGGGTGAAAATAAGCTAAGCCTCCCCACATTTGTCCTGAAGGTGCCAAGGCATGAAATTTTCAAAACTCAAAAATTTTGGACAACCCAAAAATTTGCTGAGGCAAAAAAGAAAAAAAGAAAAAAACGGGGGGTCCCCAAAGAATTTGGGGCGATGGTGTGAGAACCTCACGACAAATGTTATTAAGGAAGAAGATAACTATGATCTTGAGAATCATGTATTGTATTCGTCACTATCAAATGAAGTCTCAAGTAAAGTATGGGTAATTGATAGTGGATCTTCTATACATAGAATAGGATACAAAGAAGCACTAGACTCTATATCAGAAAAGGTTAATGGCAAAGTTATCATTGGTGATAATTCAACACATTCCATTGAAGGAATTGTAAACTGTACCTTGAAACTAAAATCAGGAAATTCTCTTTTTTTCAAAGGAGTACTCTACATACTAGGAATAAAAAAAAATCTAACCTCGGTTACAACACTGAAGATGATGGGCATAATGTTGCATTCATGGATGGTAAAGTAATAACCTGGGCAAAGAACTTCTCAATTAAGAAAGCGAAGTTGATTGGTCAGAGAAAAGGGTATTTGTATGAATTAAAATTCAGAACCTAGTCAACCTATTCAAGCTTTAATTCATGAAGTTGCAGACATAAATGAAATATAGCACAAAAGATTAGGACATCTAAATTTCAAAACCTTATCAACTATGGAGAAGATGGTTACTGGTTTACCTAAACTAAATAAAGACCACTTAAGCATATGCAAAGGGTGCACTCTGGGTAAGAACACCAAAAGTCCTTTTCATGATAGCACTAGAAAAACCAACAATGTTTTGGAATTAATTCTTTCAGATTTATGTGGACCTATGTCTATTCCTTCTCTTGGAGGATTCTGGTGTTATATTTTGTTCATAGATGACTTCTCTAAGAAAACATGGATTTACTTCTTAAAGTGCAAAGAATCAAAAGAAATCTTAAAGAGATTTAAAGAATTCAAAACATTAATTGAAAACTTATCAGGACATAAAATTAAAACTCTTAGAACTGATAATGGAGGGGAATACACCTCAGATTTGTTTAAAAGGTTTTGTAAATAAACATGAATTAAGATGGAGTGCACCATCCCTTATAATCCGGAACAAAATGGGGTAGCAGAAAGAAAGAATAGAACAATTACAAAAGCTACTAGAGCTATGATATTTGATCAAAATCTAGAGTATTATCTTTGGGCAGAAGCCTCTTGTACTATTGTCTATATTCAAAACGGAAGCCCTCACTCCTACCTTAGATATAAAACTCCTAAAGAAGTCTTTACTAAGGTTAAACTCAATATAAGTCATCTTAGGATTTTTGGTGCCCTGTATACATCCATGTTCCAAAAGAAAAGATAACTAAGTTAGAACCCTCCGGAAGGAAAGGTATTTTTGTAGGGTATAGTGAAACGTCTAAAGCATATAGGATTTTCATACCTGGACATAAAAGTATTGAACTTAGTAGGGATGTAATTTTTGAAGAAGATCTAGCATTCAAAAGAGCCCCAAGTTTTGAAAAACCCTCTCCTTTACCTAGTTCCAAAAGAAATACCGAGTCTGAGTCTTAGAGGGAGAACATAGAAGAAATTGAAGATGAAATTCAAAATCTTAATCTTGGAGAAATTCAAAATTCTAAGAAAAGACCACTTTGAGCCATTAAAATAGTTGAGGAAGCACAAGACTTTGTTGCATCTTTTGGAACAATAAGAGAAAGCAAAAGACCCAAAAGATTTTCTAGTTATACAACAAATATGAATGATCTGTCCAAAATAGAATCAACCAATCCTTTAGATGCTATAAAACATATAGCTTGGCCAGAAGCTATGGCAGAAGAATATCGGTCTATTATGAAGAATGATGTTTGGGAAATTGTTCCAAGACCTAAAGGAAAATCTGTTGTTTCTTCCAAGTGGATATTTAAAATAAAGCATGCTACTAACGGTAGCATTAAGAAATATAAAGCCGGATTTGTAGCTAGAGGATTCTCTCAGAAAGAAGGGATTGATTATGAAGAAACTTTCGCTCCTATTGCCAATTATACTTTTGTAAGAGCAGTCCTAGCCATTGCAGCATCAAAGGGATGGAATGTACATCAGATTGATGTAAAAACAACATTCCTAAATGGAAAAATTACAGAAGAAGTATGTTTGGAGCAACTTGAAGGATTTGAAATTCATGATCTTTACGTTTTTGTTTGCAGGCTCAGGAAAGCTCTCTATGGGCTTCAACAAGCTCCAAGGGCTTGGTATGAAAGAATTGATAAATATCTCACTGGCTTAGGATTCTCCAAAAATGAAGTCGGCCCTAACTTATATTATAAAAGGGATAAAGATAACATGATAATTTTGATACTGTATGTTGATGATTTACTAATAATAGGTGATGATCATCGCATAGATCAATGTAAGAAAGATCTAATTAGAGAATTCGAGATGAAAGACTTGGGACTCCTTCATTACTTCCTAGGACTAGAAGTACGATAGAATTTAGACAGCTTATACTTAATCAAGGGAAGTACACATTAGATATTTTGAAGAGATTTGGAATGTGGAATTGTAAGTCTATGTCTTCTCCAATGGAGACTAATCTACATAAACTTAAAGAAGCAACAACAGAATCACCTTCCATAGATTCTACTCTTTACAAACAAATGATTGGGTCTCTTATGTACTTGGTAAATACAAGACCTAATATTTGCTATGCTGTTAATGCCTTAAGTCAGTTTATGTGTGAGCCAAAGGAGATTCACCTAGTTGCAGTCAAACACATTATGAGATACTTAGAAGACACTCTTAATTTTGGGCTCAAATATGAGAAAATTGATTTAGATTTACATGGATTCACTGACTCAGACTGGGGTCGAAGTGTTAAAGACAGAAAATGTACTTCAGGATGCTGTTTTAGTTTAGGATCAGCAATGATATCTTGGATATGCAGAAAATAGTCTTCAGTAGCTCAAAGCTCCACAGAAGCCGAATACATTGCAACAGTGATGGCTTCTAGAGAAGCAGTTTGGCTAAGAAAGTTACTTGTGGGATTATTTGGGCAAGCCATGATTCCTACGATTATTCATTGTGATAATCAGAGTTCCATCAAGCTTTTGGTGAATCCAGTTTTTCATGACAGGTCCAAGGATATCGAAATTCCTTACCATAATGTAAGCGATATGGTAGACAAGAATACTGTAAAATTAGAATACATTTGCACTGTAGATTAGACAACAGAAATTCTCACCAAACCACTATCTAGAGTGAAGATAGATCACTTCAGGAAAAGACTTGGTATGGTTGAATTGTAATCCATTTGTATTCTTTAAATTATTAATAAAATAATTTTATTTGTCAGGCTATTGACTGTTATGGGCTCCACCATCTGTATTCATTATTTAAGAGGTGACTATCTCTGAGATAATGAATACTTGTATAAAAAACATTATGAGAGATGACGATCCCTCAGATAATATATTAAACAGTATAGAACTATTGTTAGATCTAGGTGAGTTCAAGATCAATTTGTGAAATAAGCATTTTTATGCCTATTAATCACAACTTGGATAAAGGAAGAGTTTATTCTCCAGACTTTATTCTATTTTCTAGTAGATCTTAACTCAAGATCAAGTTGTGATACAAGATTACCAATACCTATGAGTCACAATTTGGATAAATGAAGAATTTAATCATTCTTTAGATTTTATCCTATGTGTATTGTATTACATGCAATACTGACATCACTAGTATAAGTGATAAGTCATATCACAAGATAGTTATATGACTCAGTATCATGTGTTCCATGATGCCATTTTCTCAAGAAGATTCAGATAGTTATAGAGTATCAATCTATGCTTATTCATCGTAATTGATGATGCTAGATATCTTATCTCTTAGTATGATTATCAAGTTAAGAGGGAGTGTTAAGTTAATAACAGTGATAACATACTGGTCTGAGAGTGCAGACTGCACTTAGTCTTCTTCCTTCTAATATCATTCAAGGCATTGTCTATATGTCTTACACCTCTTATGATGGGCGGTGATTTTTAGGATATGTTAATGTTAAACTAACTTAACATATTATGTTAGTTTTGTTTATGATTAGACATCTCCATTAAGTTGCCGATTTTTGGGAGAGGAGTATAAGCTGACCTAGAGAGGGTCATGTCCCTTTGAGGGACATGCCCTTTGGTCATGGTATTAAAGGTAGGAATTATTGTAGTTTGAGGACACACAATAATTACAAGTCTGCTCCCTCAAGCAATAATACCAGTTCAAATATATTGCAGAGATAAACAACATTCAGGTCAGAGTTAAAGGAAGACAACTCTTCCCTACTTCAGAATTTAAGAGGATCATATTCAGCAAGAAAGGATATTATACAAGTCTGAATTATTTAGTACAGACTTCGCAAAAACTTTACACTAAATGGTAAAACTCAGAGCTCAAATGCTAATACACAATTATTAAGGTGTTTGAGCTCAAAACCGATCCATATAGAATTTCCCTAATAGGGATACACACTACTCACTTGAGTTCTTCTTGGTATATGTACCATGTGCAAAGGAGGATGTATTCAAGTTAGAGTTGTCATTAATTATATGAAATTAGAAGAAAATAAGATTGAAAGAGAAGAAGAATGAAGATTGTAAGACACCACCACCAAAGCAAAAGGATGGCTGGTGTTTTGTTCTTGCACTTTGTCCTACAAATGAGTTGTTTTTAAGTATATATGGATGCATTGGTTTCCAGATTCTGGACTTTATATGTAGATTGTTATAGACAATCCCTGTGGAAAATACAAGATCCATTGTATCTCATGGATTTAGTCCATGTAGATTGTGTCTCAAGGATTTATTGGTTCCCAAAGGGCTTGTTTTTCATAGGTGGTTACTGTTAAATATTCTTTGATTAAACCAAGGAATTTTCAAAGGTGGTCGAGTAGTCTTTTTCTGGGGTCCTCCAAAACTCTTAGTCATAACTTAGGTCAGTTATTTTAATGTAACTGCACAAGTCAAACCATTGTGCTTATACTGTTCATGTCTAGCATGTAGGCGACATCTGTCAGAAGAAGAGAATAAGGTAGGAATTTTGACAGCCTATTTAAGCAACATGAAACCACTGCAGCATTGAGCATGATGATCCCATGAGTAGAGACAAAAAGGAAGGAAAAGTATAAGGCCCAGCCACACATAGAAATAGATATGGGAAGGTTGTTGTGTAGGTGCTTCAGTGCCTCTAGAAGCAACCAGCTAATGTGATGTCCCCAGTCCAATTCAGCAGGAAAACTTGACGACAAGGGAGCGCCGGTAGAGTAAACAGTAAGATGATGCTGGCTTCATATTAAGAATGGCTAATCATAATAGAAAGTTTTTTTTTTAAAGTAAATATTTAGCTAAGTAACTCCACTCTCCATATGAAAAAATTCTTAGGCAAAGTAGGCCAGATCACATATATTAGTAGGTGAGAGTGGAACGTAAGACCTCCTATATCGAGGTCACCCCAGTAATGCACATAAATGTTTGAAGGAGGCAATACTTCTTAATAGAGGTAATTACATCTATCAAAGACGGCGATCATCTTTGATAACAGCAATCAATATACAAACAGCCATCTGTATATATATCAAAGTCTACAAGATTATCTAAGAGATATGACCATTCTTCTTCATATCCCCTCGAGACATATTAAAGAGACATTGCTGTTATTCCAAAGGCATTGAGAATCAGATTAGTTTATACTGCTTGCAGACCTAAGTGGAAATAATACACCAACAGTCAAACCATCAGATGGCATGAATACTTAGAATACAATCAGAGCTAGTGATTCAACCATTGCTTAAGTAACAAATATTATATCAGAGACAGTGACAAGTCACTTCCTATCAGCCAGTTTACAAAAGCCATAAATTGGATCTGAGGTACAATCATCGCCAAATCCACGGATTTTCTAGCTGCTTATTCCCAGCATAACCTTTTCATCAAGGAGAACATTGAGAAGCTTGGGGCCCAAATCTTCATTTTGTATAGGAAAAGACTCGATCTGCTGATAGTGACAGGCTGTCCCATAGATTATATTCAGTCTCATGGACGTTAAATTTCTTTCTTTTGCATAACAATAAAGCATTACATCTGGGAAAGTGATAACCAATTATACATCATTGTTCATTTCCATTACAAAGACAGTATATTAGAGAAGTGATCAATCTGTATACTTTCAGATCAGTATAGTTAGCATTGCATAGGCATCAAGGGAGATATCAAAAACCGCATACTTCAAGTTGCATATGTCCAAGGAAGATATCAGGAACAGCAACATTCATTTTGATCCTAGACTCATCAGATTTTAGATCTCTAAGATCGATTCATTTATCCAGATCGTTATTAATCTCCAGTATTTAGACCAGTGCCATATAACTCACAGCGAGTCATTGCAAGTTCAGGTGGGTCACTGGCTGTACAGTCTCTGGCAAATTTATATAACCTGCCAGCATGACCCACTGGGTTATGGGTGGATAATGGGTCATGATCCGCATGACGTGCTGAGCCAGTGGGTCATGCCATGACTCACTAGGTCTGATGGCCATGACCCTTGTGCCACTCGTGCTTTTCAAGTATTCTAATTTCCTCCCACTGTCACAAATGCTTGTGCTTTCTCATGATTGATAACTTTAATCACAATCTCTTTGACAAAGTTGCTTACCACTTGGGATGGAACTTTGTATTTAGGGGATATTAAATTCTTTGCAATGGCTCTGCATTTTGTCAAGGTTTTGATAGGATTTTTATCACCAGTTTCTCAATGGTTAATACTTTAGATGCCATTTCTTTCTTCATTCTATGATTCAAAAGTCCAAAGACCACTGCCTTCTATCTATTTGTCCTTGTATTATGCCTTCTCTTCCCTAACTTTGCATCTCTAAATCTTTAGCAATCTGATCTTATTCACATACGGCAACTTCCATATACTTCATGTGCACAGCTTGAATTATCTTTAATAGCCTTTACACCTCATACAAACTGGTTTCACTCTCTTTCATGCAGTGAGTAGCCTGGGAAGCCTTTCACACCATAGAAGGAATGACACCCAACAAATAACTCCCAAATCTATCACTAGCCATAGATATAGCTTCTAGCAATAGCGCTAAAAGAATCACCCTTCACAGCTTATGACTAGCAAGGGTTGGACATTACAAAATGTGGTGGCTACTAGAATGTAATGTATAGCCTTCAGTTTTTTATGAAGTTATTTTGGAAATTTGAGTTATGGCAAGGAATAGATAATACAAAGTTTGCTGATTTGTTTTTCAGTTTTCATTCACCATTCTTCATGAACATGTGCAGGGCATAATGTATAGGTAATATTGGATAAACTAATGTGCATTCATCATGGATGTACGCGATCAACTTAGCTTCTATTTGATGATGCTATAGTGTCTTTAAGTTTAATTCAATAATTGGTGCATGAAACAAGTTCAAAATCGTTAAAAATCTCTAAATTTCAAGGATTTTTTCATTTTACCAAGTATAGCCAAGTTGTTGCCTAGTAAGAGTCGAAGTACCCTTGCCGAGTCATAGCTGAGTCCGAGTCATGGAACTATGGTCATGATCGATATGGCTTACATCCATGTGTTGCATTTAAAGTTTACACATTATTTAACATATGTGCATACCCATGAGAATGCCTGCTTGAATGGTCCACAATATCATTTAATTAAGTTAATAACTATTGTACCCGTACAAAAAATTTGTATGTAGTCACAGTTTGATTCAAATTCTTAAAATTCCTCATTTGATGAGCCATACTTGAATCCTTTTCATGGTCATCAATGTCTATGTTGTTTCTTGTTGGTTTCTTTGGAAAGCCTTCAAAAGTCACAGTGACTACAACTTACAAAACTGTGGATACTTTGCAATGGATAGGTTTTAAGGATCAATTGCAAACCAGCAATATCGATCATGACCATGGCTCCATGACTAATGTGGCTTTTGAAGGCTTTGCCCTTTCCCTTTTGCAAGCTTTTCTTATTAACAACCGTTCTTAATTAGTTTCACTTAGCTTGTGACATCTCTCTCTGTCATTGGAAAATTTATTTCATCTAATTGCACAATTTTTTGGGGTAAAATACATTTATATCTTGAATTATTTTAATGACCTTTCTACGGAATATTGCTTGAAGTTGATCTCACAATTTATAATTCTTTTACCTTTCACCCATTTTAAAATTGGGTTATGAACTAATGGTGTGATCTCCTCTACATACTTAGAATCTGCTATTGCATTGTCAAATGGAAAAAAATCCTTGAAATCATTGACATGGAATATCAGATGCATCTCCAGATTATAATGACATTATGTGTAGGGAACATTAAATTTTTCTACTAGATTTTTTCAGCTTAAAAGTGAAATCATTTTGTAAGTTACTCGAATAAGATTCAAGTAAATGGAGGCAAAAAACGTGTCCTTAATGTCTAGGTCTCTTTGTTTGTTTGCTAGGGCTAACATCTTTTCTTCAAACTATATGACAATTCAATTATGATATCGTTTGGATAGCTCTCCCCTTATTAACTAGCAAAGGATCATCAAAAGCTATCCGAACCTTATCAGATTTAATTATTAAATTCCTCAAAAAATTACTTGTTTATTTAGAAAATTGCTTGACCCTCATCTATTTATTTATAATGTCCACGGAAAGAACTACTGTAAAATTGATTCTTCATACAATTGCTATTTTAGCAAGTCATTTTTTTATCGCTAATATAGTAATTTTGTATTGATAGTTCAAAAAGTTACATTTATGCCCCTGGTTTGGCAGAATGATCAATTCAGACCCCTTCATAGACAAAAAAGTATCACCATAATATTCAATTATCCATCCCGCAATACTTACTCAAGTTCTACAGTTAAAGAGCACTAATAGTAAACTATCAACTATTGAAAACATCATTTTCATTTCAGCTGCCCATTCGACAAAATTGGACTAGACCACACTACTTGACTTTAGAAACAAAGGGGAAACAACAGACCTAGGGCACACTATTCAAACCACCGCTGCATCGCCTCCTGAGAATGATTTAAGACGACCATCCCCCTGTGGGTATCCACCATACTTTGCTTCCTTCCTTTCACTTACCTTACAACACCAGAAGCCCCAGCTCCATTGGAGGAAGTTGCAGATTTTAGAGGAGCTGTTCTTCTTACATTCGCGGTCTTGTTCTAGCAGCCGAGTTCCTCCTTAGTTCTTTGGACGTACATCAATAGCTCTTCCCAACCATCCCACACAACATCAATTTGCTTCTCAACTAGCCGTGAAGAGCTCCACAAAGTTAGTGGCTGCAATTCCACATCACCACCCTCAATCACATGCCATGGCCCTTGCACCATACATAGATCAACACCAGGCACTGCCTTCCCCACTATGGGCACCATTCCTCCAACCCATTGCGGACGAATGTAAACCCTCATCACATTCAATGCCTATTTCTGCATCTTGAGCTACAAAGACTATGCTAGAAAAAGTGACAAACGTCCAATTCATTTATGGTTGAATGTCTGTGCTTAGCTACTCCTTGCCGAGAATTTTGTAGGCACACCCCCAAAACCTATATCGTCAAACTGAAAAATGCCTTGTGCGTTTCATAGTGATCACCCCCCAAAATGTTGGAAGCTGGTTGGGCAAATTCAGAGAGAAATTGGCCTCCATCCTTGGATCACAACCCTCACAATAAATCCAACTCACAACTACTTGCATTACCAAAACACCCCCATAAAAAGACTACTGAAAGCTCTAGAAAGAAACAACCATCGTCATCTTTCATGACGACAAGGAAAGAACTCATCCCTGATGTAATGCTAGGGTAGTTTGCTCCTTTAGTCCTTTCTTTCTCAAGAACTTGCGCAGGCTTTCTCTTGTCCTATTAGGGTTCCTTTGATGCCCTAATCTCTAGAGGATCTCTACCCTATCCTCTAACTACTCACTACCTAGTTACACCAATGGCTTTAGTTCCTTCTCCAAATGCCTCTTCAAGCTAGCTTGCTGACTTCCTTCCTTAGTCTTTCTTGATCATTTTTCTCAACCTTGTAGGACAAGTGATGTCATCCTTCTACACTTCTAAACACAAATTCCACATGTCACATTCAAGTTCTTTACTCCTCCAAAACTGCCAAAAATAGGGCTACTAGAATTAGTCCTCTAACTTGAGTTTTTGGACTTCAATCTAATTTTCTTTGAATGAGGTGGGAAACAAACTATGGCTTTGAGTACCCTTTTGGAAAACCTAAAGGATTTTGTGGGTCTCAGGTTTCCAAGCTATCCATACACCTAAAAGCAACTTTTATGCCTATATTTAAGGGTTTCATAACATGTATGGTAGGGCTGACTAGGGTCTGATCATTCCCTCAATAAAACTTGTCATGAAGCCTTCTCCTTTTGCATATAGTGACATGAATCACCTCTCCTCCTTCTGCAACACTTGGTTTGAAGTATTTCTCACATTCAAACCCCTAATCCTTCCTTTCTCTGCTGTGATCACCTAACCAAGTATTAAAAATTTGCTTGGGGCATCACATTTAAATTGCTTAACACACTTTCCAGGGCCCCAAAAACTATGTACATAGGCTTCACTCCCATTTCCCCTAAAGCCATGAAGAACTCACAATAGGAACTCATGGGGGAGCCATTATTGCACAAAGAATCAAAACTGAACCAGAACATAGGAGATTTCCAAATGAATTTCAAAACCTTCTTAAATGAATACCTACAAACTTGCAGCCTGAATGGAAAAGTACTATAACAACACGAACAACAAAGATCCAACACTAGAATGAAAGCTTCAATCCTTTATTCCATACAGGCAATCAAAAACCTCAAAAACTATTAAAACTGAACTAGAAATCGTGGATCTAATTGCACAAAGTTTTCTGATTACAACTCCCAACCCTTGGGATGTGTTTATTTCATGGTTTTATAAGATCGAGGTTGCAGGCAGTTGGACTAACCACCAACCTCGTTCTTGCATTTTTCAACTTTTTGTCAAAAAGTTGTCAAGCAACTTTTCCAAAAATTGTACAATTTTGACAACTTTTTGCATCTTTGAGCTATTTGGCTCTCCTTGACTTGGGAACTTCCAAACCTGTCTACTTTGACACATTAATGATGTCTAGGCATGATTTAGCTACCAGGACATCCATTAGCATGATTTTTGCCATTTTTGCATTATTGACAACTTTTGCACAATTGTAGCACAACTGACATCTTTTTGACATCTTCTCCCTTTCTTGCTCCAAATGACAAGTTAGGAGCTCCAATCCATGCAATAGGATGTAAGAACATTATGGAGGTCAAGATGGTTCACAAACCATAGTTTCCTCATGTTTCCATGGTCCTAGACCCATAACCCCTAACACAAGCAACACTAAACAAGCACACCAACAACTCCTAAAATGGAAACTTCACCTAGGAACAAACTCCAAACAAAAAGATGACCTTGAAAGGTCCAAACTCATACTTCTGACTTGGCTAGAGTCAGTACATGCCAAAAAAACAACTATAACCAAAAATGGGAGGTTGTTGACTGGGTGCCCCTGCACCAATCCCGTACAAGCTCCTGGGGTGAAAAACCATCATTTTAAAATCCCATATACCAACTTGCCGCTACATCATGCTCCGTGGCCCCCCCAACTTCAAAGCCATAAAACTCATATTAAAATATTGAACTGCATGAGCTTTGAAAATATTTTCTTTTCAAAAGATTAAGTTATTTCCCCTCCACCTCAATACTCCTCCAAAGCTCTGTTTTTGAAGTCTTCAAATAACTCAAAAGAAGCATGTTCTGACCCTCTAACTGCAACATTTGAAAATTTGTCCGCTAACCCATTCGCTCCACGTAGCACGTGTCATTGTGAATTCCTCAATCAATTTGAGCAGGGATCAAATTCTGCTAATATGTTTATTCAAATACTAAGTGTGATATTGCTATCGGGATTTAAGTGTGTGATTTTGAGTCAAACTCATTGACCCATGTTTCATGAGTAGTGATTCAACATGAATCCATCTCTCATGAGAATAAATGGAACACTTAGCACTCATTGGATCTAGGTGATGCTCATAGGGGTGAAGCACTGAGACTTCCCGGGAGGTCAGCCATCCCAGTACTACGCCAGCCTGAGTGTG
This sequence comes from Cupressus sempervirens, assembly GCA_028749045.1. Classification (NCBI taxonomy): domain Eukaryota; kingdom Viridiplantae; phylum Streptophyta; class Pinopsida; order Cupressales; family Cupressaceae; genus Cupressus; species Cupressus sempervirens. The sequence continues at coordinate 80,392,130 of CM053790.1, read as the reverse complement.
CTTAACTTCGGAATTTCCTCCATGGTTAAACCCAAAGCTTGCAACCCCATTTGCAAAACCTTCACCAAGTGTTATGCCTTATGAACCATTCATTTGAAAGCCCCTTAAGCTCATCAATTGATAAGTAAGAGATAGTTTCCACAGTAAAATCCTGATAGCAATATCACAATTTGTCTTACTGTGGAAATTATCTCCTACTTATCAAATACTAAGTGTCAACTTCTTTAATAACAGCGTTAATGATTATATGCGAATCACCTTCAAGGTGCAAATTTCTGACACCCATCGGTTTTGCCATTAAGACTGCATTGACTGCAGCCATACACTCAGCTTCATTATTAGTTCCTTCCATCAACTTGTTTGCCCCGATTGAAAAGATACTCCCTGTTTCATCTCTAGCAACATATCCCGCCCCAGACAGACCAGGGTTCCCCTTGGATGCTCCTTCAAAACTTATCTTGATCCCTTCCAGATCTGGAGGCCTCCAAACCTTATTCATGCTGGCATTAAACAGAGGTTTAACCCTTACCAGTCCATTAATGGGCCAGCAACTCATAATTACTTAGTGTGACACACATATTTGAATAGCTTCTTATCTTAATGGCCATCCATCTATAGAATCAACATTTTTGGAGGAAGCATTGGTTCTTTGCAGATAAATGCACAATCAGAGATGCTAACTGTTATTGCCTTTGTTGTGAGAGTATCTCCAAAACATGACTGCTCTTTCTGACTCTTTTCTATTTAAGTAATAAATAATGAATTTCAAAAAGAATTAACTAAATCTTCTTACCTTAAAAGGGTCGCTAATTTTTACTATGTTGGTTACTTTATAGATTTGAATTCATATTGTTGATTTTGATGATCCATTATAATAGCAACATGCAGTTTTTGTATACCGTGTTTGATCCTTTGAATTTAGTTCTACGATTATTTGTGGTTTCTTGTACTTGGTCTTGTGGCTGACTATTCTACATTTCTCTATGCTTTAGAGGGCAAAGGGAAGCATGTATGGGTAAATAAATAGATATTATTCTGCAAATACAGGAGAACAAATCTGAGGCTATTCTGATGGCATTTGGTATTGGCAGCATGGTTCTGTTTACAAGCTTGCTTTTGGGCCAAAATCTTTTCTGGTAGTTTCAGATCCAATAGTTGCTCGACACATTCTTCGGGAGAATGCATTTGCATACGACAAGGTCAGTATCACATCCGTTGATCTGTTGATGCTCATATTTGGAAAGGATCTGGTTCACATAAATATTTTGTTATTCAAAACCATTCATTAATATGTTGCTGTGATCATGTCTTTTTATATTTTTGTGCAACATGCAACCTTTTGAAATTTTCATGCAAAACTTTTGGATTATCTCTGATTTTCCACAACCCTTTTTATTCAAATGACTAGCTCTATCATGCATGACCTACAACCTGGTAGAGTTCTTTATTTGTAGAGGTTCTCAGATTTATAATTATTATGTTCAATATAATCATTTTTACATCCAAGATAATAGGCTACAAGGATCTAGATGTTTTAGCATTTTAATTTGCCTCTTCAGAGATATTGCACAATGGAACAGCATGCAAGCATAACCTTTCTTCAAATTAGCAGGGAAAGCTATCTAATATCTGAACACTACAAAAACCTAAAGGTATGAATAGGTTTTTTAGTCATGTGTACTATAAAAGATTGCGGATTGGGTTTGTGAAAGAAGTGTTTGAAAGTAGGCTTATCTTTTTAATATCAGAGGTTGAGCACAGAACCTGAAAGGTACATATCTCACAAGCAATGTTGTATAAATATAATGTTTGGAATCAAACTAAGTAAATTGAAAGGCAGATGCTTATTACCAGGCTAAACATTGAGATAGGTAGATCCTGATTGACAAAATGAGATTAACAAAAACCAATTCTACTAAACGAAACCATAATGTAAGACTTAAGAAAAGTAAATCCTGATAGGTACACAAAAATACGTGCCAAGACAAAAGATGAGAATTAATACAAAGTTTACCTCAACTCTTTAACAGAATCTACTTTTAAAAGCTTTATACAGAAATACATAACTCAATCGAAAATGTGAATGATTATCCTAGCAACACAAGCTTTACTTCAACAATCATTAAGCATGACTTGTGCCGAGACACTTTTTTATAGGTTACAATAAATTGCTTGAAAGGATTTTATAATATTTATTAAAAACCCAAAAAACTATATCTTTAAAGGAAACTATCTTGCAAGTGCTGAAAAGCAGAAAGAAATGAAATTTAAAGCTGACTAATCTAAAAGCAATTGATAAAATACAAGCGGCCTAAGATAGGCTGAAAGATGCTGGGAAGGAATAATGAGTGAATATTGATTTCATTTCCCAAAGAAGCCTTTGACTAGTATGAAATAGTACTCTGGATTTTGCAAGATTTGACTTTGACCAGCGGTATGGAATTGTTTTTTGAGTTCTGTTTATATTCTGAATTTTTTTTCTTTCAATTTTTGGTATTTTATCATGATTTGAAATGCAAGGTAATTTTAACTAATTTTGAAACTAATAACAGTAAAATAAATCATACCAAATGAACAACTTCAGGTGTTTAATAAATGTCAAGAATCATACAGAGTTCGTAGCAGGCAAAATGCCGAATAAGATTATTGCTGATAAACCAAAGTTGACATTTAAATTACACTCGAGGGCTAAATTTTGCAAATCCAGGCATAACTGTTCAAAATTATGATGCACTTTACCAAACCCTAGCTGATGTAACCTGCTGGAGTGAATGTGCAGCGAGCTGGCATTGTGTGGCTGGCTGCATGTAAGATAAAACTGCTTAAAAAATAAATTCTGATAAGCGTCTATTCACTCGAGGGCTAAATTTTGCAAATCCAGGCATAACTGTTCAAAATTATGATGCACTTTACCAAACCCTAGCTGATGTAACCTGCTGGAGTGAATGTGCAGCTAGCTGGCATTGTATGGCTGGCTGCATGCAAGATAAAATTGCTTAAAAAATAAATTCTGGTAAGCCTCTATTCTGTTCTAACATTAATTCTGCCGACACTGTCTGAAACAGTGAATTTTCCCTCCCAAGAAGTGATGCCATTCCTGCCTGTAGGTGTACAGCCTGCTAGGGATGAAGAGGTGATACAATGCAACAATTATCAAGCCCGATCTGCACCCTCTGACCCTACTTTCCACCCAAATTCTGATCAACAAAGTGCTTTTCCAGCTGATTAAATAATCAATTGTCACTATGATCAAGTTGGAGGATTCTCAATATGATCAAGTTGGAGGAATGTCCAACCCTAATTCTTCAAGAGGTTTCGTTCCTCAAGAATAATCTGCTGCAGATTCCAAAGAGCTCTGCCATTAATCACCTTGAAAAAATGATAAGCTGGGATGAAAATAATAGCCTGGATAATGAAAAATAGTTTAGGAGTAACTCATCAAAATACGAGTTGAATTTTTCCACATGGAAGAACAAAGAAGATAACTGAAACGCTGAAATTTGTTTGCTCTATTTGCTTGTTTTGTCATCTTCTTGCTTTCAAGTTGTACTTATACAGTTAAATTGAGTAGTTTAATGACCCTTCTAAAGTCGGCCTCATTGAATTTTATCTACCTTTTTAATATAATGGTCATGTCCTTGGCTTTTAGAAATTCTGGTCTTATCATTGTTATGAATCTTTGATCTGGCCAAATATGGGCCTAGGAAAGCTTGAGAAATGCTTTTTACAATGGCTGAACTGATATCATAATATCACGTTTGAAATTGATCTTGTTTACATTTTTCTCTCTCACAAAGACATATTTTACACATGACATCATAGGTTTGTTCATTTCATTTAAAAAGTTATCGCTCATTAAATATCAGCATGCAGCACATTATAAATTGACCAAGTGCCTAGTTTGTACTAGATTCTAATCTCTTGATTCATGCTACAAACCTGCAAATCTAAGATTTTGTAAACTTCAAATTTTTACGCATTTTGCACAGTTTGATAATTTCATAATGTCATGATTTACTTTTGAGACTTAACATGTTACTTAGCACTTCTTGAAATGCTAAATTAAGAATGTAGATATACTTCTGCATGGATTTACAAAATTATTTCTCTTATTGCATTTTCATGCGTGTATTTTTCTTGAGTCTTGTAAGCGTATGATAGATTTATGCTATAACGGATTTTTTTTTTAGCATGGTTTTAACAAAAAACTTATGGTTTGGAAATTACAAGTAAAAGACGACTTCAATCTGGGACAAGAAAAGTGCATCTAGACAATTCTGTTAGGTTGGAGGAGTCTGTTTTCAATTTTTCTTGTGATTTAGTTTGCCTTTAGAAGTATCCTTTAGGATGTCTCAAGGTAAATGCTTTGTGCAATGTAGATGTCAATTTATTTTTCTTGTACTTAAAAATTGCATAGGTAAACATTTAAAAAATTAAAAAGATTGAATCAAACAATATGCAAGCATTTTAATATCTATATTTAGTTTATTTTGCATATACTATATTTAGAGAAGGGTCCTCCATTCTACTTAAGGGGTACTTTATTCTTGCCACACTAAAATATGTCAAATAGGAATATTATTTTTAGAAGCATTTACAAGACATTTCGATAAGACATTTCGATAGTAAGCAAAATTCGTCCTATTGCATGCCTAAGCTTCTAGCTACCATTTCAGGGAGTTCTTGCTGATATTTTGGAGCCAATAATGGGAAAGGGCCTTATCCCTGCTGACTTGGAGACATGGAAGCCAAGAAGGAAAGGTAAGTGATTGAAGGAAAACAATTGCTCTACTTTTTCTTTGAATGCAAAGACCCTATTTGTTTTGGCTTAGTTGAACATTAATCCTTGCAATTAATACTAATGCATCTTCTAAGAAAATGGGATTGATTTTGTTTAACTTTTTTTGGTTGCTTCATTTTTAACATTTTAAGATTACAATATTATTTTCATTCTCTACTTTTTGGGGGCTTGATATCTGACACTCCCTTTATCATGAGTAGGACTCTTCCATTGGCTATAACTTCATCTACTATTGTTTTATTGATCCGTCTATACATCTATATTTTCTTTGTTGTTTTAGTCTATACGTCTATATGTTTCTTTACTTGTGTTCTATCTATCTATCTTCTTCATTTATTTTTTATTGTGCTAGGGCCCATGGGTATCCCCATGACTGCTCTATCTGTTTATCTTCATAGTTGATGGTATTTTATATGCACTTATTTTGATGTTGGGCTTGTATTTGATGATTGAAAAAGCTAAAAGTGGATTTTTCTATATGCTCTTGCTGTAATACCATTGCCTGAGTTTTATTGTTATAGCTTTCATAGGATTATTTAGATAGAAAATAATAGTTACATGCAAATATAACCAATAATAAAAAAGGAATAAAGCATACAAATGGAAAATAAGACACAAAGATTTAATGTGGTTCCTATGTTAGATCGGTGCGGAGGTGTGGCGGTGCGGAGGGACGAGTCTTGGGTGTGGGGAAAAAAAGGCCTCAATTTCGGGACGACCGGGGTGTGGGGGGGGGGGGGAAGGGGGGAGGTTGCATAGTATACATATATGACTTGAACTGCTAATTATGAAATGATACTTAAATATAATATACCAAATATAGTTGAAAAATGAATATAGAAAATTGAAATGTAATTCACAAACCATAAGTTCAAACTTCACACTTGAAACTTCATAACCAATGACCATTGAACTTAGTAACATACTCATAGTAAGTTGTAACATTAATAATATTAAAGTTTTAAACATTAACTATCAAATGACAAAGATGAAAGATTCAAAATTCATTGTTTAAATTATAAATATGATATATCATAAAGATCAAGATGCTTATGATTACAATGAGTAGAGTAGCATGAAACATTGAAATGAAATAATGTATCATGGTCATATCAAAGTGAGTACAATCTACAAAATGTCAAATGAGAAGGTAAGGGTTGGAGCTCTCTAATCATCCCCTAGACCAAAGTCCTCATCACTAGAACTACTAGACTCCTTATGGGTAAGATAATATAAAAAACTTAAAAAAGTTGACTTTTCAACATGGGTGTTGGATGTGTTGGGTGGATATTTTGCAACCGATAGTTTTGGGTAAAAATTCAGTCGCAAAATAGGATGACCAGCCATAGCGTGTGAGATAGAGTCTCTCCTACCTTATAGGGAAGGCTCCCCCTTCTCACTGTTCCTTGGATCAACTCAAGCTAAGCAAGAAGTCGAGAGATTTGGTAAACAGGGTGTTATTAATATCCTTTCTTCTTAACTTTCAAGAAAGGATCCACTTATTTGTAAGGCAAGTAATGGGCAAGGTGAATCTCTAATTACACTTCTACAAGAGCTGGAAACAGTGATACTAATAAACTTTACCTAACTCAAAGGTTAGCCAAAATGTACTGGTTTGGCTCTAAGTCCAGTTGTACTTCTATATGGTAAAATTTTTACAATTAGGGCACAAAGACTCCTAAAAGTAAGAACAATCTAACTATTTTGTGAATTAAGATGAAAATACAAGCTACTGACAAAGCTTCTAGCTATGGATTTTCACAATTGTCCCTGGTCAAAGCTCGAGCTGTAATTGTTTCTTAACTCTTTTCAATTCAATTCACTAGAACAATTACCAATAACACAAGATGATGAATCAAAGACAACTTGGATGAATCATAGACAAAGCTTACAATTCACTCAAATTACAAGTTCACTTAATCAAAGTTAAGTCTCAAATGCTCCTTTGTATTCACTTTCTCTCAAAATAGTGTTTTACACAAACAAAGTTATGCTAGCACAATTTCTCCAGAGTTTTCTTGCATAAAGATAATGATGATTTTACAATGAGGGGGCACTCCTTTATATAGGCAAAGAAGTTGAGAAAAAGGGGGAGGAAAAAGTGGGAGCAACTCAACCAACTTTGACTAAGTCTAACTACAGAAACTAAAGGGTTACATGCAACTGCACATGCAACTCGCATTACATCTTTTGCATACATGCAATTACACTTTTTCATGTAATGCATTCTAAACAACTATGAAATAGAAACTATACAACAATCTTAAAGATTGCTTCTTAATACCTTGAATTTCACAATGACGTCACGCACTGTGGGAAGATCAGCAATCTCCATAGTCTTTGATATGGCTTCAATTCTCACTGCATTTTCATATGCTGATTGCACAACTTTGGAATTTGTTGTTGTATTATCTAAAAAGTTTTTTGTCAAGGATTTGTACAACACAAACTTGTTCATTGTGTGCGAACCAAAATTTTCGGAATCTACATCACCATTGATCTTGATTGTATATTCTAAATTCACTCTTTCTGCTGCCAAAAGATTACCAAGATTATCAGTAACACTGCATCCCAATTGCTCCAAATCACAAGTAAGGCTTATTTCAACTGCTTGACAATCTTCAAGAGCCACTTGCAATTTTGTGATAAACTTTCTTAATATCTCTTCCTTATAACCAATGAGTCTTTGAAATCTGAAAAACATTTCACATGACAGAAGAACGTCACATGAGACCATAGTATCTAGATCAAATTTTATTATTTCATCCCAATCCTCAAGGATTTCCTTTAGATTATCTGCTTCTTGAGTCAAAGAAGAAATTAAGTTTAGTTCCATTTTGTTCATCTCTTTGACACGCCTTAGAACTGCAAGTGTCTCTGTGATTGCTTGAATTCCTTCAATAATGATTTCTTGTATCCAAGACTTAGTAGCTTCAATCAACCTTCTCTCTTTAGATATTTGTGATGTAACAATAATATTTTGAGAAGATTGCTTTTGGATGACCTCATTCAAACGAGCTATTTCCTCTTTCAACTGATTCTTCTTTTCCCAAAGCTCATGATTGCTTTTTGATACATTTGTTAATGCATCTTGAACATCTTGTAAACAACTCAAACGAGATTGCTTTCCAACTTCAACCTTAGTAAATTTGTAGTGAGAACGGGTAAGCTCTTCAACAGGTTTATCTACTAAGGGCTCAGTGATCTCAACATATTTGGTTTTGTCAGAATCAACCAAAATTCTGGAAACAATCTTATCTTTCAAAGATTTAGATTTAGTCTTCTTCACAGGAAGATTGTCAGGAGGAATAACCACTTTCCTTCTCTTTGTTGTTATTCTACTCAACCATGCAGGTAGGCTGAAACTTTCATCTGTAGAAGCAGGCACAGTGGAGACCATTGGCATTGATCCAGATTGTATATCTATAGTAACTAAGGATGATTCAGTCTATACCGCTGAAGGCATAGGAACATGTTGAGAAGATTCCGTCATGAAAAATTCAAATCTTGTCAAAGATGTATCGAGTTGGGAAACTTGACTACTGGTAAGAGTCGAAAAATCTTCAAACACATTTGCTAAATATTCATATTGATCATGTGCAGGAACACGAGGAGCAATAGATGAAATTGGAAGAGCCATGGTGTTAACTTCTGAGATTGGAATGGAGTGAGTGAAAACAGTAGAGAATGAATCTACATCATCATCAAACTCATGCAAAAAAGGCTCTTCATGTGGAGAAGACGTGCAGGCTCGTGCAGGCTTTGGAGGAGATGTGATCCTAATTTCTCCTTCATTTGAATTTTCTTTTTTGGATTCTGTTTCCAATTCTTCTTATGATTGTCACTGATTCTTGAATTGGTTCAGGAACTTGAGATGATTTAGTTCCTTTTCAGTCCTTTAATTTGAATTTGAGAGTACTCTTGATATTAGAAGATGAGGCACCATCTTTCCTTGTAATTTCCAGTTGTGATTTCCTGCCAGGAGGACCAAAACTTCCACAATCCAGACCCATCTTAGGATTTACTCTTTTAAGGCCTTTACTTTTCAACCACTTGTTAGTGTTTGCTAAGATGGATTGAAACCTGTCCATAATAGATGTACCTTCCTTTTGTTGCCATTGAATAGGGAAAGGGAACATTTTATCAAAACCGGCTTGATGAAATTCTGGAGCAAGGATGTTGCCATCATCTTCAACTTGGAAATTTGAAAGAATTTCCAATATTAAAGATTTGATTATTTGTTGCAAGCTTAACCTGCAATAATCTATCTTTATAATGTCAAGTTCTGTTCTCATGTCAATCTAGATATCTTCAATGCGATGAACATGAGTGTAGGCCCTCTTTATCTGAGAGTTCATTTTTCAATAATCAAAATCAAATCTAGCTTTGAATCTCTTCAATGTAATCAATTGCAATTCTGCTTCCATATTCTTCGCTTTAGGCACAGAAACAATTGAATAATTGCCAATAGATAAAGGCCTAGCTGAGGTGATGCCAAATCTGGGCCTATGTGAAGCATGCTGATCACTCTGCATGTCCATGAGTTGTCTTGCTAACTCCATTAGAATGATTCAATTTGTAGCATACCTAGGTAAGGTATATGACTCTCCTTTGAAATATTTGTAATAACCCCAATAGGTTATAACTTCTTCAAACACCAAAAAATCTTTATACTTCAGTTGTATGACATTTCGTCAAACACTTTGCAAGCAAGCTCTGATACCACTGTAATAACCCACCTCTAATCTGCCCTAAAAAAAAAGCTGATGAAAGCTCAAAGAATTTCATCAAACAATTCACATGCAAAGGACGTATGACTGATATAGTATTTCAGCTAGCCTCAAATGACCTTTTCTTCAATTTGCATCAATGAAAATCTTGTGCTAGAAGACTACAATGGACTACACAATGACCTAACATGAGTGTGCTACTAATTTTGACAATATTCAGTGCATATATATGATCTAAGCATGAGAAATGAACACCTACAACCAACTGGCATTTTTACAAACAATTGGTATGCAAACTAACTAGCTGATAAATAATGATATTAAATTGCTTAAATGGCACCAGCAACTATTATCTTCTTAATTGCAATGAAAATTACAATGCTCATGAAATATGGCCAAGACTTTGGCATTTACATGGATTACAAAATGATAATGCTGGTATAATGCACACTTACAGCTGAAAGCTTATAACACTCTAAAAACCAATACATAACAAAGAACCTGGTTGTAGATGGCTGTAATAATTTTCTCCTATGCTGCCCCTTTTACTTCGTTTTTTTCGAATTGCTTTTTCGGCCTGCTTTTTCGCACCCGCTTTTTCGGTTCCGCTTTTTTCGGACAGCTTTTTCGTACTCGCTTTTTTTAGCTTGCTTTTTCGGTTCCGCTTTTTCGAATTGCTACTATGTTGAATCTCAAGACCATATCTTTCAATGGCGTCAAGATTTCCAGCTTGAAGGGATTTCGTCCTCCAAACTATTGAGACATAATCTCCAACAAATTTCCCAATTTCTTTGATATTTCCAAGCATGCCTAAATGAGAGCTATCCTCTTTCTTTTAATCCTTTCCTCACTTGCTCCACGCTTCCGTCTTGCCAATGTGGGATAATACATGAGTTTTAATATTATTTCTTTTTTCCTTTTTACGAAGTCCATGTATGTACTCAAAAGGGGGACTCTTGATTTTTTATAAAGTGACTTTATGAAACATTATAATATTTAATTTAAATAGTCACTTTACCGTTGTAACTTCAAACATTAAAATAATATACCAAATAAACTCGAAATCCCACATATAATAGCTCATCAGAAAGAGCCCAACAAAACGCATCTCATCCTGTCACTGAAAATTGAAGGCACTGCATCCCCTTATTGGCTTACTAAAAATAGTAAGTCTTTCCGAAAACCCAACAAACGAACTCCGTTTGGCCTGTAATTAAATTTGACTAGGCCAAATAACCTCAGGATCCCTTTAGAAGTCCTGGTTAGCCCTCGGGACCATACAAAAATGGGCTAACGACAACATACCTCCAAACTGGCTAAGTGGGGGACATTACAGTCCACCCCTCTTGAAATTGCTTGTCCCCAAGCAATCTCAACTCAGGATGCTGAATAATCTCCTCTGCCTCCCATGTCACATCCTCAATTGGTAGGTTCCTCCACTTTACTAAGTACTCCCTGATAGTCCGCCTGCGAAGCACCCTCTCCTTGTAGTCAAGTATAGCCTCGGGAATCAAGATAAGCTTTCCCTCATCATCGAGAGGTGGCAATACTACTAAAGGCACCACATTATGCTCCAATGCCTTCTTAAGGCGTGACACATGGAACACGTTATGCACTTTACTATCTGCAGGCAGTTCCAACTCATAAGCTACCTCACCCACTCTTCTGATTACTTTGAATGGTCCATAGTAGTGTGGTTTCAATTTCTCTGCTCCACTCCTCTTGAGAGAGGACTGTCTATATGGCTGTAACATGAGGTACACCATGTCTCCTACCTCGAAAGATCTCTCAACCCTGTGCTGATCAGCATATTGCTTCTGCTGATTTTGTGCCCTTTGCAAATTTTCCTTCAAGGATCGCATAATGTCCTGACACTCCTGCAATATATCCTTGGCCTTAGGCACCCTACTGTCCCCAAATAACAAATCTAGAAAATTAAGAGCATCATACCCGTACAGTGCCATGAAAGGGGACATTTGAATAGACATATGGAAAGAGGTATTATAGCAGTACTCCTCTAGATGCAGCCACTTCACCCAAGCCTTCTGCTCTCTTGCAATGTAGTTTCGAAGGTACCCCTCAACCCATTTATTCACTATCTCTGTCTGCCCATTAGTTTGGGGATGGTAACTGGTACTCGGAGTTAGCTTTGTTCCACACAACCTGAACAACTCCTGCCAAAAGTGTGTCGTCGGTAGAAATTGTGCATCGGCCGACGGGTAAACAGTTTGTAGTGGGCATAATGTATCTAGCCGACGGATTCCTTCGGGAAAGTTCTTCGGAAGGTATTTATAACCCCTTTGGGAAGCATTGTAAATATGAGATCTTACCATCAAAGCATAATGTACTGTTCTAGCATATGTGAATAATAAAGAGAAGTGTTCTGCTGTTCAAGTTCGTGTTTATTATCTGTGTGCAATTCTTAATTAACCTATGTGATAAACATTTGGCGCCGTTGCCAGATGGACCTAGTACGCAGGCAGGCGGATATGAATTAAATGCCGAATCAATTGAACAAAGATAAGAATAAGCTGAAGGAAAAAGATGACATACGCGTTGCGCAGGAAAATTTAATTTTTGCTCAGCAGACAGAGCGCCGAAGGCGATTCTAGAAGATTGCCGATGGGAACAGGAGTGCCGAATGATTGTTGAAGGAGACTTGACAACGGCTTGAGTTGGTGGAAGAAGCGAGGGAGAAGTTTCTAAACCTGCATACGCCACGGGAAGAGAATCCTGACGGAAGGAGATCGACTCGCACGGCTCGGAGTGCCGAAGGAGCACGAGCGTGGAGTGACCTCTTCGTTCGAGATATACTTCCAAAACGGACAGCTTCGGTTGACGAACCCCCTTCTTCACCAAACACCGTAGGAGTCGAAAACAGCGCGGAAGCCGAAAACAGCGCGGGTGTGCGGAATAGTGCGGGTGTGCAGAACAGTACGGGTGTCCACAACAACACCGGTGTTGGAAACAGCGCAGGTGTGCAGAACAGCGCGGGTGTTCAAAATAACGCGGGAGCTCAGAACAGCGCAGGTACACAACAAAACCCTCGACATACAGTGATAATGGCAGGTCCGAAGGAAAAATTGCCTAAATTTGATGGTGATGAAGCAGCTGATCTCATTCGACATTGTAAAACATGTGAAACGATCTGGAGGGCAAATGGCATAACAGATACAAACGAATGGATCCGACAATTTCCTGCTACCCTATGGGGTGTTGCGATTGATTGGTTTACTGATGCTGATCCACAGAAATTAAATAGTTGGGATAATATTAAGGAGTTCATCGCGGAATTTCAACTTTTGCGTGATGATAATGAAATTGTAGCCGAGATATTCAATACCAAGCAAAAGAAGAATGAAACAGTACAGGTCTTCGCCAGGAGATTGAAGGACTTAATCAGTAAAATGGAGAATAAGTCGGCAGATGGACCCCAGAAAAGATGGTTCATTGAAGGCCTTCACCCGAAGCTTGCGGAAAAAGATGAAGATCGTACCACCATCCACATACAATGAAGCGTACAATCGGGCAATGAACCTTGAAAGCAACCAGAAGACAAAGAAGAAGAAGAAGAAGAACAGCTCGTCCGATTCAGATGACGATGCATCCTCAGGAGATGATAGCAGAGATGACGAAGGAAGCAACAAGAAGGTCCGTGCCCTCCAAAAGGACATGATGCGGATGATGAAGGACTTCAAAAACATGAACAAGGAAACTAAGGGCAATGACCTATGGTGCACAGAATGTAAGAAAGAAGGCCATACAAAGGGATCCTGCCCGAAAGATCAATTTTGTGAAATTTGTCAGATCCTGGGACACTCGGTAAAGGAATGCCCTTTCAATTTAAAAACAAGGACATCGCAGCAAGTGTTCGTGTCACAGGAGGCATCCCCGTCAGGAGGGAACGAGAACACCAGTACGGAAGGTGCCACATCAGGTGGATATAGAAACAACCGGCGCGGTCCAAACAACAGCAGCAATAACAACAATGGTGGCAACAACAACAATGGAGGAAGGAGTCGAATTCAGTACGATGCGAATGGTCGGCCAATTGTTCAATGCCGCGCATGCAATCTGTGGGGTCACTTCGCCTGAGAGTGCACAACGACGAACACACCGAAGTTGCTATGTCGATGGTGTGGACCTGGCGATCATGATGATACTAAGTGCCCGAAGTTTGGAGTAAACTTGATTACCGTAGGGACAGACGAGGAAGAAGTTCTGGCAATCACTCGGAAGCAGGCGAAGCTATACCCTGACCCAACGGAAGAAAAGAAGAGATTGGAGGAAGCAAGGGCAGAGATCCAAAAAGTAACACAGGCAGAAACATCACACCTGAAGGACCCGCCAAGTACCTCAGTCTGGAACTGTGCAGAACAGAATATTGTACGGCAAATATTGCAAGCTGAAATACCCATCAAGATAAATGATCTGTTGCTAACTATGCCTCAACTCCGTACGACCCTCACAAATATAGTCCCGAGTGCTAAGCAACCCGTAGAGCAAGACAACGAGAAACAGGGGGGTACAAGTGTAGAAGATCCGATGTTGTTAGCTCTCTAATCTGGACGCTATCTGGCGGTTGTTGAAATGGGCATTCTCGGGACTGTGCTAACGGACACGATCGTCGACGGAGGATCCGGTGTCAATGTGCTACCAGAGGATACTTGGAAAAAGTTGGGACGGCCGACATTATGGCCACCTACCTTCCAGTTGCTAGCGGCCGATCAACATGGAATCAAGCCATTGGGAATACTCACAGCGCAACCAGTGACAATCGGAACACAACCATTCCTATTGGACTTCGTTGTGATTCCTCTCAGGCGGAAGGGGTACGATGCTATTTTGGGTCGGGGGTGGCTGATACAAGCAAAAGAAAAGCACGATTGGAAGAAAAATACTTTATCACTCGAAAGCAAAGGCCGAAAGTACGTCATCGATCTGCACACTCAGATGGTCAGGGAAGAAGCCCTATCGTCAGATTCTGAGGGAGAAGAGGATGAAAAGGGGCAAACTATGGAACCGGATCAGGAGGGAGTTTTACGACTGGAAGGAGATGACGATTTGGATTCAGTAAATGGTCTTTACCATTGGCAGATAGAGGATTATGAATTGTTTCCAACCTGCAACGTACTGACAATAGAAGAAAACAATACCGATGCCTTTCGAAAGGAATTCACTGAAATAAAGGAAGGGGATGTGCCACTCGATGTGACCCCGGCGCATCAGTTCACTAAAGGAGAACCCATCAGATACATTGAAGTCACGTTGCAGACCATGAATTTGGGAGACGAAGCAGAACCACGGAACATACTGGTAGGAGACAATTGGGACCCAGTACTGAAGACAATAGCATTCAAGATATTTTTAGAGTATAAGGATGTCTTTGCATGGACATACAAGGACCTAAAGGGCATAACACCTGAATTGTGTGTGCATCGCATTCCATTGATTGAAGGAGCAATACCCGTACGGAAGAGGCCCTACAGAATGAACAAAAATTATGCGGCTCGGGTTACGGAGGAAATCAATCGGATGCTAGAAGCCGGAATTATTTTCAAGGTGCAAACCAGTGAATGGGTATCCCCGATCGTAATCTCCTTGAAGGACTCCATTTAGATCCGAATATGTGTTGATTTTCGATGCCTAAATGCAGTTACCATCAAGGATTCGTTCCCGATCCCATTCACGGACACCATCCTGGAGGAGGTAGCGGGACACGAGATCTACTCATTTATGGATGGTTTTTCCGGCTACAGTCAGATCTCAATCACAGAGGAGGATAAACTGAAGACAACATTTGTCGTAGAAGATGGGGTCTATGCCTATAATCGGATGCCGTTCGGTCTGTGCAATGCGCCTGCGACATTTCAGCGGATCATACTAAACATATTTGACAAGATGTCCGTCGGAAACTTCAAGGCATTTTTGGATGATTGGTCAGTGTTCAGTGTGGAGGACAAACATCTGGCAGCCTTAGGCGAGTGTATGGAAAGATGTCGTCGTGCGCGTTTGGCCCTGAACCCGAAGAAGTGCAGATTTATGGTCCCACACGGAAGGTTGCTCGGATACATAGTCTGTAAGGAGGGACTGAAGACAGATCCGGACAAAGTACGGGTCATATTAGAGATGCAACCGTCCACCAATGTAACAGAGGTAAAATCTTTCCTTGGGCATATAGGGTATTACAGGCGTTTCATCAAAATTTTTGCCAAGATAGCATATCCGTTGGATAGGTTAACTTTCAAGATAGAATCGTTCCGATGGGATAAAGAACATGATGAAGCATTTGAAGGACTCAAGGTACGACTGGCTACAGCACCTATTTTGGCATACCTGGATTGGAAGGAGTTTCATGTGCATGTGGATGCATCGAACTATGCAATCGGAGCAACTCTAGTGCAGATGGGAAGACATGGGTTGGATCATCCGATCTATTTCGCCAGCCGGTTGCTATCAAAAGCTGAACAAAATTATAGTACCACCGAACGGGAGGCATTGGGGATGGTCTATGCTGTACAGAAATTTCGACACTACTTGTTGGCCACTCCATTTGTATTCTACGTTGATGATCAGGCCCTGTTGTATATGATCAACAAACCAGTCATTCAAGGAAGAATCAGCCGATGGTTACTTCTATTGTAGGAGTTTACTTTCAAGATTATTGTCCGGCCAAGAAAGAAACATGTAAGCGCGGATCATTTATCACGTATCAGAACAAGAGAACCGGCAGACGGTGTAAATGATGACTTTCCTGATGCACAGCTGTTTCAGATTGCTGCACTACCAGAATGGTATACAAGCATCGGCGAATACTTGTCAACAGGACAGTTTCCAAATACAATGCCACCGAATGAAAAACGGAAGTTGGTGATACGGAGTGGAACATTCCAGCTGATTAATGGATTGTTGTATAAAATGGGACCCGATCAGATCTTGAGGCGTTGTGTCCTAAAGGAAGAAATTCCATGGGTACTCAAGGAAGCGCACGAAGGACCAGCGGGAGGACACATGGGGCCGGACGCAACTGCACGAAAAATACTTCTAGCAGGATTATGGTGGCCAACAGTATACAATGATGCTAGGGAATGGGTTGTTGCCTGCGATACATGTCAGCGAGATGGAAAACCTTTGAAAAGAGATTCATGCCTCTGAATCCTTCTCATGCTCAAGAGCTTTTTGAACGGTGGGGTCTGGACTTCATAGGACCGTTGAAGACAAACAGAATCAGAAGGTGCCATTACATTGTTGTTGCAACGGAATATTTGACTAAATGGGTGGAGGCGCGTGCACTACCGGACAATTCAGCGGTAAGTACAAAAAAGTTTATTTATGAACAAATAATTACTAGATACGGCATTCCGTTGCAATTAGCAAGTGATAGAGGCGGACATTTTGTAAATCATGTGATCCGACTGCTTACCACGGAGTTCAAAATTTATCATTTGCTATCAAGTCCGTACTACCCAAGGGCAAACGGATAGGCTGAGGCTACCAACAAAATCTTGGTATCAATTATATACAAATCTTGCGCAGTGGAAGGGGAGGATTGGGAGGAGAAATTACCTTCTGCTCTGTGGGCTTACCGCACGGCATACAAAGTCACAACAGGACACATGCCGTTTCAACTGATGTTTGGACAGGAGGCCGTAGTACTAGCGGAATTTATGATACCAAGCTTGCGGATAGCACTAGAAAACAAGTTGGGCCACATGGAAAGCTTAAGGGAGCGGCTGTATAAACTGAACAGGTTAGAGGAGAAGCGATTATTAGCATAGTGGGCAACTAAACTAACGCAGAATAGGCGGAAGGCATAGCACGATAAGCACCTGAAGCTAAACAGGTTTTAGCCCGGACAGTGGGTATTGAAGTACAACAGCCGGAATGAGATCAAATCGGGTAAGTTCAAGGTTAAGTGGGTCGGGCCGTATCAGATTCGGGAAGTAGGGGACAATGGAGCAATCAAATTATGGACTTTGGATGGACACAAAGTGCCTCAGGCGGTGAATGGGTCAAAGTTGAAGATATATCATGAGCGGAAGACTTTTGCGTCAGAAAATGGCCTTTGGGAGACCCCTCTGTCACTGCAGACCGACGGTGATGACAGTCAAAGGGAAAATTGACTGCTATTTTTTTTTTTTTAAAAGAAAAGGGAAAAAAAGTACCGTACGGTTTCCATTGTAAGGTATGGATTTCATTAGTACCGTACGGTTTTTCATTGTTAAGGTACGGATTTCATTAGTACCGTACGGTTTTTCATTGTTAAGGTACGGATTTCATTAGTACCTACGGTTTTTATTGTCAAGGTATGGATTTCATTAGTACCGTACGGTTTCCATGGCTAAGGTACGGATTTCATTGCCACCATACGGATTCCATTATTAAAGTACGGATTTCATTGCTACCGTACGGTTTCCATTGTCAAAGTATGGATTTCATTGCTACCGTATGGTTTCCATTGTCAAAGTACAGATTTCATTGCTACCGTACGGAATTCATTGCCAGAGTACGGATTTTATTGATACCGTATGGATTTCACAGTAAAGGACACTGTACGGTATTTAGTATATGAAACAAGGAGCACCACCGTACGGATTTCACAGTAAAGGAGGAATAACGTACGGTTTTCAATGTCTGCAGGATTGTGTCCGGCTTTCTAGATAAAGTAATGTGTAGTACAGTTTGCAATGTACGGCTTTCCAGATAAAGTAATGTGTAGTACGGTTTGCAAATGTGAAGTACGGGTTTGAAGACAAGGCTTTATAATATATAGGCCTTGTGGGGGTACCAAAGACAGAGTTGCAGATAAAATTGATGAGCCCTCTTTGACGTTTGCAGATAAAGTAATGTGTAGTACGGTTTGCAAATGTGAAGTACGGGTTTGAAGACAAGGCTTTATAATATATAGGCCTTGTGGGGGTACCAAAGACAGAGTTGCAGATAAAATTGATGAGCCCTCTTCGACGTTGAGCTTGTATGGATCCTGCAGTGCAACAGAGGAGGACAATAGCATTGACTGATCATCTTGAGTTGAAACCTCCACAAGGTTTTTTTGCTCTTTCCATGGCGGCAGGTATTTACAATTGAATGTACAACTTGTAAGTGGTAACGTACGGATTCCAAATTGTTCTCATGGCATGACCGTACGGTAACCACACCATTCCCATAACCCACTGTATGGACTTTTTTGGGGCAACCACTCTATAGACTTGTGCTCTTGCTGCTGTACGGATTTCTTAATTTCATCACCGTACGGATTTGGAAGACCGTTAGGAAAAGATAAATATAATTAATGGAGTCTGTAGGTAAACGGCAGTGGAAAAACAATTAGCACAGTTCAAACTTGTGGAAGGCAGGAGCATGGCAGGTACAGGTAATTTGAATGAAGGCTCGAGCAGCAGCAAGGAGAAGCGTAAGACTGTAGCACCTGCAGTAGCTAAAGTCACACCACAGACTATACAATTTGAGGGGTTAAATGGAATGGGTTGCCGGAAATGGTGGCAAGAAACCCCTGATGACCATCCAGTCAAAGCAAGCATTAGAAGAGCGCAGGTTGAATGGGCCATTCAAATGCCGGTTTTTTGCATTCGAGATTATGAAGGGTATCTGCGTACCATGATTGAGACATATGGCAGAGCTTCTCGCAGGAGCACATTTCAGTATTTGGGACGAAACTTAGTGGTATCATTCAAAGCAGCAGATTTCACATGGGTTTTTGGCATTCCAGGGCAGTAGGGCAGAAAGATTCAGCCGAAGAAAATTCCAAAGGACGGGAAACTATTTTTAATCAAATTAGTATGTGGAGATTTGACTGAAGTAGAACAGGCGGCATTAGCCGAGACATCAAAGGGAAGGGGTTTAAAGAAAACCGACATTTCGGAAGGGCCATGGCGATGTCTGATGGACTTGGTCAAAAGCAGGCTCACGGGATCCTCTAGGGCATCGGATATCACATTTCTGCAGATGTCCATGATGAACAGCATAATGACTGGGAAAGTGTATGATTGGGCGTCTGTGCTGGCTGAACGGATGCATGAATTCATGACTCTCCAGCACAAGACCTTCTATGCCCCATTACGCCATTGGTCTATTCCTAGATGCTGTAGCACGATTGATTCCGACAACGGCGCCAAATGTTTATCGCATAGGTTAATTAAGAATTGCACACAAATAATGAACACGAACTTGAACAGCAGAACACTTCTCTTTATTATTCGCATATGCTAGAACAGTACATTATGCTTTGATGGTAAGATCTCATATTTACAATGCTTCCCGAAGGGGTTATAAATACCTTTCGAAGAACTTTCCCGAAGGAGTCCGTCGGCCAGATACATTATGCCCGCTACAAACTGTTTACCCGTCGGCCGATGCACAATTTCTACCGACGACAAAGTGGCTCATAAACCTACTATCCCTGTCACTGACTATGTTCCATGGCATCCCATGTAATCTAAATACCTCTTGAAAGAATAGCTTTGCTATCTGTACTGCTGAATATGTGGACGAAATTGCAAAGAAATGTGCAAATTTTGTCAATCTGTCTACCACAACAAAAATACAATCCCGACCCTGTACCTTGGGGAGGCCTGTGATGAAATCCATGGAAATGCTATCCCACTTCTTCTCTGGTATGGGTAGGGGCTATAGTAAACCACCTGGAAAGGAATGTTCCTGTTTGTTCTGCTGACATATTGGGCACTCCCTAAGAAACTGAAGCACCTCTGTTTTGAGTCCTTTCCAAGTGAAGCGTTCTCTCACCTGCCGATATGTCTTAAAGGATCCGGGATGTCCTGCCAATGGTGAATCATGAAATGCCCTCAAAATCTTCTGCTTCATAGCAGACCCGGGTACTAAATAAATCCTTTCCTTGTAGATGATCAAACCATTTACAACAGTGTATCGACTATCCTAAATAGTTCCTTCAATAACACTAGATGCCCAACTATCCTTGGCATACTCTGCCAAGATCAACTCTCTCCAATCGTCCATGACTATCCCAACAGCAAGCAAATGAGGCCTTCTGGATAAAGCATCTGCGACGATATTTTTCTTCCCTTTGACATAGACTATGTCAAAATCATAAGCCTGTAACTTACTCACCCATTTCTGTTGCCTGTCATTAAGATCCTTCTGTCCAAGGAAATGTTTCAAGCTGTTATGATCTGTTTTTACTGTGAATCGGCTCCCTGCTAAGTATTGCCTGAACTTAGCTAGCGTGTGCATGATTGCTAGCATTTCTTTGTCATAGATGCTGTAAGTTCTCTCAACACCTCGTAATTTCCTGCTCTCATATGCGATGGGATGTTTGTCCTGCATGAGGACAGCTCCTACGCCCTCTCCTGAGGCATCACACTGCAGCTCAAAAGGCCTGGTGAAATCTGGAATGGCTAAAACAGGGCATGTACTCATCAGCTCCTTGAAACTGTCAAAAAAATCTTGAGCCTTCTCCGACCACTTGAAACTGTCTCTCCGTGTCAAATCTGTAAGTGGTGCTGCTATCTGTGAAAATCCCTTCACAAATCTGCGGTAGAACCCGCAAAGCCCAAGAAATCCCTTGAGTTTTGAAATGTTCCTCGGCGGTGGCCAATCTAGAATGGCCCTGATCTTGTCTGGGTCAACCCGAACACTTCCTGCACTAATAATATGCCCTAGATAGAGCAACTCTGTCATCCCGAACTCGCATTTACTCATCTTGGCATATAATGACTCCCTCTCTAGAATGTTGAGCACTGCATCAATATGCTTCAAATGTTCCTCCCAAGTACGGCTGTATATCGGTATATCATCAAAAAAGATCAACACAAACTTCCTCAACTGATCTCTGAATACTCTATTCATACAGGACTGGAAAGTGGCGGGGGCATTAGTCAACCCAAAGGGCATGACTAAGAACTCAAAATGTCCATAGTGGCATCTAAAAGCTGTCTTCTCCACATCCACCTCTCTAACCCGTATTTGGTGGTAGCCGGATCTCAAATCAATCTTAGAGAAGTAGCAGGCACCGTGCAATTCATCAATAAGCTCATCAATGCGCGGAATAGGGTATCGGTTCTTGATTGTCTTCTTGTTTAGTTCCCTATAATCAATGCACATCCTCATTGTACCATCCTCCTTCACCAATACTACTGAAGAAGTGAAAGGACTCTTGCTTGGTCGTATGTGCCCCATGTCAATCAACTCCTTGATTGCCTTTTCTATTTCATTTTTATATCTCTTTGGATGGCGGTAGGGTGTGATGATGACTGGCTTAGCCCCTTCCTCTAACTCAATAACATGCTCGATTCCCCTATCCGGGGGTCTCCTTGGAGGTATCTCACCAAACACCTTAGTGTGCTTGGTTATTATTTTTTGTACATCAGGTGGATACACCTGTTTATGTTGCTCTGTCACCTCAGGCATTACTCTGAACTCTGCTGTCCACTGCACCTGGTCGTGTCTGAAGAAACTCTGCATCCGCTTGAGTGACACCACTCGTAGTCTCCCGTCTGACAAACCTCTGAGTACTATCTTCTTACCATTGGCCTCAAACCTCATTTCCATTTTCTGTAGGTTAAATGTAAACTCTTCCAGAGATTTCATCCAATTCATCCCAAGCACCATATCCTGATCACCAATGTTGACAACAAAGAAATCTCCCACCATGTCATAATCTCCCAAACGAAGCTGCAAGTTGGAGATTTTCTTGGTACAGTCGATTTTGAAGCCGTTGGCAACCATCACCTTAAATCCCCTATGCTCTTCTATATGTAGCCCTCTGCGTGTCACAAACCTTTTATCAATGAAGTTATGTGTTGCCCCTGTATCAATGAGTGCCACAAATCTTTGTCCATCCAAATTTTCCCTAATTTTGAAAGTGACGGCCTCCCGTATACTGGACAACTGAGCTATCGTGCTATCACTGTGTGCTTCCTCATGTGAAGAATTATCATCTCCATCTGATTCTGATGACTGCTCTGAATCTCCATCAACTGACTCTTCGGTTGAAAAGTACTCCATCTGCTTAGCTTTTGCTTTCAATGGACACTTATGTGACAAATCCCAAGGCTCCCTGCAATGAAAACAAAGCTTCTTCTTTCTGAGATCATTAAGTGTCTCATTGTCCAACTTCTTACTTTCCTCCTTAGGTGGCTGACCCTCTCTATGAAAAGGTTTACTGTCCTTATCTTTCCTCGAAGGGAAACTCTTTGCTTGGAATTTATTTTTAGAAGCTGAAGAGGAATCCATGTCACGAGCTTTCTTAATGGCTTCTTGCAAAGTGGGAGGGTTGAGAGCTTTAATCCACCCTCTCAACGGATCAGCTAACCCATCTATAAATAGAACCAGTATCCTCCGTTCAGATACATCTGTTACTAACATTGCAAGTTTTAGAAATTCTGAAATGTATGTTTCCAGTGATCCCCATTGTTTAAGCTGAGCTAACTCCTTGAAATGGAGTTCTGGATCCTTCCTATCAAAACGTTCAATCAGTCTCTTCGTAAACTCCACATATGAGGTAATGTGTGCATGAGCCATAGTGACCATACCATGATGCCAGCACTTGTGTGCTAACCCATCCAGATGAATTGCTGCATACTTAATAGCTTCTTCCTCAGGCATAGGGTTCAATTGAAAGTATGTATCAAGCTTTTGAACCCAAGCTCTTGCTGTAGACTTCCCCGAGCCATCATAATATGGTAACTGAAGTTTCCCTACTTTCTTTCTTAGCTCATAGCTCTGGTTCCTGTCATGTCCACGTGGCATATGTTTCATCCGCACATCCATATACTCCTTAAAGGTAATTGCAGCAGTAAAATCTGGACCTCTGGCTTCCCAATCTCTTCTCAACTGGTCCTGTTTATCAGTGATCTGGGGCTCTGGTATGGGCTGCTCTGGGGCTCTAGGAGGAAATATGGGAATCATGGGCCTTGAACCCATTGTCCTAGCTTGCTGGGGAGCATGACCGAAATTGTTCCCAACTTGTTCACCTCCATTATGTGTCCCATCCTGATTATTCCCATTCTGATTGTTACCATTTTGATTATTACCATTCTGATTATTTCCTCCACCCATGTTAGCATTCAACCCCATTTGACAAGCCATCATCTGCATCATAAGCTCCATTCTCTGATTTTGTTCCTGTGCCCTCTATTCTGCTAATCGCTGTCCCTGTGCCAAGGTCTCTAATAACAGTAAGAATCTTTCCTCTCTAGGATCCCGAGCATTCCTGTCTCCCATATTGCCGTCTTGATCAAAGAATACCTCCTCTGTGTCTGTATGACTGGATTCTATGTCCACCTGCACGGATGAACTAGATTGTTTGCTCTGCAGGTCTGGAATCCTACTTTGTCTTGCTCTGGTATTGCGGAAATTATAAGGCCCCTGTCGCATGCTCAAACATAAATGCTCTGATTTTAGTGTTTTGACATTTCGTCAAACACTTTCCCTTCTATCTGGCTGTTCCAAATTCCCTATAAGACTTCCACAGGATGGCAGGACTTATAGCTTTGATACCACTGTAATAACCCCAATAGGTTATAACTTCTTCAAACACCAAAAAATCTTTATACTTCAGTTGTTTGACATTTCGTCAAACACTTTGCAAGCAAGCTCTGATACCACTGTAATAACCCACCTCTAATCTGCCCTCAAAAAAAAGCTGATGAAAGCTCAAAGAATTTCATCAAACAATTCACATGCAAAGGACGTATGACTGATATAGTATTTCAGCTAGCTTCAAATGACCTTTTCTTCAATTTGCATCAATGAAAATCTTGTGCTAGAAGACTACAATGGACTACACAATGACCTAACATGAGTGTGCTACTAATTTTGACAATATTCAGTGCATATATATGATCTAAGCATGAGAAATGAACACCTACAGCCAACTGGCATTTTTACAAACAGTTGGTATGCAAACTAACTAGCTGATAAATAATGATATTAAATTGCTTAAATGACACCAGCAACTATTATCTTCTTAATTGCAATGAAAATTACAATGCTCATGAAATATGGCCAAGACTTTGGCATTTACATGGATTACAAAATGATAATGCTGGTATAATGCACACTTACAGCTGAAAGCTTATAACACCCTAAAAAACAATACATAACAAAGAACCTGGTTGTAGATGGCTGTAATAATTTTCTCCTATGCTGCCCCTTCTACTTCGTTTTTTTCGAACTGCTTTTTCGGCCTGCTTTTTCGCACCCACTTTTTCAGCCTGCTTTTTCGGTTCCGCTTTTTTCGGACAGCTTTTTCGTACTCGCTTTTTTCAGCCTGCTTTTTCGGTTCCGCTTTTTCGAACTGCTACTATGTTGAATCTCAAGACCATATCTTTCAATGGCGTCAAGATTTCCAGCTTGAAGGGATTTCGTCCTCCAAACTATTGAGACATAATCTCCAACAAATTTTCCAATTTCTTTGATATTTCCAAGCATGCCTAAATGAGAGCTATCCTCTTTCTTTTAATCCTTTCCTCACTTGCTCCACGCTTCCGTCTTGCCAATGTGGGATAATACATGAGTTTTAATATTACTTCTTTTTTTCCTTTTTACGAAGTCCATGTATGTACTCAAAAGGGGGACTCTTGATTTTTTATAAAGTGACTTTATGAAACATTATAATATTTAATTTAAATAGTCACTTTACCGTTGTAACTTCAAACATTAAAATAATATACCAAATAAACTCGAAATCCCACATATAATAGCTCATCAGAAAGAGCCCAATAAAACGCATCTCATCCTGTTACTAAAAATTGAAGGCACTGCATCCCCTTATTGGCTTACTAAAAATAGTAAGTCTTTCCGAAAACCCAACAAACGAACTCCGTTTGGCCTGTAATTAAATTTGACTAGGCCAAATAACCTCAGGATCCCTTTAGAAGTCCTGGTTAGCCCTCGGGACCATACAAAAATGGGCTAACGACAACATACCTCCAAACTGGCTAAGTGGGGGACATTACAATATCCAACTCTCAAGTATGTGAAATTGGGAAATTGAAGAAAAATGCAGCTATACTGGTTTACCTTTTTCTATGCTGCATCAGATACTCTTTTGATACACAACTATTTATCGAACAAACACCTATAGTGTCCAAAGAAGGCATCTTGGACTCTTCTGTAATGGAATTTACGATTAGCCAAAGTGATTTGGTCATAGTATTGCCAAACAGGTATTTGAAGACAATCACCTTTGGTGGAAAGACCCGAAAAGGATCCCATGGCAGCAACAATGTAAACTAGATAAGAATTTATGTAAAAAGGTATTGATGTTTCTACATTGCATATTTACTGATAGAGCGCAGTACTGATAAGCTCTCCCCAACAGATGTGTTCTTTGCTCTCTATAATTTGAAACATAAATTTGTACATCTATGGCTCAAAATCTAAAGAATCCTTAAGACCATAGATCCTGCTGAGAAGGATGATGAGATCCTTGTATTCCTGTTTAAAATTTGACTAATGAAGAGTCTTTGGCCACCTTGAAAAAGTGCTTCTTTTGTTCTCTAACTAGTAAAGGTTGACATACTTCTGATAATTGCTCTTTTGTTCATTCCAACAAGCCAATGACAATTCTTTGGTTTTAAATCAACATATTCTGATTTGTAAGGAACTTTGAAGATTTGTTCAATAAATTCAGGGTCAAAGCTAATGATAGCCTTGCTGTCAACATCTTTGATAGTCCTTGTCTTAGGAGTAAACTGCCGTGCACATTTATAAACAAAATCAGGTTCTATGGCCGCCATGGGAAGTGTAGAAATCAAATAGACTTTGCTTCTTTTAATACGTTTTATCTCATGAGTAGCTGGAGCTTCAACTCTTTGTAGAAAATTAGCCACGTCTACATGACCAATCTTCGTGTCCAACACGTTGTCTAAGATAGATGTAATTGAAGAAAGAATTGCATGAGCCAATTCTTTATTATATTGGTATTTCATCTTGCCCTTGGATTTGGATGGCGAGGACATTTCTTGTGCTTGTATTGCAACTCAAAAATCCCAAAACACAAATACATCATTAGAAGGAGTCTCCATGCAAGTGAATGCTGGAGCAGCAGTGAAGATTCGAAAAGGAGTGACTTTCAAAGAGAAAGCATATGCATATGCAATGGAATGAAAAGTGAAATGAAATGAACAGAATGCGGAATGAAATGATATGGAAATGCAAATATGGAAAATGAAATCGAAAGAAATGGAATGGAATGAAAATGTGGGAAAGTGAAACACATGGGAATGTGTGCAAAGTGAAAGTTGCTGATTTCAAAAGTGACTTAATGTTTTCAAACATGCGTATATGTAAATGCAACATATAACGGAAGATGGAAGGTGAAATGAGATGCAAGTGCGAATGAAAGGTACACTTTACGTGTATATGCGGATGAAGGATAGCATGTAAAACATGTAATGAGGTGGAAACATGTACTTATTCATGTAAGTGCAAATGCGCATGTGAAGATGGAAATGAAACATGGAGGTGAGATAATGAGTTATACAGTCACTTTTGGAGAAAGGAAGAAGTCAAAGTACATGGAAAGTGAAAATGACATCCTTCTGTCTTTTTAAATATGACTTTTGATCAAAATCGGACCTTTTAGATGCAATTATACGTAAGACATTTCGTGTAGTCGTGTCGTGCGAATGGAAGTGGAAGATGAGATGGATGAAAATGGAAACGGAAAATGGGATTACATGCATGTGCGGATGGCAAATGAGATGAAAAACATGTAATTGCATTTGTCGGATGAGATGTGAGATGGAATGACATGGAAATGGATTGTGAAAAATGATGATGCTTTCGCAGGTAATGAGGGAAAAACAAGTTTTTGGGAAAAAACTTGCAACTTTTCCAAATGGAGAAAAACTGACAAACAAGCACACAAAACCAAAATAAAAGAAAAAACATGCCTTTGAAAACAACTCAAAACATGCCAAGATGTACTGCACTCCAAAGATAAAAGTTGAATTTGGAACTTAGGGAAAAACCAAAAACATCAAAATGAAGGAAAACTTCATATTTAAAGGAAAAGTGCACATTCTAAGGCAAAGATTTTTACAAATGACATCCATTCAACGGTTTCATGCATAAAATCAGCAAAGATAAGCATGAATTAAAATGCAAGAAAGAAGAGGTCCACTTACATGAAAGGAAGTGCCAAAAATGAAGGAAAAGATACTCTTTGTTTGAAATCTTCTTAAAAAATGGTGAGAACTTTTCAAATCTTGTAAATTCGAATGATGAAGGGCAGCAAACAAGGAGATTATTATGGAAGATGCCACAACGTGCCCTAGATCCTCTCCCTTTTCCAACGTTTTGAAGATTTCAAGCTCTTGGGATGTTTTTGCAAAAACGTGTTCCTCAAAAATGTGTTCCTCCAAGCAAAAACATGTTCTTCCAAACAAATCGATTTGGTGTTTTAACACCAAAATGATGATCACAATGTGATATAATCAGCAAATAAGGTAAAAACAATTTGATTCCAAGCAAAAACGTGATCCAAATTTGAAGATTTATGAAGTTTTATGCAAACTTGTGCCCTAGATTGGGAGATTTGAACATGTTTTTCGGCTCAATAAACTGATTTTTAATGGGGGCAAAATGATCACCACTCCAAAATGCCTTGAATGCAAGTGATTTCATCCAAATCCATGGAGAAAATCTCTAGTTATGATCAAAATCGGAAGTTTTTGGAGCAAGAACATATTTTCTTCACAAAATAGGACATTTTCATGTTCATTACATATTTTAAAACATGTTGAAAGGCAAAATCGGACCTTTTAGAGTCTATTGCATGTTTAAAAATATGTCTTAATGCATAATCTCACTTTTTGAAGCTCATTGCATATTTTAAAATGTGTAAGACTCCAAATTCGGACCTTTTGGAGTCACTTATATGTTTTAAAAACATGTCTCACCTTTTTGATGCACAAGCACAAAAACTCAACTTTTAATGTCATTGCATCAAAAAGGTCCACTTTTACAAGCTTTTGATGTAATGGCATGAAAAATGTCCTCAAAGTGAGTTTTTATATGCAATAACATGAAAAATTTTCACTTTTCATAGTTTTTTACATGTATTTGCACATAAAAAGTCCACTTATGTTTCTCATAGTGTTCCATAGACTTGGTTCTTTCCTTTTGTTGTTCTTTGATATATCTATCATGTTTATCAAACAATTTTTCCAAAGAAACCAAACCTTTAGGAATCTTGTTTCCTTTGAGTTGAATAACTTCATGACTGGTTTTTGGATCTACTTCAGAGAGCACTTCATTGGGACCACATTCACCTCTTTCAAAATACATTTCACCAAAACCTTCTTTTGTTTCAAGAAAGTTGATAATTTGATTATCATCATTGAACACTTGCCAATGTTCACAATTATCTGGAATACTTGGTCGGTAGACCAACTGTATCTCATAGATGTTGTCTTGGAAATCCCATTGTGGAAGTAGAAGAGTGGTTGAAACAGCAAGCGTATTCAATCCATCTTAGCAAAGACTAACAAGTGGTTGAAAAGTAAAGGCCTTAAAAAAGTAAATCCTAAGGTGGGTTTGGATTGTGGAAGTTTTGGTCCTCCTGGCAGGAAATCACAACTGGAAATTGTAAGGAAAGATGGTGCCTCATCTTCAAATATCAAGAGTACTCTCAAATTCAAATTAAAATTCAAATTAAAGGGTAGAAAAAGAATTAAATCATCTCAAGTTCCTGAACCAATTCAAGAATAAAGCTTTTAAGTTATGCATTTCACTTATTTTTATAAAAATGTCATCAATATGGGTCAAAAATAATATTTATGCATCATATTAATCAATATAATTCATAAACATTAAGTTAAAGTGACATCTATATAAGTATTTGATTTAAAAATAAAAATTTTTAAAAGCAACTATATAGTTCTATAGTCACTTTAAGTGAAAAATTAAAAAGTAATTCAACTTAAAATTATAACATAAAGTGCACTATAGTCACTTTAAGTTATAAATTTAAGAGAAAAATAACTACAAAACATAACAAAAAGTGAGTAAATGTTATATTTTTGAAAAAATGAATGTCAAAATGAAAATATAACATCATTTTTTAAATTCGTGCTGTTGCACCTAAAATGTCCACTTTTGAGGCACTAAAATGACCATATCTCTTGATTGACAACTTCGATCGATCTCTAGGCTAGACCGAATCAAAGGGAAAAACGAAAGGCATGGCATGAGCAAATCTAAAGGACTAAAAACAAGCAAACGAAAATTCAAAAGAAAAGAACGGACTGTGAAGACTTCAAAAATCAAGCAAAGGATCGACAGAGAGCAAAACAAAAATGACTTGACAAAGGCCTTTAGTAAAAAATTTTGATATTCGAATTGAAATAGATCACTCAATCAACATTAAGCAATTGAATATCAAATTCAAGCTTAGAGAAATGCGAAACTAGCTTGAAAAAGTTTTGTGCTATTACCTACATTTTGTGGTGACAAAATGCAGGACAACAGGATGCACCCACGCGTCCCTTGGAAGCACCCCACATGCACCCAAGATGCACCCGCGTACTTGTCGGTTACGTCGAATGGTGCAACTGCGGTGTGGTGCTGGTTAAATGGCGGCGGCGAAGTGTGGGTGCGCGATATACCCGCACTCGTGACATATGTGCACCCAGTGCACCGGGGTTTTACCTCGGGTGTGCACACTCAAGTATCACTGGGTGGTTCAACCAATCGTGGGCTTTGTTCAGAAATAGAGAGTCGAATATTATTATTGAGTAACTTCTAACTTGTTACAATTTGCAATCTCCCTTAAAACTCAATATTGTTGCAAGAAGCTATATATTCCCTTTAGAAAACCCTAACCCTAAGCCAATATTACATGACTTATATTGGCTTAACAAGTTAACCTAAACATACTTAATGATAAATGGTTGATGAGTCAACTCGAACTTATGGAAAGTGTACAATACTTGTCTGATTAGTCATCACAAATCAACAATTTCCCACTTGGGGACTGTTCAAGTTCTATAGTAAACCGTCTCCCATTTGGAGATTGATCCTATAGCCACTCTGCTAGCCCTGAAGCTCCCACTAGATTGACGCACCTTGGATGCTTTTTTTCTTTTATTATGTTTAGTCTAGAAGACCAATTGAAGCTAAAGAGGAGTTCAACTTCTCCCTTGGCACTACCTTTTTAAACATATCTGTTGGATTGTCATCTACATGTATCTTTTTCAACTATAATTGTCTATCATCCAAAACTGATCGGATGAAATGGTATTGCAATTGTATGTGTTTCGTGTTTGAATGTAAGGCAAATTTTTTGGCAAGATGAATGACACTCTTGCTATTTGTATATAGTTAAATTTTAGTTTGTGAGTGTCCCAACTCTTCCATGAAAGATTGTAGCCATATCATCTCCTTGGCTGCCTATGTAGCAACAAAATACTCTGCCTTTGTAGTGGATAAAGCATTCACCTTCTGTAATCAAGAAATCCAACTCACCGTTGTCTTACCAATAGTAAATACATATCCTATAGTACTTTGTCTGCTATCTAAATCCCTTGTCAAATCACATTCAACAAAGCCTTGTAAATCAATAGTAGAACCCCCAAAATGTAAACATTTGCTAGATGTACCTCTCAAGTATCTGAGAACTACATTCTTATGCTCAGTTGTAGGATGACTCATATGTTATGGTAAATCGATGTTGTAGTTGTATTAAACAAAGGGGATAAAGCTCCTTATATAGATTTACAAAGACCATGTTTCTAAAAGAAACAATCATGAATCAAAGACAAAAATAGAAATTACTGTTACCAAATTTTACACATGTTGAATTTTACTTTAAGTAACATCACAGAAAGTAACATTGCAAAAGGAAAATGTACATTTTCTATTCATTTATATTCCATCATTTTTGCAATCATATATGAAATCTTGAGCAAAAGAAATTCAATATTCATTGCATAGATCATCAATTGATATGTACAATTTTCATTTTTTACAAAGTATGAAAGCGTTAATGTGCTGAATAGAGAAGATCTCACACAAGCCGTGAGTATAACTACTAGGTTTCTTTCATCAAGAAATACACGAACAGATATATATATATATAAATGAAAGAATAAAGAGTAGAGATAACCATTCATTGCCTGTTGCTTTGACTGGTTATGAATTCTCTCCTTGCTGCACCCATCCAGCTCCAAGCTCCATGATCTCCAGCGTCTGCAAAAAACATAAAAGCAACTGATGTTAGATCTCGAAGGATCTAAGAAATGATTATATCTCTACGACTACATATTCTATCTGCCAATGCATTCTGTCATGAAAGAAAATAAGCAGTGATATTGGCATTTAGTGCTGAAAGAAATAAAATCATTTGTGAGTGTCATGAGCCCGTGCTCGAACCTCATAAGATATGCAATAGGATAGAAAAGATGAACAGAGTAAAAAATCTGTATTATGAAGCTTTGGATTCCTAAAAGGTAGGAATTAAGACTCTATATGGTGCAATGACCCTGAAGGATTCTTCAAAACCCAAGCAATAAATCCATTTGGAAGCATCTGCAATCTATCAAGTTATTTATGAACGTTTGCAACAAGCAAATGGGAATCCAAGTTCTAGTTTTAAATTCAACAAAAGAAATATGAAGGGGGAGTATCAATTTGAACAATGCAGAAAATCTTTACAAGGATGGACAGTTACAGCTTCAAATTAGAAGACAAAAGTGCGGTAAATGATAGGGATACCGAGGAATGCTGTTTGTATCTTATTTTCAACAAAAATGATAAGTACCTCAGATATAAGTTGTAGCTACAACAAGCCATTTATGTTTGTATTGAGCATTGAAAACATCTATTCAGAATTTTCCATCCACAATGGAAATATGCAAATTGGCAATCAACAAGAAATACCTTATGCAACATGATAGCAGGATAACGGAAATCAAATAAAGTATTTCTCAAGCAATATTAATAATAATGCCCTATCTATGGAGCTTCCTTTTGGTAAGGATGGAATTAGTAGACTAAAGTGGGCTACCCGGTTTGTTGTTCTGAGTATAATACTTACAGTCACAGTATATACAATTATTGTTCTTTTTGGGTGCTGCCCATTATGGGGATCAAACAAGTAATAAAATTCTTCAGAACAAATAGATGGAAGGTAGAGTCGGGCAAGGAGTTGCTGATGTCTGTGTCATATCATTTTCTGAGTCTTATTGTTATTATCATTTTCTGCTTCTACTTAACGAGGACTAGTCTATGGTTTGAGGTATCATCACTCATGATGAAGTGTGCTAGATCTGGGATGAATCAGTCACGAATCTTGGCCCAGTGAGAAGGATTCAAAATGATAAAAGCAAGTGGAGTTATGCATGCTATAACCTATATTAAAACAAGAAATTCAATTTTGATAAAAGCTTGCAGCTGAAAAATGTGAGGAAAGCACAACCCAACAAACAACAAACAGTATGTTTTTGCTTAAAAAGAGACGAGGCTATTACAAATTTTTGCCATCAAGTTTCATGTTCAGCCACTAAAGGTTTGGGATCCAGATCCACAAAAATTAATCAATGAGATTCATGATTATATGTTTAAAAAGCGACTCTTTCATCTGAACTTAGTCCTGAGACAAGATAACCAAGATGCCTTGCTACCTATAAGCTTGAGGTTGAAGACCATCCAAATGTAATTGTTGTAACAAATACAAGCAGAGGAGATAGAGAAAATCTCATCACAAAAAACAACTTCCAGCAAAACCCATGGTGGATTCAAATAAAGAAAACCCTGTAGACAGCATTAACATTGTATATTTGACCATGGGAATACATATAGATTCATAGAACAGCAATGAAATCCAAACACAAAATCTAGAATGAGTTCTTTTTAATACTACAACAGAGATAAGATCTCAATCATGGTGGCCAACAAATCTACAGTATGAAGTGATAGATAAGACACCAGATGCATCTTCTAGGAGCAGCAATGGTATATGCAATAGCCGCTAGTAAATGAAAGAAACCAATTCGAATCCATGAAATGAGTGTCCCAACAAGCAAACAGAGGAAGCCATGGTTGTTTTTTCCTTAAAAAACCCAAAAAGGAAAAGTGACAATAACAAACTCAGATGTAGCGAATACCCATGGCGGATTTAGGCAAAAACAACCATTTCAGGTTCTCACCAAAAAACAACTCTCAAAACCCATATGTGAAGAATGTAAACTGGAGTATATAGTTACAACAAGTAAGCATGGCGGCCTTCACCACAAAACAGCAATATGTTTTAATGAAGATTAAAAGAGTAAAACCCTTCCAAAAAATAGTAAATCTCTGTTATGGCGGCTGTAAGATTCAAAAAAAATGAAACCCTCCTATGCGTGATGCCATCAAATGTTCAAGCATATGGACATCAAAGAATAGTCAGAGATTTAAACTCCAGCTACTTCTCAGCAGAGAAAAAAACAAATATACATACAAGAATAGTGAAAAGGAAAGGAGCAACAGAGTAATTTTATAACGGCACCATACCTCCAAGCTCGGCAACAGAAATAAAATGAGTGCGTGCCTAGCATAAAAGAAGGCTCGTATGCTCACAGTTTTTGCTAGAAGAAGGGAGAAGTTTGACTTTTTTTTGTAGTTCCAGCAAATACAAGGATGGTGGCCAAAACACCAGTAAACTCTTCTAATAACAGCAAGCTCGATAACATTGGGAAGGAAGCAGTCAAGTTCTACCAAAAGACCAGCAAGCTCTCATGGCGACTTTGCAAAAGCCATCAAACCTTTCCAATGGCGCAAACTGAAACCCTCATTGCCTCCTCACAAATTCCTCATTCTTCCAGAACATGCGAATGTGAAAAATGGTGAAAAATGATTTCCCTTTTAGGGTAACAAAGGTTTTTCTTTGCCTTTTCAATATTTCATAATCAGTGAAGTCCGCAAGTAGTAATATGGGATTTTAATCCCTTTCAAGTTTTTATGTCGTATGAGGAGGGGGGTGTTATGTTTTGCCTTAGGAGAAGCTTAACATAGTAGTGTTTTCTTTTATTTTTGCATTTTTGCATAGTTCATTATTATAAGAAATAATATTTAAATGATAATTTAAATCATTTAATATTATTTTCTTATTCCAAATGCAAAATAAAA
The DNA here is from genome assembly GCA_028749045.1 of Cupressus sempervirens. NCBI lineage: Eukaryota > Viridiplantae > Streptophyta > Pinopsida > Cupressales > Cupressaceae > Cupressus > Cupressus sempervirens. The sequence goes on along the minus strand of CM053790.1, from coordinate 80,357,489 downwards.
GGGCATTATTTTAATTATTTTCTTGCATTAATATCAATCATTGTAAAGGATTAATATTTAATGATAATTTAAATCATTAATGTTAATTCCTATTTTAAAATGCAAGAATGAGGGTTATTATTTATTTTCTTTTGCATTAAGTTTACTTGTAAAGAAAATATTAATTTGATAAAATTATAAATCACTTAATGTTTTCTATTATCAAATGCAAAAAGAAAATATAGGTCATCTTTTTCCTTGTCATCGCCTTTATGTCAGATATGTTGGAAATATCTAGAAGTTTTATATGTTTGGGTCGGATTTGATTTTGTCAGGGCAGTTGAGGGGTCTTTATTGCATTTTGGAGACTTTTGGAGTTTGCTCAAAGATAATAACTGCATTTATGAGAGACAGTTGTGATGATTTTTCAGACCATGCTTTTTGGGGGATTTTGTACACTTTTTGGAGTCTTTTCAGGGACTCAAGTTTGGCCTTTGGGGCTGTATCCGACCCAACATTTATGGCTTTTGAAAAATGCAGTTGGATGAAGGTGTTAAGTATGAGTTTTTCAATTCATTGTAGGGGGTTTTGATTTTATGGATAGAAGTTTTGTGGCTATTCTCTGAGTCCTGGACTTTATTCTACAGAGTCTGTAATTCATTTCTGGAAATATAATACAGGTAACAGCAGTGTGATTATGCTTTGTGAAGTTATCAGTTAGGCCTTTTCCTTTCTACAATTTTTGTGTGCATTTTTAAATGATTGGATGGATTAACTTGTGAATGTTTCATTATTCCTTGTTTTTTTGTCTCATTCCAGCACCTTTGTGTAGAACAGTAAGTTTGTTTGCAGATTATGATATGTGTTTCTAAGTGAAATTGGTCAAAGTGAGGTATTAGTTTATCCTCTTTTTTGTAGTTTCAGTGTGAAAACCTTATTATAAATCAATTGTGCAAGCCTTTACAGGAAGTTGTGCTTCATTTGTGTTCCATAGAGCTATATAATCCTCTCTGTTACATGTGGGTTACGTTTCCATAACCTTTTATGGTGTGTCACCTCCTTAGTTTAAACTTTAAGTTTTAGGTTTGGTTTTCAGTAATTTCTTCCCCTTTTCCCTCAAGTTTTTCTTTAAATTTTAGAGGTTATCACTGAAAGATTCAATAGGAGTCGGCCTAGAATCCGGAGGTTTCATTTCATTATCCAGTCTTACATAGTGAAATGAATCCCATGTTGAGTAAGGATTACTGAACATTTCCAGTTCAGTAAAGGGTGCAAATCCTGAAATTTAACAATTACTTAATAAACTAAAGACTAACTGAGATGACCATTCAAGAAACATTAGAATATTCTAATACCCTTTCGTAATAGTCATTGTTTAATTGTTGTTTTTTGGTCACAAATTCTTCAAAACGTTTAGCTATTGTTGAGACCCTCCCTGAATTTGTAAAATGTAAATGACTAAGAAGCCAAAATTCATCCACAAAAGATCAAAGAAGGGTGTCCCCTTCTTTAGAATATTTTGCAATAAAAGACAAACTTGCCACTGACTCGGTCACTAACCCTTCTAGAATCAGCAAAAGCATTTGACTAGAAATCATCACAAAATATCCAACCTGATGTTGGATAAGGAAGCTGCTCTTCCTTGGAGATAGAGACAATACTAAGAATAGCCAGCACAATTTTGAGGAAAAATTGACAAACCCTCCAAACTTTGCAAGTGAACATGATGCTCCAAAAAAAATTGCAAAAGGCCATGATTTTTAAGGAGAAAAATTGATGAAAACCCAACACAATTATTGAGGTGAAAAAATGATCAAAACCTAGCATGATTTTTGAGGTGAAAAATCAATCAAAACCAAATTGAATCCGAGACATGGATAATCACAAAACTTTGTTTTTAGAAAAAACAGTAAAACCCAACTGATAATTTTTGAAGAAAAACTATAAACCCACAAAGGAATCCCACACAACTTTGCAAATTATAGTCATAAATTTTTTTGAGGGAAATTATGAAAACCCATCAAATTCTTTTAAGGGTGGCAAAAACAAGACTTTGCAAGGTAAACCAGCACATACAAGTACATGCAACAAACATGCAATTATATGAAATCCTCACAAAATAGAGACATTTGCTGAAACCAAGAAATTGTGGGATCAAAACTCTTAACTAGGCTTGCGATTTCCAGCAAAAATCCTCGAAGACGAACCAAAAAAGTTTCATAAAATACCTCTAGCGATTTTTATTTCTAAAAATTGAAAATCAAATTTTTGGAGAAAAATCCAAACCAAAAGAGGTTTGAGTTTTTTTTTAAAAAATCACCAAATTTTATTAAATCCCATCGACTTGCTTTGATACCATATTTGGGTAAATCGATATTGTTGTATTTGTATTACACAAAGGAGATGAAAGCTCCTTATATAGATTTACAAAGACGATGTTTCTAAAAGAAGCAATTGTGAACTAAAGACGGGAATAGAAAATACTTAATAAACTCAAGACTAACTAAGATGACCATTAAAGAAACATTATAATATTCTAATATCATATACCTACTAACAACTCCCACAACATGTGCAATAACTGGTCTAGTGCATGTCATGACATACACTAAACTATCTACTACTAAAGCATAAGGTACCCTAGAAATTTTATCTTCCTCTTTTTGTGTTTTTGGACACATCTTAGTCAATTTCAAATGACTAGGCAAAGGTATGCTGATAGCTTTGACATTCTTTATATAAAATCTCTACAACACCTTTTCAACACAATCAGCCTGAGATAGAGTCAATTTTTCGTTCTTCCCATCTCTGCAGATTTATCATACGAAAGATTTGTTTTGCTGCCTCTGAATCCTTCATCTCAAAGGAATTTGCTAGCTATTGTTTCAACCCCTTAATGTAATCCATGTTTTACCCATGACAAGCATATTGTCAACATATAAACATAACATAATGTAACTATCTTCATCCAACCTCTTAAAATAAACACAATAGTCTGAATGACATCAGCTGTATCCATGCTCATTCATAAAACTATCAAATTTAATTAACCATTGCCAAGGTGCTTGCTTCAAGCCATATAAAATTTTCTTCAATTTGCACACTAAATTCTCCTTACCTTTGATTTCAAAACCCAGTGTATATTTCTTCTTCCAAATCACCGTGGAGAAAAGTTGTTTGAACATCAAGTTGTTCTAGATGCAAATCTTCAGTAGCCACAATACTTAAAGATAAGATAAATTTATTAATGTCTAACAAGAGACCACAAAAGAGTCTAAGGGATTGAAAGCATACAACGAAGGGAATTGCCAACAATAGGAACACCAAGCGGTGATTGGGAAAGGAACAAACAATAAAATAAAAGACCCAAAAGACTAGAGAAAAGATCTCATCAAAATCAATGCTCTTTTTTTGTGCAAATCCTTTTACAACTAACCTAGCTTTAAATCTTTTCTTACCTCCATCCTCCTCTTTCCACATATTAACCCATTTATTTTGTAAAGCCCTTTTACCTACAATTAACTTACATAATGGCCAAGTCTAAATTTTCAACAAAATGTCTGTTTCTTTTGTCATTGCGAACTCCCATTGAATCTTTGTATCCAGCTGCATAGCTTCATCATATCCTTTTGGTTCATCAACACCTGTTAAAAAAATAGAGTACAAAGAGGAAGAGAATATTTCAGGAGGTCTACTTGGCCTTTTTGACTATCTAACATTTATTAGAGTTTGTGGTAGTTGTTGTTGCTGTCATTGGGGAGCATGAGGGACCATTGGAACATCCTTTTTTGGAGTATCATTCAACACTACATAATAATTTTCTTTCTTCTCTTCTTGCTGCAACAGAGCTTTGTACAACACTTTCTCATTAAATATGACATTCCTGCTTCTTTCAATTTTACAATTTTCGAAGTCCCAAAGTCTATCGGCAAATTCATCAATACCATATCTAAGAAATATACATTTCTTTGACTTAGATTCTAGCTTGGTCCTATTTTCAGAATCTACATGTGCAAAAGTTTCACAACCAAAGGTTCTGAGAAAAGAATAACTCACCTTCTTGCCTGCCCATGCTTCCTCTGAAATACTACAACCAAAAGTAGTAGGGGAACCTCTATTAATTAAATAAACAATAGTGTATAGCTTCTGCCCCACATGTTTAAGTGCATCCATCATGTAACTGTATACTTATTGCACACTCCATTATTGTCTTGTTCATGCATTCAAACACTCAATTTTCTTGTAGAGTTCTTGGAACAATTTTTGCCTACGAACACCATTAGTGGAGTAAATTTTCAAAATCTCTTCTGCAATACTTACCACTTTTATCAGATGTGAGACATTTTAGTCTTTTACTAGTCTCATTCTCAACCAAGCTTTTCCATTTTTTAAAAGTTTCAAATACATCATATTTCTGTCTAGGAAATAAATCCATACTTTTCTAGTTGCATCTTCAATGAATGTAATTTAATACAAAGAGCCACGAAGGGAAGACACCTGAGCTAGTCTCCATACATCTCTACACATAAGCTCTAATTTTTCATTTTTCTTTTCCTTCCTACTCTTTAGAAAACTCTCTTTTTCTTTCTATAGACACCACTTTCACAGAAATCCATATTGACACATTTTAGACCAATTAAAACTTTCTATGAACAAAATAATTTCTTACCTTTTTCATTCATGTGCCCAAGTCTGTTGTGCCATAGTGTTGTTTCAAAATCGACAACTATTTGATGTTCTTCTCGCTCAACTGCAGCAATTGTTCTCGAACACTGTATTTTTTCTAAAACAATTAAAATAGAAGGAACAATATGACTTGTACAAAGATATACGGTGTCTACTTTCATACCTTTTGCTACTACTAAGGAACCTTTTGGGACCTTCCAATTTTTATCATTAAAAGTAATTGTGTAACTTTCATCATCTAGTTGCCCTATTGTGATTAAATTCTTACTCAACCATGGAACATGCCGTATCTCTTTTAGTAGCCAATGATTCCCATCCTACAACTTAATTCTTCCCTTTCCAACAATCTGATGCTGTATCTCTTTTAGTAGCCAATGATTCCCATTCTGCAACTTAATTCTTCCCTTTCCAACAATCTGATAAGGTTTATTATCTCCCAAATTGACTAAGACCAAAATCCCCCTAAACATAATCAGTAAAATAACTTCTATGGGGTGTAGCATGAAATGAAGCCCTGAATCTAAAACCCATGAATCATCTACATTTTCTAAGGAAAGAAGCAAAGCATCCCCTTCAGATTTATTACTTGCCACATTTACCTCTTTATTTCTTTCCTTTTTGTCTCTTTCATCTTTTTTTTGAGACCAACAATCTTTCTTCTTATGACCTGATTTCCTACAGTGTAGCAGTCTCTTGGTCCTCTGAATTGAGATCTCTTTCTCTTTGATTTTCATCTTGATTTCCTATGATTTCTAGAATTATTTCCTCTCTATCGTTTTGCCTCTACCTTTTGCATTCGAAACACTACCTGATGTAGATCCACTTAAGCTTTTCCTATAAATTTCCTCAATCATAATAACACCAACAACATCATCAAAATTTAGGGTATTTGAACCAGAAACATAGTTACTAATAGCCATTGCCTAGCTATTCCAACTTTTAGGCAAATACCACATAATTAAAAGAACTTTAATTTCTTCATCAAAATTGACATTTATAGAAGATAATTGAGCGGTAACTGTATTAAACTCATTTAAATGATCAACAACAAACCCACCTTCTACCATCTTCATATTAAATAATCACTTCATGGGAAGTACCTTGTTTGAAGCGGAATGCTTTTCATACAACTTTGTTAGGGTGTCCATCAAGTCTTCAGTTTCTTTTATTTTGTATTATTAAATTCCATTGATTGTACTAGACATAAACATATACTTTCAAGTGCTTTCTTGTCTAAAATATTCTAGTCCTCATAAGACATATTTGGGTCTTTCTTGGATTTTCCTCCCAATAGCTGCCATGAATTCTTTTGATAAAGATATTCCTCCATTTACATTTTTCAAAACTGAAAGTTATGCCCATTAAAGTTTTTATCCTTCAACTTACCCTCATCTGCCATTACTCCTACTCAATAGTGAGACCTTCCTACAGAGGATAATTAAAACAACTTGGCTCTGATACTACATGATAGGATTATTTAGATAGAAAATAACAATTACATGCAAATATAAGTAATAACACAAAGGAATAAAGCACACATAAATGGAACAAAAGACACAAAGATTTAATGTGGTTCACCCAATCTTGAGTTATGTTCACCAAATTGAGAGTCCAATATTATTATCCAGTGACTTCAAATTGTTAAAAATCAACAATCTTTTCCTTTCCTTCACATTTTCCTTACTTTTCCTATTTTTGCAATATCCAAAATAGATGTGACATCAAGCAACTCTGATTTGAAACATCACTAGGAATAGAAATCTTTTAGAACAAACATAACAAGTTGGTTGTAATGGGAATAGAAAAAGGGTTTTCTATATTGACACATAGTTGTATGTTTTTTTAAATCAAGGTTGCATGGGGATGGGGGTACTTGGGTACTTAGGGTATGGGTATGACTATTTTTCAAAATAGGGGGCGGGGGTACTTGAGTACATCAAACTTTTTAAAAATATAATTTAATATTTATAGAAAATCATATGAGTCATGTCAATGGTTTTTCAAAACAAGAACTGTGACAAAGTTTGTAGATGTTATGTATTATTTTCAGTTTCATATTTGCTATACATTTGTAATAATAATATTTGATAAATGTTTAGATGTATAATAGAGAAGGCAGACTTTAAACATGAACAAGAAGATCATAAATCATAACAATGACATATTGCAAATGACAAACTTCTGACTTGAACAGTGATTAAGTTTATTGTTAATTAGTATTCTATCAAAGTTTTAAACTTATTTTATATTGAATTAAGCTTGATAAACAACAAGCTGATATGCAAACAAAAAACCGATATAGAAATCAAAACTCTTATTCAAGGTCCTTAGCTATGATGCTTCCCACTTAGTACACGATAGTTGGATACATGGGTACGTGAACCCATGCAAGCTAGGTTTAAACCTTTCATAGTACTCACAATGATAGTTAACGATAGTAGAAAATTAAAAAATAGTAAAAATATTATTAAAAAGGGAACATGCCCCACAATTTCATCAATAAAAATTATAGCCTATTTACATTACTTGCCAACGAAGTTAGAGATTTTTTAAATTAAAAGTCACACGAAGGAATGTAAACCAAGAGCATGTATTCCATTTGCATTGAATGCGAGATCTAATTTTCTTTTTGCATTGCATGTGAGTGTTCTTTTTTCTTTTTCATTACATTTCATTTACGAAGCCACCTTTAAGCTTTTTCCTATCCGTTTATGGTCTATAAATCATGTCTTTTATAGATCTTCCTCCACGTCTCTAGTATATGCTAAGCTTTTGTCCTCCCTGTCTTCATCTTTGATCATTTCATTTCAAGGATTTCTCACCATATTTCCTCCCTATGCTTTCTTGTGTTTGAGATGGATTTGTTCCTCTTGGTGCATGTTTATGTGTATGGCTGGTTTTATATATACCAAATAATAACTTTAGCGCTGATTTGGAAATCTCCTATTTTTAACTCCATTATCTTTGAGGTATAATCTTGTTAGCAAATAACATAGTCTACAACACTTTGACCATTGTTAGTCTTACAAGTGATGTTTCCTAACTTTGGCCCTGCCTTTATGCCATTGCATATGACTATTGTGTACAAACTGCATAAGCTGAATAATTCTGCTCCACAAGATGTGACATTACCCTTAGTATCTTGTGAAGTTCTTGCTCAACTTTGATTGCTCTATTGTTCTAACCATATTGGGTCACTTTTTTTTGCAATTTCTTTTCAAATTGAGGGCTTGGTTATTGGCTGTCCTGTGATTAAAGTCTGCTATTATTAGAACTTCCCTCACAGTGTTAAAAACATAAATGTCTTTTTTTAGTGATGTATAGGGACTTTCTTGATCTAGGCTCCTTTTTATACACGATTTTGAGCCTTTTGGGGTGAAATAGCACAAGAACACTTGGCCTTGTATAGCCAACCTTCTCCAAGCACAAGAACACTTGCCCCATGAATAGGTGGTTTGATGAGGACTACAAGTCCTTCCACCGTGTTTTCACTCTGTTCCCTCTCTCCACATGACTTCCTCCACCTGGCTTAAAAAATTCTATCACTAGTTCCTTTGCCATATGAAGCTCATTTTTATTGCTCATCGCAGTAGGATCCTTCTTCCTTCGCTTTCGCAGTACCCATAAGGCCTTTTGGCGCACTCTTTTTCTTTGCTAGTCCCCCCTTTCCCCTACGTTGGATCATAGCTTCTTTGTCTCCCACACACTACCACTCTTTATGATTTCCCCAACCAATGCTCCATTCATATACCCCTCCCACCCATTGCCATCTTTTCACATGCATCTTGGATCATAGCTTCTTGGTCTCCCACACTGCCACTCTTTATGATTTCCCCAACCAAGGCTCCATTCATATACCCCTCCCACCCATTGTCCTTTTTTCACATGCACCAATGTCAGGAAGGCTATCAGATTGATGAATAGTAGTAGGGCTACGAATGAGGAAGGGTTCTAAGAAGAACTCTTCAAGCTTGGCATCGTAGTGTTAGGTCCTTTCCTCATGACCTTTTCAATAAGGTGGTTTGTATGAGGCTCCTCCCTCTTGATGACGACATATCATACACCTGATACACAAGGTTGGCCTTGTCTTGGATCTCAAGAACTATAGGAATTAGATTAACGTTGGCCTCGTCTTGGATCTCAAGGTTGGCCACAATTTTACATGCTTTTCTTTCTTAGGAGTTAGATTAACGTCACCTGGTGCTAGGGGACTAGCTAGGTTCAGATCTGATTATTAGACCTTGGATCACACATTTACTTTCAGGAATATTTTTGAGTAGGCTAGACATCGCTCTTCATAGGTCTACTATTGCTTTGTGGACTTTCACAAGGCCATGATTGAGTGCCTAGGGTTGCGCTTTTTTAGGAAGCTCCATGACATTGGCATCTCTGAGACTCTGTTGAGTGCCATAATGAGACTCTATGAGATGGTGGTTGTTCATGTGAAGACCCTCCTTGGGGTTTCAAACTTCATTCAAAGCACCAGTAGGGTGAAGTAGGGTTGTCCACTTTCTCCTTCCCCCTCAAAGTTGAATATTGATGTGCTTGAGGGATTTTGCAAGAGCATTTGCTTTCAGAGGATGGTTGCTTCGCACTAGGTCTTGATTTCTATCTTTCTCTTTGTGGATGATGTGGTCGTCTTGGCCTCCTCTCTTGAGGGTTTGTAGAAACTACTTGATGGCCTTGCTTCTTTCTATGACTCGTCAGTTGACCATTAACCTGGGGAAGACTAAGGTGATGGTCTTCAATGGCCTTAAGACCTCTCACCTCCACTTCTCTTTCTAGGGTAGCGAGTTAGAGATCTCCTTCATACACTTATTTGGGAGTTCAGTTTTCTAGCCCTCATACATCTGACCCTTCAACCTTGTATCAACAAAGGGTATGGTTCCTTAGCTATTTTGGAGACACCTTGTTGAAGATGATTCTCATGGACTTCTTGATTAGACTGATGGTGCTTTATGGCTCGATTATTTGGGAGACCTCTTTGTTGGAGTTGGATTGGGTTTCAATTGAGAGAGTGCAGTTGTAACATTTGGATACCCTACAACTACAATTAGCTGAATTTAACATTCTAATTATTAGATGAGATAAAAAGCTATTCGAAAATTCTGAATCTATTTTGATTACTAAATATCAAATTTGTTCTAATAGTTGAGAATACTGAATTTTAACTCTAGTCTAAATTATTGCAAGAAAACCTCAGCTAATATACTTAAAAGAATCATTTTATTTTACTTCTAATTTACAAGAAAGTATCTTTCAAATTATATAAAGAAACTTAAATAAACAAAGATACGTACTGATTTTCTTGAGAGACTCTTCCATTTAATTGACCAAGCTCTGACTTTGGTGAGGAGAGAAGCATTAACATGGGCTTAACCTCCCAACCGCAGACCTTTTTACTTATCCCCACAAGTTCTAATTTAATAGAACGGCCCTCCCTACCCTGAGGTCAGGCTTGGGATGTTCATCGATCCAGTCATCAGAGTACTCTGGTGGGTTGAGGTCCCAACAGCTATTCGATTGAATAGCTGAAGTATCAGGACAACAACGCGATCATTTTGTTGTGGCATGAATGCCCTTCTATCGCCCTGGTCAGGGATTTCAGAGGTGGGTTTTTGTAACCCGATCTCCACCGCTCAGCTTGACAATCAAAGTGGATTTACATGAGCTAATCAGATTATTTTGAATTAAATAATTATTGATATCCTTCTTGTTTTTCTTGTGTCAGGTTCATCTACACATCTCACCATTAACAGATCTACAGATCGGTGATTAATCAGTGCCTGAACCTTTTATATCTTATTCATAAGATTATGGTTCTGCTTTCTCAGATTTTCCTTGGTTTTTTTTTTCAGAGTTGATCTTCATTAATGATTTTGGTTAGATGAAATAGAGCAGTTTATGACACCATTCTACGGATTTGTGATACAGGTTGATAATGATGCAATTCTATATTCAAGTATTGTGGATTGGAATGGTGTATAACAAAAGAATGAGATCAAAAATCTTAACATATTAGAAGCATCATATACTACATTGCTAGACAATGTTTGCAACTCTATTGTTTCCTATAGTTATGATGAGCTTCAAGATTAATATTATGACTGAATCTTTTCACTTAACTCTTCCTCACTGTTACAACCCGACTCAGAAAGAAAGAAGTCATAGAAGATGAAGAAACAAAACGTGAGTAAGGGAATGAAGTACGTTTTAACACACTCTTACTTGTCCACAGTCTGTTGAACGATTTGCTTGTGTCTTCAATGCAACTGACTCCCGGCTCTCAGAATGTGCAAGATCGTCTTCACGTATGGTGTGATGAAAGGTTTCGTGGTTAGACAAATCGGGATTGCAGGCGTGAATGCTTGGCAAGAAATTCGGGTATCAAAAGAACAGTCTAAAATGGATAACCCACGGCAGAGAAAGAAGGCTTTTCCTCATCACCAATTTCAGATCATTGATAGACAATTTCTCAGACCATGGCGAGAGTATCAGCAGGCGGAAGGCATTGGTTACTGTCATTTGAAAACGACAAAGGCAGGATTTAAAAGATATGAATCGACTTTTCATCTTCTACCGTTACAAGATTGAAATACGATTGGAATTCCCATTGATTTGAAATATAAAACGTTGGGACAATGGGTGAAAAGTTTTATTAATATAATTTAATGTTATATTATTATTTTGGTTAGATTATAGTTAAGTATATTCAAAGTGACATTATTGTATTATAGATCCTTTTATAATAGTGCCACTTTGCAAATATTTAATTGTGATTCTAATCAAAATAATGATATAATATTAAATGATATTACTTATTTTTTAAAAGGTAAGAATTTTATTATTTAATTTAATAATCTTGTATTATTATTTTTTTAGCTCATGTAACTTTCCACTTTGAACTTTTATTGTCAAGCTTTAACAACCTTGCCATGGCTTCTTTTTGATCAAACCTGATATTCTTGATAACTAGGTCATAGGATCGTCCCATTTCCGGATGACCTCATTTCGTAATGCTTCCCCTCCTTCTCGAGTCTTTATCCTGCAACCTTCAAAACAATCATTCTCGCCAAAAACATCAATTTCATAATTCATAATTTGCTTAAATAATACCGTTAGGAATTTCATCATACATAATAATTGATTGAACAATGGTTAAAGAAAAATTATATTCGTTTCACATGAACACAACGGCTATAAACTATATTCATTTCATATGAACACAACGGCTATAAACTATATTCATTTCACATGAATACAACGGCTATAAACTATATTCATTTCACATGAACACAACGGCTATAAACTATATTCATTTCACATGAACACATTGGCTATAAACTATATTCATTTCACATGATCACAACGGCTATAAACTATATTCATTTCACATGAACACAACGGCTATCTTTTAACTAAAGAGAAATTAGGGCAAAAATTGGGATGTAACAACAGTCCATTCTTTGACGCATCACTAGATGCAAGCAACATACACCTCACAATATTGTCCTTGCTAAGTTTGGTGTCAACCGTTCTAGGCTTGGTAGGATCTTCGACCTGGTTTGATTTTTACATCGTCTTCATTGGTTTTCAAATTCCATGGAGGGGCATCATAGGTACTCCTATCTTGCTTCTTGCTCTTCGTAAGCTATTGTGGCTTCTAACACCTCCGATAGGGTTCGATGCTGGTATACTTAGGTCGCAACTTTCCTTGGTTCGATTTGGATCAAGATTGATTGACTCCTTCCATTCTGGTCTTCTTTGGATGCCCTTGCTCGTCTCCTTCCTTCTCTGTAGGAGTTGGACATGCATATCAGATTAAATGTTTACAAATACTATATTCACACCACTTGGATTAGTCCTCATGGGGGGTTTGCCTAATGATAACCTATGCAAAGCATTTTCTTGAGGTCTAGGACAGGATCATTATCCACCTCTTGTATCTTTCCCACCGCTGGTCACATGCTCCTTGAATCTCCCTTGGTTCCTTTAGAGTGAGATCTCATTGGCTCTGTGTTCAAACCAACCATCAAATTGCTAGAGAGGACAGGTTTTGCCAACTTTCTACTTTGGGGGAGGTCAAGACAGAGTCCCATTCATCTTTCATTGTCCTATTTACTATGAGATAAGAGGGAAATTTTGCTGCTTGTTTAATGGGGTTTAGTCTCTTTCTGTCTCTTTTAGATACATTG